>OX383299.1:22955000-24155000 GCA_947523025.1 Dryobota labecula
ATCAATTTAAAAAGTAGGTAGTAGGACGATATTGGTACAATAGTTATTTTAATAAGGGGGATGCGATGTGGTAGCCCACGAAATTCAAATTTTCTTGCGTTTTATGCAATTTGCAGGTCGTGTCAGGTTGTAATTTTGATCAGTTCAGTTATGTCCAATTTATCAAACCTTTCAAGACTTTTTCAAGGTTTAAATATTTCTTCCCCTCTTTCTTTCGCGACAATAGATACCCATTCTGCATTGCGAAATGGGTCACTAGGAAATCTACAAACAAAAATAACATATAAAATAACAATACTACTCCATGCATTTCCTTGTTCCAGTACAGTCGATGTTTGTTACAATAGTTGGCGCGTTGTCACAAACATTGGCCAAACAATCATAATATTTGCTAAATGATGTATAATTTACTATTTAATTGTTATTATTTTATGAAAAACACATACATAATGATATAAACTTACCGACAAAAAGATATTCCTTCCAAAATCTTGATGTTACGGTGGTTATTTACACAATTTTTGAACGCGCACTGCGGCATTTTGACGTCTTAACGTTGGCTATGTTTGGACGATACTAATTTGAAATAAGACCACAAAAGTATTTGTGCTCTTCTTTTTCGGGCCGTTTTTGAAGCGCTTATCGGGAATCTAGTGCTATTATTGATCGAAGAATTTAATAACCTTCTTTATGTAAATATTTTGTTATTCATATTTAGTCACGTTTTTATTGAAATTCAAAATCCTAACCTCATAATACATTTTGACTTTTCATTCGATTCAACCATGATTCAATATGGCGGACGGCATGAATCGAGCATTTTTCTCACATTGCTTTTGTAAACGTCACCAAGTCACGCTACACCTCGTTTTTAGGGTTCCGTAGTAAACAAAGAACCCTTATAGTTTCGCCATATCTGTCTGTCTGTCTGTTCGCGGCTTATCTCAAAAACTCTTAGTGATAGGAAGCTGTAATTTGGTATGAGTATACATATTAATCAGGCCGACAAAGTGGTACCTAACATAAAATCTTTCTTTTTTTTTAGGTTACCTCCCCTACACGTAAAGTGGGGATGATATTTTTTTTTTCACATTTGACTCCATGGTCTAGGGTATCGTAGGATAGGCCGTTTAAAAATATTGTGTGAAGTGCTAATTTTTGTTAGTCAAGTCTCCCCCGCCCCGCCAGCTAAATAAATGGTTGTACTTGGATATGTGAAAAAATTCACAGCAGTAGTAGGTATGTACCTATATATGTACATATAACGAAGTTAAAAGGAAACTATCACAGCTACGTAGGCTTTACAAGTTGACGAGTAATAGTCGACCAACTTACATTTACAGTTGAAAAACATGTTCTCCCATACATTCTGTATAGAACATTTTTTTTTTTAACTACAATGTTAAGTTTGTTCTTGGGATAAATTCATATAAACTACGGAACCCTTCATTGTGCGTGGTCCGACACGTACTTGGCCGTTTTTTTGTAGTTAGTGTTACTACTCCAGACATGAGGATACGTATTTCATACAAGGACGAACCAGTGGGGCTATAAATGCGTAATTTGGTTTGTGGGCTCAGAAAAAAAATACGATTAAGGATCGGTTTTAAGTTGATATTGCAAAGTCAAAAATCATATAGTTATTCTCTGCAGCAGTAGACAGGAGTTCAGAGAGAGTAAGCTATTTATACCAGGCAGTGGGTAAAATAAGACTGAATTAGGAACAATAAATTACATGTTGGCAATTCCAGTCTTCATAATAGCTAGCTACTAGGTAAACAATTACAATTTTTTAATTGTTTACCTAGTAGCTAGCTATTGGCAATTATAATTTTCTCGTGTATCGAAGATTCGAGATAGCAGTAGAATCGTGCTATTTAGAGAATTTCAATGGAACGGAGTATTGTACGAGCAAACAGATAAGGGGATAACCGCGCCAGATAACCGGGGTGAACGATATCGCGATCGGCGGGAACTTACAAGAGACATCTCATTTGTTCTGCTTCTTACATCATCGTTGGACCTACCTAGATAATATTCTTACTGATTCTTACTCAGCAAATTCTTAATAAAGACAATAAGTAACAATACAACCTTTAAGTATCTTTGTCAAATGCTCCGAGAGCCCAATGCTTCAAATATCCCCATAAAAAAAAACTTACACAATAAAATAAAAAACAACCGACTTCCAAAAAAACACTAAAAAGTGAATAATGATTTGTATTTTCGTTTTTTGTCACGATTTCTTGGGAAGTCGGCTTAAAGTAATTTTTCAGTTTGTAGTATTTTTGGAAGTCAAGTTTATTTTTTCTCTTTTTAGTTGTTGTACCTATCCCACACAAATTCGTATACCTACTTGCTAGATATGTATCTAAATAACATAGACAGGAAGTTATTATAACATCATCAACATACAGTAAGTGGCAAAAATACGTATTATTGAAGCTAACTCAAAAACCACTCATCAGAACTTGACCAAATTTATATGGGACCACACCTCAGAACCCTTGCAAACCATTTTTATTTTATTAAAATCGTTCCATAAATGACAAAGTTCGGTAACAAATATAAAAAAATACAACTTGTAATAGGTACCCTCTAGTCTCGGTTTAAAAAACAAATATAACCAAAAAAGTCAACTATTCGAAACAATCGAGCTCATTATAGGTAAGTAAGTAATCATTTTATCGTAATTTAATAACAAACCGCGAACCAAAGAATCAACTACGTTTTGCGGTTTTAATCAATAGCCTAGCAGCAAGCGTCCTTGGACCATTTCAATCAATCACTCGAAATATATTATGTTCAGTATTTTATCCAGAAAATCTGATTTTTTTCATTATTGATTGACACTATCTTTAAATAGAGATAAGACAGCTGACATGTGAGAAAACCAATATCAGGAAGCGATAATTTTAATGCGAATAACATACTCAGCATTCAGCTATTGCTATGGTATCAGCGGTTTACGGGAAAATTGTGTGTCAAGGCTCGTACAGACTCGCGCGATATCGCGGCCGCGACAGGCACCGACAAAGAAATTGTGCTACTAGTGTCGCGTCGCGCCCACGATATCGCACTAGTGTGTACGAGCCTTAAGGCTACAACACAATTGCATATAGACTAGTCAGTCAGTATTAACTACTTTAATAAATTAATACCAGTACGTCCAAAATGGGATAAATACTAGGCAGACAGTGGGACGTTTATGGCTCTTAAAAAAGTATTTAACCTTTACTAAACTTTAAAAGATTTGGTTTATTAAATCCCGGCTTTAGCCCGGTTTAGGAAGACGATTTGTCAAAAGTGTGCTTTTTTTTTTAAAGATCTAATCTAACTAGCCTGTATCGTCCCACTTTAGTAAAAAGGCCTCCCTCTCCTTTTTCCACACAATTCTGTCTTTTGCTAGTGTCGGCCTGTCGTTCCGGTAGGAGTCAAGGTCGTCCCGCCATCTTCGTCTCGGCCTACCACGATGTCGTCCAGCGTTTAGTGGGACCCAATCGGTGGTTCTCTACGATCAAATTATGAAAGAGGCGAGCTATTAGCACCTTTGAATATCGATATCGAGGGTTCATTACTATCTTATTTTATAATCCTATATAACATTTTATTATCATCTCACTTTTGTTTTCATGAAGCAGACTGGTTAAAGTTACAGGTCAAATGTGTATAAGTAGGAGGAGTAAATAAGATAATGTTATCTCTACGTGCAAGTAGGAATTACAAATATTTCACGACTCCTCACCCCGTGGGATATGGCTTTGGCTGGTTATTGTACAATGGTCTAACAAGTTTCTCTTTAGGCATGCGACATGATCTAGCGGGCCAAACAAAAGTTTAATGTTTCGATCACTGACTTGCATTTTCTCGTAATCTTAAGGGCAAGACTTTGATGCCCATAGTGTTCGTCCACATTGCCGGCCTAGCGCGGTTGCGACGACGGGCGCGAAATATCAGCAGTAATTAAGACGGGCGCCTAGCGCGACGGGCTCGAGCGATATAGCGCGCATAGTTATCAAACGTTCCTATCCGCGCGTTATGGCCACACTACGGGCCTAGTCCGCAAGCGACCTAATGCGCGGTTGGCGGGGGTATCAAACCAGTTCGGTCTTATCGCTCGGCGTACAAGCGTAAGTTTTTTTTTTTTTTGTATAATGGCGATAAATACTGGAGTGTTTATAAGTGTGGTTCAATCTAAACCAGCTATGTGACAAAGTAAACATCCTCACCACAGTAATCGAATAATAATAAGAAAATTATGTAGGGAAACCAATAGTAGTAGTGTAGTGTATGTATCTATTATATATCTGTGTATCTATTATAGGATATTGTACCCTTATACTTTTTATTTTTGCACCAATGACAACCCCATTTGATGTCCATAAATTCACTGTCCATGCAAAGGTTGCCTGGAAGAGATCGCAGTATGCGATAAGGCCGCCCATTGTATATTTTATAGTGTATAAGTTTTCTTTTCTTTTGTAATGTGTAATCTGATGTACAATAAAGTATATATAAATAAATAAATAAATAACAATTTCCTGATCGGACTATCTAATAAAAATACCAAATCCTCGTCCATAGCTTGCAACCCCTGAAATACGTCGAACCGCTACAAGAGCTCGCGCGTCACTGTGGCCACCGCCCCTCCCCGACCCTTGACGACGCTTAACGATGTGCCAGCATGTGGTTTAGCTGAGCCTGTAATCCAAACTCCCCCGATTAATAATCAGAACCCTGATGTTATCCAGCCACCGACGGTCCCTTGCCACCCTCCCTCCGACACTGCCCTAAGCCGAGGTTCGAGCCCCACCTGGGGTGCCCTTAGCGAGCAGTCGTCTAGCTTAAGTAGATTTTAGTAAAAACTCCCCTGGCTGGAGGCGTAAACTTCGTTAGGAGCTTGCGGCACCACAGGAAAGCCCGGTTAAGGAGCAGGAACCCCCAGTGGTTATACCTCCGAGATGCCATAACAAAAAAAAAAAAAAAAAAAATGTGGCCACCGCACGCCTCCGCCACCGCGCCCGCCACAGGCCCCAGTCACCGCGCGTTCAGTGTGGACGCACACTTAGACTTTACATTGCTAAGTACTCGTAAAGTAAGCGATTCATAAAAATATGAACCTTATATGAATAATGTTCATATTCGAGAGCGATTGTGCGCATGCGTTTCATACGAATATGAACATTATACGCATAAAAAAAGATATTATTGGTATGGAACGTTGCTTAGTCAGTGCGGCCTGCGAGTCTTGCCCAGTTTGACTGATAGGCATGACAAACTGTCCACCACCACACCATTTATTCATATATCTGGTTGTATAGTTAGATTATATTCTGAGTACTGTTTGTTTTATTTTATTTAGTTACCTATTTATGTTCATTTCTTTAAACCTGACTTGGTTTCCGTATGTCTTTTCCGGGTAACCACTGAAAATCAGCGCTGTGTTGTGGGTCCCTCATAGCACAGCATCATGCTGAGTGGAAGCCTTCTTGTCACAGTCATGACGTGCAGCTGCCGACTATTTTGGTTTTGTGCTCGTGATTGGAATGTAGATCTATTTTGTTTTTTTTTATTTTTCTGTATACCTACCTACTCAAGTTAATTATCTTTTTGTATGCACGTGTTTCTGTGACAAATAAACCTATTTTTCTTTCTTTCTTTCACCAAACTGTCCAATTCCAGTCGGATTTGAAAAATATTTTTGGATTTGGTAGCCTAATTCTTGGGGAAGGCTATAGGCTATTTAACATCACCCTAGAATCCTTAGAACCAGAGCAAAAAGTAAGAAAGGACGCTAAGAGAAAAAGAAGTAACAGCACGGGCAGGCGATGCGATGCGACGCGGTGGGTCGGGGTACCAAGAAATTTCACGCGGGCGAAGTCGCGGGCAGAAGCTAGTTTATTATATGTACCTACCACACTTTAAGCAAATAATCTTTTTCATTTGATTTCAATAAATTGCACTTACTCGGCTTTATCTTTCAATATCTTGGCGAACTCATCGTTGCCGACGCAGCCGAAGTAGGAGCAGATCTTAGGCTTCTTCAGGATCCACTGGGCAACTCGGACGGTGTTCTGAACGCTGCCACCGGCTAAGTAATCTGGATTGTACCTGGGATTTGAAACATGAGATGAAAACCATAACTGATAGATGGGACAGCCCCATACTGGGACATTGGATACGCCTACATGCCACCACAGTGGCTTAGTAATTAGTAGTTTGTATTGAGATGTAAGTACTAACACTAGTTTCTAAGTATAGTGTGATACTAACCAAGTGGACTATATCAATGGGTTCGAAACAAAAGATTTATTAATTATTTAAAGTACGAAGATAGAAAATCAAAAGAAAGAAGATAATATAGCATAAACAGACTAACTTTCCCACTGCTGGGATCCAGGCCTTGTCTCTGTGAGAGGGGTTACAACACTAAGTGCCTGCTTGGGTTAGAACCCACGACCTACCACGGGTCTACCACCTCTACTCTAAAGAAGCTACAATTATTTTGACCGTATCCAGAAAAGGGCGGGCTAAACTTTAAACAACAACCCATTATTCAAAAATCGGGGTGTGGCTGTAACGTGAACAAGGCCGTGTGTCGAATACGTGTACATAACGGGTAATAATATTTTATTTGTAACGATTTCTTTGATCCTTTAGCTATTGAGTGGTGTAATTAAATTTTGGATGTAGATGATAGAAATGAAGCTCCAAAACCAAACTGTATCCCCCGATTTTGTTATCATCATTCAGTTTTCTGAATTTCCTCACACTATGGAAGAAAAAAAGACATAATTCGCGTCAATAAGATTTTGTTCAAGTACCCGCCATCTATCACGAAACACAATATTGATAAGCATAGAGTGGGTAATAGTATGTCTGTGTACATTTAGTTGTAAGTTTTCTAACATCAATAGCATTTTATCAAACAGATTGTGAAAACAGACAATAATGAAATATTGTACGACGACAATGGAACACTGAATAATAAGTAATTTATGTAGGACAATAATGGAATTTTGAATAAATAAGAATAAGGACGATCTTGAAGGTAAATCGAAGCTAGTTTTGCGAAAAATTTATGTCATAATATTTATAGTTAATCTGAGTAAGAATAAAGAGGAGGCGTGCACCCTGCTTAAGAACATTAGATTTATGTTTTTTTCTTGTAGAGTAAATTAATTGCTTTGCTAAGGTGCTACCCCGAGCAAAAACTTGCGATAGTGCGTTTTTCAGGCGCTATTGGTACCGATTCCCTTGTTCACAAACTAAACTAAATTTAAGTTCAGTGCATCTTTTTCTTTCTATTTCATTAAGAAAAGGACAGAAGATAAATTTTAGTTTAGTCCTGTCAAATTAATCAGCGCTTGACGTAAATTGACGTAATTTTAGTCGGCAAGTTTTTAATCCCGTCTAAACTTGTATGGAGAAGTAACAGGCGCTGATTAATTTGACAGGACTAAACTAAAATTTATCTTCTGTCCTTTTCTTAATGAAATAGAAAGAAAAAGATGCATTGAACTTAAATTTAGTTTAGTTTGTGAACAAGGGAATCGGCACCATTACCTCATAAATTAACAGAAATAATAATAACATTTATAAAATCTCCTTGTAAAAGAAATGACTAAAATTATTGATTGTATGCATCTTTTGCTAAAGGTGACGTTCTATTAATTTGAGGATTACACAAATGGATAGATAATTTAACAATCTAAATAATTCACGTTTTATTTTATTACAAAGATCGCTTTTCTTTTTTATTAAAATAATAATTACAAAAATTGTGTGAATTTGGCGTGCGCAGGAAGCGGTACAGAGCGGCACCGCTGCGGCGACGGCGCACTGTGGGCTGAAAATCGAGTTTCATATGCATTTAAATTCTACTTGCTTTTTTCTTTTTTTTTTTCTTTGTAATAAGCTTCTAATGCCTTCAGCAGTCATGAATATATATAGGGAATATCATTTCATAAGTAAACTAAATTATTAAAAAATTTAATTGTAAATTTTGTATGGCTTCAAAGTAATAAATCCAAATATCTTCAAAACCGCTGTCTTAACTGTTATATCCTCACAGTTGCCTATTCTACAAATTATTTGTATTTTTTTATGTATTTTATATAACGGTGATAATTGCGGTTTTTTGCGTTTTTTTTATAAATAATATATACGTTATAAAAAAAAATGGTTGAACTAAAATTTGTACTTACATCCGGACCAATGGGTTTATAAACTTGAAATTTTGCAGAGAGGTAACTGTGTTTTAGAAAAACACTACTACATTAGCAAAATTAAGAAATATATTCAATGACATCGAGAAAAAAATATTAAGTGATAAACTAATTACGCATTCTAAGAACTCGTTTTTAACACTGTATTTAATGATCGTTAACCTATTAGAAATTATCTTATTACCCAAATTATTTAATTACCTTAATTTTGATGACAAAAGTTACTGTAATTAGTACCTAATTATTAGTATTATGACATTAATAGGGGTAGTTAAGCTAAATATTGTATCATTAATGAGGGTAGTTACGCACAATATTGCATATAAATAGAACTGCAGAATATATATTACTTAGTTCGTTTTGAGCATTTCAATCATTCAAGTTGATATCACTACATATTATAAAACAAAGTCCTCCGCCGCGTCTGTCTGTCTGTCTGTCTGTTCGCGATAAACTCAAATACTACTGCACCGATTCTCATGCTGTTTTCACCAATGGATAGCTTGGTTCTCGAGGAAGGTTTTAGTATATAATTTGTTATGTTTTTGTATGCATTTTTGTATGAATTAACGATATTTGTTGGAGGTGTCGGAAAAAAATAAGCCGTCTGGGAGCTTTCAACGAAAACGCTGTCTAAACCCTTTGAGATATAACAAAATAATGTATGGTGGAATTATGTATCTTATAAAGGTCTTCAAAAAAGTCCGCGATGGCATATGTCTATCTCTTAAGGATAACATACTATATCCATTTTATTGACTTTTTGTTGGTATTTGTTTGCCGAATTTTACTCTTGGAAATACGATTACGATAACAATACGCTATAATATCAGTAGCTATTAGCCAAATTATTTTCGTAGATAAATAAGCTAGCTACTTATGTGTATTTCAAACAGTGTACAAGAATATTTATCATAAAAACATTACTAAACACGGAGGCCTTATGATCAAAATTTGTGCATTCCAAAACTTTCGTTACTTTTTCACTGACATGTTTATCACTTTTCGATAAACTAACACTTAATACGAAATCTACACTTATTTCTCAGTAATTCTGTATAAGATTCTTCAAAGATTAAACCGTTTTCTCATTGAATCTTTACGCACGTATAACCTTGATGAATGTTTACATTACGCACCGCACCACACCGCCACACGACCACAGAGTACAGACGTATTTTGTTTTCTTTTTTTTTTTCGTTCGTTTAGTGGTGTTCCCGCTAAAATGTCAACCGGTCAAGTATTAGTCGATTAATCGAATTTTAGAGCCAGATCGTGTTGCAAGTACAAAATAAATGTCAAATATTTCGTCCAATTGCGAACGTGACCATGAGAAAAGTTATGCACCAATGGTGTTCATTATATATTATATTTCGAGTTCGAGCGTTTTATCAGCACAAATGGTGTATCATGCGACATTTCGGAGGATTTCGTTTGTTTTTCACATTGTTAGTACTTACGTGAATTATTTTAAAATTATCATTTGTGTCGCACTTTTATTTCGTGTTGTAATTTGGTACAATTGATTGCTTTAAGAATTTGAGTGAAATTTCGTATTTTGATTTTGTGTTTGTTATCTTTAGGTAAAGACTCATTCACGTTCAGAACATAAGTACTTTTACTATATTAAATCATTTGTTTCGGTTTCTATTCACATAGTGAGTCACATTAAAATTAATATTAAGTTATAATTTTGAGATATAGCCTGGGATATGGAGAAGGACATAGGGTACTTTTTTATGCGATAACCGACATCCACGCGGGCGAAGCCGCGGGCAAAAGCTAGTTTAAGTGTAAAGTATGGAGGGCCTTGTTACAAACCTAGATTTGTTTGTCATATTAAAGAATTCTGATAAGAAGAATGATAGTGATAAATTGTTTGATACAGTGGTATCTAGCCTACATCATAGTCTTTCTGACGAAGACAGTTTGACTTAGAAAATATTTTGCCAAAGATTTACGAGAGCTGCAATGATGAGATGGAACAAATCCCAAAGGAACTTCACGGATTTTAAAAAACATTACAGAACTTGGCTAGAAGCAAACATTGACCGGCCTAGTTGTATATGAACAACAAATGAAAGTTCTGAAACGAGATGTCCTGAACCTGAACCTTCGACATCAACAACGTCATCGGTTGGAACGATGACAAAGAGAAATTCAACACCTCGAAAACCTTTTGAAGAACTAACTACTCAGCAGAAAAAGAGAAGAACAATGGAGCAGAAAGGTCGCGATAGCACGGAATTAGCATATGCAAGTGCAGTTCAATTTAGAGAACAAGGTCAGGGAAGTATTGCAACTGTAATTGACTATATGCTGAAGAACCCCGAAGCAGCTGACAAATTTATGGAAATTATTAGAAAACCATCAAAACCTGTGTTTTCGCCCGAAAAAGCGCTGGGTCTACTTCTTTCTTTACAGCTTTCGAAATGACAATATGTAACTTTGAGGGAAACAGCCATGCGAGAAGGTGCAAAGGATGTATATCCTTCTTATTACAAAGTACAGAAATCAAAATTACAGTACTATCCCCCACAGGCAGCAATCACTGTGACAGATTATTCAGCCAAGATCACATTGCAAGGTTTGCTTGACAAAACAGCGCAAAGAATCTTAGAAAGTTTGCCTGAACTTAAAAATGACAAGTGTTTGACTATGATATGCAAGTGGGGATTTGATGGTGCTTCTAATCAAAGTTGATACAAGCAGAGTATGAGTGGTGACCAAGACGATTCCAGTGTTTTCATGACTTCCCTGGTACCACTAAAAATCACATGTGAAGAAAATACTATTTGGATCAATCCAAGGCCATGCTCATCGTCATATTGCCGCCCAGTGCAATTCATATTTATGAAAAAAAGAGCAGATGGAAGACGAGATAAAGGCACTTCGCCCCTCTGATTGTGGAACGAATGTAGTCAAACATAAGTTAATGATGACTATGATTGATGGAAAGATTTGCACCTACCTATCAGATGCAAAATCAAGTTGCTACCTTTGTGTACGGTCTACGTACATGGTTTTAAAATATGTATTTTTGATATAATAAGTTAGTTAGTTAGTAGGCTCGCGTATTTGCACTTTGATCGCGACCTACATTTGGCAGTGCATTGTCATACGGCGGAGCCTAGATGATGCATTTTGTACATATTTTAATTAGTGTTCAATTAGACGTGGTTTGAGTCGGACAACTTGCATTTTTATTTAGATTCATCCCGTTGAGCATTCATTGACATTTTACATTTGCATTGACATTACGTATGTTAGGGATGCACCCTACACTTTGTTTAGCAAAACCTTCAGACATGAATAAAATGGATTGTGTGAAGGAAAGACCAGTGTCTGTCGACCTCTATAAATATGGACTGTCAACATTACACGCTCGTATCAATACCATGGAATGCCTTTTGCATATAGCTTAAAGGCTTGACCTCAAGAAATGGGCAGTGCGAGGAGATGATGACAAAGTTGTGTTTCAAGCAAGGAAAAAAATTATACAAGATCGTTGCAAAGCTGAGCTAAACCTTTTGATTGACATTGGAGCCGATTCCCTTGTTCACAAACCAAACTAAATTTAAGTTCAGTGCATATTTTTCTTTCTATTTCATTAAGAAAAGGACGGAAGATAAATTTTAGTTAAGTCCTGTCAAATTAATCAGCGCTTGACGTAAATTGACGTAATTTTAATCGGCAAGTTTTTAATCACGTCTAAACTTGTATGGAGTAGTGACAGGCACTGATTAATTTGACAGAACTAAACTAAAATTTATCAGAGGAAGCGTCCGATTCTCGCAACAAAGACTTTCGTAGATTTAGGGAACACAATTCGCGAAAGAAAAGCAGACAAAATTCGAATGAAGATATCCTCAACATGCTACTTCTTTCATCAGATCCAGTTATTTCTGCAACAAGGCGCAGGATGAGTTCGAAAATAAAGCAAGAGCTTTTCACCGAGACCCTGGATTTGTTGAAACTTCAGGAGAGCGATTTCGAATTTTTAGATATTTCTCATTTAGATCCCGACTCTGAGTCAGATTCTGATTTTGATAACGATTTTGAAAACTAAATATTTTATTATATTATATTATGTATACCTATATATACATTTTAATTAAGTACCTAACTTGTAATATTATTTAGGTATTAGTAATAAAAAACATAACAGTAATAATTTGTTTTAATATTTCTTAATTTTGCTAATGTAGTAGTGTTTCTCTAAAATACAGACCTCTCTGCAAAATTCCAAGTTTATAAACCCATTGGTCGGGATGTAAGTACAAATTTTAACCATTTTTTAATATAACGTATATATTATTTATAAAAAAACCGCAAAAAACCGCAATTATCACCGTTATATAAAATACATAAAAAAATGCAAATAATTTGTAGAATAGGCAACTGTGAGGATATAACAGTTAAGACAGCGGTTTTGAAGATATTTGGATTTATTACTTTGAAGCCATACAAAATTTACAATTAAATTTTTTAATAATTTAGTTTACTTATGAAATGATATTCCCTATATATATTTATGACTGCTGAAGGCATTAGAAGCTTATTACAAAGAAAAAAAGAAGAAAAAAGCAAGTAGAATTTAAATGCATATGAAACTCGATTTACAGCCCACAGTGCGGCGCGGCGTTACAGAGAAAGGGCGTTTGCTAAGGGAAGCGCCTTAATGAATAGAGCGCTTCGAAAGAAGCATGTTATGTATTGCTGCTCTACATAAATCGGTTGTCGGACTGTTAACTTGTTACTTTGAAAAACTAGGTATGAGTATCGAGTTATAAAAACGAAGTAATTATATTAATATAAAAGTAACGTACTTATCAGTTAGTTCTTTGTACAAAGGCCTGTGTTTCTTGTCAGCCATGATGGCATCATTAGCCTTGAGGTCATACTTCTTCAGGAAGGCGTCGTCAACCATCGCAGAGATATCCAGAAGTGGGTTTCCTATGCCGACCACCGTACCTTCTGGCACGGCATCACCAGGACAGGCAGCACTGGGACAACAACTGAAATAAATGTTAATTTCTAATTGTAGCTTCATTATAGGGTTCCGTACACATGATTACCTTGTTCAAGCAAAAATCATGGGTGAACTTGACATAGACTTAAGAAAGAAAAACTGTATTTAACATTATACCTTTATTTTTTATTTTTGAATAAAATGTTTTATTATTATTATTATTTATTTATTTGCTGCATTTATTTCATTTTTAAAATAAATATCCTTATGCAGTTTTTGCTGAATGTCTGCCAGATACTCTTTTTTCCATATTTAAGATAATTTTATCTAAGGAATAAAATTTTTGTTACACAGTTTATTTTTGCTTCAATATATTGTACTAAGAGCAGATTTTTCAGATGTCATGATAACTATATTCGGGAAGTAATATAACATTTTTACAGATTTTTCATACAACATCTCCAGAAAATATTTGGTATTGGAAAAATTGGACCTAAAACATTTTTATTAAAACATTGTTTTCTTTTTTATTTAAGTAATTTTTTTTTAATGTAATTTATTAAATAAAATAATTAATAAATAATTTACTTTAAATTAAAAAAAAACTATGTTTTAATATAAACATTGTTTTTATTAATTATTTTATTTTCATTCAAGGTCAGTATTGATCAAATCGCTAAATTACAACCACATTCAATTATCGTTATTTTGAACATGAAAATTTTAAATATTAGTAGAATAAAATTGCGACAAAGTGCGTTACTAAAGTCATTTACGTGTCCTCTTAACAATTTGTAAATACTCCTTATCATATTTTCTGAACACAATAATATTACCGGAGAACCGTTCCAACGAATTAATCAAATTAAAACAATCGCCGTCAGAGGAAGTTATTATTAACATGAAAAATATCTTACCCCTTAAATTCTTCCATTATGTAACTCTCCATTGTGAAGTATTACAGCACTGAAGAACTTAAACAAGATATCTGACACGATTTTCCTCTGAGAGATAAACGGTTAAGTTATTTGCTTTTGAAAAGAAATTACCGCATGTTTTTGTTGATACCGATTTACAAAACGTGTTCGCGGACTCCTACTCGCAAACCAACGAAACGCCAAATGAAGTGCCAAACTAAACTTCAAATTTGACATTAGGAAGAGAAAAAATTAAAATGTCATTACCATCATAAATAAAATCGGATGCATTTGTTGTTAGTATGTAATCGGATAAAACAGTGAACTCAATCAGAATAATATTTTTAATAATAATTTAACCTTTCTTTTTCTCTTTCTTTAATTATATTTCTAGTCAATCTTGCGCGGGGCAACTTAGTTTTGTTCTGTGGGGGCAACCAATCAAAGCAAATACCTAGTTGGTCTCACTATGAATTGAATTTGCTGCATTCATTATTTTCTAATTTGTCCGATGATATCAGCTTTGCGAGTATAATCTTTTAAAACTTTTTGATAAGTTTCATCCATTCGAGGCATTATAGAGAAAGCCTTTGGATGTAAATGTAATGCTATAAACCTGGAATGTCAATGCAATGGTTATTGGCCTTTTTGCACAGGCCATCGACTAAGACATTTTTTTTACTGGTAATCTAGTGGAAATATGTTCATTGTAATGAAATTACGTCAAGTATTGCTTTTTCATTTCAAAACTCCTTGCCTAAGTATTAGAGGAAAAGAGATAGAAACTCTTCACACAGGCATGCAGGCAGCCAAAATTTTAATTTTATTCTAAAAACCATAGAGTATAGCCAATTCTGTACAAAGGTAGATATCGCGCGTCAGTCTTTCATAACCTACAACCGGCGGAAGATCACGTTTTAGTGTGATCCTGGCGAGAATTTTCGAGAAAAAAAGTTGTGATTTCTTTTGGAAGTACTGAAATATCATTCCACTCAACACAAAAATGCTGCGCCTACCACGTGTTGTTCGCCGAGTCTCTTCATTCCACCAGGCTAGATTTTACGCCAAAGATGTGAGGTTCGGCGCTGATGTAAGAGCCCTCATGTTGCAAGGCGTAGACATCCTCGCAGATGCTGTCGCCGTCACAATGGGTCCAAAAGGCAGAAACGTCATTCTGGAACAGTCTTGGGGCTCACCTAAGATTACAAAAGACGGTGTGACAGTTGCCAAAGGTGTTGAACTAAAAGACAAATTCCAGAATATTGGCGCAAAGTTAGTTCAAAATGTCGCTAACAACACAAACGAGGAGGCGGGAGACGGCACTACGACAGCCACAGTTCTCGCCAGAGCTATTGCTAAGGAGGGCTTCGAAAAAATCTCAAAGGGTGCCAACCCTATTGAGATAAGAAGAGGAGTCATGCTGGCAGTAGACGCCGTAAAAGATAGGTTGAAGGCTATGTCCAAGCCAGTCACAACACCTGAGGAGATCGCACAGGTGGCCACCATTTCTGCCAACGGTGACACTGCGATTGGCAAGCTGATCGCTGATGCCATGAAGAAGGTCGGCAGGGATGGCGTCATCACAGTCAAGGATGGAAAGACTCTCGTTGACGAACTTGAGATCATTGAAGGTATGAAGTTTGACAGAGGTTATATTTCACCATATTTCATCAACTCATCAAAGGGTGCCAAAGTAGAGTTCCAGGATGCTTTAGTTCTCTTCTCAGAGAAGAAAATCAGCAATGTGCAGACTATTATTCCTGCTTTGGAACTGGCCAATCAGCAGAGGAAGCCTCTGATCATTGTAGCTGAGGATGTTGACGGTGAAGCCCTGTCTACACTGGTAGTTAATAGACTAAAGATTGGACTGCAGGTAGCAGCTGTGAAGGCTCCAGGCTTTGGTGACAACCGCAAGGCCACCCTCAGCGACATGGCTATTGCCACTGGTGGTGTAGTATTCGGAGATGATTCCAACTTGATTAAACTAGAAAACCTTCAACAATCTGATCTTGGCCAAGTGGGTGAAGCTATCATCACTAAGGATGACACCCTCTTACTAAAAGGAAAGGGTAAGAAGTCTGACATTGACAGGAGAGCTGAACAGATCCGTGACCAAATCCAGGAGACTAGCTCTGAATATGAAAAGGAGAAATTACAGGAACGTCTTGCCCGCCTTGCTTCCGGAGTTGCTGTCTTACATGTTGGTGGCTCCAGTGAAGTTGAAGTCAATGAAAAGAAGGATCGTGTCAATGATGCTTTGAATGCAACCAGAGCGGCTGTTGAAGAAGGAATTGTTCCCGGAGGTGGCTCTGCTCTCCTCAGATGTATTCCCGATCTTGCATCACTGAAGACAGCTAACAGTGACCAGGCTACAGGTGTTGAAATTGTCAAGAAAGCCCTCAGAATGCCATGCATGACCATCGCGAGGAACGCCGGCATCGATGGATCCGTTGTGGTCGCTAAAGTTGAAGACTTGGGCCCTGAATTTGGATATGATGCTCTGAACAATGAGTATGTGAACATGATTGAGAAGGGTATCATTGACCCCACCAAGGTTGTGAGGACAGCGCTAACAGACGCCAGTGGCGTAGCATCCCTCCTCACCACTGCCGAAGCCGTGATCTGTGAAATTCCACAAGAGAAGGAAGCTAACCCCATGGCCGGCATGGGAGGCATGGGCGGTATGGGTGGTATGGGTGGCATGGGAGGCATGATGTAAATAGCATCAAGGGCTTTGAAATGCATTTATTGTGAAAAGCGAACTGTTATAGAAGTTATCACTGTTATGGGTGTTGTTATGATAATAATATCTGGTAGTTTGATTGATTTTATACAAATTGTGGAGTGAATGTGTATTTCCCAGTTTTATTTGAGTCTGATTGTGTTACAAATATATGTAGAAAGAAAGGCAATTCTCTGTCTTGTTAGAATTATTTAGTTTTATTTGCTTGAATAGTGCGAGCAGTGTTATTTTTAAATAAAATGATTAATGTTTCTAATTTGTGTATATTACTTATGAATACCTATCCTACAAGTCTCATAAATCAGGTACAAAATGGTTAGTAGCACATGATAGGTATAATAATTTCATTTTCTCTCTTGAGAAAATTAAATTATTCCATTCCCAAGTCTATTCCCATTTCTACTGATATGTAACGTGTGTGGTAGCATACGTCAATACAGGTGCAAGTTTGTAGCTACACCACTTTATATAATACTAGCTTTTGCCCGCGGCTCCGCCCGCGTGTATGTCGGTTATTGCGTAAAAAAGTAGCCTTATGTCCTTCTTCATATCCCAGGCTATATCTCTGCCAAATTTCATGACGATCGGTTCAGAGGTTTAGGCGTGAAACCTTAACAGACAGACAGACAGAGTTACTTTCACATTTATAATATTAGTATGGATCAAGTATATGTATTCTGTGGTATGGATTCTCCAAAAAAACAATTTTATTTATTCTCTATAAATATATTTATTCGACATCATTGAGACAAAACCAGTTTTGCATTGACCTGCATCAATGTTTAGCGAAAACATGTGCTTGAGCAAGCTTAGAACTTTCCAGGCCATTCTCGAGAGTTCACACCACGTCGTAGGTGGCGCGTAGATTATGTAACCAGAAACGCGATAAAAACGCCGGCTTAATTTGCACACATTTTTATGACTGATAACGTAAGAGTTCTACGTTTATCAAAGTTCATTGTCCATCAAGAAATACTTTTGATGAAGATAATGGTGCGTGAAACTGTTAAAGAATGCTAAAGATAATTATTTAAAATAAAATCATGTTTAACACGCGATTTTACGTATCTACCGTAGGTACCTGAATAAAATGACCGCTGTAGTGTAGCTGACCTACTTAAATAAAGTACCTAATATTTGCTTAAATAGTAGCATAAAAACCTACTTAACGCACCTTCATTTCGAAACCGTTATTAAACAAAAAAAAAACTAAATTTTATAGTAGATATAATTTACGATTTTTCGTTTTTTTTTTTTTAATAAGTAAATTCGAAATTTCGAAAATTAGTTTAGTAACGGTTTCGAAATAAAGGTGCGTTAATTGTGACGAGCGGTAGTCAACATTCAGCATGGGGTGTGACTGACACTGGCATGGCCACCATCAGGGATTTTAATTTTTAAATATCTTTTTTCGCTAATTAGGTGTTTGTCGCCAAATATCAGAATTTGTCGGTCACTGTTGGGTCACTGGTCCAAAAGTTAAGTATAACGGTTTATAGGTGGCCGATCTGGAGACCATCTCCCCAGGGCCTCAAGTCTGCTATTACAATAGTGTCAGAATGGTCTCGCCATTGTATTTGACAGTTTTTGTATGGCAAAGCTGTCAAAAACTCACAATGAAGAGACCATTCTGACACTATTGTAATAGCAGACTTGAGGCCCTGCTTGGTCACATTTATATATCAAAAACTAGGGCACCTAGCGAAGATCTGTTTTCTCCCAAATTTTGTCGATAATTAGTCGGAATCAGTCGCCAAATATCAGAATCTGTCTATCACTGGTTCAAAAGTCATAAGCGTTTCTAGGTGGCCGATCTGGAGAGAATCTCCGCAGCTTGGCCATATTTATATCTCAAAAACAGGGCACCTAGCGAAGATCTGTTTTTGTCCCAAAATTTGTCGCTAATTAGTCTCAAGTTTTCGCCAAGTCACAGATTTAGTCGGATCTTAGTTTAGAATATCTTCTTAATAATATCTTTAAAAATTGAACTCATTATATTGCGACTAATTAGCGATAAAATTTGGGAGAAAAAAGATCTTCGCTAGGTGCCCTAGTTTCTGTGATATAAATATGGCCAAGCTGGGGAAATTCTGTCGGCCACCTAGAAACGCTTATAACTTTTGAACCAGTTACTGACAAATTCTGATATTTAGCGACTGATTCCGACTAATTAACGACAAAATACGGGAGAAAAAGATCTTCGCCAGGTGCCCTAGTTTTTGAGATATAAATGTGGCCAAGCTGGGAAGATGCTCTCCAGATCGGCCACCTTTAAACTGTTATAACTTTTGAACCAGTGACCGACAAATTCTGATATTTGGCGAAAAATTTCGACTAATTAGCGACTAAATTTTTGTGTTATCAAAATTAAAATCCGTGATGGTGACCATGCTAGTGTCAGTCACACAGCATGGACGTAGGTAAGTACCGAGGTAGACGACAACTGCCCAACCCCCCAGACGTCCTGCATCATAAGTATTTAGCAGTAAAGTAAGCAAGTAAATTACGTACGTAGATTACGTGACACCTAATTTTGGGTAGGTACGCCCATGTCCATGTGCCAACTTGGTCACACCCTAATTGAAAAGTTTACTAACCTACTCTACTCGTAGCGAACTTTATGAGAAATGATAAGCACTGATAAGTATGATATAATGTAATGTAGCCACAGACTACAATAGTAAATGTAGCCTAGCGTACATACTTATAGGTAAGTAAAGTGATAAGCTATCAATCAAACGTGATACGTTAGCTCCCCTTTATTTCCTGAATGGGGAAATTGGTAATCAGCAAGTATTAAGCCAAGCACCGTAGGGTTGATCAAAGATGTCACACAGTTGACACAGTAAAAGCCGGGCCGGCCAAAGGGCCAAACAAATCGCGACAATGTGGCCGCAGCATAATGCGGCCACATTGTCGCGATAAGACGAACTACACTTCAAGCTTGGTCTCTCGCACACCGCTCGACGCACGGTGGTTCGAAACTGCTATATATGAGGGACATTGGGTTTTTTTTTACAAATTCTATTTTTTTTTTTAATTATTATCGAAAGATCTGTCATTTTGATGAATAATTGTTAGGAAACTTTTTTCTGTAAAACTGATAGTTTGCCCGGAAAAAAATAATTTCAATTTTTGTTGTATGGAATGAAACATAAATTGCTAAAATTTGGCCAAGTCTTGACAGGTCTTGCTTTAAAACTACTTTATTCTTATTATTTGGCTTGTTGGCTATAATTCTACATTATCAGCGCGTGCCCATACTTGCCCGTTGAAGAGTTATGAAGTTCAGTAAAATTGATTTTGATTTGGATTTTTGTTCAGTAAAATAAAATAAAAAGTGAGTAAAAGGTACTGTTTTATTAATGTAGGTAAAATAATACATAGGTAAAATAATTGTGTTACATTAAAACACTATAATTAAGGAATATTAATAATCTCAAAACATATATTTATCAGTTTAGTACAATTTTTTTTTTTTTTCAAAATTAAATCAAATGATAAATTTAAACAAAATTGTTTGTTGCTGGAAAATAATTACAAACAGTGAAAAATAAAAAAATAAAAATTGTACTTTTTTCGATAAATATATGTTTTGAAATTTTATTTTAATTTTATTTATTTATTTATCTTTATTTGATCAGACTACAATGGTCTATAGTGTTAGTAACAAAATGGCTTAGCCTATGTTAGTACTTAATAACTAAAACAGAACGGGTCCGGATTGCAAGCGCCCACACTAGCGGGCTGTCTGCCCGGGCGGCTATTGATTGCAGGATAGTGTTAGGACTGCCACGCAGCCTGCGGAGTAGCGAGGCAGATTTCTTACGCCACAGTGCATCAAAACCGTCAGTACGTGCATCTGCAAACATTGCCGAGGCACTACAAAACCGCGGCAATCGCAACAATACCCTGAATGCGTTATTGTATTGGATACGCAGAGTATTGTAAGCCTTTTGCGTATATGTGAACCACACGTCTCCCGAGTACAGTGCTGTGCAGTATGCCTTAAAAAGGGTTATTTTAATTGCGTCTGTACATCGAGAAAATCTGCGGGCCAGCATATTCGCCCTAACTAACAATGCTCTGCGCTCCCTCTCTAGATCCATGTCGTCTTTCAGGTTATCAGTAACCAGATGACCCAAGTATTTGAACTTATATACCCTGCTAATCAGGTGACCTTTCATTAGGAGAGGAGGGACAGTAGTGGGACACCTGGTGCCAGACCTGAAGACCATGAACTCTGTCTTACTTGAGTTGTAAATTTACCCATGAGTCGCAGCGTACGACTCACACTCATTGAGTAGATTTCGGAGAGCACCGATCGAGGGAGCCAGCAGCACCATGTCATCCGCGTAGCTAATGTTGTTAAAACAAACTCCATCCACGTAGCAGCCGACACGTGTGCCGCTGAGTCGCTCAATCAGAGCATTAACATACAGACCGAAGAGCAAAGGCGAGGACAGGCCCCCTGCCTCACCCCGCACTCCGGCCGGCATGGCTCCGACAGCTCTCCCGCCCACCGCACCTGCGTCTCTTGGTTTAGGTACCAGTGCCTTAGGAGTAATACGAACTCTGGCGGCAGCGCTGTCTCTTCTAGCTTTTGCCAGAGAAGATCGTATGAAACAAGGTCAAAGGCCCTGGACAAGTCAAGGAAAACCGCATAAACCGGTGTATTTCTATCCGTGTAATACTTGACAGCGTGCTTCAAACTAACAATAGCAGTGTCTGTTGACAGCCCAGGCTGGAATCTAAACTGGGCATCACAGAGCCGCACATGCTTTTTTAGATGTGAGTTAAGCACGCTGTCAAGGACCTTGGCTATGACGGTGGCGAGTGAAATAGGCCTGTAGTTTGACTTGTCCGATACGTTTTCTGTCTTGCTTTTGACCACCGGCACCACCAGAGTCCGCACTAGATCAGGCGGAAGATGCGAATGACACAGACACAGATTAAATAATAGTGCCAGCACCCGGGGCAAGTGGGAACCAGCATGCTGCAGGTGCTCAATGCTGAGTCCGTCATGCCCAGGGGATTTGCCTCTTGTCATCCTCTTTAATATGTGCCTGATTTCGGTTGTGAGAATTACAGTAGACACCTCTGCCTGCTCAGGGCCAGCATTGAACACCCCGCACGGCGGCCCCAGGGTCGACTTAATAGAGAAATGGGTTTTGAACACATCAGCTATATTCCTAGGGCAGGAAACCCCGTCGACGCACACAGGAACGCCAGGGTTAGGATTCAATCTATTAGTGGCTTTCCAAAATCCTTTAAAATTTGAATTAGCATGGTGTTTGACTAATAAATCCATTTTAATTTGATCCTGGTGTTTTTGGCACCACTTCAGCTTTCCCTTAAAGATTATCCGTGCCATCATCATGGCGTCAAAAATGGGACCAGTGGACGGTTGACCGTACCAACACCATATATTGAACTCCAGCCTGGCATTCCCGTGAGCCTCGCTCACATGCTTGTTCCAACCAGCCAAGGGTTTTCACTTACCATGACTGTTTTCATACGTGGCAGTAGCACACGAACATAAAATTTTCACAATATCACTGTATAAATGATTAATTATCTCTTTGTGACAATGATCATTACAATATTTGCCACAGCAATTTTGTAAGTCTACTGGTAAATCAATATGTTTTAATTGTGAATTACACATATTTTCATAAGCGATACATTGTTCCGCATTCCTTTCTCCCCATTTAATTTTATTACAAGCAGTGTTTTTCCCAATCGTTTTTTGCCTAACAACATCGAGATTACAATAACTAGCGGCAAATGGTCAGACCAATAAACGTCGTATTTCAGGAACACATCTGTTAAACAATGCACAGCCGAGTCAGTCACAACTGGTCACAACGCAGTGGTCAAGCCACCGCCTGCTCCCGTGAGCTTCGCTAACAAACGAAATGATTCATATTCCTTATTGTATTCCTTAATTATACGAGTAGTGTTTTAATGTAGCACAATTATTTTACCTATGATATCATTAATAAAACAGTACCTTTTACTCACTTTTTTTTTTCATTTTACTGAACATAAATCCAAATCATAATCAATTTTACTGAACCTCATAACTCTTGAACGGGCAAGTATGGGCGCGCGCTGATAATGTATAATTATAGCCACCAAGCCAAAGAATAAGAATAAAGTAGTTTCAAAGCAAGACCTGTCAAGACTTGGCCAATTTTTAGCAGTTTATGTTTCATTCCATACAACAAAAATTTAAATTATTTTTTTCCGGGCAAACTATCACTTTTACAGAAAAAAGTTTCCTAACAATTATTCATCAAAATGACATCTTTCGATAGGTATTTAAAAAAAAATGGTATTTGTAAAAAAAAACCCAATGTCCCTCATATAGCAGTTTCGAACCACCGTGCGACGTTTCGCTGTAAACAGAGAGCGCGCCAAGTGTGGTTCGCCTTATTGCGACAATGTGGCCATAGCATTAGCATAGTTCATAAAATAATACGCTAGCCTGTTACATAATATCATTTATTATTATATTCCTCTAAACTTAACATAAAATAATTCCTATGTAGATTTAATATGTCTTAATAATTTACAAAAATATCTGATCTTCATCGGAATCTCCAGCACCATACACGAAATGCCTTCGCATCACATTTTCGTTAACGATTGCACTCGGCTCAGTCTCTACATTGCTATTCTTACAAGGTGTCACAGGGTACCTTACTGGGCCCAACCACCTTCTACTAAATCCAAAGTTTCGCGGTAACGCTACAGACTTTGAAGAACTGCTCTTTACAGATTTATCTAAGCTATTCAAAGAGGATTGAATAGATTTCAATGATGATTTCTTAAGTAGGTCATCTGAGTTGTCGTTTAAATAGTCATCTGTTAATTCTACACCTGTTGGAATACTGAGGCTCAAAGGTCGTCGCTTTGACCGGTTATTAGTTAGCTGACCGCGCCATGTATTGAATTTCTGATAATTTCGCTTCTGTGGTGTATTTTCCTGAGATGAATAATTCCCTAAATCAGATTCTTCATACACTTTATTCTCTGAAAAGCACTTTTGCAGGTTATTCTTATTAGGTGTAGATCGTTTGCTTGTTATATCTGTCATTCGACTTATGACCTTATCTTTCGTTAGTTTTATTAGAGCATATATGGTTTTTAAAGCTTCTTCATTCAACAATTCATCATCTGTTATTTCTACATCTAAGGCACTAGCAACACTATTATTAATACACTTTTGACCTATATTATTGCAGCTACTGTCTGCAAATTGACTCTCAATGCTGTGTTGATAGTCTAAATGGCTTGGTTTATTAGCATTTTGTAGAACAATAAGTTCCACTTTATATGGAGCTGACTGTAACATAAGTAATGCTTTGTCATATTTAACATTCAGCAGGGTCTTCCCATTGACTGATATTATTTGATCACCAGGTAAAAGTTTCTTGCACAGATCTGCAGGACTTCCTGGTGTTATTGACTTAATGTACACATTGCCATCTGAGCCTTCTGCTACTTGTAGCCCTAGAGCATTCATATCATCTCTTTCTAGTATAGCAGTAACAAATATTCTTTCACCTTGAACACAATCCATATTGTCGAGCTTCTCAAACAATGATGTATTTAAACAGGATTCATTATTAGCAACATTATAATTGAAAACATCTGGGTATACTTTGGGAGACTCTAAAACATAAGCAGTTGGTGCACTAGTTAGATTCTGGTTATAATGTCTCTCTGGCAGCAACTGCATGCTGTTGATAATACAATGCTGTCTTTGCTCTGTACTCAGATCATCGGAATCACTCTGTGTCATAGCTAAGTCACCCTCAGACCTTGAACAAGGATTAGAGGTTCTGACTGGTGAGGTGGGATATCTACTATCAGTAGCAGACTTCATTCCATGGAACACTCTAGTGCCCATTTTGACGCCTTGCCTTCTTGGTATACTGCAACTTTCTGAAGATGACAATCCATCATTGGAGGAATTTTCGTGACCTTGGATTAATGATGTGTTTGATACTATTTCGTCGTTAGGTACTGGTGATAGTATTTGTCTCAGAAGTTCTTCTGTGTTAGGCTTTTCATTTTCTTTATTCTGAACCTTCTTCTCCCCAAATATGTCTACTTTAAACCTCCTCCTAGTTGGTCTTCTTACTCTGATTGGGTTTCTTACAGCTAAATTGTAGCTGTCTTGATAATTGCTACAATCATAGTTCTTAGTACTTCCAGCTACATTCAGAGGGCAATTAAACTCATCTGATAAATAAGTCAGGAAGTCCTCTTTAGCGTAAAGCTTAAGATACAGCCTGTGGTGCAAAGATGCCAACCAAAATGTAAAATAGCTTTTGTTGTCTAACATTTTCAGTTTATATTTGACACCAATTTTAGATAGCCCTGAATATGAATTGGGCATGATGTACAAGCTTTTTTTGTTGTAATAGAATGTATGTATATGGTGCCAAGGAAGACTTTGTAAAACTATTCTATTTGTATGGGTGCCTGTGTCATCAGTTGCATGATTATTCCTGGAATAGAGGGTTATACCCCTTGGGCCTATTGAGAGCCACACATCTCTGCAAAATCCATCTCTAGTGGCCCAAATTGCAGAGTAAAAATGAGCACCATAGTCACGAAAGGATTGTGCAAGGGTGATGTAGTTTATTATTGCCTTGTGTCTATCCAACCCATGTCTAGATTCGTGTGCTCTCTTCATGCGTAGCTTGATGTCTGCCATGTCATTTGTTATCACAGTTTCAGGCAAATAATGTTCCAGCAAAAAATAGTCTGCTGTTCCATGTTCTCTGAATGAAAATTCTCCAAATTCTATGTGTAATGCATATCCTGCCAACAAAATGAGATTCTGGATTGTTGATGTCAGCTGACCTTCTAGGGTAGCTCTCCTAAGTTGTAAATACACTCTGTATCTCCATTCTCCATCCTGTATGTTACTGGCAATATTTTTAGGTAAGAAAAATTTTATCCTCAAGAAGACTGTCAAAGTAGCATCATCTTCAGATATTCTCTTTTTGCTATTGGTTTTATGCCAAGCATCTGGAGCAACTTTTTTTATTTTGTAATCATCTGGTAAAAATATGAAGTCTCCTCCAATTAAAATGGCAATGCCAAGCATAAAGTTATGGTCATACTTTTCACTGTGGACCAATGCTTCAAACAATTGTCCTGCAGTTATTACATTTGGGTCACACAAGACCTCTACCTTCTGCCCATTCAGTAAAACTACAGTAATGACTCTTTTGTCAGTAACTGCTGACAGAGTTAAGTCCATGTGTCTTGCTGGTTGTGAAGCTCTTACAATGAACTCGGGGCCAATGCATCCTTCTTTCCCTTTGAATCCACATTCAGCTTTATATAATCTTGATGCAGCCCTCTGCACAGGCTTTCCTCTTCTAAAATTTGTAGGTAGTTGCTGTGGTTTAGTCACATTGTCATTTAAAGAGATTGCAGTCATGGAAGCAGTGTTGGCCTGCATTCTAGGTTCCTCAATTTGGGTACTGCAGGCAATTTCTAAAGTGGAATGTGCATTACTCAGTCCTCCCCTCCTAGGGGTGTCAAATAGATTAAAAACAGGTTTTCTGTAGTTTCTTGGTATTCTGGAGCTGGGGAATGGGTCTCTGTCATCTGGAGACTTGAGGAGACCCCCACAGCTTCGTGGACAGACACTGACTTTCAGTTCTGTGTTGGTGCTTGCCTCTTGTGTTTTTGAATGTCGTCTTTTGATGTTGTTCAGGTCTTCGTCAATTTGGAAGTCCATGACTGGGCTGAGACAGATTGACGCGGCTGAGCAGGAGCTCCGGCCCGAATCTTCGTCGCAGTGACGGAGCATAGTGCTATAACAAAAACGACACTGGTAAATACAGTGGGAATGTTATTAAACTTTTCTAAATATATTTCCCAAGTAAACATGCGTTGTTTTTCAGATTCGCTCGTGTGAACCGGTAACGTTAATTGTAATTAAATTATGAGTACAATAATACTTTATGTTTACATTAGACTGGGTACTAGTTTTACGAACAAATAAACACTACATCGTGTGACAGATAAAGAGTAAGAAAACTGTGTATAGTTATGTTGAGACCCTATGTGCGTGTTAAAGAATCGTGATCTCTAAACCGATATTAAATATTCGACTTCTAAGACCACGCTTTGAGAAAGTAGGTACAAACAAACAATACAATCATTTTGCATAGATATGATGATAGTTACTAATTTAATCTATCTTCAATAGGTATACCTAATATTCCTATGTTAATAGAGAATCAGCAATTTTAACTACCTATTAAGCATTCGATAGTTCGACACCTACTTGCCGAAAGTTTTAAAACAACGATTTTACTTTTTACAAGTTTTGGTAACGACTCGGCTACGGCAGTAAAGTTGTACTCACATTATTTTTTATTTCATTACTTTCACTTTTGTTGTAAGCACCAATTAAATAAAATACGAAACAAAAACTTTTGTTTTCTTCATCAAACTGATCTTACTGATCATTCACAATCATTCACAATATAAAACCATGATAAAACGCATTACATTACATACAAATCACCACCGTGCACGGCGTGCACACATTCAAACATTTTGATTTGCTTATTTGCTATTTGATAAAGAATGAACTTGAATGAAGAATGAAATCAACTCGGCAACTCGTTTCAAGTTTTCAAGATTGCATTCCATTGTAGAAGTTTTATGTGCATGAACAAAATTGCTTTTTAAATTTGATATTTTTTCCCAGGAAAAAATTGATTATGATTAGTATACTTAAAAATCAAGATATATACATTTTTCTGTGATCATAAGAAAATCATTTATCTATTTGTTTTCCTTTCTTTCTGTCCTATTACTGCAGCTAAAATAAGCGAACTAAACGTATACTTTTTTTCCCAAAGGGTTAAGCAGAGGTGCACCTAGAGCAGGTAAAGGTATACCCACATTTTGCCGGTTATTTTTTAATAGGGGGCGAGCCGTCAACCGGTCACAGATCCAGGGGCATAGGTCTACTAATTTACAAACGTTGCAATGGTCTCGCCATTGTGAGTATTTGATAGTTTTTGTATGGCAAATCTGTCAAAAACTCACAATGAAGAGACCATTGCAACGTTTGTACAGACGCCAGCACATCAAGCTACTACAATCTGTCAAATTTCTTTAATAGATTTTGAACTTTATCACTACAGTATTAGGTTGAAGGTTGATTGCGAAAATTTGACAGTTTCGGGTAGCTTGACCTGCTGGCGTCTGTACATTAGTAGACTTGGCCCCCAGACCCCTGGCTGCTATACTACTGAGAAAATCCAAATGGAAAAACCCAATAACACTTCCCCTACCCGGGAATCGAGCCAAGAACCTCGGCACTGCAGTAGCGCTTGCGACCATTAGAACAACTAGGCAGGGAAAAGGAAAATTGGGAATAAATGCTTAACTTATTATTTGCATTAGTGAAGCATATCTTCTTCTTCAACACGTTTCTATCAGCCATCATCTCAGTTTCTAACTTCTTACCTAAGGTATCATATTACTGTTTTGGCCCTAAACCATTTATTTTAGCCCGTTTCAGCACCACACCATCACAGTTATTGTGTGGTGTGATTTGAGAAGTTAAGGACAATCAATGGGACAACGTGCCTCACGACAGCGTCACCAACCACCACCTGCGTAGTAGGTAGTTTTCTTTTTTTAAGCTATTGCATAGCTTCTATCGCGGGCCTTGAGCGCGGGGACCGAATCCAGAAATTCCGTAACGAAAAAACCTCACGCTCCCCACTCCGACGGTTTTACTACACCAGTACCCTCTAGTGATCTAATAATTTCTGGCAGTTCTTTTTTCTGTGTACTGCGTATTTTATTCTTATAAATATTAGTTTATAAAATTATGATCTTCACAAAAACTCTTTGTTGATAGTGGGGTTTGAACTCTCGACCAGTCGATTACGAGTACATACAGTTCCCCTGTTGCACCGCAAGGCTACAACGACTTAATTTAAGCTTGCCAAATAGTTGATACCATTCCAGTTGAACCATTTTTAAACTTGACTAGACGGTTGGAAATGACTCATGTACATGGAATTTTTTCGCTGTCAAAACAGTTTGTCACTCTTTTTTTATTTAAAATTACTTTAGGTTCAACACTTTCGTCTATTTTAAAGTTGTTATTATGCTTATATTTGAATAGTATTTGACTTTGTTTACGTAGTTATACACTTTTACGACGTTCAGCACTTATTTATTTTGTTTTTAAGCTATTGCATAGCTTCTATCGCGGGCCTTGAGCGCGGGGACCGAATCCAGAAATTCCGTAACGAAAAAAAAATAATAATAATATCAAAGAAAAAGAAATACTGCATAAATAAAATAAATAAATAATTATAATTGCATAAGTTGATACAAAATGCTATGCAATAGCTTTACCGCGGCAGTCCCCGAGTGCCACACGTCTTTTTGTCTCTCTGTGTCAGACTGACAGTCATGTTTGGTTTCCATTTCCATTCTCTCTCTCTCTCGCTCAATAGAAAATCTTTCAGTCAGGCAGAGGTGCGTTCAATTTTGCTCTAAAAACCATGATGACATTACAACTATTACAAGTGACATGTGTCAGTGTCATGTGTGTGATGTGGTGAGAGCATAGTCATGGTTTTTTGTTACGTGTTGAATTATAAAAAATAAACTTATTGATTACTGTGGCAGTTATTGTTTGCCTCTCAGGCTATAAAAATGGCTACATTAATTCAGTCTTACGAGCAACAGTATTCAGTACTTACAGCAGATATAACGGCTAAAATAGGACGTTTGAAGTCGGGCAGCGAAGGTAAGTGTTAATCATATCATCTTTGTTTTTATAAATAAACATCGAATACTTTTGTTTGTGACGAACATTTGCGTTTCAAATTATTACTTAATTAACATTTCAAATTATTCTGTGTCCTCTGATATGACCACAGCAGACAGCTTTGTTCATTTATTAGCTATTAATATTTCAAATAATCAGTAGGCGATACAAATATCTACTGAAAAGCCATTTCATTATCGTATATTTAATAATGTTGTATAAACATACTTTACAGACAATCGTGACCAGTTAACCCGAGAAATTCAAGCAAATTTTGAAGAAGCGAATGATTTGGTAAGTTACAATAATTTTGTTTTGTGTCATGCAGTTAATTCTAGATGTAAACTAAAAACTTTGTAGGGCAATATTTTTCTGTTACAGTATTTTTATCTTATGAGGCTACGCACACTTGTGAATACTTGTGGTTACTAAGTGTACAACCGTGCTGTGAATATGTGAGCCCAGGAGCTCTCTGTACTCCTAGACAGTAAGGAAGTCAGAAGTGTGTGTGTGTTATGTGCTGACGCTATTCTTCACACACACATTCACAACATGTTTGTACACTTGGTAAACATAAATAAAGCACACATCGCTCAGTGAGACAAAAGATACTATAGATGATAAATGCATTAAAATTACTAGACAGTAGACAGACTATTTTTTAGTTTCAAATCCATGTTATTAGTGCACACAATAGAATGTTATTAATTTGTTCATTAGTAATTATGTCACGCACTCATTTGATCCCTTGTCCTACAACTACATGATAAATAATAATGATGATTAAGTAAATTATTTGAAACAACAACAACTGTTTTAAAGTACATATTGTTTTGTCACTAGTAATGAGTGATAGCTTATCAAAAGAATGTGTAATGTACACATTTATTTATCTTCCTTGTTTGAAAATACATTAAAAAAATATGCGGCTGCGGTGAAGGCTATGAATAAAGAATTCACAAAGATGTTTAATTTATAGTTATTGTATATTTTATAAATAAATAAATAAGTATAAGCGCAAGTATTTCATTGTTTAAATTAATCGCTGTTAATACACATCTAAGATAATAATCAACCACAATAGACAATAAATTATTATCTTATCCATAAAAATTACATTATTCAAGTTTGTTATTGAATTAAGAAGGACAAATGCAACAGATGTTAAAATATGAAATTTAAGATAGCTCGCATTTCGGCAGGGCGCGCCTTAGGGCATCGCATTTTGAAACAAAACAGCCCGGTCCATGCGGCCTCTCTGTACTGTGTGATGTGATTATGTAGGAGGGTGCGGCAGGCCCTAATCTGTATCAGCCTTAATATTGATTTGGTTATTGTAGCTGGAGCAATTGGAGTTGGAGTCTCGTGGAGCGGGCGCAGGGTCTCGCGTGGCGGCCTATCGTGCGGAGTTGCAGCGCGTCAGGGATGAATACCGCTCCGTTGTCAACAATGCTGGATCATGTAAGAATTGTACAGATTCACAGATCGCATTGAATTTACTTTGCTAAGTAAGTTGTGCATACGAATATGGGCATTATCCGTATGACTTTAACATTCATATTTAAATGCGATCCTTGCCCATATTATGTGGGCAAGGATCGCATTTAGGAAGCGCTTATAGGAATCATCATCATCATCTTCCTGGCCTTGTCCAATGTTACTTGGGGTCAGTGCATTACGTTTTTTCTTTCATTCTCCCCTATCAGCCGTCACACTATCATTCACTCACTTTTCTTTCATATCATTCCAAACAAGTAATACGAAAAAAAAAAGTTTATTAAAGCGTTGGAATTTGGTTCATCCGTGTGAAATGCTTAGTTAGCAAACTTAAGCCAAACAAACAAAGTCCGCTCTATGAATTTTAGGCGTTGTCCACAATTTGTGGACATCCCTTGGAGAAACATTGCAATATTTTAAATGTAGACTTTTAATAGACTAACTTATACAATCACCTACTTATATCCAGATAACTTCGAGAACGATGAAGTATACGACGACTGGGGCGGTGCGGGCGAGCAACACCGCAAGCTGCTCGACAACTCGGAGCGACTGGAGCGCACCGGCAAGTCGCTGACCGACGGGTACCGCGTGGTGCTGGAGACGGAACAGATCGGCGCCGCTGTGCTGCAGGACCTTTCTGTGCAGCGGGAGACCATACAGAGGTCTCGCGGCAGGGTAAGATTATGTTATTATAAATATTATCTAGAATTCTAGACAATAGTTATTAAATAAAGAAGAATGCCCTAAAATGTATGGGCAATAAACCATGTGGGGTAAAAGGGCATTAATATTGTGGTTATCAAATATGAAATTAGTTTCTTTAAAAATTATCCCATGAATGGCTAACGTATGTTTTTTTTAATTAATGTAGATTTTCTTGTTTTTTTTCATGTTAATAAAGTTGGTTAATAGTATATAAAAAAACACATGTAAGAAGTCGGTTAAAAAGCGTAGTTAGATATTTATTACAAAAAATACATTGCTGTTACATTATTATTTTATTATCGCGATCAACTAAGAAATAATCTAGAAAACTAGCTGGTTATTGCAGTGTCTTCATGCCTAGCATAGCCGATATAATATAACATGCTGATTACATACGCATAACTTCTCTACGTTCGACGACAGACGATTTTTATTTTTAATAATGCATTAGGCACCCTGTCTGGGTAGGATCCTCGATATGCATTAATGTGGACTGCAATTCGATTCTAAAGTCACTCATTGCATTCGTCGTTTTTTTTTTTTTGTTGAAATAAGTGTTCGCCACTCTCAGTGTTTATGGTGGGTGCGCAAAGGTAGCGCGAAATTCAAATTTTCTTCCGTTTTAGCAATTTGCAGGTCATTGTCAGGTTGTATCTTGATCAAAATGTGATTTGCAACCATAACAAATATGTATTTTCAGATTTATAATTATTATCCTTATTTATACATTTATTGGTCTATTGATGACTTTTTCATGAAATCATGACCCCTACTATCGTACATACATATGCACAAGTTTTTTTAATCGAAGCTGGGTTTTTATGGCTATTCTCCTTTACAATTGTTTATCAATAGGACAGGCATTCAATGCTCTTCTGATTTTTTCTTTGACTTATTTATAATATAAATCACATTTATGAATGAAGAAATTCTCTTAGCTAGCTTAATTGCATCCATACTAATATTATGAGTATGATGGTAACCTTGTCTGTCTGTGACCTTTTCAACGGCGGAACGATTTCGATGAAATTTGGCAGGTAGACCATGACCTACGATTTGATTTTGATATAAGATCATACCCTGCTATTACGTTCCCGTAGGATAATGTCTGTCCATCATGCGGGCGATGCCGCGGGCAAAAGCTAGTCTTCTATAGTGTAATGATGTTTCCTGTAAATATTTCACAGACACGATTTGCTGTAAATGATCTGTACTCTGTCGGCACAATTTGTCAACAAAAAAATAAAAATCTCCCTTCCAGCTCCGGGAAACAGACGAGCAACTGAACCGCTCCTCCCGCCTGATGAACACGATGGTGATGCGCGCACTGCAGGACCGGTTCATCCTCATCCTAGTGTTCCTGGTGCTGGGCGTCCTGCTGTGCGCGGGCGTGTACTTCTACGTCACCTAGCTGGCGCCGCGCGCGTACGCGTGCGCACACCCCGTCAGACATGTCTGCATGTTTAAAGATGGCACCCGGATACGGTTCTATGTTTAAACCTTAAACTGTAGCTTATCATTTGTCCGTGATTAAGGTGGCGCACACTGTGAGAGAGTTATCCAGTCACTTATAAACTGATTGGTCAACTAAAATAGACAAAGTTGGCCAATCAGCTTTTGGCGAAATTGAAGCTATAGCGCTAGAAGGTTCTTTTGGCGCGCGGCCAAAATCGGAACTAAGCTGCCATCTTTGTTTTCAATACATTTCACAAAACATTGCGCAATAAATTATTTACCAACATGGCGCTCCCCCTGTCAACGTCTTTCGCGCCAAAAGATCCTTGTAGCTTCTATGCACGGACAGTATGTCACATATACTGTTGTATACAAATAATAAACATACTTACATTTAAATCGATATTTGAAAGAAAGCAAGGTTTTTCACAGTGTGTTTGACTAAAACGCACGGCATTTGCTTATTGAATAAGTTGCAATATAACTACACACATGCACTACTACTGTTCAGTGTTAATTAAATAAGAATTCTGGGTGCAGTGGTTACTACTTAATGTACTGAATGTTGGACTGTTCCCAGAATATTGAAATAAAAAATATGTAGTTACCCTTTTAGTAGTTTGCTGTTGTGAAAGCCATGAGTCTTATGATTTATTAATTATCAGAAAGATGTTGCCTATAGTGACGGGCGTGACGGCACTTTTCTCGGCCTGTTTGTACAAATATTCACGTTTTTTGGACAATAAAAAAATAACCCTATGACTATTCAAATTAAACATGATTTTGTAGTAGCGAACTAAAGCAATTGTACGAATACGTCTAGATAAGTGTTTATATGTTCATGATTGTTACTCTGTTTCCCAAGTAGAGAGTTACTAAGCTTAAATTAATTCATTATTCCGACATTCGGCTCGATCTAAGCTAACATAATAAAAAACTTCTGCAATATCAAATATTTAGCAATAAATCATAATATATCGCTTACTAGTATCTGCCCGCGACTTTGACTGCGTGAAATTTGTCCCCCCGACCCATCCCGTCGCATCGCATCGCCTGCCCGCACTATTACTTCGTTTTCGCTTCGTGTTCTGTCGTGGCTCCTAATTGTCCTAGCGTGATGTTACAAAATTCTTAAGGAAGGCTTTAGCTTTCCTTAAGAATTTGGCTATCAAATGCAAAAATATTTGTTCTAATCAGAGCTGATTAGCGCATTACAAATAAAGAAACCAATTCTTCAGCTCTATTTTATATTAATCACTAACATATTATAAAACAAAGTCCTCCGCCGCGTCTGTCTGTCTGTCTGTTCGCGATAAACTCAAATACTACTGCACCGATTCTCATGCTGTTTTCACCAATGGATAGCTTGGTTCTCGAGGAAGGTTTAAGTATATAATTTGTTATGTTTTTGTATGCATTTTTGTATGAATTATCGATATTTGTTGGAAGTGTCGGAAAAAAATAAGCCGTCTGGGAGCTTTCAACGAAAACGCTGTCTACACCCTTTGAGATATAACAAAATAATGTATGGTGGAATTATGTATCTTATAAAGGTCTTCAAAAAAGTCCCCGATGGCATATGTCTATCTCTTAAGGATAACATACTATATCCATTTTATTGACTTTTTGTAGGTATTTGTTTGCCGAATTTTACTCTTGGAAATACGATTACGATAACAATACGCCATAATATCAGTAGCTATTAGCCAAATTATGTTCGTAGATAAATAAGCTAGCTACTTATGTGTATTTCAAACAGTGTACTAGATATTTATCATAAAAACATTACTAAACACGGCGGCCTTATGATCAAAATTTGTGCATTCCAAAACTTTCGTTACTTTTTCACTGACATATTTATCACTTTTCGATAAACTAACACTCAATACGAAATCTACACTTATTTCTCAGTAATTCTGTATAAGATTTTTCAAAGATTAAACCGTTTTCTCATTGAATCTTTACGCACATATAACCTTGATGAATGTTTACATTAAGCACCGCACCACACCGCCACACGACCACAGAGTACAGACGAATTTTGTTTTTTTTTTTTTTTTTTTCGTTCGTTTAGTGGTGTCCCCGCTAAAATGTCAACCGGTCAAGTATTAGTCGATTAATCGAATTCTACAGCCAGATCGTGTTGCAAGTACAAAATAAATGTCAAATATTTCGTCCAATTGCGAGCGCGACCATGAGAAAAGTTATGCACCAATGGTGTTCATTATATATTTCGAGCGTTTTATCAGCACAAATGCGACAGTTCGGAGGATTTCGTTTTGTTTTCACATTGTTGGTACTTACGTGAATTATTTTAAAATTATCATTTGTGTCGCACTTTTATTTCGTGTTGTAATTTGGTACAATTGATTGCTTTAAGAATTTGAGTGAAATTTCGTATTTTGATTTTATGTTTGTTATCTTTAGGTAAAGACTCATTCACGTTCAGAACATAAGTACTTTTATTATATTAAATCATTTGTTTCGGTTTCTATTCACGTAGTGAGTCACATTAAAATTAATATTAAGTGAGAATTTTGAGATATAGCCTGGGATATGGAGAAGGACATAGGGTACTTTTTTATGCGATAACCGACATCCACGCGGGCGAAGCCGCGGGCAAAAGCTAGTTAATATAGTAATAATATATACGAGTACTCGTACAGTAATCTAATGTATATTAGACCGTTGTGTGATTTTCTGATTGTTTTGTGTCATCCTAACGCTAATAATCTTAGGCCTATATGTCCAGGCTCTTACGACAGGATGGTAATAAAATTATCACATGGCATGATGTTTTATAAGAATATAATTTTGATGGTTGGAGAGGGAGAGAAAGACCATAGAGCAGATGGATGGATTGTGTGAGGAATGAAAGAAAAAGGAGTGAACGGTAGTGACGGTTGACAGGGGAGAATGGAAGAAAAAAAAAACGTGTTGCGCCGACCGCATGTATGTAACATGGGACATTGCGTAATACAAATAGAATAAAGTAATGCTAGGTATAAACGTCAAAAAATGTATGGTTATACCGAAGTTATTCCTAGGATAACTTTATTCCGTGTTTATTTGTAAGGCCCGATAAATATAGGACGGATGATGATGGGGAATCCCCTCTTGACATAAAATTTTAACGCATAATATTGTTTGGCATAATGTTTTCGCATAACTTATATTAGCACAATAATACTGTGGTATAATACTACTTTGGTATAATGTAATGGTTAGCATAACTGTCTTATGGTCTAATTTGTTTTGGCATAATTTAAAGTTGCATAAATTTTTAAGGCATAGTATTTATTCGTCTATTAATCATGAGCCATAAATATAAAAAAGTCATAATTGGGTGATTGAGTGTTTATAGCGAATAATTTTATGTTGAATGTTAGGTAATAAAATACAATTGTGGTCAATGAAATTTTTTTTATTACTGTTACCTATGAGGACTTATAATGCAAGAGCGAGCATAACGAGCTCGGGATTTGCCGAGCCCTTAAAAAAACCGGCCAAGTGCGTGTCGAAACACGCACAATGAAGGGTTCCGTACTTGGAAAGAATTTATCCTAAGAACAAACTTAACATTGTAGTTGGTAAACATAATCGAGTACGCACAATATCGAGAGATTTACCATGTTATTTTAAGACCATAGACTTCTTATATATTTTCCTGTAATGTATAAGTATAGATCTATTTTCTGTATTTTTTTCAAAATTTTAGTTTCAGTATTTTCGGAGATAAGGGGGGGTAATGGTAAATTTTCGTCTATTTTCACTTATAACTTCAAAACAATTTATATTAAAATTATAAAAAAAATACATTTGAGACCCTCACAGTAAGCCCTTTCATTTGATATGTCACACAGTACAGTATGCAAAACTTTTTTTTAAATATTTTATTGTTTGCCCCCCAAAACTGACCCCAATATTCTAAATTCATTTATTTACGGTTCACGTCCGTGTTTGGGTCACTCAAATTGATATGTATACCAAATTTCAACTTAATCGGTCCATTACATTCGGAGCAAATTGGCTGTGACAGACGGACAGACAGTCAGACAGACACACGAGTGATCCTATAAGGGTTCCGTTTTTTCCTTTTGAGGTACGGAACCCTAAAAATATATTGCTACTATAAAAAAGCGACGGATGTTAGAACATTAGTTCCAAAATTTTAGCAATAAATCAATAATGCGTTATAGTGTCAACTACCGTTAGGATTTATTTATTAGGGTTTATTATTTTTATTCCAAAGAACATTATGTGTAAATATAATTATGCGTTTATAACATTATGATTTATAAAATTATGCTTCATTGTTATTATGCCAACAGTATTATGGCAATAATCATTATGGCAAAACATTTATGCTTGTTAATATTATGCGTAATGATCATTATGCTGAATTTCGTTGTGCTGTAAATTATAACAGTATATTTTATGCTTATCATTAGTAAACCATGATGTTATAAAAATAATCATGAAATGTATACAGTGTGTTACGGAAAGGGTATATACATATCAAAGCCGCGGGCAATATTTTTTAATACCTATACCTACATAAATAAAAAGTTAAGAAATATTTAACTAAAAATCAAATGTTTCCAATTGAATTCTACACATCACTAGACCAAGTCAGCTGATCGGTGTCAATAAACTACACACAAAGAAACGGCGGTAACACGTTTGTTATGATTTAAATTTAATAAACTATCGAAATAAAAAAAATATTATGCATTTTCTAGTTAGTGCTTTTGAGCTGAAATTTTGTACAGAGATTCTGAACCAGATACACTCTTCAGCCCGTTTGTATGGATATACCCTTTCCGTAACACGCTGTATACCTTCTTATTTATTGATTGTGCTTTTAGCTATTTATAAGCTCCTTGTGGTTGTTCCCGCATTTAACACATTCCTGTACCTATGTATAGATGTAAGGCTATTTCTTACCTTGTATTTTAATAATAATCAACTCATTATATTATCATGTATTTAACGTACATATATACAAATATAAATATGTTAAACGATAAGTATTTATGTAAGTTTGTATTTGAATTGAATTCTAAAATGTATTATGTGTATATTTCAGACAGACAGAAACAATCTGTTTATATTCATATTTTATCAAACCTAACCAAACTTTATTAGAAAATAAATGAAATATCACAAAACTATGTAGCAATTTCACACAAATCTTGATGTTAAAAAAAACTGCCTCAGATTCTCACAGTGAATTCAATAATATTACGTATTATGCAATCATGTAAATGAGACTGTTAATAGTAAATTAATGTAGATAGACCAATATTTATTATAATCTAAGTGTATCCGATGGAGTGAGGTATGAAGTGTATTAAATGTTTTGATTAAATATTGCTTTTGCTTTTATTTTTATACATACCTAAAAAGCCACTTACTTGCGAATATAGCACATACTCCGGTAATAATTTCAGAACTCAAGCATTTATAAACTAATTCTAAATAGTTCTGTGTGCTCTCCACTTATGTATGTGTTCCAAGTTTCATACTTGGCACATTTTTTTTTTTGGGTGAGTAGTTATCAAATAACTTCTCCCGCTCTGGGCGGAGCAGGAGGGCGTGTCTAGACTTACTAAAACCCACCCGTGTTCCTTCAGTTGCCTGTGTGCCAGGGCCTCGGTATCCCTTTCGGACAAACCCCTAAAAAAGCACGTTTTTGTTTGAAGTATGTCTACGTACTCCTTTGGTCTATTTTTACAAAAAGTCTTTATGGGTACGTATTTTTTTTTTTTTTTAAATTAATGTTTTTATTTTTTTTATTTACATAACCGAAGGGGAATCGAGTTTTATAACAAAATAATAAAAATGAATATTACAAACAAAATCAGTGTAACATTTTATTTAATAAATTTTTACATTCGAATCACATCTTATACAATGTCGCAATATATTACTGAAATATATTAAATATCTGTTTAATGTAGTATATTGCTCAAGGGAGATGGCTTCTAAACTAGCGTGATGCGAGACGGAAAGCTTGTGGCTACACAATAATGTCACTAGTATCGCTTAACCATAAATAAAGCACAATAAACCTAATTAAAATAAATCATTTACTTATGTACTCAATGAAATATAAACTTAAAATTTTGACTCAGGTATTTATATAGCAAACGCTCCTAATCATATTATTGACTAAATTCTCATAATTCTGACTGAAATAGTATCAAAAACGTCTAATGAATTTGTATATTAATCCTTCATAGAACGTGGATCCACATGAGACCGTGGTTTTTTAATTGTGTCTGTAATTACGGCATACGAAAGGTTAAGTATATCTTTCGCTAGCTACATGAATGTATATAAATGGCTCTCCTCGTTAAGTATTTCGGATTGTCTTTAATAGTTTGGGACACACAGAATGTCTTCTTATGGCGAAGGATCAAATAAACTACCTTTCAAAACTTATCGAGCCCGTAAATCCCGGAATACTCAAGTGAGTCAACCCAGCGTCCCATAAACATGATTTTCTTAGTTAATTTTATAAGTGACACATTTAGATATTTTTCTAAAATCTAATGGCAGTAAGTCCCTATCTCACATCAGCAGCCACCTCACTTGCACAGTACACGTATATCTTACATTATGGTCTACCTACAGATACATCATTACACAGAATGTTAATGGTGGCAAAAAAAACGAAACAAAAACGAGATGTCTCTATGTGCGATTTTTTCTGCTTGACAGAGTAGCACTAAAGCTGTCTTGCATTAAAATACATGCACAAGTCACTATCTATCTATACATATTATAAATTAAAGTCGTATTTAGTGTGTCTGTGTGACCGCATTGTTCTTCTAAAATACGTTGTTATGTTGTCAAGTCGTAAAAACCGTGCGAAGCAGTCGCGAGTCGCTAGTAATGTATAAAGGCCTGAGTAGACCAAATCCGTGCGCGTGGAGTGCGTGCACGTAACGATTATGTATGAAACTCTATGGAAGATATTAGAGCGGTTGGCACGCGCGCACCTCGCAGCCGGTCTACTTGGGCAAAGATACAATACTTAAAACGAAGGTATTTACTGAAAATATTTGCTAATTGTAAGGCCGATACAACACTTCAATTTATCTCGTTCTAACACACGTCAATCCTATAGCTGTACAAAGATCTTTGGGCGCGTGGCCGAAATCAGAAATGGCCAAATAGCCCCGCCATCTTGCTTTTTCAATACATTTCACAAAATATGACAAATGTTTATCCACAGCGCCCCCCTGTCAACGTCATTCGAGCGCCAAAAGACCCTTGCAGCGCTGTATCTTCCGTGTCTATGTTCACAGTCAATCTACGTAATAATGATCTGTAGTGTGGCTCTTCTGTATCGCGTGAGTCAGCGGCCGGCGGGCGCGGCCGCCGCATCACGTGAGCCTCTGCGGCGCTGCGGCCACGTCCTCCTCCGCGGGGTGGCCGAGGGACACGAGACGCATCTTGTAGTCGTTTAGCTTTATGTCCTGAACAATTTCATTTCAATCAATGTTTCTTTGTGAAATACGATTATTTTAAGTGTAAGACTTATTGTAATAGCCCAGGAGGGTAAAAAAAAAACTGATTGGCCGTCAATCAGATACTAAAAAAATATTAGACACGTATTTTTCGCTTTATCATATGTATTAATAAAAAATGAGAAGTGACGTCATACCACATGAACTCAATGTATCGCCGTAATGTTTTTATTACGTAAAAAAAGAAAAAATAGGTGTCCAATATTTTTTTTTATCTACATGACGGACAAAAAAATTTTTTTTGGTGTTCATCCCTACTAAAGTTATTGCTGTAGTATGGGAATTTAAATGACAATTGATAAATTGTAATTCCACTTCTGGTTATAAATCCTAGTTACAGCAGTGGACTTCGTGCTATACGCGATTTGAATGTGGGTTGCCATAAATGATGGAGTACTGAGTTAAGTTACTATTATAGTTTTTATTGGGTCTGAATAGTAAGAAATAAGCAGTACCTTTGTGCTCTTTTATGTTAGTATATTGTCCTGTCAAGTATTTTGTGTGTACATAAATTAATAAAATGTCATCATGGAAAATTAGATCCCACTGTCTTTTTGACACCCACGGAAACAGTTCAATAAGCCTAAAGAATGTTAACAACCACAAAAACTATGAAATATTTATAAAACTCATCCACGAACCTGATCCGCAAGCAGCTCCAACAGATCATCCTGGTCCTTCCTCACTCTCTCCAGCTCTTCGGCCGTACTCCTCTGCCCATCCTGACTTATTTTCAGCTCACCAGTGAGCCTGCCCACCTCAGCCCCTAACGCTTGTATCCTGGCTTCGTACTCCTGAAGTCTGGAGTCGTCTTGGGCGGGAGCAGGCATTGCGGCGCTCGGTAGGGCGACGGCGGCCGATACTTGCGCTTTCAGGAGTGTGTTTTCGTCTTTCAAATGGGAGTTGGCCGATATTGAGTCGTTGAGAGCGCTCTGGAAGTTACAAGTAAAAAACGTTTATTTGTTTATAATGTAGGTATACATATATATGGTGGAACTTATCTGGGGGCACGTGCCCCCGCCAAGACCAGCCAAGCGAAGCGCAAGGGCGCTTCCTACCTTTTCTCGAAGCGCTTCCTCGTGTTTTTGTACCCTATGAGGGTTCAAGCCACATATTTTGACTAAGGTATAGAGTTTGTGAAGTTAGGGCGTGTAGATTTTATGGTTTAAGAGAGGTAGGGTTGGTGGTAAGAGACGAGTTAGAATGTGAGATAAGCCTATGGTCATACTATGGAGAACGATACAGGCATGGGCGCCGGGAGGGGGGCGCAAGACGGTGCACTTGCCAGGGTTTTAAAATAAAAGATTGTTATAAAAATATTCAAAAATAAAAATATAATCGAAAACGCCCAATATACCTACTCCATCTATATTATACAGGATGGCAATTTATTCACCTGCATCCTTTAAGAGGGTGATTCTACTCGTCATACTAAACAACTTTCGCTATGAAAAGATTCGTAGACAGAAAGCAAATTCCTATACAACAGTAGAAAGACTATTCAATTAATGTTTCTTAAGGTTCTTTGTATAAATTGACACAGTCAGTCATCTTTCTAAATGAATGGACAAAAGAAAACTTATCCCACTCGCGGTGAGGTGTAAAAATGTTCGAGCTCGCTACGCTTGCTCTTGCATCCTACATTCTCTTTATTGTTAAGCTTTTCTGCATAAGTCAACAAAGTTAGTCCTCGTATGAATGGACGAACGAAAACCTAACATATTCGAGGTGAAGTGCAAAAATTATCGAGCTTGCTTCGTGGAGCTGAAGATTCAGCCCCCTGAAAATAAACCTGCCAGCTCCATGAATACAGTTAGTCAGCGCGTTTGATGTCTCTAGACGTTCTTTGAGACTAAAGTCCGAGGGTATGTCACACAAAGTTGAAGTAAATTTAATATCCAAGATAACGGCTATAATTTGCAAATTATTCGTCATGGGTTTCATCGTGTTCATTTTCGTGGTCTGGGAAATTTCGAAGTTGTCGAGGGTGCTGATGCCAAAATTGAGATCGAAATAATCAATCCAAGATGTCACCTGTAAGGACTGATTCTGATGCAACAGGCCCTCTAGCTGCGACATGAGCTCCTGCAGCCGCGCGTCTTGCTGCCGGATGAGCGTCTTGTACTGCTCCAGCGTACCATTCTCTGGGGAGCCTCGCTCTAGGGCAGGGGAACCCGTACCGTTCTGTTGTGTGCGCTCTGTCAGGCTCTCGACCAAGACACCTGAGGGGAGAACAATAGTAGATTGTTAGTTATAGATGGGATGAAAGGGACCTATTTCGAATAGAATAACTCGAGTGCCTAAATAGGTACTTTCACCCGAGGTAAACACTGCTTTTCATTTTGAATATGAGGAAAGTAAATAAAAACCTAATTATAAAAATACTGATGAACTCATTTTAGACAAAAAGCTTTTCAACAAAAAAAAAAAAAAACTACCGACATCCAAAAAAATTAATAAAAAGGGAAAAATAACTTTATTTTCGGAAGCCGGTGTCCTTGGTTCTGTATTTTCGTTTTTTGACACCGACTTCCGAATAAAGTTATTTTTCACTTTTTTTTTTTGTCGGTTGTTTTATTTTTTGTTTAAAAGCTTTTTATTTATGATACCTATCCCACAACAATTCGATTACCACTACTTGCTACACCGCACAAACAACAGTGACACAAGATACCTATACGAAGTGGATTAAATACGTATTATCGAAGCTAACTCAAAAACTACCCAAGCAAAGTTAATAAAAATCGGTTAATAACCATTTATAGCCCGAGTGCATCTCATGACAATTCCAATAAGTTCAAACACGGCTAGGATACATTGTTTTATTACGGAGTTCCGGTGCAGTTCGATGGTACCATTTTCATCAGAATTATTTATTAGGTTGGGGAAAAAGTTTCATCGCATTTTTTAAGAAAATTCAAAACATTTTTTTTATATAGTTTATTTACATTTAAATATAGTATGTAGGTACCGTTTTGTTCGATAACTTTTTGCCATCTTGTAGGTAGGGACATGATCCCATTGCTATAGAAATTTTGGGACTTCTGATCAAAATACCGCGACAAGTGGTTTTGGCAGTCCTCTCGTGATGTTAACCTGACACTGCCTAAAGAATTCTGAAGAGACCGAAACAGGTGGAAATCTGAAGGTGCAAGGTCAGGACTATACGGCGGATGCATTAACACCTCCCAGCCAAACTCTCTTAATTTTTGCTGAGTGGCTAAAGATGTGTGAGGTCTAGCGTTATCATGATGAAAAACCACACCCCTTCTGTTGATTAACTCCGGCCGCTTTCTCTCAACTTCTTGCTTTAATCACATCAGTTGTTCGCAGTAGAGTTCAGAGTCAATGGTCCTGCCTGGTGGTAGAATAATGCCCTTCTAATCCCACCACACACACAGCATCACCTTGTTGCGAGTTACCCCGGGTTTCACCACAGTCTGTGAAGCCTGACCGGCCTTTGACCACGACCTTTTTCGCACGTTCTTGTCGTACGTGATCCACTTTTCTTCACCAGCTATCAGCTTCTTCAAAAATGCTTCGGTTTCATTACGTCGTAATAAAGAATCACAAATGAGTACACGGTTCATTAGGTTTCTTTCAGTGAGCTTGTGAGGTACCCAAATATCGAGCTTTTTTGTGTACCCAGTTTTTTTCAAATGTGCCAAAACTGTTTTGTGGTCAATTCCCAGTTCTTCAGCTATGTACGTCGTAACTACTGATATCCCGATCTTGCTCCACTTTTTCAAAAATGGCATCCATTTTATCCGTAATACGGCGACCAGAGCGACGTGCATCTTTGACATCAAAATTTCCGGATTGAAAACGCTTAAACCAAATTTGTGCTACTCTCACAGACACTGCACTAGGTCCATAAACATCGCAAATTTTTTTCGCGGCTTGCGTTGCATTTTTACCTTTATTGTAGTAAAATTTTAAAATATATCGAATTTCTTCATTAGATTCATTCATCTTGACAGTACGAAAAACAAATGAAAATCACACATTTTCCTAATTTGAATTTGGAATTATGTTCTTTAAAATTTAAACTTTCAATGATACCAAAACCAGCCAGATACAAATAGTATAGCCAAAGAGATTTTATTACAAGTTCATACATACTATAATGCGAAGACTTTTTCCCCAACCTAATATTAAAATTTGCTTTTTTTTTGCTTAAATATCTTATCGCCACCCGGGAAATACCTATCATTGAGGAGTTCCGGTGGCCATTTGTGGTCTTCTTGATCAGTTCTACTTCATCAAATGATACTTTCTGAATGCAAATGCTTGAGTTGTTGATGAAAATACAAAAATCGCTATATGTTTGCCTATAAAATTTGAGAAGTTCCCTCATGGATCCCACCATAAGAACTGGATTTTGAAAAAAAATGGGACCAATCTGGAAGTATATCCTTTCAAATAAAAAAAGAACTTTCCAAATTGGATCATAAACGAGGGAGTTCTGAGGTAACAAACATACAAAAAAATAAAAAATAAACAACCGAACTGTTAACCTCCTCCTTTTTGGAAAGTCGGTTAAAAATATCTGTAAACGTAATAATTAGCACTCGACAAAACAACTGAAGAAATAATTGCCGCTTTCCTGCCTTTTTAGGGTTCCGTAGTCAACAAGGAACCCTTATAGTTTCGCCATGTCCGTCTGTCTGTCTGTCCGCGGCTTAGCTCAGAGACTCTTAGTGCTAGAAAGTTTTAATTTGGTTTGAGTATACATGACATATTAATCACGCCGACAAACCGTGGTAAAATAAAATCTTGAAATATAAATGGTTTTAGGGTACCTCCCCTACTCGTAAAGTGGGGATGATATTTTTCTTCTCGTCTGTCCCACGGTGTTGCGTATCGTAGGATAGGCCGTTCAAATATTGTGGGTTTGTCAAAACCATTTTTCGATTCAGGGATCCATTTGTGTATTAAGCTTTAAAGTCTAATTTTTGTTAGAGTCCGAGTGTGTGTGTGTGTGTGTCCCTGCCAGCTAAATGGTTGTATATATATGGATATGTGAAAAAAATCATAGCAGTAGTATATATAACGAAGTTAAAAGGAAAACTATCATAGCTAATTAAGCTTCACAAGTTACCGAGTAATAGTCGACCAACTTACATTTACAGTTGAAAAACATGTTCTCCTATACATTCCATATGGAAGAACATGGTTTTCAACTACAATGTTAATTTTTTTTCTTGGGATAAATTCATACCAACTACGGAACCCTTTATTGTTCGTGGTCCGACACGAACTTGGCCGGTTGTTTATGTTTCTGTTTCTGTAGCATTCTACCAGCCAGTATTTTGTATCATTGATGATGGTAAATATTTAGCTCAAATCTATGTAAATTAAATAATAATTTAGTGAAAAGTAAATTATAAGTATAATGTTACAAAATTGTTAATAATATTGTTAATTACGATTTTAGGCCACGATTTAACAGTGTCTGTATACAAATTTGGGACATGGCTTGCATAGTTAAAAAAAAAATGTTTGCATAGAGGAAAAGTATTGTTTTTCATCCCTATGATCAGGTATGAGAAATGAAAAGTCATTACAAGAATGATACATAAAAGTAACATCACGTACTTACGTACGTGCTGTACGTCGGCGTTTCGTCTATTAATAGAGGGCGATCAAATTCAGGTTCATAGTACTCACTCTCCAACACCTTGAACAGGCGACAGAACTCGTAGTCGACGAGCACGTCAGCGGGTACTTTGGCGCGGAGCTGTGGGTGCTTGGCCGCCTTGTTGTACAGCTCGTGGCGGGTCACCTCGCTCAGCTTGGACGTGAACACTTCCATGCCGATGCGCTTTGTGAGCAGCTGGCGGAGGGATTCCTGGAAAAGAAAAACATTAGCAAGGTTAAGCGGTACCAACGCTACGAAACACAAGGTGGTTCATCATCATTGCAATATTATGGTGGTCTGGTGGATTAGCTGCTGCCTGCAGCTTCGCTTGCGTGGCTTTTTCTAAAATAAATGTAGCCTAAGTTATTTCTTATAACACCAGCTATCTCGGTCTACGTGTTTCGGAGGTTAGCCGGAACAAACAAACAGAGATAAACATTTAAGAAATTGTTTTTAGTGTTATAAGGTACTGTATATACTTTTATATGCATTTTGTAAAACGTTGTTATTTCGACATTACAAACAGACACTTATTTATTTAATACTTTAAGCACAAACAAAATGTCGAGGCGGACTTAATGCCATAGGCATTTTCTACCACTCAACCTTTGGGTGATGCTTCAATTTTATTAATTTGTATAGATTACAAACTGCGTAGGAGTTGGTAAATTGCTTATAGTGCATGGAAAACTCGACACGATCCATATTGTTATTGATTTTACACATGATTTTGAAAAAGATCATTTGATTTCTTAGCTTTTGTGTATTTTTTTTTTTTAAGAATGATCAAAGGTGCCTTGTGAATCTGATTTTGAATCATCAAATTTGATTGCATTAGCCTATTACGATCTCGGTGGGCGGTGTGTCGAGAAGGCTCGGTCGCTCAGTGCGCGGGTAGCGCAGCTCGTCCCGCACCCCGCACCCCAGCGACCCGCACGGCCACACAAAACTGCTCCAGCATCATACGCGCCGGTCGCTTGGTTTCTATGAGATCATCCGGATCGTTGGGGCTCTTCCACGGTAGCCACCTGCACTGCGCAGGAACTCGTCGTGACATAGTACAGCTCACCTTGGAGTAGTTCTCCACGGAGTCATCGTTGAAGTGAATGCAGATGGCGAGCAGCAGGGCGGAGAGGCCCTGCAGCAGGAACTCGTTGTCGTCGTGCTCGGCGGCGCAGGTCTGCGCGACCAGCCAGCCCACGCCGCCGGGCGCGCGCAGGAACGCGCCCACGGCCGAGGGGCAGTAGCTCATCCACATGGACAGCAGCATGAGTAGCGCTACCTGGCGACATGAACAGGTGGCTTGAGTAAGTGAACAAACATTGTAACATAACGATTGAAATATGAAATGACAAGATATTGCTGTGCTAATACATAATACATCTACAATGTCATCAGTTATCTAATAGGGGGCAAATCCAGACACCAGTCTACTAGTATTTTCTAGTAGGAAGGCCCGAAACGACCCGATTCAGGAATCAAATCCCAACAGTAACGGTTGAGACCCCTATTTCAACCATTTCTCAATAACAATATCAATGTAATAATATTGGTCAGAAAAAAGCCTCAAAAGTTGTTTTTAGCTTATTTTGAACAAATACGAAAGCATACTTTCTCAAACTCAACATTGTTTTTTAATTCATCAAATTAATAATGTAAAAAATCCAAAATTAATTTTGCCAACTTGTGTCGCATTCTTCAAAAAACTCATTAACAAATGATAAATGATTTTATTTCTATAAGTAAGTCAGAAGGTTTGTACAAACACTTTTACACGACAACGATATTTTAAAAACTAGATGAGTTCGGCATTTCCTATCTGACTACTTTGAGAAGAAAGGCCAAAACAAACTTAAAGGTTACGATATCTTAAAATCCAGATAATCTTTTTCAGATCATTTCAGGACCATGTAGTCTTTTGAGGAGAGACCCACACAGATTTAAGTGGACCTGTCCAGTCAGTGCACGCATTTGTCAGTTATCGTGCAGCTCAACTCAGAACTTAGTTTCTTCTGGTGAATTGTCATTATCATTAACAAATGATAGTGAGAATTCAATCAAATAATCTACTTTAATCAATTATTTGCTTGAATATGGGTACATGGGGGTGATACATGCAAGAAATGTTCTTTAAACCATATCCTACCTAAACAGGTGTGCAAATATCTATTATACTTCACCAGAAGCAACAACATTAAAACGACATTTTTCACACCAAGCTAAACCAACCTTAGACTTCAACTTAGTAGTTTGTTGCAGCAACAAAGTGCACTGATGCAGCAACGAGACCGGCGAACTTCCAATATTCGTTGCTAGCAACACTCTAAGCAACTGTTCCTTTTGCACGGGGTTTTCTATAAGCCCATGCATCAGTGCCACTGCTGAGAACCAGTTGGACAGCACATCGGAGGAGAACAGGCCTCCACATAGGAGCTGACCACTTGTCAGACTGGACATGTCGGATGAAGATGGTAGGAGCGTTTGCACGAGACTCGCTTGACTCATCTCGTTGTGGTATAGGTAGCATTGGAAGCAGTAGAGGACTGCGCATCTGAAAAATACAAAATGTTATAAGATTTCGAGACGCAACAGCTATAGTTTTTTTTAAATCATTATATCTAACGTTATTGTTTTGTTATGGAAGATCCTGGTACTCACGGGCCACGACACAGGGAATCCTAGTGTGAGGACCAGTGTGTTGCTGTAAATGGTGCAATTTTTTTACGGTAAACTTATTTATTTTTTATGGCAAAAAATCCTAACTGTTTTAATTGTAGTGATTGAAGTGTTTTGTATGATAGGATAGTGAGTTTTAAAGGTTGCAAGATTAGAGAGTTCCTCAAAAATACGTAGAAAAACGTAGTTTAAAAATACACGGAAAAACCTTAAATACACAATAATTATACTTTGATAAACCTGTGAATTGAACCCAGCTAGTCAGAAATATTTTTGGAACGAAGTTCTTTAACGTGGCTTGCGGTAGGAGTTGACTGGTAGAAATCTTCGTGTAATGGAAAAGCGTTACGCCCCCCCCCCCCCCCCCTTCTTGCGACTCTCTCTTATTTTTGTTTTAAACCATAAATGAGAAGGACCGCGCACATGTTTGGCAGTCTTCATTTTTTAAAGCACATTATGTTTGGCACTCACCTTAACGAGAAAGGCTGCTTCTCATTCACCATAGACATAAGTAGCACCACTATAGCTGGTCGCGGCGGGTTTGACGGCGCCATGACATTTCCCAGGAACTCCTGATTCGTCACCTCCCCCCTCACTGCCTCTCCCACCGTATTGATAGTCTCCGTGAGAATATCAGCAGGAACTCCACTTGACATCAGGATGTTACACAGAGCATCTAGTAGACCAACGTTCTTCAATATCTTCTGACAATTTAAGATTATTTGTGCGGAGTTACTTGGCGAGACTAATGTCCTTACTATGAGGAGCATGCAATGAACGTTGGACACCTTCTGCGGCGACCAACCAGCTTCCTCCGACTCGTCAGGAGTGTTGAACATCGGCAGCATCTTTTGGATATAACTACCTTCTTTGAAGAAGTTAATGTTACTGCTGTTGTTCTTCAACAAATTCAACATCAACAACAAGCAGTCTTCTACGATAATTCCACCGTCAGAATAACCCTCTGTCGAGACTATTTCGAATAATCTATCGAACGCGTTCTCAAATGCTACAATCTTTTGTATGTTCGCGTTTCCTTTGGTTAACTTGATTAGCAATAATAAAGTTTCATTTCTGATAACTTCTCGCGTATCTCCTAATAAGTCCATCATTTTCGAGACGCCCATAGGTTTAACTAGAATGATTTCTTGGATGTCTTTTGGTCTATTTGTAAGTAGGGATGTGAGGAGTTGTACGGCGGACAGTCTAACCCTAAAGTCGTATTCGTCTAAGAGATCTAGCACTAGTTGTATGTTGTGATGGTCTTTGATGAACATTTCGGTGAACTGTTCGCCGATGTTCATGGGCACGCGAGGGTTGTTCTCCTCTTCCTCGAACTGAGTGGGCGACATGACGTTGTTAAGCGTGTCTAAGGCATAGTTTATTGTCTCGTTGTCGGCTCGGTCCAGTTCTAATACCTGCAAATAGAGATTACTTTCTGTTATGTCTGTTGTGGTACTGGCATTGATGGCATGTCAAACACGAAATATAAACATTTTGGAATAGTGCAGATATTTCGCCAGTGGTACAAGAATATGATGGCTTCTGATTTAAGGGCAATGGTGAACTGATAAGTTTTTGTTGCGATGGCAATATCGTTCCCCAAAATACACACACACTTGCCTTTTAAGCATAGAGTAAAAGGCAGAAACAATATCACAGGAACGCCATGTGAACTTGTGAACACACGTTTTTGAAGAACTTCCATTTTTTAGGGCATTTTCATATATATATATTTTAATCTATTAGATAAGAAAAGTCTGTAGTCTTACTTGTTTGAGCGTATCCATGCCCTGCGCGCCGACCTCGACGCGGTAGGTGCGCGACATCGCCTTGAGCGCGCGACAGGCGTCGCGACGGTCTTCTAGCAACGTCGAGTTGTTCACGCGGTCTACTAGCCGCTCCACCTGAGGAGAAGAATTAAAATAAATTGAAGTTTTATCAGAAATAATAAAAACCCTTCAAAGTACCTACAATATTTTTAACTCACGAAGCGACGCGCGCTTTTTTTATTTTATTTTTATTTTTTATTCATAAATTTTAAAGAGACTTTTATCCACAGTGGCATGGCAGCCTCATCATAACTTAAACTATTCTAAACAAAATCTACACACACAATATAATTTATTAATATCTAAACAAATCAGCGCTTTTCTTGTGGTTATCAATTGTAAAACGCGCCGTAAATATGTGTATAAGCGCAGGAGCTCTCGGCACCGTCCGAGACAATAGCACAGTCGGACGTGTGTGTGTTATTTGCTGACGCTACTCGCCCTCACGCACACATTCACAGCGTCTTTGTACACTTGGTGACCACAAGTAAAGCGTGCGTCGCTTTGTGAGATAAAAATATTATATTGCTGAGAATTTCCATTTCCATACACAGCAGGACAGCAATAAGCATACAAATATCACAAATTGATTGGCAAAAAGAGTCACTGCGATTAGTGTGGCCCTTTTGCCTTCCTATAATTCAGTGCATGGAAAAATTTACATGTCCATGAGTAGTATGGATTTCTTGACTATATTATTAAACTATAAAAACTAATTTACCATTCCAATCTATTGCCACTTCACTCTTCATGAGAAAACTTTCGTTTGAGCTTCATTGCAGATCTTAATTGCAACCAAAACATTATATATTTATTACTAAGTTATCGGTATAACAATATAATAATAACATAATGACTTTTGCAAACAAAGAAATAAATCAAATAGGTATCTCAACTTAGCAAACAAGGTTGTTGACATGTGGAATGTGAACTCGGCTGTCATCGTGCTGATTGTCGTAATGGGATGGCCGAAAGCCTCGATCAACATCTCTCGAGGCTCTCGTTAGGCGTGTGGATCAAGGGCCTGCTTCAGAAGGCAGCAGGCAGTACTCCTCGATACGGATCGCATCGTGAGGAGGTTCCCGTATCTGGAGCCCTAACCACCGGTAGCTTGGACCCTGCTGCCGACCCCGGCAGATTTCAAATGTTTTTATATCTTTTTTTTTTTAATATTAAAAAAAAAAAATATAATGAAAAATTAAATAAATGACTTATTGACCTTTGCAAAAACACATTAACAATGCATAAAATAAATAACTTTAGGTCTGTCAAGTGGATAATAAAGTAACTTGTATTAAAACACTTGTCTCAATAAATATTAGACTTTTGTGAGACACAATTTACTTCACATGTCAAATGAATTTCACTCACATTCAAATATAAATTCTTTGTGAGATTTGAACATCATGAAATGTTCTATTCATTACATTGGCAATTTTTATTTAAGAATATAATGAAACTTTACACCTTTAACATTAGTTTCAACAAAGGTCAGCATTGCCAAAGAAGCTTTTTCGAACATATCCCATAATTTTTTTTATTTCTCTACTTAAAAGTACTTGATTTTCAAAAACACTGTTTTATGTAAACAACTGCTATGTTAAGTCATTTATCTTTAAAGCGATACAGGTAATTTGCAATCTACACTAATATTATAAAGAGGAAAGATTTGTACCTATTTTTGTATGTTTGTAATGAATAGGCTCAAAAAGTACTGGGCCGATTTAAAAAATTCTTTCACCAATAGAATGCTACATTCTTCCAATTTGACATAGGCTACATTTCAGTTTGAAAAAAATTAGGGATCCTTGGTAAAATTTGAACAATGTAACCGAAGGTGTAGAAAAATGAGTCTTAAAATAATAATTGTCTACCCCGTGCGAAGCCGGGACGGGCTGCTAGTGTAAAATAAATTATTCACAACATAGATTATTTGAACTCAATGTGAATGACAAATCATTTTATTTCTGTAAGTAGGTTTGTACACATGGCTACTTATTATCCATACTAATATTATAAATGTGAAAGTAACTCTGTCCGTCTGTCTGTCTGTCTGTTACGTTTTCACGCTTAAAGCACTGTACCAATCGTCATGAAATTTGGCAGAGATATAGCTTGGGATATGGAGAAGGACATAGGCTACTTTTTTTCGCGATAACCGACATCCACGTGGGCGGAGCCGCGGGCAAAAGCTAGTACCATTTCCAGAATAAGCTAACCTCTCATTACCCAGAAATCCTATACAATGCGAGATCAGCTTAAACTGGAAAATAAAGCTTGATGTGTAGCCATGGGTACAAATGCTTTTACACATCATATTTTTCAACTAGATGAGGTTGTGGTTTCCTATCTGATTACTCTGAGAAGATAGGCCGAAACAAACTCGAAGGTCACAGTCTCTTTTAAAGTTCAGACATAATCTTGTTCAGATCATCAGATCACTCACACAATATCACAGATACACACAGAACAAATTTCTTTGAGGTATTGCGAACAATATACTGTCCTTGTGACTAATTTTCTATCCAATACCCAATTCATGACTGTTTTGTTATTAAAAGGACATCCAGGCTTTATGTTTGTAAATTTAGAATTTGTTTTGGTTGTATTTAGGAATGTGTACCCAGTCAATAATTTAAAATCACTGTGTTTTTAATCATTGGAATTCTATAATAGTGCATCACACTATTTTCTTTTAGTTTACAGTAATACTTGAACAGTCTTCAATTATACATTTATGACATAAAATACACTTTTTGTGTGGTGAGTACACAAAAAAGTGAATTGTAATATTTGTTATCACCTGAGTTAACCTGAGTAGCAAGTAATTTAATTACTTACTGTAAAATTATTATGCTATGTACTTCGGTTTCATAATTAAATTTCTTTTGTGATAACACATTCATGATTTTCTTTACACCACTGTTATCAATAGAAATTTATTAACATTTTCATATTGTTGGTGAATTTACTACCATACAACATTGGCAATAAAACATATAATTATTTTAAAATGAATGGAATGATGTCAGCAATGTCCATATGTGAGAACTTAGAAGGGACAATGTAAGGGCAGGTTATTTAAACAAATAATTATTGTTAAAGGAAAGTGAATTTGGAGTTCTATTCAAGAATTTGTAGCATTGAAATATGAGACATGAGTGCTGTCAAATTCTTGAAATATTGAACCAATTTAAAGACATCTGGACCCGTCTACGCTAAAATTATAGATACGAAATAGCTAATCTACATTGCAAACTATAAATAGGTCAGCTTATGTTTTAATTCTAGTAAGTAAATATTAAAATACTCACGATCTCCGCTCCCGAAGGTTGGTGGCCAGGTTCCGGAGCCCCAAGCACGGTCTTTAGACCGCTTTTTAGAAAATCCATTTTCCTTAAATCCCTTTTTTATAATTAGAACACAATTAAAACTTATTAATACGAAATCATCGCACAAAATACATAAACTCACAAAAATTAAATCAATCCTACGCGACACGTCAAAGCATTTTTTGACATTACAAAAATTACTCAAATACGTTTTGGTGTTCCTAAATGGACCGTGACGGTTAGATTACGACGATAAGGGAAATTATAGATTTTGTGCACGATTAAAACATGAAATTTCACAATCAAAAGTGCATCTTCTTATATTAATAGGAATTTCGGGGAATTTCATTACAAATAAAATTGTGAATCAAAAAGGTTTTCTTGCAATAACAAAACAAAAGGTAGACACCAGTTGGCGAATTTGTCAATTTGGCATTGTTGACATTGCTGCTGTCAGTGTCAAGTCAACAGTGTCAACTCTGTTTACTGAGCTCGATTTTATCGATAAATTTTATAGTTCTTGAAATTATATAGAATCGCCAACAAAGTAACAATTATTTACAGTCGTGAACTAAGTATATTATATTCGCAGTAAAAATGTCGACGGACCTCAGTGCTAGTTTCAACGAGCAATACATGAACATAAACACTAAGATGAAAAAGTAAGTTTGCTTCTCACTTTTGATCTATCAAGTATTCAACCTTATTTCATTATAATATCCATGTTTAATTGATTTAACAGACGGTTTATGCGGAAGCCAAATATATCGGAAGCGACCAACGAGTTCATAGCCCTGGCCATACAGTGCGAGCATTCCGACCAGCCAGCGTTTGCAGGTCACGCCTACGTTGGTGCGGCCAAGTGTGAAGCCTCCGTGGGCCACTTCCTTGGTGAAGCGGAACACTTCTTGGCCGCGGCTCGGCAGTTCATGAAGGCCGAGAAGAAATTGAAGTCTCTGAAGTTCTATAGTGCTGATAGAGAGAATTTAGAGGTAAGAAAGATCTTTCTACTCTCTTTCTTTTCTCTCTTTTTCTTTCTTTTTTTGTTTTTCTTTCTTTAGATGGCTCAGCTTTATCACCTATTATGTAATACCCATATTTGCAAAATAAATGTCTATTTTATTCAATTTAAACTAGGTACCTACTTAAAAGATTCTATATCTATTTTGTTGAAAAGACCGGTTATTACTAGTTTGCATTATCAAGTCATTAAAGCAATTTGTTAAGCTTATGTTCTGTATTCTTCCAGTAAAGAGGAGTAGCATATTAAATGTCTTGTATATTTTTAAATTTAATTTTACACTCCCTTGTTTGTAGTATTTAAATAAAACTAATATTATTGTATGTTTTAACCAAAGAGGAAACTACAAATTCCTTTTTACTGATTCATTTCAGGCAGCAACAGGCTGTTACATTCAAGCTTTGAACAAGTACCCAGAGAAGTCCCCCATACGCACATCCATACTAATGGAGCTAGCCAGTGATCTGATAGAACTGAACCATAAGCTAGAAGCGTCAGCTTACTATGAGCAGGCCATAGACACTGTCACTGAGAGCACCATGAAGACTATCTGTTTGAGGAACCTGCTCAATTTGAGGATTGACTGTGGTTAGTATCTTGTCAGACCATGTCTCTAAAAACTGCTACTATGAAAGGTTAATCTTTTTAAGACCATTGTCTAAAAATCTGTTACCATACCACAAGAGTTGCTACTGAATAAAATACGTAATGTTGCACATTTTTTAAAAGAAAAATCTCATAGGTATAATGTAAAAAACGTTTCACTCGAATATCTCACACCATGAATGTTTAATGTCAATTCAAAGTATCTATTACTATAAAACGACAATTTCATACGTTAATCCCTATTAAAAATCTGATACTGTACTGTAATTATATCAAATTGCCATAATTACCTTACCTTGCTTGGCAAAAGGATTCTTGGCCCCCATATCACAAGGGTAGCTAAGAAATAACATATCATATTATCACCAAAAATGAAAGGTGTTATTTGGTAACATACAGAGTTAGTAGTAAACAAAGGGAGCCTAGTACAGAACTCAACTTCAACAATTTAGGACTTCTGATAACACACTTCTTTTAAAGTGGAAGTACAGACTAAACCTGCATTAAAATGTTTTTATTTACTTTCAGGCAAATATGACATTGCTTTAGAAATAGCCAACAAAATAGCTGACTGCACTGACATGAATATACAAGAAGATATCTTTGCTGAGTAAGTTAATTTAAATGTTTGTATTTAGGTAAGCTTTTTAATGCCTGAACATTATTATTGCCAGCCCTGGTTAGGCAAGATTAGAATTCATTCACACATCAATGTAAATCCAATCCTAGGCCATGTTTCTTGCATGAAGGAAAAAAAACCTAGTTAATCAAGAAATAAATAAGAATTCCTGCAACCTGGCTTGGGCTTCGTATCTCTGGGAACACAACACATAATCTCTTGCTTGTAGACCTAATCACACTTCCCTACTACTGGCTGTTGGTGTTGATTTACCAAAACCAGATGCTTTTTCCAGAGTGCAAGTTAGTAGAATACTGCTGACTCTTATGGTGAAGCCGCCTGAAGACAGCAAGTCTGCATCATTGAAGCAACTCTTCATAGACTTGATAAATGACAATGAAAGTGATAGTAAGTTCAATTGCATTACTTTATTTTCTTTGGAAGACTTCCAGCTAAACAAAACAATAAAAATAGTAAGTGTGACTCTCAACCAATTACAAGTCTTCACTTATAAAAAACAGAATAAAACCAAATCAAATCGTAAACCAAGATCGACATACATACGTAGGTTCGAGTATTACGTCATCGTCAAGTACTCTATGTCTTTGGTTAGTAACTTTTAGGTAGTTGAATGTTTTCACTTTCCCACGTAAAAAATAATACTCTAGTGCTTTTTTTTCCTTTCTTTCTAAAATCTCACTCGATCTGAATAAAATAGCTCCTTTGATATCGTGTAAATTTGATCCAACAACTCGATATCTATCTGTCAGATAGCGTGTGGAGTACGAACTTTTCGATCCTAACGACCCTAGTAGCAATTTTTGTAGGCATTTAGTTGGGCCACTTACCTCTGTTTGGTTGGCAAATGCATACAATCGGCGGGCAGTTTGCGGGTTGGGCCAACAACTGATAGCCTACGTGGATTTGCCTACGAAGGCCCAACTTGCGATGAGGCCAACGTACATTGCCCTACGAAGGCCCGACGAAAACGTGTTATGGGTAGGCCCAACGACACATAATACATTTAGGCAAGCGGTTGTATGTTGGTTGGTTCTATGGCTGGTTTCAGAGCGACGCGTCTCGCCAGCGCCGGCCGTACGCGCGTCGCTATACATGAACCTTATCGGCTTCAAAATAAGGTTGGTTTTAGCGATTTGTTTTGAAAAACCAACCTTATTTTGAAGCCGATAAGGTTCATGTGCAGCGACGATTTTTACACGTTTTGTAACACACATGCAATGAGTCTTCCGTGGCGTCATCCATTCTTCACGCACCACACCGAGTTCCCCACCGTAACCATCATCGTCTTAAAACTCCACAACTTTATGCATTTAACACTTTCACAAACATTAAGGGTTAACTAACTAAACTAAAACACAGCCTGCCTGCCTGATATCAGGCTAATATCTTTGTTGATGCGAACAAAACAAACACTCACAAACACTCCGCAGCCGCAGGAGCGCAAAAAATTACAAAATGGCGGGCGGGCCGGGCGACGCGTGCCGCCGCCCGCTCCCCGCGCACCCCGCTACCACCCCGTTGGAGTAGCAGTAATTGGCCCTACAAAAATCTCCCAACAGTAGGAATAAAAGCAGCAGGCCCGCGTTAGTTGGCCCAATGTTGTCATTATAACTTAAATCCCTACAAAAATTACCCAACAGTAGGAATAGTAAGAGCAGGCCCGTCGTTGGCTATCCGTTGGGCAAATAGTGCCTGTTTATGACAATGGGCCTATTTCAAGTTTAGGTTGGCGGAATAACTAACCGTCTGCCAATACATTCCCAACTGTTGGCGTATGGAAGTCAACGGCAATTGCTACTAGGGGAATCTCTCGATCGAAGTTAGTTTCGCTTCGAACCACCGCAAGATCGTGCGTGTCGGATTCAAGAGTATGGATCGGCATTTATTTCGATTCCATTATTATTCGATTGATTCAGAACTCGATGCTGTCGGGAGTAAGGCCCCTGTTTGTACAAGAGTACTAGCGCAGACGCCGCCATTCCTTGCACGACTTATTAATAGACAATGTACGCGCTTTTACGTGAAGTTGCGGACACCAGCCCGTATTACCAATTGAAGACAAAAAAAAAAAAAAAAAACCTACTATGAGTTTGCTCTTGACTTTAGGTCTAATAAAAATAATCTAAATAATAATCTAACAATAATCTGATGCTTACAGTTTTATACATTTTGTTTTTGTTTCCCTCCTTTCAGCAATTCCCCTGAACACAGACTTGCGCCTGAAACTCCAATCAATCATCATCAGCCACACGACGGGAGACGTTCAGTCTCTCATCAGTGTTACTGCTGACACCAAGCGGTTTCTCACTCTGCAGCAAGTTGAGCTTCTACACAAACTGATATCAGATGAGAGAGGTTAGCACAGCTGTTGATAAGTATAAGAGTAACTCAATAAATTGATAAGAATAGTCACTTTTTAGGTAATTGTATAAGAGCGAGATAAGAAGTATAATTATCTTATGATGTGAATGTTTCTTTTTATAACATGGAAGATTTCGAAAAAAGTATAATAATGGGTGTAAAAAGCCGTTAAACGAAGCCGGAACTCACTTGTTTAATTTTCTTCCCGTCATTGTGGGCATTTTTTTGTACTGAACCTTCTGGTTACGGAGATAGATATTGAAGGTCAAAGTTCTAACTTTTTTCGACGTATTTTTAGGAAAGCAAGTTTTAAATGATACAACTTAAGTTTAAATACTCCCACGAACCCTGTACCATTGCATTACCCACAAGCACAATGTATACTACCAAAACAGCGAATTATAACACCAAAAATAAAAGTTGTTTTGCAGCAACTATTTTTGCAGTTACTTAGTTTGATGTACACACGGCTACATATCAAGCTTTACAATTCCAGAATAAGCTGACCTCTCATTATACGGAAATTTTATACAATGCGATATCAGCTTATACTGGAAATGTATAGCTTGATGTGTAGCCGTGTCTACAGTGGCCAGAACATCAAGCTACACGGAACTGTAAAATTTCTCCAAACGATTTTAAACTTTAAAATGTTAATGACTAAGTTCAAAATCGAATGAGAAAATTTTCTTTAGTGGTAACTTCATGTGCTGGCCACTGTATAAAATGCGCTATTGCGTAGGTGACGGTTTCGTGATGGATCATTTTACACTCTGTATGTTATGTAACATAGATAATTTAGTAGGTATTCTTTGGTTGTTGATTCATTTTAGATATTAAAAATCTACATGTTATTGTTAAAATAAATGTTGGTTTTAAAATAAAAATTAAATAGTCTAAAACACTCAATTTTATTTCTCCAAAACCTCAAAGGCATAGTTGTTTAATAATGCTATGCCGTAGTTATACAAATGTATTTATCATTACATTTTTTTTTTGTATTTTCATTTATACACAGTTAAAAAACCATTTTTTTTGTGCTTTATTTTTCTTGACATCTGTGAACACATTTGTTAAAAGATATATTTTTAAGACTTTTTATCAGTACTACTTATGTCATCTAACTTAGCAACCTCAAAGCGAGATAACAATGAATTGTAAGTGGTATGAACACCTTCAAGGAAATTCACATCAATTTCATCAAAGCCAGTGATGAACTTGAACAGGTCTTCACCAGATTTCATGTCAGCCACACCTTTCTTATCAAAGAACTGAAAAAAAAAAAAAAACATTACTATTATTTAATAAACAAGCAGGAAAAACCCTAAGACATGTAGTTAGATCATGTTTTGTTTACAAAAAAAGAATTGTTGCACAATACTTATTCACACTATGATGATATTATTGTTTACTTGTCAGATGATAGTTTGTGAAGTTTATTTCTTATCTGATAAAATACTTACATTTGCAATGTTGCGGCAATCTCTGAGCAAGAACTCAAGACCATTAGGATGGTCAGGCTGCACAGACTGGGACACATCTATGAACCAACACTTGTTTTCCCACCACAGGATGTTGTACTCCGACAGATCAGCATGAATCATGTGCCCTGTGTTGTACAACTTGTGAACTGACTCCACCACCTCATTGTACACACTCTGCCATTTCTCAGGCCTCAAGATAACTTCCCTCAATTTAGGAGCAGGCTTGTTGTCCTTCCCAATGAATGACATCACCAAAATATGTTTCTTCAAACAAACCATATCAGGACAGTTCAACCCAATCTTCTTCATGCGAATCATGTTGTGCATCTCTTTCTCAGCCCACATATGAACAATCTTGCGTGGGTTCTGCTTTGAGAAGCGATCCTTGAAACGGTAATCAGCTTCAATATACTTATCACGAGTTTTGAACTCATTCAGAGTAGTCTTAAATACTTTGATTGCACATTCTCTAGGAACTGTTAAGTCTGGATACTTGGTGTTACCATTAGCATGTAACACAACTGATTCCTTGCCAGTTGAAATGATTCCATTGATATCCTCCAACAGTTCATTGTTAATAAGTTTGAACAGAATAAGCCTTGAAGGCTCATCAAGACCCATCTCTGCAGTGGCATGACTTTCTTTACGGTCCAACATTTTGTGTTTACGTGAATGTTGGTGTTTTGTTTGCTCTCTCAAATGATTGAACACAGAATTGGATAGTTGCATATCAAATCCTGCTCCGTCACCAGTGCACACCTCTGGAGGGAATGCCATAACACGACAAGCATTCCTCCTGCCATTGATCACACTGTCATGCTTGGTGACCATCTCTCCATCTTTCATCACATACCCACGTTTAGGCAGGCTTGCAAACTCCTTCTCATTAGTCTCGAAACGATCCCAATCTTTCTTTCCCTTTCCGAAATCTTCTTCATCAGAATCTGATTCGTAAATCAAATGCTTGGGCACATTGAAATAGTTATCGTACGAAACCGATACTTTAGCGTCTCCGTTTCGTTTCTTCTCCACCACCTTGAGTTCATCGTCATATTCTCTGTCGAATTGGTTTTGCAACACTTTTGCAATGATTGCATCTGAGTCACAATAGTCCTTGACGTTGGATGATTCGATTTCATGCAGTAACTCGGGCGGTATGTCGGTCGACGTACTCACATGCTGGTCGGAGAGCTGATCAGCGAACTTTATTTCCTCCTTTACTTGGAGTCCTCGTGCTAATTCTTCAGACATGATGTCCGACAGCGACAAATCTTGTATTTCTGCAGGTGCAGCAATTTTCTTCCAGGGGTTCGACATTTTGTTTAAAGAAATTAAATCTATATCACAGATCTTAGAGTTAATGTTGATAACTTAATATATCCCTGTTAAAGCAGGCAATTAATTATTACACAATAAGAATAAATCGTTACGGACGTACACAAACCTTCCTTGGTCTGACAATTTTGATATGACATAATGACCAGTGTTGCCAGTACCTGCATCGACTTTCGGACGATCCACTATCTGAAATGGGACGATTTTTGGACAAAAAGGACGGCTAGAGAAATATTAATTTGTGTGAGTACTGTTATATTTTTAGGACACATAAAAAGTGAAATAAAAAAAATTAAGATGTTCAAAATTTTAATTTTGTTTTTTGCATGTCTTTGGTCGGCTCAATCTTCACGACATCCTTAATTCCTGAACTCGGAAACTCGCAAAATGAAAACTCAATTTCAAATTAAATACCGACGAGCATCGTAGTGACTCTCGTACATAATGAATTCAGCTGATTATCCGAATGATTGTGGTTGTTTGTGTGCATGGAAGATACAGACAAGCGATACGGATCACTGCGCGTGAAAAAAGGATGGCTGGCGATATTCGCCAGCACCTGCACCAGCAGTGGTCTGAAATTGCATTCACATGCCGCGCGTTTCGTTTTTACTTAAAGTTTTACGCATTTTTGTAACTTTTAAAACTGCGTTTTATTACTCGTATTTGCATTTTAAACGCATTTTTGCAATTAGAAAGTAAATGATTGTAGTTGGCTATTTGAAAAGGGACGGAAAAGGGACTGAATATATGAACGGACATCGAAGGGACGTAAAGATGTCTAAACGGACAAAAATCGTCCCTTATGGGACGTTCTGGCATCACTGATAATGACATTGAACCAGTGTTGCCAACTCCAAAAGTTCAAATTATCGAGTTCCGACGTCGAAATTATCATTTTGTGGGCAAAATTATCGTACAAAAGACAAAACCCTAAAAAAAAATTTGGCCTGAATTTTCCAATGCCAGATATTTTTATCGGAGGATTTTTTTACAGTTCTTCCTTATAAAACTGTCAGACATCAATTTTATATCACGAATATAAATTATCTGTCGATAACGATAACAAACCAGCCCGAATTTTTTTTTTTTTTTTTTGTTAACATACGTCAATGAATTTTAAACTACCTATACTCCATTTAGCATTAGACAAATAACGGCTAAATAACGACAGTTATTGTGTAATATTGTTGAAATTACTGCACTTATTTACTGAGTTATTTTTTTAATGTAAATGGTAAATAGATTACAGTCCTTTGTATTTATCGTGAAATAACGGAGTTTATTAAACGTTTACATCGAAATAACGAAAGGGTGAGAACAGTTACTTGTCTAATGTTATAATAAATAGAGTATATGTAGACTAAAAGAAGTGGAAGTTTATGCCAAGTTTCATCACTAGTGGCGCTAGCAACACAAACCGTAAACATGTTTTGTCAGTTTAGTTGTTTTTTTTTTTGTTTTCTAGATAGAAGCAAATAGAAAGGCATTTCGTATAACCATAGGAATACAGGATAAAACGCGAAGTTTCGGACGAAACGCAAGAGAAAGAAATGTGAGGGAAAGAGAGAGAGAAACACTCACTGTGACATAAACTTACTTGTTGGACATACGTGACATTGACATTTTGTTGCTTTTTTAATAGCGTTTTTAATTTGTCTGACAAATACGTTTTGTTAATGGAACTTTTTTTGTCTTCAGTACTCAAAATTATCGTACGATAGACATTCACTATCGTACAGACGCCAGCACATCAAGCTACTACAATCTGTCAAATTTCTTTAATAGATTTTCAACTTTATCACTACAGTATAAGGTTCAAGGTTAATTGCGTTGACAGTTTCGGGTAGCTTGACCTGCTGGCGTCTGTACATCGTACCATTGCCCAAATTATCGTACACCCCCCATAATTATCGTACGGGTTGGCAACACTGCATTGAACTCGACTGAACATGTCTGTCTCTTTTGTTTTCATGAGCGAGAGAGATGGAAACAAAATTCGCAATGAAACTAAAAGAGAAAGTATGTTTCTATGTTTGAAATATTACTGAAGTCAAGATAGGTAGGTAATTATTGGAGTTTCATTTCGAGAAGATTTCGAGAAATGATTATGAGCACAAAAGTTGCCGTTCTAAGAAAATGCAATTTTTATGCAAAAATAACTTGACTATCATGGAAAAACGAAGAAAACAAAATCGGTAAGAAACTATTCTATTCTATTTTATATTATGGCAAGCAAAGCCGATAAGAAACTATAGTCTCTAATTCGTATTTTAAGTAAACAAAGAAATGTCAATTTCAAAATGACAGAACAGTGGTGCAAAACATTTAATTTTTATCATTGTTTTCTTTAATAAATAATATAATATAAAAGAATTATGACTAGCGAAGACTGACGCGATAAAGCGGGCGCTTCAAGGGTCGCGCTGCACAGTGGGCTGAAAATGAAGTTTCATAGACTTAGCGTCGCTCAAAAATAAAGTACCAAATTTTGAAAAAATAACGATGCCAGCTTATTCCTTTACGTAATAGTAATATTTTATGTAGTGGAACTTTTTTTTGATAAAGCTTTTATTTAACAAGTTATCTGCGATTTAATATTTTTTTGTATGGACTTCAGCACGAAGTTCCATAAAGTCCCTACTCTCTGATAACTCTCTACGTTACATATTTATATAAAAGTAAGTAAATAGTTTATTTTCATTTATAGGTTGTTATTACATCGTTGTAGATAATAATTGCACGAGTTGCGCTCGGTGTTGAAAAGGGAATATGGTTTGTACTAATTATTTGTCCAATCACAATTACTGTCACTTAATAATAACTCGTATATTGGAGTGTTACATTTTAGCCTAGCCAGATTTTAATTAAAATGGAATAGCTCTCTGAGGAGTTGGAATAGAACCATCTAATTTCGCATGATGCTTTGAGTTCATAAAAGGTACAAACCACCATAATTGGAAAGTTTCTAGGGTTTCTCTTTGAAGCGCAAGGATCGATTTTAGGGTTTTTGAAAATCAATTTCTTATTTTCCAACGGTGTCGATTATCTATACTAATATATAAAGCTGAAGAGTTTGTTTGTTTGTTTGTTTGTTTGAACGCGCTAATCTCAGGAACTACGGGTTGGAATTGAAAAATTCTTTTTGTGTTGGATAGTCCATTTATTGAGAAAGGCTATAGGCTATATAACATCACGCTACAACCAAAAGGAGCGGAGCATAAATGAAAAATGTTGCAAAAACGGGAAAAATTATTCCTTTTTGAGAGCTTCCGTTGCGTGCGCTGCGTAAACGGTTTAAGTTACGCAAATATCATGTATGATGGAATTGTTCCTCTTTAAATTTTCAAAAAAAAAATCCACGACAGCATATTTCTATTTTTTAAGGTTTACTCACTATAACTTTTTTTATGGTAATCAAATTTGTTCGAAATTAATGCATTATTTGCAAAGGAGTTTTCATAAACATGGTATTAATCCTTATCCAAATAAATACGTTATTCATCTCAAGTATTTAATTTTGAACAAAGTTGCCCTTACATCATTTAATTTCAATGAATATCTTAGGAGGTATAACTGTTTTATAATAACTCCGCAGCAAAATAATGATCAACTCTGCGAGGTAGTCTATTCTAAAGCTTAAGAGTTAGTTTTTCCGTAACCAAAGGGTAAAATGGGACCCTATTATTAAAACTCCGCTGTCCGTCTGTCTGTCTGTCTGTCTGTCTGTCCGTCTGTCACCAGGCTGTATCTCATGAACCGTGGTAGTTAAACAAATGAAATTTTCACATATGATGTACTTCTGTTGCCGCTATAACATTAAATACTAAAAAACAGAAAACAATAACATTTAAGGGGGGCTCCCATACAACGGACATGATTTTTTTGCCGTTTTTTTTGCACCGCCCGCGTGGATGTCGGTTATCGCGTAAAAAAGTAGCCTATATCCTTGTCTATATCCCAGGTCGATCGGTTCAGCGGTTTAGGCGTGAAAACGTAACATACAGACAGACAGACAGACAAATAGACAGACTGACAGAGTTACTTTCACATTTATAATATTAGTAAGGATAAGGATTTGTATGGGTGGTACGGAACCCTTCGTGCGTGAGTCCGACTCGCACTTGGCCGGTTTTTTGTTTTTTGAACGTGCTAATCTCTGGAACTGCGAATTGGATTTGAAAAAATCCTTTTGCATTTTACAGCCCAATTCTTGAGGAAGAATATTATTATATTATATTATTATTCTTAATATTATTATTAATATTATTATTCCCATTACTATTAACTACGACACCATTTAATTTTTTTTTGCGAAAACGAAGTAAAAGCACGGGCAGGCAATCTGTTGCGACGGGGTGGGTCGGGGGACCAAGAAATTTAACGCGGACGAAGTCGCGGGCAGAAGCTAGTAGATAAAATAAAATTGCACAGCATAAGCACAAATTAAGACCCACCGTAGTAAAAAAAATCGTAGTTGTATGTCATGCCGTTTGAGAGGTACAGCAATTTGCTAAACGTTACCCCAGCGGCATCCATACTATCCATACTAATATTATAAATGTGAAAGTAACTCTTTCTGTCTGTCTGTATGTTACGTTTTCATGCCTAAGCCGCTGAACCGATCGTCATTAAATTTGGCAGAGATATAGCCTGGGATATGGAGAAGGACATAGGCTACTTTTTTACGCGATAACCGACATCCACGCGGGCGGAGCCGCGGGCAAAAGCTAGTCTTGAATAACTCTGAAACCTCAAGAGGCACAAATTTCATTTTTTGGGCACGATTAGGCACAAATGTGATCTAACTAAGTAGCTAGTTTGTACTCAGCTACTAACACCGGTTAAAAAACATGCCGCTGGGGTAACGTTACTCCAGCGGAATCTGTTTTTCGTGAATATCTTTGGATCGGCTGGACGCACAAATTCTAAATTTCGGGCACATTTACACGAGATGAGGTACTAATTACCTGTCAAGCCGAAATCCTGAAAAGCGACAACATTCCGCTGGAGTAACGCACACAAAACCTGCTTGTTTGAGCTGCTAAGTTGAAAAAGTTTTTTTCAATACAGTTGTTAAACATGGCGCACTTTTAAAGGCTATAAACTATGATTCGAAAATTAAATCTTTTGCATAAGCATCTTTCTGTTACGCGGTCGTGACTTTTGTTTACGAGCTCAATCATTTTGCTTTGCAGTTTAGTTTTAAATTTATAAGACAATTTAAAAAGTTTAGTGGTAAGGAATTTTCATACATAGAATAAAATGGGATAGATTTTATACGAGGAAAAATGAATGAGTCCGTACGTCTTAGCATTCAATTCTCAAGTCTTTTAAATGGTTGTTTAATGTATTTAATTATCAGTTGTTTTGTTTATACGACGCAGCCCTCCACCAACACCGATCCCGGTACCGACACCGGCACCGACATCGCCCCAGCAACCACGACAGGACCAAGATGAGAAATTAGAAATGGTGTCCACTCCGGAGATTCAGAACTGGATGACGTCTATTGAGCAATGCTTGAATGAGGTTTGTGCTATTTCTTCTGAGGGAAAACTGAACGCTGATCAGAAGCTAAAAATAAGCAGTCTTTGCCGGAAAGTTGGAAATGGAGTTTCGCAAATGGTTGTTCAATACCAGTCGCTAAAGCAAAAAGCCATACAAACCCATACCTCCCTTAAAACCATGACCGAAGCTCGAGACCTATCAGATTGTCTAATGGAGATAAACCGGACGATTCAGGAGTCCTGTACGAAGCAGGAAGCAACTACATCTTTTGCAGAAATGATGAAGAAAGGCTCCAACACTTTTGTTCGTCCTAATGCTTTTAGCTCCGTGGCCATTTATCCCAGTGACAACTCAAAAACCTGTGACGAAACCAAGAACATGGTCCAAAAAATCATATGCCCTGAAGAAATGAAGCTGAAAGTACGAGGCGTACGCAAAATTGGAAAAGGTGGACTCATAATCAGCACTGAGACTAAAGATGACCTAGATAGGATCAAGCAAACAGTCCAACTCGCTTCGTCAGGTCTTAACGTCGACGAACCTAAAAAGCGCAAACCTCGCATCATAGTTATAGGAGTTCCCACATCAATGGCTGAAAATGAGGTTTATAAATGTATTTATGAACAAAACTTGGCAGAAAAACTGCCCACTATATCCCTAGATACATTTTTGACCTCAATAAAACTAAGCCACAAATCTGGCAGGAAAGATGCTGAGAATTGCAATTTTATTACTTATAGAAGTTCCAGCAGTCACTCGTAAGGCCCTCATCTCACAAGATAGAGTATTTATAAATTGGACGTCCTGCCCGGTACGAGACTTCACACTGGTAACGAGATGTTACAAGTGCCAGCAGTACGGTCATGCAGCAAAAACATGTAAAATTCCTGCCCCTGCATGCGGACATTGCGGTGAAGAAGGACACACTATCCAAGACTGCGCAAAGAAAGCAGAGGCACCAAAATGTGCTACATGTTTGCGCTTTAAAAAACAAGCCAACCACAAGACGGGAGACGCAGATTGTCCGGCTAAAAAAGCTGCCGAATACAGGTACATTAACTCAATAGATTATGAAGGCGCCTAAGAGCGCCACCTACTAGTTAATATTTTAGTCGTATTTTTATTATTGTTATTTTTAGTATTGATAATTACTTAATTACCGATATAGATAACACATTTTTAACTGTATCAAAGACATGTGACGTTGAGGATTGCAGACAATATCTTTCCGATTATCAAGTCACTAACCGTACTGACCCAAAATAATTTTTAAATAAATTTAAAAGGGCTAATTTTAATTTTTCAAGGGCTAAGCTCGTTCAATAATGTTATACTAACAGGTGATTTAAATATAAATACTGGCTCCGAAAACTGCGATGCTGGGACCCAAGATTAGGTACCTTAATATCTGTTCATACCATGGTTTCCTCCCCGCTCACACGTTGCCTACTCATCAGAGCGGTTCCTGCCTCGATCATATCATGATCAAAACCAGCCTATCATATGTTACGCTTGTTACTAATGCAACAATTACTGACCATCACGCTGTCCTACTTACCGTAAATTTAACGCTGCCTAAGCTAAATCGTCCCCAGACCAAAAGCAAATTAACCACAAACAAACTCGAATATGAATTATGCAACCTTGATTTTAGCCTAGTTTACAATACTGCTGACGCTAATTTGGCTTTATCGTACTTAATAAAACATGTCCAACAAGCAATTTTACGAAACACGATAGTTTCTACAGTAAATAAGAAACTTTATAATATTAAACCTTGGATTACTCCTGGACTAATTCGGTGTATAAGACACAGAGATAAACTTCATCAGAGAACTAAGAGATACCCAGATAATCTAATAATTCAGACAACCTATAAAAGATACAGGAATTTCTGTAACAATCTTCTAAAGAATTTAAAAAATAACTACGATAAAAATGAATTAAAAACAGCAGGTAACAATAGTAAGCAACTTTGGAAACATATTAAAAACGTCGCCAATATGTCTAAACAGCGTGAAACAAATTCGAGTTTACTGCTTACTAATCCTTCTCCACTCTTGTCAGCTAATAAAGTTAATAACTTTTTTGTCAATATTGGGAAAACTTTTGCCGAACAGATTCCAAAACATTATTGTGACCAACCACCTTTTCAAAAATCAATCAATATCTGTAACCTGAAATCTTTTGTTATGCTTGACACTGACGAAGACGAAATTACCCGAATCATTTCTGGGGTAAAAGATGACTGTGCAGTTGGATTGGATAACATAAGCAATAAGATCCTTAAACTCTTTAAGCATATATTGGTACCTCCTTTAACGCATATTTTTCGAATCTGTCTTTCCAAAGGAGTTTTCCCTAGTTGTCTAAAAAAGGCAGTTGTAATCCCTGTTTTTAAATTTGGAACTGGACTTAGTTAATAATTATAGACCAATATCGTTACTCCCCTCAATATCAAAAATATTAGAGAAAATTGTAAACAGTAGACTAGTTAACTATTTAGAAAGAAATAACTTTTTGTCCTCTGCGCAATTTGGTTTTAGAGCCAAATTATCCACAGCCGATGCGGTGCATAGCCTGACCGATTACATTTCAGAAGAACTCGGCAAAGGGAACCAGACCCTGGGAGTCTTCCTTGATTTAGCCAAGGCCTTCGACACGGTGTCTGTTTCTGTTCTTCTAAACAAATTACAGGCCATTGGAATAAGGGGAACGCCGCTGAAACTATTCGCTGACTACTTAAATGACCGATACCAATGTGTTAGAATAGATAATATCACGAGCGCTGAGCAGAAAAGTACTGGTTTTGGTGTTCCTCAGGGAAGTATTCTGGGCCCCACGCTATTCCTGATTTATATTAACGACTTGTGCAATCTTAGTATTAAAGACGGCAAAATTATATCATATGCCGACGATACGGCATTAATATTTACCGCTAAAACCAGTAGCAAACTGTTCGAAGTCGCTCAATTAGGTTTTAATAATGTGACTAACTGGCTTCAAAGCAATTTACTAACACTAAATGCTGTCAAGACAAAATATATTCACTTCTCCATGCGCAAGCCTCAACTTAACATTGCTAACCCTCAGTTATATGCCCATCAATGTGGTATCCGTTCAGTCAACATGTGTAATTGCCCTTTTATCCTCGAAACGACCAACATAAAATACCTCGGAGTAATAATGGACGACACACTGTCTTTCAGAAAACATATTGATAGTTTAGTTAAAAGAGTACGCAAATTAAATATATGTTTTTAAAAATTGCGAACATTTGCAGATTCAAAATTAATAACACAAGTTTATTTGGCCCTATGTCAATCTATAATTCAATACTGCATTACTTCATGGGGTGGCGCACCAAAAACCAATTTACTCCCTCTTGAAAGAGCTCAGAGAGCAATTTTAAAGGTAGCAAACTTCCATCCCTTTTTCTTTCCCACGGATCTGTTATATAAATCCTGCAACGTGCTGACTGTTCGCCAACTTTTCATTATGCACTTAGTATTAAAACAGCACACCATGCTTACCTACACTGCTGACAAGACTAACAAGAGACGGAATGATATAGTATGCACATCTAATGTTACCTCAAAACATGTCTTTGTGGAAAGATTTTTTACATTCTTAGGCCCATTTCTGTACAATAGATTAAATAGAAAACTAAGTATCTATAAATTAAATTATTTTAGCTGTAACAAAATTATACTTAAATATTTACTAACTATCGCCTATGCACAGACAGAAGAGCTACTTGTTGTCTGCAAATAAAAACGCTAACATGCAATTTTACTGTTACTAACCTAAATAAGATTTAGTTTTCACTTTATACTCATTGTTAATTTATTACATTAAGTATTTATGCACTTCCTAGCCTGAAGCACAGGTTCAACCTAGTTCAGGCAAATAAGCAACGTGTTCTATTTTAATTGTTAAGAAACTTATTGTAAATGTGCCCTTTTTATAAATAAACGATTATTATTATATTATTATTAACCTACTTCCCACCCTTGTATCACAATGTACCACTAACTAGGTATAAGGTTTTCAAAGATGTTTTACTAATAATATTATTAGAGGATGCTAAATGAAACCACAGAATAGATTTTCCTTTATATTTTTAGCTTAACATTTACTTTGCCGCTTTTTTGCTGCTGGCACCGCTACCGCCACCGCCGCCGCCGCCGGCGGCCTTCACGCCGGCCTGTTGCGCTTTGAGGACCTTGACGATCTTCTGTTCCTCAATGAGGAAAGCTCTGACGATGCGCTGCTTGACGCACTTGTGGCAAAGCACACCTAAAACCAAAAAAGTTTGTTTATTGCAAATAAATGACCAAAGATACATATGGCTAGAAAGGGTCACAACAGTTGACTAACACTGCAGCTCTGTAAAACAAGTGTACCTTGTGGAATGCAAATAAACGAATATGAATATAAGGGGTTGGGACTATGTATGGAAGAAAAAGATCATAAATAAATTGGGATAAGGCAAGAGAATGATGATGACATTTTGGTTTTGTCTTTTTTTACCTCCATAGACACGCTTGACAGTCTTCTTGCGGTAGCAAAGGCGGGAACGCTCAGCAGGCCTGGCCGGCTGGATACCACGCAGTTTGCTCTTGCACTGGCCACACCTCGGGATCTTCTTGGGCTTCTTTACATACTGGTAGACCAGACGTCCACCTGGAGTCCTTACTCTGAAATTTTGTAAAAATTGGGCTATAGAAATGGTTTGCCTTGAATGTTCTTGCAAAAATATACACACGTCATGTAGAATAGGTAAGTGAAAATATACACTACTAGTTTATGACCACGACTTGGCTTGTGTGAAGTCTGAAATTATGCCACGGGTATGTAGTTCCAGAATAAAAAGTATCATAAGCCCTAACCCAGGTCATGGTCTACCTGTGTGCCAAATGATAGTTATTTTCACAATATATTATAATATTAGTATGGAAGTATGGATTAAGCATAAATAAAGTGCTATATCATAAAACCTGTAAGCAAGTTGAAATAAATAAATGAATATCAATATGCAAACAGCAACTTCACTGTACTTGAGAATGTGGCACTAAGAATGTTTCAAGACATAACTTTATCACTCTGAATGATCAAATAACTAAAGGAGTAAACTATGGCATGTATGACTAGTATTTCGTTCGAAGACCAAGTACTAATCACAATATTTTTTATTTATGAGCACACTAGCCAGAAAACATTGTTTTGGATAGGCACTAATTATTATCAGAGCATGTACATACAATTCAACCGTGTGATGAAGTAGGCAGTCAGAATTAAATGCCAGACTAAAATGAGAAACACTTGATGATCTGAGAAATAAATGTTGTCCGACAACACTTGGGTACAATTTTGAGGTTAACTTGTAAATAAGATATTAGTTCAAGTTAATGTTAAATACTTTACTAATAGGAGTTAGGTCAAGTAATTAACTAGTTCGAACAGTAATTTCATAATGAATATTTGATCAAATAGGTACTCACATTCTCCTTTGGTTTGATTTAGTATTGTACGACAAACGTCGTCTAAACGTAAGCCGCTGTACCATTTTGGAGCTGAAATATGAAAGAAATTATAAGTAACACGCCTCCCACTATTTAAATCACTATGCTTATTTCAAATATCTTAGAATTATCATGAGATTGAGATAGATTTTATTAAATTATTTTTGTAACACACAAATCCCAACCTATTTGACAGCTGTTGACAGGAAAAGAAAAACAATCGTGTTTATGGCAACATTTACAGATTGCACAGATAACGTATCTAGCCAACTTCGAAGTAATATTTTGATAAAATTATTCTTCTTCAAAGTTTTAAATATTTAAATTCGTGTATTTAATTGTTTAAAAATCATCATCATCAAGTTTATAATTATCAACGTAAATTGAAAAAAATAAAAAATATTTTGCTCCGGGAAAATTTCTACTCCTTAGGTCCTAATGTTTTGGCCAAGTTTAGCTTTTTAATTTTTAGTATCTAAGCTTCGATCAATAATAGCACTAGATCTGTATCTAGTGCTATTAGGACCTAAGGAGTAGAAATTTTCCCGGAGCAAAAAATTTTTTGTTTTTTTGTTTTTTATTTGTTTCCTGTGATCAGGAACAAAAATAAGTCATTGAAGTGGCCACGTTTACACACACATACACATTTACATTTGTTACTACGAAATATAGAAAATACTACTAGATTCATTCATTATACTATCTAGATTCATACTTGGCACCACTGAAGAAGGTTTATGACGCTTTTCATCGGGTCTTTACTGAAAGAGGAGTGAGGAGTGTAGGCATTGGCCTACACTCCTCAAATAAAATCGGGCGATACTTCGCCGAAACTGGAGCTGGTCTAGTTTCTCTTCAGCGGTCAGGACATGGAGACGCCAAGCACTAGCTACACCCAAATCCAGCATGTACATAGGTAAACAGAACCCACTACCATTTTTTGCCTCGTATAGCTGTTAGGTAAACTGCGATTGGCTGGTCAGCTTGATCAACTCCGCCCATGCCTTTGGTGTAGTTCTGGAAGACAAAAGGAATGTCCACGTCTACCTTTCTTCCTTCTGCAGAGCTCCATGTTTTTACTTTACCAAGAGGGTAAACAAAGTCATAGTTTGTAAATGTTATGAAATGTTCACTAGTGCTTGACAAGTGTTTGTACCATGGGGGTACAAACACTTGTCAAGCCACTGGAGGACATTTCTTCGTCCTATTTTCCTTCACAGTACCAGTCGTACGATAACTAGCTTCACGCAAATCTCGCAGCAATGCGTGACTGTTATAAAAGTTGATAAAAAAAAATGTTAGCAATCAACCCATTGGACCCATTCGGGGACACCATACTAAAATATCTCCCTTTATTGTAAAATCTTGGAAAACACTGGATATAATAGCATTATTTACTAGTCGAAACTATGCCCAAGTGATAAATACAAAAAAAAAAGAGAAAAAACATTGTAAATATAAAAAAAATATGACTTACCTTTGGTCCAACACCTATTTGCCCAATGAAGTGAATAAAATCACTTATTTCATCCACTCAATCCAATAAATCACAAAAGTATAATTTGTTTTACAAAGCCACATTCTTGGGCCCTACGAATTTGCCTGCAAATTATGGATAGCTATAATAAGTTAAAAAATGTGGATACTTAAAGAAGTGTGCCCAAATGAGGGCAGCGGGCGTAAATGGGTTAAGGTAGCAAATATTTTTGATCAATTTAAAAAAGTTGGTAGTAGGGCTAAATTAGTACAATAGTTATTTTAATAAGGGGGATGCGCTGTGGTAGCCCGCGAAATTCAAATTTTATTGCGTTTTATGCAATTTGCAGGTCCGTGTCAGGTTGTAATATTGATCAGTTTAGTTACGAGTATGTCCAATTTATCAAAATGAATTGAACAAATTGTTGAATAAAAAATTCAACAATTTGTTACCTATAACTTTTTCAAGGTTTAAATATTTCTTCTCTTTCTCTCGCGACAATAGATACCCATTTTGCATTGCGAAATTGGTCGCTAAGAAATCTACAAACAAAAATAATATATAAAATAACAATACTACTCCATGCATTTCCCTGTTCCAGAACAGTCGATGTTTGTTACAATAGTTGGTGCGTTGTCGCAAACATTGGCCAAACAATCATAATATTTGCTAAATGATGTATAATTTATTATTTATTTGTTATTATTTTATGAAAAACACAAACATAAGGATATAAACTTACCGAAAAAAAGATATTCCTTCCAAAATCTTGGTGTTACGGCATTTTGACGTCTTAACGTTGGCTATGTTTGGACTAGGGATGTAACGGAGGTAGTTTTATCGGAACCGAAATCGGAATCGGAGTTTTCAAATTTGATTTATCGGAATCGGAATCGAAATCGGAGGCAGGGTCAGTTTGTTTAAGGACAAATAAAACATGATTTATAGTCAATTCTTTTCATTTTTATTTTTTATTATAAAATACAAAACAACTGTGAAAAAAAATTGGCATAATTCCAAATAAACAAAAGATAAAATTAATTAATTTAAAGTTTAATTAAAATTAAAACTCAAAACCCAAAGTAGCGTGTTACATTTGGTTACATTACAATAAATGAACAAAAGCTAAAACAAATTAAATCAAAATGGACTCCAAAAGTAATGTATTGTACTTTATGAACAAAAGCTTTGATGCTTTGTCCCCATCCAATCTATTTCTTAAAGAGTCGTAAATTAGGCCAGCACCACTAAAAAGTTGTTCGCTAGCTACCGAGCCCGGTGGACATGACAAATATTGCCGGGCAATTGATTGTAGGGGCTGGAATTTTGTATTTCCATTTACTTTCCACCACAATAACGGATCATCACTAATACTTATACGTTTTTCTTTATTGTACTCATTTAGCATACTTTTCATTTACAACAAATTTGTCAAAAACTGCATATCTTCCAGATGTTGTATCATCATTGTCTTCATCACTACTTAACAATATATTCGACAAAACTGTTTGGACATTACTATGGCTAGCTTCTGCTGGTAATTCCATTCTTTTTTCTACAGGAGCGCCAATATTATCAGCCTCGTTTTTAGATGTGTCTGCATCAAATAGTGACATTATTTCGGTTTCAATTTGCTCTTTAACCACTTCATTAAAAAAAATTGTTTTATACCGAGGATCTAGATAGGTTGCTATTGCAAAGAAATTGTTTGTTTGAAGGTCACCAAATTTGGAATTTAATTGATCGACGGTGCATTTTATTATACTTTTAAATTTTTCATTCGTATCTTGTTTACTGGCTTCAGTTTGTAATGTATACTTGAGTGTGTGTATAAGTGGAATTACTGATGAGATACTGGCGTTATTATCACTCATATTTCGGGTAATTTCTTCAAAAGGTTGAAGTATAGTCACTATTTTTTTAAGCTGCAGCCATTCTTCAGGAGACAACTGAGAGATGTTGTGTTTACATGCGTACAGGCAGAGAAAATCAAAATAATTATCTATAACCTATAAACGTGTCGTGGGCGTAACAAATAATAACAAGTGAAAAAATAATTGATGATAGAGTGCACGTAGTGGGGGTCGGGGGATTCCCCGCGCGACATGTATGAACCTGTTCGGCACAGGCCGTCGCGCGCCGCCCGCTTTGTTTCGTTCGACCTCCGATTAACATCCGATACGAAAGTATCGGAACCGAAGTCGGAACCGAAAGTGTAATAATAATCGGAAGTTCCGACTTAACGGAACCGGAATCGAAGCTCCGTTACATCTCTGGTTTGGACCACACTAATTTGAAATAAGACCACAAAAGTATTTGTGCTCTTATTTTCCGGGCCGTTTTTGAAGCGCTTATCGGGAATCTAGTGCTATTATTGATCGAAGTATCTAAGTATTTAAGGGGGATGCGCTAAGGTAGCCCGCGAAGTTAAATTATAGTACTATAAATAAATATTTTATACGGCCGCGAACTGATCAACATATGTATGTACAAACATGGCCGTTTTAAGGCACACAAGAATTTGGGGCCCCTTTGAAAAGTAAAAAAAGGGCATGCCAAAAACATCAACTGTTTTAAGAAATAGACCTTAGGTAGGTACCTACGTTATTAAATAAAATGCTACAGGTTTGAATTGGTTACGATAATGGTTTCTATTGGGATTTCTGTTCTGCAAAATCTTCTCTAGCAGTGCTTTTCAACCTTTTTGATGGCGCGGCCTCCTTAGTATAGAAAAATATTTTGCGACCCCCTACCTTGAAATTTTAATTTCTGTTCTACCTTGAAATTCAAGTCTACTAGTACTTTAGGTACCTTTTGGTTAAATAGAAAAACAGAATACCCACAATTAACCACAGAAGCTTTGAAGTGTTTCATTCCATTTGGAACCTCCTACTTGTGCGATTTAAAGTTTTCGTCAATGGCTCTAATAAAAGGCAGTCAGAGAAATCGCCTAAATTTAAAAAACGATAAATCTAAACATAAAAAATTGATTGTATATAAATTGATGAAGTACTGCCTTATATGAAAGCATTCTAATTTGAGTTCATCATGATAAAATTCTGCAAATTCTTTGCATATTTTTGTCAACTGGTCAAAATTGATTGTTATTAACTGAGAAACGTTGGTCAATTTCTTGGTATATTGCCGAACGATTTTTTAAACATTGTGTCAATTATAGGAACAAACATAATCCATACGAAATTTTTTTTTACCATTCAACTGTTCAGTCTCTGATGATCCTTCAAAAAAAGTGATTAGTGCTGAGTATTTTTTTTTTCAATCTTATCTTTATAGTCAGCATTTGCATTTTTATCTTTAGCAGCCATTTCGTATTGATTGAAATTATTGCATTACTAACACAATCGCTCAGAGATACTAATCAGTTTAATTTTAATATTTCAATTTCGACGGTAATTCTTTGCAAGTATCTACCTAAAATTACAAAAAAAATGCGCTATTGAAAAGCAGCGTTGGATCGGCCTTCAGGGGGCTCCCGTGAGGTCGGGGGCCCTGGACACGGGCCCCGTGTGCCCTTATTGTAAAAAAACTCTTAATGACCTGCAAATTGCAAAACACATAAGATTTGAATTGTGCGGGCTACCCTGACGCTTACGCCTATTTCTAAGTTTAGGGATGTCCGAAATGCAATAAAGTATCGATATACATATATCGTATCGATATTTTTTGAAAATATTAATATCGATATTAATATTTTTATAAAAAATATCGATATATCGGTATGATTTGACAGAGAATATTCGTGCTAATCAATAGACATCGTTTTTAATAAATCAAGAACAATTATTAAGAAATTTTAATTATTTATTAATCCAACCAATATTTAACTGATACAGACATAAGAAAAACTCTTTTAAAACAGCAAATCAAGTCGACCAAAAACCAAAAATACATAAAATATAATTTGTTAAAAAGATGTTGGTATAAAAAAGTATTTCTTTTTAGGATTTTTTAATCTTAAAACTTATAAATTTTTATTGGTCTGAAAAAAATATCGATTTTTATATCTTTTCGATTCATCGATATATCGAAATATTAAATTAAGTATCTAAATATCGCTCAAAAATATCGATACATTGAAAAAATAATATCGATATATCGATGTATCAATATTTTTTCAACAAGCCTGGCTAAGTTGATTAATTATCAATAGTTAGAAACTGTTGCATGTATGTCTTCGATCAATAATACTATTATTGATCTAAGATGCATGTATTGTGGACCGTTGATTTAGCAAAAAATTCGATTATATTCGGAACACGTATCCGAAAATCATTTTTTCTACCTGGTAATAATTTGTGAGAAAAACAAAATGGCTGCCAATGTGTAATGTTTGTGGTGATGTTTTTCAGTGCTTAAAGTTATTGGAAGTGAAATTTGAGTGAATTCTGCAGAAAATGGGTAAGTTAATCAATCATTTTAATGATTTTACACTTTACAAAACATGGTTTTCCTTTTCTACACGAAGAATGTGTCTCCTAGCGGTGCTTCAAAGTCAGGTGTTTATGATGGATGAACTGGATTGACTGACTACTCAGAGAAATGTTAGTAAAAAAATTGCGTGTAAGTTAAATTCTATGCAATGTATGGTTAAAGATACGGTTGGATTGCTATTGTTGGAAAGAATGTAATGTTTCTCGATTTGTACAGTGGCTTATAAACTTAGTAGGTAGTTTCTCAGCTCAGCGAGGAGACTTTATTATTTTGTCTAACGCTATTAGGGTTTTGTATACCTAACGTAAATTCCTGAATGTGTCTGATTGTAGCAGTAGAAAAAGTATGACTATCAATATTGTTTCTTTGCGTAAAAAGACTTCAAATAGGTCTCAACAGATGCCACTACCAGTCTACTTAATGGTGCGTAAAGACGTTTCCAAACAAACTAGGGTTTCTTCAAGATACCGAAATTTGTTTGGAAAAGTCTTTACGCACCTCATCATCTGTCGAGCTTGTTCCCGACTATGTTGGGGTCAGATTCCAATCTTATGTTAAAAACTTTTACGCACGTATACTTGTAAACATGAGTCTCGTTAGGTTTGTATCACGCCTGTACCTAGAGACTGCTAGGCCGTTTTTGAAGGCCCATTTTTTCATGATTCCTGTACTTAGATTAATTTATGTCATTTTGTTACTTGAACCCAATCCATACGTTATTATAATATTATAAATGTGAAAGTGACTCTGTCTGTCTGTTACGTTTTGCACTCCTAAAGCGCTGAACAGATCATCATGAAATTTGGCAGAGATATAGCCTGGGATATGGAGAAGGACCTAAGCTACTTTTTTACGCGATAACCAACATCCATGCGGGCTGAGCCGCGGGCAAAAGTTTGTGATATTATAAACGAAAGATACGCTACGTTCATACTGAGCGGCGGCGTTCAGATATTATTGCGTTGTTAAGAATTTAGAAATTATGGTATGAAATTCCTTCACTCTTAACCAGGGCTTGTTAACGTTACCAAATAACAAAATAATAACCGTTACGTAACGTTAAATTTCAATGTTATACCTACTAACGTTACAAAAATTTAACGTTACTTGGTAACATTACCAGTAATATAACGTTAATAAACATTAACAAAAATACGATAGCTAACGTTAATTTAGCTACGTTGCCGTTCTGTGGGTAAGAATCAGGCAGATTCAGGCAACGTTTTGATCGGCACGGCATCAGAGAGGCGCGAGGGCGGGCTCCCGCCGCGCCGCACGACTCAGGCCCCACTACGTACATCTCACCCGTTTAAAATAACGATAAAATTAATAATCGCATAAATAACGTTAAATCGATTACCGTTATTTTAATAATAACGTTAACTCTGTCAATACAAGGTAACGTTATGAAAATTTACCGGTATTTAAAGCCCTGCTCTTAACCATAGTTTTTACACTTTCTTAACAAACAACTTGGCATTTTATATATATATTATTGTCACGCCACGGACACGCTCGTTTTTAGTCGATTAAATCAAAATGTAACAACAATTGTTTGAATTTGTCTGCAACAATTTGCGCGCACTAGTGCGATATCTAACCTCTTTATTTATATCTATAATATCATTGCTTGGATCTCAGAACGCCTCAACGAGAACATAAATCTCTAGTACTGAACTGCTTGACTACTAGAAGCAATCCCTTGCCTTTTTCCAACTATGTTAGAGTCGGGTTCCAGTCTCATTGGATGCAGCTGCATACTAGTATTTCACATGGAGCGACTGCCTATCTGACCTCCACAACCCAGTTACTGGGTAGTACACGATACCCCTTGGTAAGACTGGTTATCAGACTTGGGCTTCTGACTCCCCGTAACTACTGTCAAAGATCTACGAATGACAGCCGGGACCAACGGCTTAACGTGCTTTCCGAGGCACGGAGGGGTTTTAATTGGATGGTCACCTATTCATGAACCGACCACGGTAAGCGTAGCTTAACCTGCGATGGACCCTTGTGGCTGTTATTATTTAGCCACGAGTCTCCCTACTAGACATGACTACTAGAAGCCCAATTTATAAATTTCTTGTTTTGTGAATGATGACAATAAACACGCCGCTAGCGTTGTGCAGGACTTATAAAAAGAAGATATGCTGAAAAAAGGAAAGTCCAATAATCAGATGTAGATGGCATCATGATTAAATAACGAAAACTTCTTAGTGCCTTGCGACGGAGTAAAGCACGAAATATCGGTAAATAAAGTTAAAATATCACAGCCTCATACATTGAACATTGACAAAAGCATTACGAACGAAGTACTGATTGAAACAAACTGTTTCTCTTATCAATTGTGTACAACTTTTTAATACATTGTTAAGTGGTATGCCCAAAGGCTCTATTCTTGGGCCCAGTCGTCACAACAGAAATTCCCTAGACTGTAACTCTTAAGTAGATTACAGTTACAGAGAGAAATGCTGTTGTATCCTGGACATAAAATGCCCACTGTAAATGTTACTGCTGCTCTTCGAGCGTTAATTAAAGCAACGCTAAGGAGAGCCACTGAAAATGTCTGAAAAGAAAAGTAATAGAGAATCGGAGTATCGGACATTATGCATTATGTTAGAAATCATAATTAATGTCGCAAGATGGGCGTGAAGCATTTTGTTAGAAGAATGCCGCAAAGTATATTCTAAAACCAACGTAAAGTACATCACTTGCTCGACAAGAAAAACGCCTTAAAGAAGTGATCAAATCTAAATACCGTATATAAATAACCTAGGTTAATGCAGACGACATCCCTTTGACAAGAAGTGAGAAGAATAATACACGAGAATTTGAACCAGTAAAATTTTACGTTGTTTTCCAAAATATCAAAGCATTGGATAAAAAAAATGATATGTGTAAGTTTTGAGTTCCGAGTTTGCACCTGCATGTTTTGTCCATGAAGGACCTGTTCGAAATCTTATGCTGATAGCCAATCGAGAGCCCTAGTTAATTTTTAGTATGTGGATTTCGGATGTATAGACTCGAATCGATTTAACTGATTTAATTAATAATTGCTTACCAGTTTACTCCGAGGCGCCAACCTCCATAAACGCTTGTACAGACTCACGCGATATCGCGGGCGCGTCAGGCACCGACAAAGAAATTGTGCTTTAAGTATCGCGTCGCGCCCGCGATTTCGCACTAGTCTGTACGAGCCTTAAAACGGCTTAGTCTTTGCTCTGATTGGGGCACCTCTCACATTGATTATTCCATTAACTTAATGCTTAGACAATGGAAATTTTCGACCAAACTAGATGTAGGTAACGTTAATTGTGTGTTGATAAGTATTTAAAAACGGTAATTCTGTACTAACCTTACTTAATTTTAGTGACATGTTTAGATATAAAGCCGTTGTAACTATTTATTACAGACTTTTCATAATGATCTAAAAATGCAGTAACTTGTCGCAGTTTCCACTTAGGTTACTTGAATTAACGAGGGAAGGTTCGAACTACATGATACAGTGAACTTGGAAACATTTTGAGCACGATTATTATCTTTGAAAAGAGCACCAGTGTTAAAACTCTGTACGTTGTCGATAGAATTGTAATAGGTATCTACCAGTTGTGCAACTACAATTACCATTAGAGGGAAGCCGAAGAAAAAAAGTTCTCATAAACTCTAGATAACATCAGAATGAAATAACTAAAAAAAATCAGTGTTTCCTCTACTTTTCTAAATTCGCCATCTATGGTCAAGTACCTACCATAACCAAAGAGACGCTATCACTACACAAACAGAATCATCAATGTTTTACAGAAATAAAACGAAAATATTACCGCTTATTATGATGTAGTATTAGGGCTCGTACGGACTCGCGCGATAACGCAGGCGCGACAGGCACCGACAAAGAAATTGTGCTACTAGTGTCGCGTCGCGCCCGCGATATCGCACTAGTCTGTACGAGCATTTACGCTGCGCGCTAGTATAAAGGGGTTTATTCATAAACGTTGCTTAAACTGCACTGACCGACCCAGACGACCCCATCACTCTTCTCCCGGAGAGTCATAGGTCTACTAGTACAGTTCGCAAAAGAGTATACACTACAAGATCGTCATTCCGACCTCGCCGCCGAGGCCCCGCGCGAAATATCCGACTAACAAATAGTCCTCCCCGACCCATGACTGTAAGTGAAGCGCCAGCACGCGTTTTAGCTGAGCAGCATGTAATCCAAAACCCCCACGATAATAATCAAAACACTGATTTTATCCAGCCACCATCGGTCCCTTGCCACCCTCCCTCCGACTCAGCTGCCCTAAGCCGAGGTCCGTACCCCACAGGGGGTGCCCTTAGCGAGCAGCAGTCGTTTAGTTTATAGTTTTTACGCCCTGGCTGGAGGCCTTAAAATCCGTAAGGAGCTTAAGGCACCACAGGATAGTCCGGTTAAAGAGTCCGAGCCCCTGTTGGGTACACTCTAAGTTGCCATTTCCAAAAAAAAAAAAAAAAACGTTGCTTAAAGTTAAATGACGTTCAAACGTCAAAAATGTATGGTTAAACAGTCGCTAATCATTACTTAACTTTAAGCAGCGCTTATGAATAAACCCCTAAATAGTTAGGCCTTATTGGCTCAGCATCGTGTTGAGTGGAACGAAAGGAAAAGGAGGCGTTTGCCTTGCAGTGGGACAACACAGGCTGATAATTATAAGGAGGACATCACATGCTTAGTTTAAATATACAGTGTGTTCATTATTAACGTGACCGCAGATAAAATACACCGGAAGTGCCATCTCTTTTTTAGCAATCTTTGATCCGTGCCCTGATACGCAATAATAGTGTATCGCTAAGTATTATTACTTCCAGTGAATTGTTCATTTTTACGATGAGTGAAAAATACATGAAACGGTACGAAGCAGTGTTTCTTGTTCAACATGCTAAAGGACCGAAGCTATCGTATACATATCGTATAGTAAATCGTCGGCTGCAAAATACATGAAGAAGTCTGAGAGTTTTATCAAGAAGTGGGCAAAACGATATTTAGAGGTTGGGAACGTGGACGACCTGCCAGAGAGGGGATCAAGCCGAGTGACAGCTAAAACCGAGGTGAGCGGTCCTCCATCTTTTTTAAGATAATCCAGGACTTTCACTGCGCTTTGCTCAATCAAAACTACGTCACAAGGGAATAGATATATTCCTAAATACATTCCGCAAACGCCTGCATGAAAACGAAGTTCCTATCTTTTCGGGCTACTTTGAAGAAACCTTTGTTATCCAAAAATTTCCTTTGCCCTGTGGAATCGTTTTTTAACGTGTTTTTCACACGTTAAAAAACGACTCAACTGGGCAGAGGAAAATTTTGATCGAGATTGGGGCAATGTTGTTTTCACAGATGAAGCTTCTTTCTGGGCATGGTCTTCTCTGTCGAAAGCTTGGACAAGTAAGCGTAATAGATTGCTTCAACGTATAGTAAAACACCCTAAAGTGCATGTTTGGGGATGTTTCTGCAAACGTGGTTTTGGTTGCCTTTTTGTGTTTAGCGGTATTTTGAATGCTGAAAGAATTTGCAACATTTATAAAAAAAAAATGCTTAATGAGGAAAAGTTTTTTGGGTCAGACACAACAACCTGGGTGCTGCAGGAAGACAATGACCCGAAACATCGTAGTGAACTGTGCAGTGCGTGGAAACGGCAACATAATGTCACAACGATGGAGTGGCCGGCTATGTCTCCAGATGCAAATCCCATGGAAAATGTGTGGGCCTACGTCAAGATGCAACTCAGAGGGAAGCCAGTGTGCACGGAGAAACAACTCTCTTATCAAATTAAAAAGATATGGCGATCTTTACCGTCAGAGTACGCTGAAAATCATATCGAAAGTATGCAAAAAAGGTGTAAAGCTATTATTGATAATGACGGTGATTGGACAAAATTGGATTGGTTATTGCGCAATAACTAATAATACTAAAACAAGAAGAAAAAAAAAATGAGATTTATTTCTTCTGAATTAGAGCGATCACGTTCTTGTTGAACACACTATAAAATCATTTCTCACACCTTAAAAATAATATTTAAAAAAAAACCTACATAAATTAGATCCGTACGTAACCCATTTAAGTTAATACCCCGTATATAAATCGTTGTAACCAATTTGGTACCTATCCCATTCTGTGACGTTCACCTTTATAGGCTCATCCCGTCGATGCGCATACGCATTCGTTATGCGCCATGTTTCATCCGAGGTGTCAGAAATAAGCCTTTATAAAATGTTCAAAGGCGCTTACGTTATACATAATTTCAACCGCGAAGAACTTGGTTCCAAGAACCGTCCGACATTGAGATGGGTCATTTTGTAATAACAATAGCCCCAGCTTCACATAGGGCTGCCTCGAAAACATGAACATTAAAAGTTATGATCATAAACGTTAAATGATCTTGTGAATCATAAAATGCTCATGGCATGCCTGTTGCCTGGTTTAGATCTGTGGTTTTCCTCAAAATATTCCAACAAATTGTCACGTTTTTGTGGATCACCAAATTAATGGAAAGTTATTTTGCTCTGAGACTCACAGAAATTTATTATAATGGTGTCAAAGTTCAATTTAAGCTGTTAACTATGAATAATGATTAACGTTTACTTTTTTGTACTATTTGTGTTCTCATTCTAATTAATTTTGGTATGTGACGCCATATCCAATTAAAATATTATTATATTAGTAGTATTATTATATTAGTATTATCATTATTAATTATTATTGTTATATTTTTTAGGGACCCGGACCGATAAGGCTAGTAAATACAAGAAAATGTTATCTTGCACACGTAAAATAGATGTTTATCTTAATATTAAACAATAAACGTGATATATACATGCACACAGTCATATCAAAATCTATCAACATCTTTTGAGGCCTGAATTCATATAATTTAAATACGACTGGTTATAAAATTCCATCCTTTATGTTGTCAACCCTAACTGGAGATGCAGGTTATTTCTTTTACGTTTTTCCCCAGTCGAGATTCGGTGCCCGACACCTCGTGACAATGGCGCTAGCGGCGCGCCCGTCAAACTGACGGGACTATTGTTGCTTTAAGCTCTGAACTTGGGACTGCTTTTGCCCTTCACTTTGTAGTACAAAGCAGGAGAAATAACCTCGATGCCTTCGAACAAAATTCGAGCCTTTATCCTTAAGGAAAATAATCTCAGAAAATATTTCAGACTTAATGGAAAAGCCTCCATAAATCTCAACTGATAGCTTTCTCCTTTACATAATTATATGCTAAGGGCGGAACAGCCTGCTGTGCCCACAGTGAATGTTTTGGATATTGCCTGCAATGACCAAAAATGGCTGAAATCGGGTGAAATGTGTACACGAATGACGCCTATTTGCTTAAATCATTAAAATTATATTTATTATAATGCAAGCGCGCTCAGCGTGTACTATTTTCATGACAATTATTATGAAAATACGATTATAAAAGCGCATAAAAATCCCCCCTAGGATGTTATCTATACGTGGACTTAGGCATAACATCCATCTTTCAAGTTAGAATCAAGTTAAGTACAACTGTACTCCATTTACTATAGCATTAGACAAATAACGGCTAAATAACGACAGTTATTGTGTAATATTGTTGAAATTACTGCACTTTTGAGTTATTTTTTTTATGTAAATGGTAAATAGATTACATTGCTTTGTATTAATAACGGAATTTATTAAACGTTTACATCGAAATAACGAAAGGGTGAGAACAGTTATTTGTCTAATGTTATAATAAATGGAGTATAGGTTTTGAAAATTACGCCGTATTTTATATTTAATCTGTGAAACTAGGTAGTTATCATCAGCTCAGGGTTGCAATTACTACAACTATTCACCTCATTACGATGCCTCTGATGATCACTACATATTATAAAACAAAGTCCTCCGCCGCGCGCCGCGTCTGTCTGTCTGTCTGTTCGCGATAAACTCAAAAACTACTGCACCGATTCTCATGCTGTTTTGATAGGATACCAATGGATAGTTTGGTTCTCGAGGAAGGTTTTAGTATATAATTTGGTAAGTTTTTGTATAATTTAACGATATTTGTTGGAGGTGTCGGAAAAAAATAAGCCGTGTGGGAGCTTTCAACGAAAACGCTGTCTAAACCCTTTGAGCTATAACAAAATAATGTATGGTGGAATTGTGTATCTTATAAAGATCTTCAGAAAAGTCCGCGATAGCATGTCTATCTCTTAAGGATAACATACTATATCCATTTTATTGCCTTTTTGTAGGTATTTGTTTGCCGAATTTAACTCTTGGAAATACGATTACGATAACAATACGCTATAATATCAGAAGATATTAGCCAAATTATGTTCGTAGATAAATAAGCTAGCTACTTATGTGTATTTTAAACAATAAACAAGAATATTTATCATAAAAACATTACTAAACACGGCGGCCATATGATCAAAATTTGTTCATTCCAAAACTTTTGTCACGTTTTCACTGACATATTTATCACTTTTCGATAAACTAACACTCAATATGAATGCTACACTTATTTCTCACTAATTCTGTATAGGATTCTTCTATGATTAAACCGTTTTCTCATTGAATCCATTACTTTACGCACGTATAACCTTGATGAATGTTTGTTTACATTATGCGTCGCGCCACACCGCCACACGACCATAGACGTATTTTATTTTCTTTTTTTCGTTCCTTTAGTGGTGTTCCAGATTGTGTTGCAAGTACAAAATAAATGTCAAATATTTCATCCAATTTCGAACGTGACCCTTAGAAAAGTTATGCACCAATGGTGTATCATGCGACATTTCGGTCAATTCGTTTTGTTTTCACATTCTTCGTACTTCCGTGAATTATTTTAAAATGAATATTAGTGTCGCATTTTTATTTCGTGTTGTAATTTGGTACAATTGATTGAATTTGAGTGAAATTTCGTATTTTGTATAAGTACTTTTATTATATTACATCATTGTCATTTGTTTCGGTTTCTATTCACATAGTGAATCAAATTAAAAAAAAAAAAGATTGTTAAGTTAAATTTGAGATAGGTATAGCCTGGGATATGGAGAAGGACATAGGGTACTTTTTTATGCGCTAACCAACATGCACGCGGGCGAAGCCGCGGGCAAAAGCTAGTTACTTATAAATTACTTATGGCAACCCACTAGTAGAATTACTAAGTAAAAATAATGCGCTATTTTTCCTAAGAAAATTCTATCAGGACTTAAGACTTATTGCTCAGTTTTTTTGATATTTGTATTGCATTCTAGGTATTCCTATTTGTATTATGTGTATACATTATAATAATAATAATAAGAACTTTTTTCTTCGTCCTTCGCAGATATGACAATGATGGCATATCCCGCCCACTCGCGTCATGATACCTCTATTGTTGCATTCAAGGCGTGAAATGATGATTCTAAAATATTATTCAGGGTATTCAAACGTCTTCCTAACTCTATCAGTAGGTAGGCGTTAAGTCTATTCTTCATTTCATCATCAGCATCGCGTGTTATGTATTGGTTTCTTTCATGTAACATTATTATTTTCTAATCTAAATATGTACTTAAATTATTGTTGTTAATTGAAGTACGTATTATCTTAAGAATATTATAGTGTTAGATCATGTATCAACAACACTTAATGTACTCACAGTCATTAAGAGGTTTCCACCTAGCCACCTACGGACCCTTAATTTTATGCTGTTTTCGACTACAAACTAGCATTCAACCTACGTAGGTACATCAAATCTGACGATCAATATTATACACACACAATAAGAATCATTAGACCTATCTTTTGACCGGTAGATTGAGCTGACCCGCAAAAAATACAATACGAGTTAAATAAAAATTAAGAGGTGAACATGAACTGGAATAAAAACTGAAGTTGAATCGATTATTGCCGGCTGGATGCACGAGCAAAACATAAAACATTTGTAGCTGTACAGAAATGTAATATCGTTCATCTTAATGTCCTGATGCGGCGTGACAAATCGGAAACTCGCGTTGATGCGATCACGTATTAAACCGATTCCCTTCAAAGTGGTCATCATAACAGCGATTTACTCATATTTTTACACCAGGAAAAGGTGTAAGCTCCGAAAAGAGTGGTTGACCGTGAGAGTAGTGCTTTTGGTAAAATTTAAAAAATGAAGTTTTGGTCTACCCAGCCGGAGTAAACTGGATGCTAAAGGTGGAGACAAAGTAGTAGACAGAAGAATACACTTGGGAAAGACTAATGCAAATAGTTTAGGCTCCAAAAAATTTACAAAATATAGATAACTGCAGAAAAATGAAGATACGATGAGTTAACTAGAATCTCCTATTTTTGAAGTCGGTCTAGCTTGTTTGATTGATGTTTGTATACGTGAGGTTTCCAAAAACTGATTAGGTATATCAGTGGTTTGGTATAATCTTTATCAAAGAAAACGGCCTTGCATCATTACTTCACCGGTAATCATTACAATTGCCTTTTATGTGCCTATATCATTGCGAATCAAGATGCTTGCAATGATATTTTTAAATAATTTATGATCGTAAACGATGATGTTATGTTAATTGAATTTGCGCACTATCGATTGAGTTCTGTGAAAGAAGTTTTTATCTAACCTTTGTAATACTTCTATCACACTGTTGCATCGTATAGGGTGCTCAGTCACCGCTTTTTTCGGAGCTCAAATACATTAAGCAAAATGAATTGATGTAAGAGCACGGATCGATGGTTCGATTGCTTGATCTGTGTATCAATAGGAAATCATTGCTATTGTTGGCGCTAAGAGCCAGGCCGGATTGTGACTCTATCCTATCTAATAATTCAAATCTACCACTTGGAATTTCATTTATAGTTTTTAAAATGCTCAAGTTTATCGTTACATCTTTCACTTAGTATAGTCTTTTCCGGGCGGGTTTTGATCTCCAGATAAACTTGAAGACGTTAGAAGATTTTACAGTGTCATTGCTCGGTCGTTGGAGTGAAGAATATGGTTGGAGGACAAAAATGCAGCAAGTTTCCATATTAATCTCATCTCGCGTCACAAATTTCTCACGAGTTTGGTACATATTATTTCTGTACAAATCCACGCACACGTTTGTTTACAAGTCGCTGACCCGAACGGAAAATACTAAGAACGTATTGTTGTAAGTATAACACAGTTTACAACCTAGGGCGTTACCCCTCTAAAATGAGCTATTTGTTTAACAACAAGCGCTGTTTGGATTATAACAATGTATCGCATTCCGATATTTCCTTACTGGTAACACTTTCAACTTGACGCCTTATTCGACGGTTTAGTCTACTTGAACTATTTCGAGGCAATGTTTGACAGGGCGAGCTGGAATGTTCTTTGAAGTATTGAGCTCGAGATATTAAACTATATATACCTGTAAAACAAAACAGAACTGATAATCAAAAGGCCTCAACATGTTTTAATAACAAATCATCATCTGTTGACGTAAAAATACTTGTGACACGTAATGAATGCCCGCTGGTTCCGAGTTCAGTTGTAGAATGTTTCCTTTCATAACATAAAATAATGTAGTGTATATCCAAAGTAGTATTTACAAGCTACTATCGATGAATTTAAATCAGGGACGGATAATGTAGGCGTTGCACTCCTCGTTGGCGTTGGAGAATTAAATATCAACGAGATGCGGCGATAATGATAATACGGTCGAACGTAATGTGAGCACCGATTTCCTTGCCACAGCATTATTATCGTTAGTTTAAAAGATTATCCGACTAATATCAAAATATCGAGTTGCACGAGCGACCACTTCACGCGCTAACTTAATATATGTGATTGGATAAGATAATAATATAATAAGTTTTGCGGTAACTAGTCGAGAAAATAATTTATGGCTTTACATGTAATCGTGTCTGACTTGTATCTTTCCACTAATGCGTGTAATGTTTCTCTTGCAATACCATTACGCGTTGATTCTGTGCAGACTCTTGTTACAGACTTGTAATAGCTTCTGTCCAGAGCATCCTTGATATTAGTTAGCTGCCCCACTCGTAGGTACTCCTGGCGTACGCGTACGAAGGTCTTACATAACTGAAAACAAACCGTAAATCTTGTCGCGGTGCCTTCACCGCGACAAGATAGCACATGTGATCCGAACATCCTTATGTTCGGATCACATGTGCTATGCTACGATAATCCTGTTATTTATTCATCCTGTCCATGGCCTTAATTAAACGTGGGCTTAACGTCCAATAATACTGACACATTAGATGGTATTTATTTCGGGTACTACCCCATGGATTCCTTTCGAAACGTTAAGCTCTACTTAATGACCTCTTTCCGTTTACAAATCGGGCTTGAGGCCTTTTAAATGTTTTCTTAAGAATTTGTGCGGTTCAATTTTTTTTTGTCATGTTGATTGCTCTACGTACTCAATCGTTTTTGTTGTGAGATGACGCCGCGCGCCGCACGGATAGTATCAAACCCTTCTTAATAATGACGCCTACAATCATGTAGTTACATTTCTTTTGCCACTACAAAATGGAGTAGTTGATGGCATTTCTATATTCCCGCAGCATTACATGGATCGTGTGTGATTAGTGATGCAATATCGCCGGAGGGATCTCTCTAGCGTCACTTTACTTGCATTGCTCTGTGCGTGCTATCTGGAGTTTTTGCGGTCGAGCGGCCAGCCCTGGTGCCTGCAATTTGTTCGTACGTGCGAAGAGGAATTGCTTCCCCTAATTGCAGTTTGCGCGCGCACTGCGTCGACCATTTTATTTACATCGCATTGCCTCTCACGTCGAATTTACTTCTCGGAAGTGATCAATTTGTCAGTCGAGCCTGTAAATGTTTAATGTGACTTGATTACCCCTCCATTTTCCTCGGTAATCTATAGCCGAATTCTGAAGTTGAATGTACTGAGTTCCTTTTGTTTGTTTTTTTTTTTTAATATCTACACCTATTCGAACGAAGGTTCTCTTTCGTTTTTTGTCACAGGCTGTTTTAAATCGTATCTGCTCTTATAAAGGCCGCCGTCAAAGGCACGTGGGAGTTACGGCCGCGTTTATAAGGCATTAAAATAGACGCCGGCAAAGCGTGCGGACTGCGGATTGACTCTGAATGGCGAATATTGGCGCGATGTGCAGGGCTCGTGGTTAACTCGATGGTACATGTCCTTTTTTGTTGGGCCGGGCGTTGCGAACGAAATTACGCCTCGTTCGGCGCCGCGCGGCCGCTTCCACTCGTCTTTTTAACATGGTCCGCGTCGAATTTTATTATTTTTATTTAACACCTGCGCCCGGTAATCTGTATTCGACGATCTCCCGAACGCTTAACTCTTTTTGGGCGTGTTTTTGTGTCGGGGAACGCCGATTTATAGCGTTCATGTTTTGTCCACCCAAAAGTGTCGTTTAATTTTCGTTGTCGCACCGTTCATAATTGATTATGTGCGCCCTTGATTAAATTCCTTTGTGGCATCGCTTCAAAATCACCTGTTCTATTTTTGTTTATAATAAACAAAAATAAAACAGTTGATTTTAACTGACGACAGTTCGCTAATCGAATGGTTTTGTTCGATAATAACCCTAACAAAAGAAATTGAAAACCAATAACTTTGTAAACTCGCACCGCGCACGTTCATAAATCCGACAACCATTCATAAACACAGTCTCAAGCTGAATCGCTAGAAACGGTCGTTGTATTTTTTGTTCCCATGTTCAATTACATCGATTTGTAGCAATAATTGTATGGGTCTAAACGCTAATTGCTACCGGCACGCGGACGGAGCGCGGTGGGCGAAGCTGCGCCTGCGCCACTTACCCCTGTTATTATCTAAATGCACTGCTGTATACCTGCCAAGTTCCCAGCGCTTCTCACTATACGCATTAATATTTATAAGAAGATTCACTTTGGTACATCTTTAGCTTCTGTAGATTATTTTAGAATTTATTATTATTCGGTCTAGATTTATTTAAGTATACCTGTTTCTGTTCTTGATATTCTTGTTTGGTTGAGTTTTGTAACTATTGTGCAATGCGAGAAAAAATGCACCAATTAAAATGAAAATAGTAAATTGTAATTAAAATTGTTATGTTAGCATGATTTTAAACTATTAGCGGACCAGAACCATCTAGCTAGTCTTGACGCCTTCAATCTTTACACTATTCCATAGCGTGATGTGATATCATAGAGCCGACGAAAAAACGTCCATTTATCAGTTCTAAGAAACCTACATTCATTAAAGTCTACACGTTCCTACCATGCACTAATTGAAACTAACACTTTGGTTTGTAATCGTGACCCCTGCATTATCTACCAACAGTTTAATACTCCAGTTTATTAATTATGTTATCGAATATCGTTAATTACGGATTAATTGCATTGCTCGTGTTCGTTTATCGTAAACACAAGGGTAGTACGAGTAACGTAACACGTTGTCTACTAATTATATTGTGGGTGCAACTGTTTGTTAGGGTGGAGCGATTTTTTTATTATTTTTATTATGTTTTTCCTGTATTACCAATCACTGACCTGGGAAGTAAGATACATGTACGAAAAAAATCAGCCTGCTAAGTCAGCATCTTCAGGTGGCGCACCACGTTTGAAAATATCATCTAGATATAATAAATTGTCTCTAGTAGATAACATCTCTTTATTTGGCCGTCACTGTATTTCATTGTCATTAGTGGCTCGGTAACATTTTCTTTGGACCAGTGTATTAAATCGTAATAGTGTGTTGCCTCAATCTGAAGTTAAGGGTGCTGAAACTGACGTACTTCTGGTGGAGCGATTTTTTTATTATTTTTATTATGTTTTTCCTGTATTACCAATCACTGACCTGGGAAGTAAGATACATGTACGAAAAAAATCAGCCTGCTAAGTCAGCATCTTCAGGTGGCGCACTACGTTTGAAAATATCATCTAGATACAATAAATTGTCTCTAGATGATAACATCTCTTTATTTGGCCGTCACTGTATTTCATTGTCATTAGTGGCTCGGTAACATTTTCTTTTGACCAGTGTATTAAATCGTAATAGTATGTTGCCTCAATCTGAAGTTAAGGGTGCTGAAACTGACGTACTTCTTCGAAGAGCTAATTCTTTTATTTCTGGTGCATCTGTCTTGTAAAATAGCAAGCAAAACATATTCTGGATGCACAAAGAATGAATTTGGTTGAATAGTCTTTAAGACAATTGTTTTCAGAAAGTCTCTCAAGTACCTGCCTGTATTTACAGCGGTACCATCTCAACCCACTGCCACCAAAGATGTACGAAAATCATATCGCTGTTCAAAAATTTCTACAATTTTCTTTTCACTCGTGACTGTTTTGCCGTTGTCTACTGAAATATGTCCGGCGTACTCAGAATCTGGCTCAGATATGAGGGAAATATGCTCTTCGATGGCAGTTTTTCGATGTAAAGCAGTATCAGCCTTATTAAGGACCATAGTTCTATCTTTACGTCCGTCAAAATACAGTGCAGTCAAAGTACACAAAACGTAGATATTAAATTCGAACTTTCGTGAAATTGGCTTGAATTGAAGCTTTATATAGAAAAATCTGATTGAAATTATGGGTAAACAACAACAATCCATGTAGTAGTAAGCTATTATGAACGCAATAACAACACATAATAACAGTGAAAATAGTAAAAACACTTCTTAATAGCGGGTAGAAGTATGTAGTATAACCTGACTTTTTTGTTTATCTACCCTCTGTGCGCCACCTGAAGATGAAGTCCTACGCTCTTGATATTTTGTATACTTAATTCTATGCTATAGGGTCAACTATTAATGACACAGGAGACATGAAAAAAAAAAAAAAAAAATTGTCGGTTTCACTCCACCCTACTGTTTGTATCGATTTATTCAGTAACCTTATTACTTATTACAACATAAGTCTTCTGAATACTACGGTTTAATGAAATATTTTTGCCTCAAATAAGATGTATTGGTAAAAATTTCATGTTTTTATAATTATGTTCAATACTTAACACGTTAAACGCCATGGGGGACAACATATGGGCCTCACTTGTTTAGTAAAAGGAGCCATGTTAAAAATGCCCGATTGTTAAGTTTTACATGTAAGGTTTTATTGCTTTTCGGGCTAGAAAATTTGCCAAATAGCATGAAGGAAATCGAAGAAAAGTAACTTGTGACTTTCATCATTCATCATCATTTCAGCCGAAAGACGTCCACTGCTGGACATAAGCGTTCCCCAATTGGGGAGGGGTGGAGGGTTGCCATAATCGCCACGCTTGGCAGGCGCAGTATGGTGTTAAAAAACGCATAGAGAACGCTGTAGCCCATTCTCTAGTAAGTCCCTTAGTCGCCTTTTACGACACCCACGTGAGGAAATAGGATGGTACTATTCTTTACGTCCGGCACCACACGGTAGAACTTGTGACTTTATTTTACCAAAAAACTACGGTCACTCAACAGTTGCCCCCCATGGCCCGTGCGGAAATAAATCGCATTGTCCGTTGGCGGGGGTCAATGTGTCGTTCATCCCCTCATGTCCTGCCAGCCGTAGCGATACGCGATTCCCAAAAACAAGACGATAAAAGTTATAACTTTTTGTGAAACCTGCCCCAACAACCATTTCTTTGTTTTCATAAAATTCAGTCATTAAGTACAAATACACAATGTATACATAATGTTATTTACGCAAAAGCGATATCATACGATTGATACATTTCGTAATATGATCTTCGTCCGTCTGCCTGCACCCGTACCTGTGGTATTCATCAACCAGTCGGTATTCCTATCCGACCTCGGATATAATAAAATAAAATCTCTAAATGAAAAAACGCAGCTCTCCGGCGCCTGCGTCGACCTTCGACTACACACATTAAATTAATGCTGACTCCCTTATTTCTATAGCCTCAGGGTTTATTTTAGAAATATCTTATAGCAAATAAAAGACACTTACATATAAATCATATTCGCCCTAAGAATATGTGTTTTTACACAAATATACAGCTTTAAATGGGATAAAATATGTTTTTTTTTTCCAATGAATAATGGTTGACGTTTGAGGCGGGTTCATCCTAATTGTGATTGCCATTAGGTGTTGCATTAAAATGACGAAGGTTTTCCTTAGGTAACAAAATGTGATGATTAAGAGCCATTTGTAAAAATATCTTGCTATATTCACAAATGTTCATAATAAAACACATGATATTTGTCAGATTATTGATGATCTAGGTATATAAGGTGTATCTATTCAAACACGAAATATTTTAAGAGATACACCTATATGTGGTAAAGAAGCTATGGAAATGATAAAAAAAAAGTCGGAGTATATTATTTAAAAAAAAAATAAAAAAAAATTAAATTACTTGATAATGATGATTAATTATCAAAAGGCACCACGCTCGTGCCGCCACTGTCACCACGTCCGGGCGGGTCATTCATAGAATACCTAAGTAAATAAAGGTTTTTTTGCAAAATGTCTAAACTAAAATATGGTGTCGAAAAATTCCTCCGCATCGCTGTCGACTGGTAATGTACCCAAGAGACGGGCAGCGTTGCCACATTGTATGGCAATGCTTAGCTTTGGCCAAGGTAAAAGCCAGCCCTTGGGTCACGGGAAGTGTCAACCAGCCTTATGGAGATTTCATTGAACAAAAAATGAGCACTGGGACCCCATGGCCCGAGGGTTTCAAACCCAGACGGCTCGAAAATATAGTTACCGATAAGGTTACTATACTTTCGCCGCTTGATGTTTTCAGCAGCCGCAGCAGCAGTGCCAGCACAGCACGCCGAGCCAGGAAGATGGGATGGCGCAAGAGTATCGACACACATTGCGTCCTACACTAAAGGCCTACCCACCTTCCAAAATAAAAATAATGTAAAATTTTAAAATTATAATAATTATGTAAAAACAAAAACACAGATAAAAAAAATGTTTCGCTGCTATGACTTTTTACCACCTATACCTAAGATGTTTCTCTTAAAATATTTCTTGTATGATTAGATAAACCAAATATAAATAATTAAAATTTAAGGGTCTGTTTGTAATGTCAAAATAACAACTAAATGCAATCATTTAGTTATGCTAACTTTACACGGCACTATAACAAAAATAACTATTTTAAATGTTTTGTCTGTCTGTCTGTTTGTTCCGTCTAATCTCAGAAACGGCTTGACCGATTTGATATGACGGGACTTTCACTGGCAGATAGCTTATGTTATAAAGAGTAATAAGGCGTCTTTTATTATAGAAAAAGCCACGCGGGTGAAGCTGCGGGCAGCAGCTAGTTGGTAATCATTAGGACGAGTACAACTTATTTTTAATAACAATTTTGAATACAAATCGTGTTCCAGAATCATTTAACAACTAGGGACCAAATCAAATCATTAACACGATATTTTCAAAACAATTCTCAAGATACAGGAATAGATATGATCTTATGACAATAATTTACTGACATAAATATCTTTGTGAATAAAACGCATAGTTTATAAGATTTCATTTTAATTAATTAAATTTTATTAGTACAATCATCAATTCTGCTAATGTCTTTCGGTCTATTCATTCGTCGGCTCTATCAAAGTTATAGCTTTTTTGCCATTTATAACATAACCCGCACTTTTTTGGTCAAAGCCATTCATTATGCAAAAAGATTTAAGCTTCGGCAATTAAAGAGGCGCCATGGAATTAGATACGTCTGCCGCCGGAAATACCTTCGCTATTGTAATTGGAAATTAATACAAAAATACTATATCTCGAAAACTTTATGCTAATGAGCGTTTCTTCCATAGAATTGGAAATTCAAATATTTGGACACAATCGTGTTCATCGGCTGCTACTAAACAAGCTTTTACTATTATCAGCACCGGAAATAAAGTCTGTCGTTCTATTTTAAACGTGTCTAACAGTTATTTAACGATCACTTAAATGATTTTTATCTTTGAACGTTTCTTCAAAGAACTACACAGACTTTATTCGTCTCAAATTAAAATTTTCTCGTTTGTATCTGTAATTTTCTGAGCATATTGAGGTTCTTCGTTCGTATGCAGATCATCATAACTTTTACACAGTGAAATTACTAAGATATTTTTCAAAAGGTTTCGAAAGACCGGTATTACTTATTTTTGTAATTTTCAATACTCACTGATTAAGAGCAATTAATTTTACTCTCCCTGCTCCTCGCAGCAGCTTAGTTTACATTTCCTACCAAATAAAATCATCCGTTCGGAGCGGCTTTGTCCGCAGTGATACAACAGTTTGATTGACGGCCAGGTTACTTCGTTAGGGCCCTCTTCAAAAACGCATTGTACGTTTATACACGACCATATCCCGTCTGAGAGCCTACTTGTAAATAATACCTTCTCATCTCCATTTACGACGTGTGATATTTCTTGTGGTCCGACTAAAATGATTTTGTTTGACCCTTTCCTCAGCGCAGGGTCTAACACGCACTCGTATTGTTTAAAAACTGAACTGTATTGAAAGCAGTGCTTTCTTTTTTTTTCTCATTCAAAGCCTGTTGCTGGAAGCGGTGCCTATAAATCGTTTTTTTTTTTCCAATTACAATTTCCTGTTTCTTGGATTGTGTAGTTCTTCAATGACTTTTATTGTTCTGGTTATTAGCGTTTAGGCTGCTTTGTGTTCATAAAATATTGACACCTTCAGCTGGACAGACTTCGTTCAAAACAACATTCGCTTTGTACGTGTGAGTTACTTGTACTTTATGTTCCGGTGAGTTACCTGTACTTTGTTTCAATTTATAAGTTTAAAAAATTCTGGCATCAAATGAATTAGGTTTTTTTTTTAGTCATGTTTTTCAAAATATAAATAAACTTGTACTAACACTATCATCCGCTTTGAATCCGACAAGTTTACTCGGCACATGTTTTATTAAGGAACCCAGGAATGATATGATGTCAGTCAGTTTGATTGACGGCAGGCGCCGTGCCCCGGTCTGCTCCTATTGATTATAGTGATACACGCCGCATGGTGTGGGAGTGCTTTTCATAGAAACTGACCGATACTTTATTGCTTCATACTCAAACGATGTATTTAGAGAGCAGACCTAATTCTCAAAGAAAGTTCTATATAACCGTCTCTTTGTTAGCGCTAAACCTAAATTAGCTACCAGAAATACGCAATCTATCACTTCGTAGCGGGCACTCATCTTGTTTTAAATAGTTCAGTACATAAATAGGCTTCCTACACGACTGTACGGTAGTTTGAACTAGCTGTGATGCTTCGTGACCAGTTTCTTAAGCTTAAGCATAGACGAATGCTTAAAAACAAACCCGTGGAACGTCATAAATAAAAAAATAAAATGGAAATGTCAATTGGTTTCGGTTAAATAAATGATTTCCGTCGGTCCGCGAAGAGAGCCACAAAGGGGTCTCATTAACAAAATCCGACACCGGACCTAATCCTTTCGTTAGAGGTCTATTGTGGTCTTAGACTCGGTACCGGTCTCTTCCCGGCCCGGAAAGCCATTAAACTTATTATTTGTTGTTAATATGTCATTAACTGATACAGTGTTTGTTTACGTTATTAACGCAGAGTGTAAAACTTCATTTCAGTCTGTTGTGTGTTTTCACATTTGTTTTTCAGTTGATGCTAGTTGTTCCTCACATCTTATTTACCGCCATGGTTCCCATATTTTATGACCGTACGTTTTTGACAACAATGGTGAATTACTAACTACTCTTTTTCTAATTACCAACATTTAAAACACAAACCCATAGTAACTAATATTGTTGTAACTGCTTTAGACGTCAAGCATCCCAGCTTGCATACCTGATTAAGGGTAAATTGTTTATTTGGTAAACATACATAATATCCCTCTTGTAGAGAGGAGGCCTGTGTCCCAGCAGTGGGAACATTATAGGCTGATAATGTACATAATATGTAACTAATAAAGAAACTAAATTACGTTGTATGCTAACCAGCATCAGCAATTCAGCACACAAAGTTATCAGCGGAATGTAATCAAGAGCAAGTGCAAATGGTCAAATAAGACATGAGTAAACTGCGATTAAGCATTGCAGTAGATAGATCTGTCAGTAACTCAGTAATTTGGAAACACCACCTGTCTTACATTGGAAGGCTTAAAGGAAGAAGTGGTAGAATTTTCTAATCAACAAAGCCATGCGTAGCAAGCAGAAGTAACGTGCTGACGCAGTTAAGGCTGATAATTATGGTGATTATCTATAAACTACAACACAAACAAATGAAGAGTTTAGGTCTAGCTTCTTTAACATCTGACATTACGTAGGAACTGTGTACTGAGTACCTACGGACTAGATACACCACCTAGTTTTCAAACCGAGCGGCAACGCGCTTTGTTGCGCGCTCAATGTGGTCATGTTGACGTTTGTATGGCTGTAGAAGAAAAATCTTGCAGCGCACTTCTGAAGTGCGTTTTCATTGAAACATAGGTCATGTTTCAATGAAAACTCAAACTAAAGCGCACTACTAATCCGAACACTTGTGACAAATGTACGAAGGATTTAATCCAGACAATATTTATATTACCAATGAATAGTACATGTGAGCAGACCATGTACGAAAGATATGTGACACGAATGACGAACATTTTCAAATTGTGCATATCGTAGGAAATGGGCGTCAATTGAGACGAATGCTGCTCTAATCGAAGCATGGCACGGACGCACGGTCCGAATGTTTGCGGACAATTGTTATTGCGATACCAATATGATGATCTCATAGTAGCAGTTTCTACTAACGTTTTGGAGGATTCCTTTTGCAAGTGTAAATTATGAAGTTTTTAACCGACTTCACAAAAAGGAGGAAGTTCTCAATTCGGTTGTATTTTTTATATTGCTACCTCAGAACTCCGTCGTTTATATAGATAGAATACTCTTTATTGCGAATTGGTTTTGAAGAATTTGCGAAAATTATTAAGAAGATCATAGATGTCCACCAGAACTCGTCAATGATACGTATTTCACGGGTGGCGCGGCGATATGATATCTCGAGCTAGTTAAGGCGACGATAATCGACTTCTAATGATTTTATACTGAAGATCACGTCTAAACGAGTAGTGTTAGTGATTTGAAAAAAATATATGTTAGATTAGAGCATTTTTCTAATCCATACCAATATTATAAATGTGAAAGTAACTCTGTCTGTCTATCTGTCTGTCTGTCTGTCTATCTGTCTGTCTGTCTGTCTATCTGTCTGTCTGTCTGTCTGTATGTTACGTTTTCACGCCTAAACCGCTGAACCGATCGTCATGAAATTTGGCAGAGATATAGCCTGGGATATGGAGGAGGATATAGGCTACTTTTTTACGCGATAACCGACATCCACGCGGGCGGAGCCGCGGGCAACAGCTAGTAACTTAATATATGAATATTTTAGATTTTATTTATATTACATAGTGAAATAAATTTGTAAATTTGTCTAACGCGGATAAAAAACTGAGAATCACGCAAAACCTATCAAGCGTATTTTCTGAAACTTTCACCTTTTTAAACATAATTTAATTATTGATCATTTAAGTATACGTGTTTTATTAAAATACCTTATTTTATGTGTAATAAATTAATAATGCGTCTTCTTTGGGACAGCGCTCCTGGATGGGCGAGTCCTATTACTGGCTGGACATACGACGCGTTGCGTGAATTCAGTACAGAACACGCAAGCTAACTACTCAAGGTCACTGGATGTAAGACCTCCCCTGACCCTGACCCTGGGTCTGATCTGGACTGGACTGGCCTTAAGCGAATTTAAATAAATGGTTCTGTTCAAAATGGTATCATCAAACTGATCTGATGCAGAAGCCGGAAGGTAGGCAACGGAACTCCGGTGATGAAAAAAATTATCCTAGCCGTCTTTGGCCTTATTGGAATTTTCAATCTGGCTATAAATGATTTTTAACCGACTTCAAAAAAAAGGAGGAGGTTCCCAATTCGTCTAAATTTAAACCTATTATAAAAACCCTATTATACCTTATTTGTTTATGAACCGATTTTTATATTTCTTTCATTTGGTAGATAAAGCTTGCGCGGTGGTCCCCAACGGGACCTGTTTTTCATTACCTTTTTTACATGACATTAACTGTTCTAGGGCAGTTTTTGAGTTAGCTTCAATAATAAGTAGGTATTTAATCCACTCGGTGTATGTTATAAAACTTCCTGGCACTGTTGTGGTATACGAATTCGTGTGGGGTAGGTACCACAACTAAAAAGTGAAAAATACTTTTTTTTACAAAAAAAAAAAAAAAACTGACTTCGAAAAGAAAAAAAAAACGGAACAAAAGACACCGACTTCCGAAATTAAAGTATTTTTTTTTGTATTTTTTTTTTTATTGATGGTCACGTATTAAATGGGTGTATTGATGTGACTCCAGTTCATATCGAGAACTCTTTGAGGAACTTTGTAATAATATATCGTGAATGCACGATCGTCTAAGTCAGGTGAACTCAGGTGTTTGAGATAATCGTGATGTTCTTACAAAGCTTATCGTTAAGCAAAAGTAAGCTAAACGAGCCATTGTTACCTTCAAATGATAGCGTCTCGTTAGTCGTTCCTAATTGTGTACTCGTTCCATCTTCAATCTCCATATTTTATGGTCAAAGTGATGTTTATGATGCTCAAGATTCTTACCATAAAATCTTTCGTAAAAAATGTTATGAGAGTGTTTTGTCCTCTAACATAAAAATCAGGAATTCGAGACAGTCTAAAACCGCCAACCCAAACTTTAAACCAAATGATTACCCTATCAGTAAATCCCGTTGATTTACGTCCGTCTAGCCTGAATAAGTAACTTTTCCCTATAAATAGTTTTAATAACCCCGATCAACGTTTAAAGTGCGGCAGAGCGGCGACATCAAAGCGGGGTTTTATCTCACGTTGACAGCTAACAAAATCCTTTTAATTAGCTGGTGTCTGCGCCCGCGCACCTTACGCGTCGTCCCTCTCCCACGCGAAACAGCGCATACAACCTTTTTATTGACTCATATTCGCCTTGGAACAGATAAATTCAATCGATTATTGACTTATTTGGCGATTGTTATTTCGATGTCTTTATGTTAATCGATATTTAATTGGATGGTCAAGAGACTCGTTTTCGTACATATTGTTTGATTTGCTTTCACAACTTCTGGGAGAGTTTATAGTAAAGTTATGTACTAACAAACGGTACACTAAAATAACATTGATGTTTATGGTAGATGTATAAACACGCGTTGCCGAGATAACTATGTATTTGCAATCACGCTTCTTAACTTTACAAGGCGAGCAGAATTGCTGGCGGTATTATAAAGCAAGAGTCATGTGTGGTCCCAAGACTGGTGAAGGATAGATGACACTATCAACAGCACATACATCAGCATCATGCAGCTTATGTGGAGTAGCAACTTCGTCATACGTTTGTCCTGCAACACCGGTAATATAATAATTTAAAAAAAACCTTGCCACGTAAGAAGACTTTTGCAAAAGCCAAAACCAACAAGCCTAAAAGTTAAAATCGAACGATTTTGCGGCTGTAGTATATATACACATTATTATGTATGTTAATAAGTAAGTAAGTAATATATATACTCGTATTTCCAAACTTCAATAAACGTTACATCAATGAGTTCTCGACATAGATATAAGAAATAAGGAGATATGCCCAGCAGCTAAAAATTTAAGAAACCCCATGTCTCCAGTCTATCCCTTCCACTCGCCACAACTACACATATAGTTCAGTAAAAGCAATAGATACGAAGTCGCGCACACACTCGCAATTCATAAACAACACTATTATACGCAGTTAACGCCTCGTCTGAGATGATTATGTAGTCTACGTACTATTCGTATCAACAAACACGCGTTTAAAGAATTTGGTAAAAAACTTTTACCAAATTTGAAAATATCAAGTTGCCACCCTGCCTGCTATGGCAACACTGACAGATAAATGTCTCTTCATTATGTTTAAAGAATTATAGTCACATTACCCGCATACGCAAAAAAGGAGGGTTGTGGGTTTTATGTTTTCATTATGGAGCAGGGTGGGAAATTCTTGAACGGGAGGGGGACTCAGACGAGGCGTTAACTGCGTATAATAGTGATCGAAGTTCACTTACAGGTAAGTTACTTTGATCATTCTATTATACTTATTAACGCCTCGTCTGAGATGATTATGTAGATGTTGAAAGATTTGGCGAAATAATGAAAGGATTAACCATGTAATCTAATAATACGTATATTATTAAAACTCAAAATCAGTACAGAATATTTACCAAGAGCATTAATTATTATTATTACTAAGAATATATTCCCCAAAATTATTATTTGTTTCAAGAGGTAGATTATAAAATATGGCAAAATTTTTAGACCTCTGAGACCATCCTGCTGTTGATTTAATTAAATCTATATTCAGACCTTTTCTGTGAGCAGCTGATGTAGCAGCATGTCTGGTACTATATGCAGAGAACACTGAGGTATCTATTCCAGCCTCCAACAAAACATCTTTTATCCATCTGCTAAGAGTATGGGTTGAAGCAGGGGAATGGGGTTTTTTAATTATAATAAAAAGATTACTATGTTTCTTGCGTAGTAATTTTGTAGCTTCTAGATAATCACAAAGTGTTCTTGCAGGGCAAACACTGGGATTTTCAGTAAAAAATTTTAAAGTTAACAGTGGTTGAATACCATTAATCCTAGAAGTTTTTATTAATTGAGGAACTTTTATTTTTATATAATCATTGGTTATGGCAATATTATCAATTGTAATCAAAGATAAAGTTTGAAGTCTTTGTGCCGTTGTTAATGCCAGTATTATTAATAATTTTTTAGATAAAGTATTTAAATCTAAAGTTGTATTTGGGTAGAAATTACTTATATAATCTAGTACAATACTTGGGTCCCAAGTTTCACTATATTTAGGTTTATTTGGTCTTAGCTTAAATATTCCTCTAAAAAATCTGTTTATATCTCGGGTTTGTACTTAATTCACAGTCTAAAAGTAGAGATAAAGCTGATCTTATACTATTTAATGTGCCATAAGTGGCACCACTATGGAATTTTTCGGTAAGAAATTGTAAGATGGCGTGAACTGATTCAGTTGTAGGATCAGCTTTATTGTTTTTACAAAATTTCCACCATTGTTTGTAACATGAACTATATTGTTGTAAAGTATTTTTTGTTAAAGAACTTAATATAATATTAACACATTCTAAAGAGTATCCTTTTTTTAAGTAGATTTTGCTGACAACATCCCTGCAATCAGTGTAAGGTTCTTGTGAAGGGGTGACAAGTTCTGAAAGAGGATAAAAGTAAATTTGGACTGGGTTTTAAATAAACAAGATTTGAGCGCAATAAGGATATGAAGAGTGGATACCAGGCCTGTCCAGGCCAGTTAGGTACAACCATTATACCCTCAGCATTATCCTCTTGAATCTTTTTTAAACAACGCAAAATCATAGAGAAGGGGGGAAATGCATAGAATTTTAGACCTGTCCCTTTTATGGTAAAAGCATCTACTGAGAAACAATCTGGTTCATTTTTCCATGAAACAAATGTTTCACATTTTTTATTTGCATGTGAGGCAAAAAGATCTATTTCGGCTAAACCTAGTTTATTTACAATTTTTTCAAAAGCATATGGAGCTAGTTCCCATTCTGTTTCTATGTTGCATATCCTAGATTGTGCATCTGCTTCTATGTTTTCTTTAGACGGTATATATGAGGCAAAAATATGGATTTTTCTTTTTTCACAAAACTGCCATATTTTTCTTGATAGTAAATTTAGGTGAGGAAATTGTATGCCACCCATTCTGTTGACATATGAGATTGCTGTGATGTTGTCAGATCGAATCAATATGTTACAGTTGTTCTCATTTCTTGCAAAACATTTTAATGCAAAATAAATTGCTAAAAGTTCTAAATAATTTATATGATATTTGCTTTCTTCTGTGGACCAATATCCATGTAACTTTTCTTGGTGATATACAATTCCCCAACCTGTGGTAGAGGCGTCTGTATAAAATTCTAATTTGTATTTATCCCGTTTAATTGGTGCTGAGCAAGTAAAAATTATTTCTTTCCACCAAGACAGCTCCTTTAAAATTTCCTGATTTACTTTCATTTTTGATTCATAATTATCTCTAGATTGTTTTAAAGCTAGATATTTATATCTTTCCAGTATTTTAGTATACATCCACCCATAGGGGACAGAAGGACAAATTGAAGTTAAAGAGCCTAAAAGAGAGGCAAAATCTCGGATGCTGCAATAAGTTTTATGTGATATGGAGTTTAACTTTTCATGAATTTTTTGTCTTTTATCACTAGGGATACTTAATGTAAATTTTTCACTATTTAAAATGAAACCTAAAAATTTACATTGCTTGCTGGGTTGTATCTGACTTTTATCATAATTTATGATGAACCCTAAAGATTCTAAAAATTTGCAGGCTATGTTCAAATGTTCTTTGCATTTGCTTTCACTGGGAGCAATAAAAAGGAAGTCATCTAAATAATTCACTAAAGTGACTCCATTTGCTCTGAGATGTGTAACTACTTGTCTCATGATCTTGTTGAACACATAGGGTGCCGTTGATAATCCAAATGGTAGGACATTGAATTGGTACAAATTTTGATTAAAAAAGAATCTTAGGTATTTTCTGGAATCATCATTTACTTTTAGTAAAAAATAAGCATCTTTTAGGTCGAGTGATGTCATATAACAATTTTTATCAACTAGATGCAACGCTGTTCTTATATCTTCCAGTTTAAAATGTGTTATTGGAACACACTTATTAAAATTTTTTAGGTTTAATATAAATCTAGATGTCCCATTTGGTTTTGGTACAATGAATATTTTTGAGACATACTGATTTGGTATATGTTTTGTTTCAAGTGTTACCGCACCAATTTTAATTAAATCTTGTATGCATTGTGATAGTTTACGCTTATCTGTTTTAGTAAAAGAGTTATTTTTAGGGATCTTGCCTTGGTACACTGTATGTGCTAAGGGAATTGAGTATCCATATTTTACCCAATTTAAAACAGACTTATTTTTTGTAAAGTGCCAATTATTGTAATAATTTTGTAATCTACCTGCATAACTTGCCTCTAGTAACGTCGGCGTCCGCGATTGTTTTGCGATGTCCTGGGTTGCTTTGTCATTGCCCGTAAGTGCTGTCGTTGCAGATGATGCTGGTAAGACTTGCGTGGTTTCCCTGCAGATTTTTGTGGTTGCTGTTGTGGTCGTGGTTGAGGTTGCCGGTTGTACTCTCGCCCGCCCCCTTGCTTCCTGTACGAGGACGGGCCCCAATTGTTTAAAGAATTCTTCAAGTCCTTAACAGAATTTTCTATATTTTTATTTTTTTTAAGTATTGAATTGATATCTTTTCCAAAGAGAAAGTGATTAATTTCAGTTTTTTGTAAAGTGTCTTTCACTTTTTTGTTTAGACCGGGTAAGATGACAGCACGCCTTGTTTGGGACTCTTTGTATTGAATATGGCATAAAAGCCTAATGCAGTTTCCCAGATATTCACAGTCCTGATCAGGGTTTGTATGTAAGTTCTTGTACAATATGTCATTTAAACCACAGATTACTGTGCCAATAAAAGTTTGTAAAAGTTTTTTACCAAATTCTTTAAACGCGTGTTTGTTGATACGAATAGTACGTAGACTACATAATCATCTCAGACGAGGCGTTAATAAGTATAATAAACTATAATAGCAATATATGCATTAGACAATCGACACTATTGTCGATTGCACATCATTAGCTCGCGGCAAGGCAAAGCGGCTGTACTACGCGACGCAAACGCATACACAAAATATCGTTTTGTGATATTTCATTGCGTTGTCCAGTCACTTAGCGTCATACTTACGTAGTGGTTAAGAAGCACTGTATTTAATGCAAAAATAATACAGTCGCTGTTAAGTATGAAAACAAAAATAACGTAGTAAAAGCAAGAAATATTTTACTACTTGTTGTTTTTCATGATTTTAAAGACAAATATAGTTAAATACTTGTACTAACTTATGGTAATGGTGATTCCATGATGTACAAACATTTTGTTTTAGCTTCGGTTTTTGCAAGAAATCACTGAACAACACAGCATTCTTATAATTTGCCACGATCACGGTCAAAAGCGCACTAGTTCGCGGAGACCGCCATTTGCCTATTTTGCGAGCATTTAGATCATTGCGAGCGGACACAGACACGCCCCCTTGCCACTTCTCCTGTTTTTTATATTTCTATGGTTCTCGACCCCTGAACTAGGACACCTGTATGACAGGGGTCGAGCATTCTCCAGTTATACGAATCGGCATGAAAAGGCTTAGACTAAATACAATTTACACTGATTTTTTACACTAAATAAAAAAAAATAGAAAAAAAAATGCTAATACAGACAAAACTTAAACTTAATTAACCAAACAAAAAAATATACATATACACAGCGAAAATTATATCCAATAATGAATGATGCAAGTAGTAGATGCAGAATAAATAGGTCTTAAAGAAAGTCAAGTGCGAAAAAGTAAAAAACGACGAAAAAAGCATCTTAAAGCAATCGGCGAAATTCTATAAATAGGGACAAAATAACTTTCTCGGAGTCAATACAGCTTTCACGCGAATTACACAGTTTCGCTGTAAGGTATTAACGTTTCTATGAACACTGGCTATCTCGAGAACAGGAATTTTAAACAAAATATTATAGGCTTTATCTTGTTTCCAAGTACGAGTTGAAAATAATGTTTGCAACATCGTAGCTGGGGCCCAAGTCTGCTATTTTTATAAATTCGTCACTCCAACACGATCCCATTGTCATTTTGCTAAAAGTTCGTAATCTGCTAAATTCATAATGGTCGATCATTGGTCGGTCAATGGTCTCGTAATAGAATTAACAAATTATTATATTAATTATTATATATTAACGTATTACAATGGCGTTTTGAACATTTATTCATTCCAGATTTCATTTATATACATTTTTACATATTATTTATTAGTGTTATAAGCAATCTGAAGTAGTAGGAAGTTGGAAGTTTAGTAGGAAGTTTCATTTGTCATTATGTACGAGATTACCAATTCTTTCAATGGAGTGTCAGTGGCTGACAATTGGAAAGTCATAATGACGCCATTATATTAGTAGATTACCAAACTTGTTAAAATCAACAATTATGAAATCAGTGATAGACCATTCTGACACTATTGTAATAGCAGACTTGAGGCCCAGGATGAACGACCTGAAAATGTACGAGTAACTTATTATTCAGCCCTGTTATATCTTTTAGATGAAATCGATACGGATGGTTCAGAGGTTTTCTAATAAGCATGTGCCGTGGACGTATTTATGTAGCGTTTTTCCCAAGTCTTCTTATAAACACCCTTTTATGAAATAAGTTGTTTGGAGATTACTGAAGTTTCCCGAAATCTGCGAATCCACCTTATAAGAATAAAAAAGATTCTGCAAAATATTGATCGATGTGTAAGTTTTTTTTTATATATTGAGAGAGTATAGAATCAAAATTAATATTGCAATTGATTTCTACAAATTCTCAAAACACTTATTTTATTTTCATTTTACAACATGATGACCATCAATCGTAGTATTCAAAAGGGCATCCTTATCGACACCAGTCCTCGTAAAAGTCCGCATAAACTTTATGCAGTGGCCAATATGAAAACGTTTATTTATATATTTGTGGATTTACTGCTGAGGAAGCCTACTAGCATCCGCCGGACCAAAATACTCGGTCGCCTGCTAAATTCCGCGACGTCTAGTGGGTGAATGAACCCGTAATGATATTCTCTTCTTAATGATAACAATGGATCATGATACCTTCCAAGTTTATGGTTGAGGTCTTGTTCAGATAAAAATCTTCATTGATGAATGTGTTTCGGTAAGGATTTTAATTCGGGTTTTCGGTTTCTCCTAAATTAACAAGGGCAGAAGCTATTATCGTGTAGGTTGAAAATTATGAACTTTTCTGACAGTAGTAAAGGATAATAATAATTCTTCGTTTATCACTTTACTAGCTTTTGCCCGCGGCTCCGCCCGCGTGAATGTCGCTTATCGAGTAAAAGAGTAGCCTATGTCCTTCTCCATATCCCAGGCTATATCTCTACAAAATTTAATGACGATCGGTTCAGCGGTTTAGGCGTGAAAACGTAACATACAGACAGACAGACAGACAGACAGACCGACAGACAGAGTTACTTCCGAATTTATAATATTAGTAATTAGTAAAGTGGCCAGTATTAGTAATGGGTGCACAGATGTTGGACTGAATATCATTGTATTTATTACAATAATCTATTAAAACGAATAATAAAATTAAAACACAAGAAAATATGTTATAATTTGTATGTTTATGAACTAAACGCCTGGAAGATATTGTATGATATTTGACGAAACGTTATTTGCTAAGAACTTTATTCTAGACACTTAGCGACTATTTCGAAGACAAAGTTTGAGGCACCGTTTTGTTCGTATATTTAAATTAGATTGAGAATTTGGGGGTGCTAGTGTAATATAGAATTGTTACAGAATTATTTGATACTATATATTTGCGTATACTATGTATAGTAATAGACATATCATGGTGGTTTCGCCGGGAAGGATACTCTGCAGCGCAACCACTTCAAATAAAAGTTTACGTCGAAACTAGGGGTATAGACTTTTTTTTAATAGGACTAGAATTTTATAGACATTCCGTAGAATTTTTCATGTAACTTATACTTGTTACAGCAAAGGTGGTTCCGCCAGGGAGCATGACGTTGTCATTTCCGTTTGACATTGTCCCAAATTTGAAATTGGAATAGGTACCAAAAAGAACACCTGTATAATTGCAATAACTCATCTTTTCACATTTCTCATGGGAAAAATTAGCGTGGATATTTTGAAGAAAACAATGGTTAACATAGAGAAAACGTTTATTTAGTAACTTATGTTACCTCCAAGAGCATTTACGACGGCCGTCATGAGATTCGGCATGGAATTAATAAATGTGACTATGACGTGTTGTGAAATGTTTTCCCATGCTTCTATGATGGCAGTTTTCAGCTCCTGCCAAGTTTTTGGAGCTGGTTGGTTAGTTTGAACACGCCTTTTCAGCTCATAAGTGCTCTATATGATTCATATCAGTGCTTCTTGCTGGCCATTCCATTACTGCGATACTAACATCATGCAGGTATTCTCGAACAATTCTGCCAGTGTGTGCCTTGCCTAGATTGTATAGAAATGTTTTATTATGTATTAGTTTATTATTTTTAATATTATTTTGTGTATTTTATCTATGGGCCTTAGTTGCCTGAAAATAAAGCAATTATTATTATTATTTTTAAATGTTTACATATCTCGGGACCCTGGGGTCCCGGACCTTTGGAAGGCGTACGAGGGGCCGAAGCCAACTCGCAGAGGCCCGTTAGACGCTTTGTAATTAAATGAGGCACCAACCGACGATTATCCCTGTACGCACTATGTAAGTGCACCCAAGGACAACCCCCGGTTTGTGTAGGACTATTGTAGGACATGGAAACAACGATATTGGACTATGGGTTTTGGGTGGTTAAAATGGACTGGTTACCTAAAACTATGGAAGGACTATGGCCCCTGCCTGATCAATGTTTTATTATATACACGGATAAAATGGCAGGGGGTGACTTGCACACTCAATAATGGGCCCCCGAAAACGGTCGCTAGCACATAGTGACGTAGCGACAAGGGGGCAACATGTCCTGAGGTGCTCGAGGAGTGGAGTGGTATTCCACGGCTCTCAGAACAATCCCAGAGCCCGGAAGATGGTCAAGATCCCTACAAGCACTTACTGGAATACTTCCTTCCTCCGAGCACGTTTGCTCTTGCGAATCTCCACTCAAGCCGGCCAATAAAGGCAAGAATGAGGTGGGAGCTCAGTTCCTCGTCAGTGTTCACTCCAGCCGACCAATAAAGGCAAACTAGAGATGAGGAACATGACTTCTCCCGGGAGATAGGGTCCGTGGGGTCGCAACTGCCCAACAGCTCGCCACATGCTGCCCTGCGGGTTTCTGTATCTCTCTTGGTCTGGCTCCTCACCCTAGACATGTTCCGGTAAAGTAAACTCTACCGGCACAGACCCAGAGTTTAGAGCGCGCAAGCCCCACCACGACGTCAACGTAGAGATACGGCGGTGGGGTTATTATTATATTTGTTGGTATACATTTTTGTATCTCGGCACTGATCTGCCGGTTTTATAGGGTAACACAGGCCAAAGCCAAGTGCTACCCCTGAGAGTATTAAACTAAGTGATAATTGATGATGATGATTGGCGTGATGAAACCCCTGAGAGTATTAAACTAAGTGATAATTGATGATGATGATTGGCGTGATGATATTATGTTTTGCCTTTGTATTGCAGTGGTGAATGATGTTTGTGTGTGTGATATTTGTGCGTCATTGTCGTTCTGCAGAAATTTTCGGACAATTCTGCAAGTGTTCAGGATAGCAGCTTTCTATAGGGTTTGGTAGGTGGAGGGAGCTACGTCTAGTGTTTTTAAAGATTGATGCAGTTGTTTGGGAATGACACCGGTGGTTGAAATTACTACAGGAATAATGGCAACGCTGCTTAATCGCCACATCCGGCTTATTTCTATTTTTAAGTCTATATATTTTGACAGTTTTTCTGCTATAGTGTTTTGTAGGTTGTGTGTGTTTGGAACTGCTATGTCAATAATTTGCGCGGTTTTATTAATTTTATCTAGTAAAGTTATGTCTGGTCTATTGTAATGTGTTGTTCTGTCTGTAAGAATGGCTCGATCAAAGTATAGCTTATGTGTTGTGTTTTCAAGGACCGTTTCTGGAATATATTTGTAGTAAGGCACTGGAGGTGTAGTAATGAATTTATTTTTAATAGCAAGTTTTAGATGATTATTATTTTTATTTTTTTATATTTACATATCGCGGGACCCTGGGGTCCCGGACCTTTGGAAGGCGTACGAGGGGCCGAAGCCAACTCGCAGAGGCCCGTTAGTCGCTTTTTAATTAAATGAGGCACCAACCGACGATTATCCCTGTACGCAATATGCAAGTGCACCCAAGGACAACCCCCGGTCGGTGTAGGACTATTGCAGGATATGGAACCAAAGATATTGGGCTATGGGTTTGGTTGGTTAAAATGGACTGGTTACCTAAAACTATGGAAGGACTATGGCCCCTGCCTGATCAATGTTTTATTATACACGGATAAAATGGCAGGGGGTGACTTGCACACTCAATAATGGGCCCCCGAAAACGGTCGCTAGCACATAGTGACGTAGCGACAAGGGGGCAACATGTCCTGAGGTGCTCGAGGAGTGGAGAGGTATTTCACGGCTCTCAGAACAATCCCAGAGCCCGGAAGATGGTCAAGATCCCTACAAGCACTTACTGGAATACTTCCTTCCTCCGAGCACGTTTGCTCTTGCGAATCTCCATATTATTATTATCATGTCTGTCCATGACCTGCCGCCACAATTCAGCTTCTCTTCAATGCAACATTGCTGAAAACGTTCTCCCTGTTTTCGGTAGACTTTCCTACGTCAATCATTGCCATATCGCATAATCTTGGTTTCATCCGTAAAAGAACCAGCATTAATTGCTTAACACACTTTGAATCACAATCTGAGAATTTTGAAAGATATCACTAATCCATTGCGTCATAGGTTTGAAACATTCGTCTGCTCAAAAACTTAAATAACACAATGGACGTGGGTGAACTGTCAAAATGAAACCCATTGCGATCAATTATTGTCATTATATGTGTGTTACTCAATTGCCCCGCTGGTTAAATTGACGTTGAGTCCAATGCAAATGTTCGCATGCAAACCGTAGCCCCGTCATTCTGAAAGCTCGTGTCAGTTCAAGACAGTCAGACTATGGTCCCATCATTGGCCGGCTTATGAGGATTCGGGCCACGTTCTTCGAGTCTCCTTTTAACAGTTCGAGCGCAAACAGTCAGTCCATGAAAATCTCGAAACTGTTCTTGGACCTGTACTGTGGTCACGTGACTATTACGAAGTCTGGTAGTAAAGATAAACCGATCTTGTAGTGCTGTAGTGACTCGGTTTCGTGGTCCTCCTGGACGGCGGCTCCTGGCGGCACGAAGCCGCCAGTCTCCAGGTATCGATAGTAAATTATTTGAACTGCAGAATGACTTACATGAAGTTGTGCACTTACGTGTCGCTGTCTTAGCCCAAACTGAAGAAGTGCCACAGCTTGCGCGGCTACTTCAGGTGTATTATCCATAATTTGAACGGCAAAATGGATTAAAATATGGATAAATAATTGCAATACTCTTTTTAAAACAAATAACAAAATAATTATTATTGACTTATAGACTAAGCTACCAGTGGAGATCAGTTTGCAAAATATGCAGATCGCATTCTGACTTCTGATATGTGTTGTAGTTATCCCAGGCTACAATATGACTGATGTTGCCAGTCGCCCCCTTCCTCCTCCCCTCAACACAGTGTCTTGCGGTTGTAAGAAGGCGAAAAACTGCCACGTCCAGTCCTGCTCGAATTCAGCACCGTTTGAGGATGAGGGTATGTCCCACATGCCGATCGCCGTAGAAGCATAAATAGGTGAGGACAGTCCCTTAGAAGATGATCCCGACGAAGACGGGCTCGACATGCCACCCCAGCTTGAGAGCTTCGTAGATGAAGGACCATCGACATGTAAGAAAATGCGAGCACGAAGGCTGCCTTATTTTCTGCTTTGATTACTATAACATGTTTTAATTCATATTTTATCAATGTCATGTCAATTTTCCCGGTTTCTAACTTTTGATTTCGGCTGTACTACTGAACCGAATTTGAAGTTTTAGATCTCATTCGACGCAGAATTTAACCTTCTTTAATATTAAACGAAACGAATGACATTTTCCGTCGGACGTGCCGTATTCGAGCTACAAGCAAATAACTGAAAAAAGAGCTAAAATTTCGCACACCTGGTATAGCGCAAATTTGGATTACACGCATTTAGGACCAAATGAAGGTATTAAAACGATTTCCAGCTTGCTGGAAATTAATTCTGCGAAAAAACCTCATTTGATTGGCCTACCATATAAACATCCTTAAACACTTGTTTTTAATAAAGTTCAATGATTAAAACCAATAGTCTCTTGAAGTATACTAACAATGTTAACAGGAGTGGGGGAGACGGCGGCTGACCATAATATGGCAACATCAGTCATATTGAAGCCTGGGATCACTACAACACATATCAGACGTCAGAATGCGGTCTGCATATTTTGCAAACGAAAACCCCATTGGAGCTTGCAGATGCTTTTAGATGCTCTCTTTGTTGTTTCTTTAAGGGCGAACAAACTCCAATTTTCTTTTTTCAAATTCGTGAATTCAAATTTGGAACAATGGTGATACCGAAATGATGGCCTACTTATGTCAGCTTCAAAACTGCATATTTTTTTTTCTCTTAACTAATTATTTTGATGTTTTAGGCCATTCTATACACATAAAACGCACGGTGGCTCATTTAGAAGTCTAAGCCTAACTACTAACCCGATGCGGGATTGGTCGCTTTTGGTGACCTTACCTATGAAATGCCTTGTATGTCTCTTGGTTAGCTATCTTTTATCAAAACAAATTAAATTCCTCCTATCATATGCACGATCGCTTAAAATTCAGAAATCCAGTTTGCTTGTGCACATTAATATCATACACAGCTCTGAATTCTGTATCCGTACACACGCAATAACAAGATGAAAACGTTTCGATTAAGCGTCCACGTCTTTAAATTCCTTTCCTGTACCATTTATAGCGTCGTCGATTCGAATTCTAAATTCCGAAACTCGAGTGCTTCGAGACAATTTATTTGTGAAATTACGGTTCTTATTCGGAGTTTATCCGTCTCGCTCTGGCCGGGTTGGAGGTGCTCATTGTGTGTGGTGTGAAGTCCTGTGGTGTCCAATTATTCTGCCGGCGGTGGTCGTCGGGCAGGCGCCTCGCCCCCTATCGCGGCTCGCCATCGATAATACTAACCGGTTCGTTTTTCGTTTATAGGTCGGACCATCTTGATATTCAACTCCGTGGACCGCTTTATACCGAATTCCTAATCTGGAATTGTTAAACTTCACGTTAGTTACGAATCAACCATCGGATACTAATACGTTTGCTGTTATTTCATTTGTTTACTGATGATGATGAGTCAGTTAATTAATCACTTCCACTCCATAACGTTGCAGTTTGTTTTACCGCATTTTCACCGTGACCACGTCAAGTTTCTAGCATTTATTAGTTTCATTCAACAAGGGTTTTTCACGCATGGTCATATAAGCAGCTTACTCACGCTTGTTCAATCAACTACAATGCCACCTATAAAATAAATGAGCATTCCATTCGTCAGCAGAATACATAACGTTATTGTAAATATACGTTTTATAAACACTTTGTTGATTTTAATTAAAGGCCATAATTGGAGCTGTTCTACGCATAGTATGCACAAATTACACCGCTTACTGTCCTCACTAAGGATATAATTTGTCTGTGCTCGACGTAATTACAGTGCTAAGCGACTCAAAACACATTCTCCTTATGAAGTACCCACAACAGGTTTTCCTTTGGCTCTCCATGTCACATAAATATTATCATCTAGTTTTACTGTTTCCTTCAGCGCGTCGCAAAAAACCTTATCATTTACATCGTACACGACTCAAAAGGATTCCGTGACTCCAAGTTGGGGTTATTTATTTTAAAAGTGATCATTAAGTACAGAAGCAGCAATTTGGTTCTCACATGACCCCGTTCTGCGGACCGTGAGATAATCGCAAACGGTAGTGTCCAAGCACGTACTAGGTCCTTATTAGGCAAGTGAGATTTTTTCTGTCGCCGGCTGGCTCGGAGGCGAGTCGTGTCGTGCCATGGGATTGAGTGCGCATGCATGATTCCTACCGTTGCGCCTTGTTGCCTTGCGCTACTCCGCACCATTTACAGATTATTGAGTTATGTCGCGCTCCTTCTTATATAACGCGTTGCAACTAAGTCCATCAACCTCCAAAGAAGTTGCCACTAACTGATCTCAAATTAGATTGATCAGCGCTATTTATGATTTTAATATTTCGCACCCTTACAGGTAAAACCAATTATCTGTTAGGTTAGGTTCATATCAGATAATCGGTTTTCCCTGTAAGGGGGCGATTTGTGTTTTGTATAACGAGCATAAATTTCCGACACCTTGATTTTAAAAATGTTCTTAAAAAAAAATCTGTCAACGGTTTCTGGAGTTAATAAGTCTGTAGGTCATTTTCCATTATAATCCATACTAATATTATAAATGTGAAAGTAACTCTGTCTGTCTGTCTGTCTATCTGTATGTTACGTTTTCACGCCTAAAGCGCTGAACCGATCGTCATGAAATTTGGCAGAGATATAGCCTGGGATATGGAGAAGGACATAGGCTACTTTTTTACGCGATAACCGACCTCCACGCGGGAACTAGCTTTTGCCCGCGGCTCCGCCCGCGTGGATGTCGGTTATCGCGAAAAAAGTAGCCTATGTCCTCCATATACCAGGCTATATCTGCCAAATTTCATGACGATCGGTTCAGCGGTTTATGCGTGAAAACGTAACATACAGACAGACAGACAGATAGACAGACAGACAGAGTTACTTTCACATTTCTAATATTAGTATGGATATCTTTGGGATCACTTTGGTACCCTCAAAACACATAAAAGTCGGACAGAAATATGATAATTTTCCACCATCACTTGTTCGGGTTGAACAACAAAACGATCGTGCGCCGGCGCCAGCGGTCCTGCCTCGCCGTCATGTATGACCAGTTTTTATTCCATTCCAATATGGACCATTAAGGTGGGCAAATTTTCAACTTCGCGCTACAATGACAGCTCGCTGTTAATACCCTCTTTGTTGTTAAAGCCACACCACCAGTAAATTTGGATGTACTTGCTCTATAGTTACTGCTTTCCGAATAGACAACCGTTTTATAATAAAACTATATAGGTACTAACGATAGGACGTTCCGAAGAGAACAAAAGGGTTGCGTAATTCACAGAGCAAGCCAGCTGACAAAGCCCTATCGGGGCGATTTAACAAATCTATACAGAGCTTATTAAGTTACCATTTTGGGTAAACTTTAAATGTAAACAGCAACCCGGAAGAGTGGTTTCCTTGGTACCAGGTCCGGCTCTCGATGGAAACCCGTGCCCTTATGAATTATCCAAACGTGCGGGCGTCTTAGCGGCGGCGGCGCGGGCGCCCGCGCAGCGCGCTAGTATCGTACGCTACAGTAAACATCGACCGAGATAATAAACGAATGAGTCTGTTTGTTTCCTTTGTGTAAATCTTGTCTGTCATAAAGTTGCAACTGTTGCTACATATTTATACTGCCAGAGATTCAGCCCTTGGTATGTATGCTACGCGCGTAGTTAAAATTCTTCACACATCAAGACTTTAAGTTAGTGACAATTAAGGCTGAGTTTTATAGCCTCACATAAAGGTTTTTATTTTAATTCTCTTTGATTCCGCGCATCAGCATAAAACTATTGGCACTAAGACGAAGTTTATTCCATTACTAAACCAAGATTTTCAATTTAATAGTCCGTTGCATAATCCAGGTGTACAAATTCCTCATAAATGACTGTCCTGATTAGTAGGTGTCAATTGGCACACCTTTTGTTGTTGAATATTATAAGTAATTAACAATAATCGAAAACGACTAGTTCATTTGTATAGATAACATCGTAACTACATTCTTGTGCCCTTGGTTCGAAATATATTGAAACGCGCAAATAGTCAGTTTAACGTAGTAGACAGGTTGCCTTACATGGTAGCACGATCTGGAGGCGCTGGAGCCTGCAGGCGACACTCATTGTAAAAGCATAAAACTTTATTGCTCATCCGCACAAGTTTGTTTAATTCAATCAAACAGCGCATAAATGGACGATCACTGACTCCGGTGGCCAACAATCCGGCGATGTTTGTTTCTTTTCACATGTTAAAATATACCCTACAACCATATGGACCACTTTACGTTAATGCGTTCCCTCTCCATAGCTTTTAGCATGTATTAAGAATGTTATGATACTGGCACTAAACATCTATATCTGAAAGCTCGCTTAAGTAAATACAAAGTTACAGACAATTTAGCCTGAATTACTCCTGTTTGAAATTAGAAACTAGTTAGGCTTGCATTACGGAGTTGGTATCATATTTCACGTTGCAGCGATCACCGATAGAAACGCCACGGTGTTGTCGTGCAGTTCCATTGCGAACAGGGCCGGGTGTCCGACCGCATTCGTTTATCTTTAGAATTATAACAGATGCGAGGTGCGCACGCGACGACGTCGGTCCCTCCCTCATCGGCATCGGCACCAGCAGGACGTAATAGCTCCGCACTTTGATTCATTGCCGCGAGACTTTCATCTTATGACATTTTTATGGCCATTTATTAATTACCTCTCTGATTAATATTGCAGCTTCTAACCATTTACAACTCGGCTATCGGTGCCTCTTTAGAAAAACTTGAAAGCTAACGAGCTTGATTATTTATTTTTTGTTAATTTTACGGGGTCACTAATTTCTTCACTCCGGATGCGTGTACTCAACGGCCGGAAAAGGAGATTTATTATTTGTATCTACAATAAAAAAGCTTTTACGACCTTTCAGACTGTTATTAAAATAATAAACCGTCCCTTAGTTGCTTCCGCGAGAAAATATCGCGAACCACAAATGTTTGTAATGCATTACGGGAACACAGCGCGTTGTTTACATGATAAATAATATTTAAAAACCGGTCAAGTGCGTGTCGGACCACGTACAATGATGGGTTCCGTAGGTGGGATGAATTTATCTCAAGAACAAACTTAACATTGTAGTTGAAAAACATGTTCTCCCATGACATGAACATGTTTTTCAACTGCCAATGTAAGTTGGTCGACTATTACTGGGTAACTTGTAAAGCCTACTTAGCTGTGATAGTTTTCCTTTTTTCTTCGTTATACAGGGTGTTAAAGGAATTGCGTGCCATAGCTTAGGGGAAGGTTCAGTATCGATAAAGAAACACAGAAAAAAAAACTTAATTTTTTTTTTGTAAGATGTTCTGTATTTTGGTTTTTTGTCACCGACTTCCGAAATTAAAGTTATTTTTCACTTTTTAGTGTATTTTTTTTTTTAAGTCGGTTGTTTTTTTGTTTAAAAGTTTTTTATTTGTCACTTTTTAGTTATGATACCTATCCCACAACAATTCGATTACCACTACTTGCTATACCGCACAAACAAGAGTGACACAAGAAACCTATACGAAGTAGATTAAATACAAACTAAACAACTAAAAACCTACCCTAGCAAAGTTAATAAAAATCAGTTAATAACCATTTATAGCCCGAGTGCATCTCATGACAATTCCAATAAGCCCAAACACGGCTAGGATACATTGTTTTATTACGGAGTTCCGGTACATACCTTCCGGCTTCGTCTTCAGATCAGTTCGATGGTACCATTTTCATCAGAATTATTTATTTAAACTTGCTTCATAGTCGCTTAACAATCTTAATCGAGATATCTTATCTCCACCCGTGAAACACTTATAATTGAGGAGTTCCGGTGGCCATTTGTGGTCTTCTTGATCAGTTCCACTACATCAAATGATACTTTCTGAATGCAAATGCTTGAGTTGTTGATGAAAATACAAAAATCGCTATATGTTTGCCTATAAAATTTGAGGAGTTCCCTCAATTCCTCATGGATCCCATCGTCAGAACTGGATTATGAAAAAAATTAGACCAATCTGTAAGTATATCCTCTCAAATAAAAAAATAATTTTTCAAATCGGTTCATGAACGACGGAGAACTGAGGTAACAAACTCCTCCTTTTTGGAAAGTCGGTTCAAAACTAAACAACTCAAAAACTACCCAAGCAAAGTTAATAAAAATCGATTAATAACCATTTATAGCCCGAGTGCATCTCATGACAATTCCAATAAGCCCAAACATGGCTAGGATACATTGTTTTATTACGGAGTTCCGGTGCATACCTTCCGGCTTCATCTTCAGATCAGTTCGATGGTACCATTTTCATCAGAATTATTTATTTAAACTTGCTTCATAGTCGCTTAACAATCTTAATCGAGATATCGCCACCCGTGAAATACTTATCATTGAGGAGTTCCGGTGGCCATTTGTGGTCTTGTTGATCAGTTCTACTTCATCAAATGATACTTTCTGAATGCAAATGCTTGAGTTGTTGATGAAAATACAAAAATCGCTATATGTTTGCCTATAAAATTTGAGGAGTTCCCTCAATTCCTCATGGATCCCATCATCAGAACTGGATTTTGAAACAAACGAAACCAATCTGGAAGTATATCCTTTCAAATAAAAAAAGAATTTTCCAAATCGGTTCATAAACGACAGAGTTCTGAGGTAATGTTTGTTACCTAAGAACTCCGTCGTTTATGAACCGATTTAAAAAATAATAATAATAATACAACCGAATTGAGTACCTCCTCCTTTTTGGAAAGTCGGTTAAAAAAGCAATCATGTAGAATTAATTATTTTGTTTGTTAATTAATTATTTTATTTTTTAATTATTTACCTAACACGTTGTAATTTTGCGTCCGAATACTAAGGGCCGCCCGGCCGGCGCATTATTTGCTACTGAAAATGGCTCGCGACAAATGGCGCAAGATGTGCGCCCCTAATGCTACGACGGTATGTAAGCACGCTAAATTAGGAAGAAGAAATACTTAGAATTGTAATTTACGTACCTAGTTACCTATCCATCACCCGGCGTTATCGAAGTGTTCGGGCGTAGGTATTTCATTACGTTCGATAGTAGGTAGGTAACTCTAGGAAATTAATAATTAGTATTTAAACAAAATAAAAACTAGACTTGCAACGAATAGTATATTCGGCAGTATACCGAATACCGAATATTCGGATAGCTTCTGACCGAATAGCCGAATATTAGACAAAAGTATTCGGCCGGATTTTAGCGCCAAAACTTGTACAGACGTTATTGTTTCGCGCTCGTTTGTTCTAATGTACTCACCGCCCGCGCGCCCGCAGTTGCTCTGCGCGGCATATTGCTAACGCACTGCATGTTTAGACAAGTTTATTTCGTGGATATCGTATTACGTTAAGTACAGTACGTTAAGTACAGACTACTTAAATGATTATAAGAGAAATGAAATTATGAAGATATACGTAATGAATCTTTTTTTTTTTTTTTTTTTTTTCATTTTAGCAATTATATCCCTATAACAAAATATATTACTTGTATTTGGTATTCCGCCGAATAATATGTAGATATTCGGTATTCGGCCGAATATAATAAAAGCAGCCGAATACCGAATAGTAACCGAATATTCGTTGCAAGCATAATAAAAACTTATTTTAAGCAATATTTTATTCAATTCTAAACGATTGCTATTTAATTAGTAGGTACTACATTAGGTTCATCTTACGATTTTTTTTTTTTTTTTCTTTTTTTAACGGTATTTTTATTTTATTTTTAAGGGTTCCTTTATCGATACTGAACTCACCCTGAAGCTATGGCACGCAATTTATTTAACATCCTGTATATACTACTGTTGTGAATTTTACATTTAACTGGTAGGGGGGACACGACTCTAACAAAAATTATCACAAAAAAAAAAACTTTAAGATTGCATTTTACCACTTTGTTGGCGTGATTAATATGTATACATACAAGCTTTCTAGTACTAATTCTTTGAGCTAAGCCGCGGACAGATGGACGGACATGGCGAAACCTCAGACCAAATAAAAAAAAACAAGACAGCGCTGCGAACAATAAAGTGAAGCATGTCAAAACTACACCTCCGCGCTGTGCGTACACGCTCACACGCACACATTTACAACCATTTACAATCAAACTACACCTTACTAAGTGCACACATGTTTACGAAACCGGCCTCACGTCACTTTTGACAGCGGCTCTGTCTTGGTTTTTTATTTGGTCTGAGGGCAAAACTATAAGGGTTCCTTGCTTGTTCCTACTACGGAACCCTAATAACGTTCATTTCGTTCATATACTTTTATGTCCGAGTCGTAGGCTGCATTTTAAATAGATATGACCTGTTTTTCGTATACATTCTTGTCTGAGATATCAAGAGATGATCTCAATCCTCAGCTCGGCCAACGAGATTGGCTGTCTCGTTATAGCAAATGTATAAAAACGAAAATATGCTTGATATTCTATGCTTTCATCCTTCGAAATAGCCTGATTTAATTAACCGCACCGAAATTCTTATTAGCATTCAAAGTGAGTTCAAATTAATTTGCTTTACGGCCTCAACTTCTTCAGGTGTCGTTTCGTACAATTAGCTAAACCCGTTTGATGGTCTACCATAAAATGCGTCAGTATGAATGGTATCGCCTTATATGCCAACTAAGTTTATTTTATCGTTGTTAATTTGGATTTCGATTGAGACTAGATAGTGGACTAACAAGATAACCTTAGTCGCATCGCTGAGCTTTCTGCTTCATTTATATAAAGTTTTATGCGTTGACAACGTTAAGTGTATTGAAATCGCTTGTAGGCACGTTTACGATAGCACTAAAGGTTAATTGGCTGTTAAAGCTTGGAAGCGAAGATTGTCAACTTTTATATTCAGTGTTTTTCATTAACGTCCTGCGAGATGTGGCAAATGTGGACAGTCTTATATGTTGATATAGTGAGTGATATTAGTATAGACTAATAGCGCGTTGTGAACAATTAGCCGTGCGTTTGTCTCAACGGCACCAATTAAACTGGAAATCAGGACGCGTCGCGCTCACTGGTTGATAATTAATTGTAATGTACACCGCGGACTCATGAATGGTCCGCTACAATACGCTCCGCACAGAATACGTAATAGCAAGGCGACTAGCGAACACGTTAGGTTGTTTGGTGATTTATTGAAGGCTCGCTTTTGGCCAGTATCAGTCAGTCACGCTAATTCCTGGTACCAAGTTGGATTGTTTGTTAAAAACTGCCTTTAATTTGTATTGATGTTATTAATCCTGTACTCTGTAATCTGCACGTGTCCGTTTTATAAAAATTGCGGCTTAAATGGAATGTTTTTTGGATTATATTTAGGTGTTGCGAAATCGCAACTTATAAATAGAAGTATTAAAATTGCCCCAGCACACCGATGATTTTCTTATTTTGTTAAAAGAAAGAAAGAAAGAAAAAGTATTTATTGTGACTCGCACAGGAAGATCACAAACTAATAAACACACAATCACAAAAGTATAAAAATCCTGTACGAGGCCAAAAGGCTCCTATCTCAGCATGATGCTGCGACATCTATACTAATATACCGGATGACATTTTTTACCGTCTCGTAAAAATTTGGGTATACTAGGTGAACGGAGTAGAAGCCTATGGCATAGTTTTTATTATTTTTTCTTTAACCTAGAAAGAAATTGATCTATGGATAAATACCACACATTTGAAGTAAACTTATCATACTATAACAATAAACACAGAAATTTAACAAAAAACATAATTCAATAAATAAATACGATAAATAATATTTAAATAATCATACGCACCCAAATTTCAATATTTTTATCTTTTATTTTAGTTTTATTTCTGAAAAAAAAAAAAAAATTGCTATGCCATAGGCTTCTACTCCGTTCACCTAGTATACCCAATTTTTTTCGAGACGGTAAAAAAAGTCATCCGGTATATTATATATTATATATTATATGTATAAAGCTGAAGAGTTTGTTTGTTTGAACGCGCTAATCTCAGGAAATGCTGGTTGGAATTAATAATAATAATAATTTATTTATTTAATCAAATAACAATGTTAACATTAAATTAATAATATCGTATGCAGGTACACTTGACTTATGCTAGTTAACAAGACAGGTAGGTGTTGCAACCAGCACCCTTACTAAGTTATATAATAACTTGTATTAAGGGCACTGGTACATACATCCCATACATATTTCAGTATCTCAAAAAAAATTGCAGGCAGAACAAGTGTTAAAAAAGAAACTATAAAAACTAGAGTTAACATATTATATATTATAACCATAATTGCAGAATTCGAAAATTACAAATTATAATTTTATTTATTTGACATTTGTATAAATCGTATATGTGTATATGTGTGTGAGGGTGTGTTGTGTATGCGTGAGTGTGTGTAATGGTGAAGTTTTCAGGGTGGGTTATAATCAGAAAAAAGCAGGCGTTCTGTATCCAGGTAGTTATTTGTAGGTAGAAAGTTGGTAACAGATTTTCTGAGGGACAAGGTTGACAGAGAGTAAAGTCTCAATTTCCTATTGAGTTTATTATATAATTGTGGCCCTTGGAAGCAAAGAAATCGTTTGGTAAATGAGTATTTACACCTGTAATTCCGACAAACTAAATCTTTACGTCTTTTAGTGATTGTCGCGTAGGGGGTGTCTTGGTGTTGTAATAGGACTGTATTAAGAACAAAGAGTTGTCTGACAGAAAGCACTTTGCAACTTCTAAATAGATCTTCTGTTGGGAAAAGTATCGGGCGAAATGTGCTCACCTTTAACACGGCTCTTTGTGCTCTCTCTAATTTAAGCATTGTGGTCTTAGGAGCACCACCCCAAACGGAAACACAATATGATAGTAGTGATTGACAGAGGGCAAGGTAGACCCTTTTGACAATCTGTGCTTCTGCCACATGACGAAGAGTCTTAAAGACGAATATTAGTTTTCTAACCCTTGCAGTCAGTAGATCTATGTGGGCTGAGAAACTCAGATTGTCATCAAGAGTCACCCCGAGGTATTTGATTGTGGGGGTACGTGCGAGTTTAGGGCAAGTGCAAGCTGCGGTGCCTAGGCAGATGGTTGAGTGAGCGATAAGGGAATATGAGTTAGGCGGCTGTGTAGATTGGCGCAAAGCAGACTATTTTTGTTTTATCCGTATTGAGGGTTAGTTGATTATCACTAAGCCAATTTAGAACTTGATCTAGTCCTCTTTGCGCCGCGTCAAAAGCTTCGTGCCAGAATTGAAGAATTCTTTATTTAAATTAATTATTATTTGTGTTGGATAGTAAATTTATTGAGGAATATTATAGGCTATATAACATCACGCTACGACCAATAGGAGCGGAGCATAAATGAAAAATGTTGCAAAAACGGGAAAAATTATTCCTTTTTGGGAGCTTCCGTTCCGTGCGCTGCATAAACGGTTTAAGTTATGCAAATATCATGTATTATGGAATTGTTCCTCTTTAAAAGTTAAAAAAAAAGTCCGCGACAGCATATGTCTATCTTTTAAGATTGACTCACTATAACCTTTTTTTATGGTAATCAAAATTTTTCGAAATTAATTAATTATTTGCGAAGGAGTTTTATCAACATAATATTAATCCTTATTCAAAAAATATTTTAGTGTTGGATAGCCCATTTATCGAGGAAGGCTATAGGCTATATATCTACGCTACGATCCTTAGAAGCCAAGCGAAAAGAACGGAAGTCAGAAAGAACGCTAAGCGATAACGAAGTTTTAGCGCGGGCGAGCGACGCACTATGGAAAATATAGGTCGGTATCGGATCAAAAATCTGTAACTTCATGGATTTTTGTCGTATCGTAATGAAATTTGGCACAAATATGCAGTAAGGTTTGGAGATTCGAATGATGTGTAGTTTATAGTGTTTTCTTGTATATCAATGTATGTTTTTTTGCATAGAATGAAAGAAATGGGAAAAAATCACGAAAAAAATAGTAAAAAATTTATTTCAAGTGGAATACAAGTATAAAATGACTAAAAAGATTAAACCATGGTTAATTACAACAAGCAAAGTAAACAAAATATATATATATGAAAACAATTTACTAAATTAAAATCATATTACTAATAGGTACATCCTGTACTCTGGCTTCAGGAAATGATTTAGCTAGGTACAAATATAAGTAATAACTAAATATAAATATTATTTTTAACTTATACCACTTCAGGATCAGGGTCAGTAAATGGGGGTTCACTTTCAGGTGCCTTTTAGTGCCTCTTCTTCAAGTTCTTTCACATTTCTTACGTACGGTTTTCTCAAACTTGTTATATATGGATCTGACGTGTTAAAAGCGTTTTAAAGACATCTTCATTTGTAGCAGATCGGGAAAATTTTCTGGCATGATGAAGTCGTATGTTTCTGTAGTCTTTGTTGCGATACTCTTGTGCGTCTTCCGATAGCTGTCCAATAGGAAGCACCGCAAAATGTTTGATAACGTTTTCCCCGTGTATGAGTATTTTATGAACGGAGGATGCCATATAATAGGTACCAATCGTAATTACTTACATAGATTCTTGCAGTTTCTATTGCATATTCCCAAAATTTTTCAAGGTTGATCATCATTCCAGAAGAAAGAACTTGCAAGATAATGTATAGGCGTTTAATCAATGCCTCATCTACACCTGTTATTTCCGATGAGCAAGTGCTATTATAGAAGAATCTTCATGCGGTATTGCCATCGTTCGTATTCCCGCTAACTTGCCGAGGTTTGTCGACGATTAATCCCAACTCCTCCCTGAAACGTTTTTGAACAAGTTCTTTCTTTTCTTTTTTTAATCCCTTATTTTCCTCAGTTGAAGCAGACCAAGTCTTAAACGAAAGATTATAGGAAATATGCAATATCATTTCCATGCAGCGAATCCAGGCGTGTAAGGTGGACAATCCGTATTGGTAGGCGTTTTCGTTTTCAGGTCTGGCAGTTACTTTCGATAGGTCATTCATTAGCCGTGGAGTAGCCCCACATATCGTGCATGTGGAACCAGATGGAGTATCTGTAAGGACCTGAGCCACCTTTCCATCGATCATCGTTAGAAATAGTTCATGCTTCACATTTACTACAACACCATCTTTGTTTATAAGTGATGCTTGTGCAGCCCTAATTTGTTTTTTAATATCATCGACAACTGCCTTGGTTTTTTCTGGAGTTTCCTTACAAAACTCAATAGAAATGGGTCTGCAAAAACGGACAGATGAAGGTACCGGATTTTGCCAAACAACGGATCCCGATTGCACATCAACTAATCTGATGGGGACTAATGAAGTGATGAACAAATTGGCATCTGAAATTGTTTCCAACTCTTCTGCAAGTATTTGCTTGTATTGGCTTTGACCAGATGAACCATCACATCCCCATTTACAATAAAGGATCAATGTTCTATGCAGTTTTTGGAAAACAGAATCGATTTTTAAAATTCTAGCAGCAGTATGATCCAATAAATCTTGGATATTAATCACTTTATCATAAGTATTCGTGATTTCGATTGTTGATCCTGTTATCCACCATCGTGGATAACAGGATCTTTTTATTTCTTGTATTTTGTAGTAAGGCATATACAACACTTTCGTTCGTTGGTTAAGTTTTTCAGGTACATTTATTGTGCTTTTGTTAGATCCAAATCTCTAAAAGTACTCAATGCTTCCGTATCGGAAAGAATCTTCATCTGGTCTGAGTAGTTCCACTTACTTGAGATATCTAATTTCTTTTGAGTGTCAGCGGTTCTTAATTCTTCGACAAGATGAGCTTCTGTGTACTCACGTAAAGCCCGTAGTCCCTGCACATAGGCGTTTTTTATATGCTCCAAGCCATATTCTTGGAGTAGAAGAGTGTTTTTCCTCTTCTTGGTAGATTCTGAGGAGTCTCCATAAGCCACGCATGCTCTTCTTCGTTGGCCAGATGTTGATGGCGTAGAATATTGTTCAGAATCCGATAAATTTAACGAATACCTTGAGTCCAACCAAGTACAATTCTTCTGTAAAAATGTTTCTTTTTTCCGAGATGCCAGGGCCCAGCGCTTGTTGAAAATAGGAAGAATGTGCCTTTGTATATCACTAATTATAAAACACAAGTTGTTTTCAGAAACATTGAGCTTTTCCACTAAAACTTTGGATAATGATTCCATGGTCTTGCCGCCCTCGATATAGGGGATTATGAAGTCTCGTTTGGTACAGCTGAAGTAAGACATTTTAACACTTCACAATCTGCAGAAATAATAGGCGTAGATGAGATTTGCTTCACTTGAAGTTACACTGATGTAGATGGTTCGAATAGTTTTTGCTTCCCTTTTATACTCATTTTACAATATCGAATTGGTACCTACATCATTATTATCTTGTAATTTCCCACGCAAACTGAGTGCAAATTTGATAAGGTCCCTTTGTTATCACGAAATAATGAAGAAAATATCCAAAAAGATCCATATTGTTCATGTGAATGGTGTCAGTGGTAAACCGCAAAAGATACCAATTTTCGGGTTCTGACTTTTATCAGTTTTTTTCTCATATTTTCTAAAACCGCAAATATCCGCAGCAGATTTTTTTTGCATTCTATTTATGAATAGTTAGACTACTAGTCAACACAAAAAGTAGCGCTTGGGCAAACGTGGGTAACACTGAAAACCTTCGACGAAAAAAAATATGAGTGAAAAATAAGGTATGTCACTTTTTAAGTAATTACTGAAATATTTTTCTTTACTTTTAAAATCATTAAGCTGTATCGCAAAAAGCATAAAATAACCTTTCTAAAAATGTATAATACTGCATATCTGTACCAAGTATTTTTTTCACAATATGGTATTGAAACATGTATACGCAAAGACTTGAGTTTGGCACTTCTGTCTTTTATGTATTTCTATCTATGAAAAAAATATTATTTCGCGTATTAAGTGAAAAAATCCTAATGAATATTATAATTTGACTATTAGAGAACCTAATAAAATAGCCATATTAGCCAAATTATGATATTCGTAAAAAGCATTTTTGATATGCGCTTGTTCTACCATTTTCCATAGTGCGACGGGATGCAAATGCGACGCGATGGGTGGGCCGAAATTTCACGCGGACGAAGTCGCGGGCAGAAGCTAGTTTAAAATAAGTGTGTGTTAATTAATTTATGCACACCTTCATTTCTTTTGGATACCTATTTGATCTATTTCAATGAATGGCAATAACTCTGTTACATTCTCAATCTGCCAGGACTACTTTTTCATCTTCATATAATTTTGGTTTTTTTTTTTTCTCTTTCTTGCTCTCGCTGTCTACAAGACCTAAAGTTTATTTCGAAAATGGGCCGTAATCTTCTTCAGTTTACAAGACAGATGTGAAATAAATGTGTCTAACATTACCTAACATAAAGTATCCTATCTCACAAAGTTACTGTCGATATCTTATCAAAGTCTTGCTTTGACAAAACTGCAGAAATTAATATTGTAGTCCATTTCACCTTTACTGCCACAATATTTTATTTATAAGGTACGTTCTCCCAACTACAAACACAACATCATGAAAAGGTTAAGATAGTGTAGATTTATTTTATCTAGCAATGAAATCTAGCTCTTGTACAGCAGTGTAGCGATCATGTTACATTATCCATTTGAGTGTTATTCTTAGGTTCTTATCTATGAACAACATTAAGCCTGATTTGTCAAACTACATAGTACTCGTACGAAGTAAGTGCATTCCATAATTGAAATAGAAACGTCTAAAGTTATCGACGTATATTTCAGGTGTTGTAGTAAATCTGTCAGATGTGCGCAAATTGGTGTTGCAACATGATTTAAAGGTTGGATGGATGGTCGTGCCAACGGCTCGGTACGCCGATTAGCGATTGGTCACGGAATCACGGGACGAAATGGTAACGCGTTGTTCCCGTCAGACCGTAGCCGTGGAATTGACGTGGAATTTTGGGTTTTTTACCCTTGGGATGACATTACGAAGATTGGAGTTTGGAATTAAGGGCCGATTTATTATGACAGGAAATTATGAGCTACTGAGCTTCTGTCTGTGGGTGTCTGGCGATTTTGTACCGTTTTCTATCATGCAGGTTTTACAGGCCCATTTTATACGAGTGAACATGAAAAGAAAGGAAAGAATGAAGTGTTTGTTAAACAGCCACGTATTTTGAGATATCAGCAAAACATATTAAATTTAATATGTTTTGCTGATATCTCACATGAAAATGTATCATGCAGAATTCTGCATGATACATTTTTCCAACACGAATATATTGTGTTCGTATTAATATAATAACTGGCGCCCAAATTACTATGATTACGCCATCCGTTTTATTTCTTTTGAGACAAGATTAAATTATATGTTCAACAAAATATACACATTACACAACCTATGAATCTCTATAATGTAGAGTTGCATAGCTGACAATGACGAACGAGCAAATAAACTTTATGTAGAGATAGAGCCCGTAAACTTGGTCCCGCGGAGCGAGGTCACATCTGTTCGTACTAGGAGTCTAGGACGATCCTAGTCGTATACCGGCCGCAGCCAGCCGATCGTCGCCAACTTATTTATTGATATGGACTTTTAAGGATCACATCACGACCAGTTCTAGCCTCCATAAACGAACTAAGACGTGAGGTCGGTAAATTGTTTATTAGAAAATCATACGACTTAGCTTTCGAGATAAGTTTATTTTAAACCGGCTAGGTAATTTTTTGTTCGAGAGTAAAAATATTTCTGAGTGCGACGTGTGTATAATGATATATGTATGATGGCTCTGATCTCACAATAGACAACTATTAGATTTTATTGAACAGATCGATGACAGACAGACGTCGTTTCGAGGAGTGCTCTGATAGATTGACTCCAGTTACGTTCACGGGTCAACACTTCTTGTACGACACTAGTTTTCGTTCTGACGTCTATTCAAGAATTATCATTTATTACGTTTAAGGATTTCGCAAAAATTCGGCATTGGCATCTGAATATTAATGTATTTTCGCTATTATATTGGAACGCACGGCAGTGGAATAGCTAAACACTTGACAAAAACATGTTTTAGGTGGGTTCTAGGATTTTAGAATTGTATTTTGCAAATTCGATAGGCGTGACGAAGTACATAATTGTAAGTAGTCAGAAATTATAATAAAGAATTATCACAAAATGGTCGGATCTTGTGCATTTCATCAATTTAGTAGGTTGAACAAGACACAAGTATATTATGTGATCAAACGAACTTCTTAAGCGAAGTTCGATCAATATTATATGAGTCGCTTCATTCTTCAGATATATTATAACCAGGTAGTCCTTTTAATCTACAAGATAACATGCACACTTTAAGAGATTTATGAAAATCGATATAAGTATCGACTTTTTACAATTAAGTCTATTCTTTACTAACTATAATCCCACCACTAGTCAAGTTGTCATTCTTTTAGAGATAAATAAGACGAATACAAAACTTTATCACCGGGATTGGGTTGGGAGGGAACATATATCTTCGAATGAAGCGACTCATATAATATTGATCGAACTTCGCTTAAGAAGTTCGTTTGATCACATATTATATTTCTTCGCTTCATTCTTCAGATATATTATAACCAGGTAGATTTTCAGAGAAAAGTTTTGTGTTTGATAATTAAAAAACAAATATTTTGTAAAAAATTAAATGTTTTTAATCAATGTAAACATAGTTACTACTACTAACTAAACAAGTATTTATTTCGAATACTTAATAATATAATTGTCTCAGAACTATAATAATAATATATTACTTATCGTTAACTTGATCATGGAAGATCGCTTGAGCAAAATTAATGTCGTCTATAATTGGACGATGATAATATTGGGCAAAAACCTTAGACGCATTAGTCCATCCCGCGGCTTTCCTTATAGTGTCGACGGAGACCCCGGCCGCGGCGGCCGCGGACGTGGCGGCGTGCCGCGTGCTGTGCGCGCTGAACGCCGCCACGTCCAGGCCGCTCTCGGACAATATCTGCTTTATCCATCTGCTTATTGACTGTGCTGTCGCGCCGTTGTAGGGGCGCTTCACAGTGATTAAGAGATTGGACACATTAGCAGGTCGGTCTTTGTCTGTGACATGGAGATAGTCTTCGAGGGTAGTCGCGGGGCAAATGCGAAGGTTTTCCCTAAAATACGGCAGGAATAAGGTCGGCTGATCGCACCCTGCCGCGGATGTTTTTATAATATCTTTGATGGCTATGTTTGTACCGTTAGATCCTACTGTTATATTTTCAAGCTTTATCAAAGATAATGTTTGAACGCGTTGGGCAGTACATAAAGCTAATAAAATTACCAGTTTTTTCGTAATTTTTTCCCTACTAAGGGTTCTATTGGGGTACAAAATAGAAACATAATTTAGAACAATCTGTGGGTCCCATGTCGTGCAGTACTTGGGGAAGCTAGGTTTTAATTTAAACGCTCCTTTGAGCAGCCGTTTAATTCGGTCATCAGATCCGATATTACTGCCTAATAAAAGGGATAGCGCGGATCTGTGACTATTTAGAGTTCCGTACGAACTTCCCTTATCAAACTGTTCACTTAAAAAACGTAGTACTATCGGGACAGAGCAATCAAAAAGGTGATGATTGTTATTTACGCAATATTGCCACCACAATTTGAACGACACGTTATATTGCTGCATCGTGTTCTTTGATAACGACGCCAGCATCAGATCCAGGGCTGATTCGGGGACGCCACGCAGCGAGAACGCCTGCCTGAGAGTACTGCGGCACCCAGGATAAGGGGATTCCTGTAACATGATACGATATGATGTTCGTTAGGGTATATCCAAATTATATCGGAAACTACTGTTTCCATTAATTGTGGATAGCAGGCTTGGGATGGCCAAAAAGGAAAGACTAGAATACCAGTGGCATTTTCCTGTATGATTTTGTGAAGACACTTAAGAATAAGTGGAAAAGGGGGAAAAGCATAAAAAAACCTATTGTTCCAGATCGCTGTAAAGGCATCTATGGAAAGGGCGTCCGGATCCTTTCTCCATGACATATAATCCTGACATTTGGCATTGGCCCGAGAGGCAAATAGATCGATTTCGGGTTTACCGAGACTTTTTGATATTCGTTCGAAGGCTAAATCGGAAAGTTCGCATTCCGTGTCAGGATTTAGCCTTCGAGATTCTTCATCTGCTTCGTAATTTGCCTTAGTATTAATGTACGAGGCAAATAACCACATGTTTCTCTCTTCAGACCATTGCCAAATTTGTCTAGAAAGATTATTCAAATGTGGGAATTGGATCCCACCCATCCGATTAACATAACTGATGGCTGTTGTGTTATCAACACGCAACAAAACAGAACAATCAGATTTTTTGCTTGCGAAATACTTTAAGGCTAAAAACTGTTCAAGTTCACTATTCTTCCAAGCTCCATGAGCTCGTTCGTTGTTACACACAGCTCTCCAGCCAGTGCGTGAAGCGTCCGTATAAACCTCTAATTGAAAGTTAGGTGTTTTCATAGTATTTTTAGAATTTAGCACATTTCTTTGCCACCAATTTAAATCATCTAGAATTACAGGGTGGGGTGTGAACTGTCTATCAAAACTAGGACTTTTTTGTAAGGCTAGAAATTTTTGCCTTTCTAAAATTTTTGTATAACACCAACCATATTTGACCGCGGGGCACGCGGCTATCAAAACTCCTATTAACTGAGCAAATTCTCTAACTGAGCACTGAGACAATTCTGAGAATTTGTCAACAAGGTTCACAATTTTTTGTTTTTTGTCGGATGGCAAAGAAATAGATTGATTTACTGAATCGAACATAAATCCCAGAAATTTACAGGTTTGTGTAGGCATAAGAGAGCTCTTTTCATAGTTCACTACGAACCCGAGACATTCTAAAAGGTTTAACGTAGCTTTTTAACATTTTTTAGGCATTCTTGATAATCATCACCGATACACATGATATCGTCGAGAAAAACAACATTTTTGAAGCCTTGATAGCGTAAATGGGAAACCACTTCCTTCATGATCTTAGTAAAGACTCTCGGAGCTACCGAAAGGCCATATGACATACAATTGAACTCGTAGGTAGTGATGTTTGAGTTCTCATTTTCGAGTTGAAATCTTAAATATTTACGATCAGATTTACGAATTGGTATAAGGAAATATGCTTCTTTTAAATCGATAGTGGCCATAAAGCCATGAATAGGAAATAATTTAGAGGCCGTTCGGTAATCTTCCATTTTGAAGTGTAATTTTGAAACATATTGGTTCAAGTTTTTTAGATTTAAAATAAATCTTTTATCACCATTAGACTTTAAGGCTAAAAATGTTTTTGAAATAAACTGGTCTTTAGTAGATTTGCAGGGGCTTACCGCACCCAATTTTAACAATTTTTGTACAGCTAAAAACATTTCGACTTTTTCAGTCGCTGACATTGAAACGTAAGGTACATGAGTTTGTGTCACGTTAGAATCAAACGGTATAGGAAAACCATTACGTATCCAATTTAAAATTACAGAATTAGATGTTATGTTGAGCCAACAATCATAAAACATAGATATTCTACCAGCGTGTTGTACCTGAGCTATTGGCGCGTCGCAGGTGCCCTCGACTTGTTCGCAGCGACCGAGCTCGACGTCTGCTGAGGTGGAAGCCGACGGCTCATGGTGCTGTTCGCCCTGTTCGGTCCTCTCCGCCCCCCCCTGTTCTGTAGGAACCGCGAGAGGCCTGTCCAGTTTCCCTGGTAGGCACCTGGTTGTCGATATTGATACTGGGGACGCGAATTAGATGTCGTTGGTTCCATTGCGGGGGTACCTTTCTGACATTTTGGACCTTTTTTAATTGACATGCCTTGCTTCTCGATTGTTTTGGAAGCTTTTATTTTTTCCCCTAGCTTTTTGCCATATAAAGTTTCGTCCCTTTCATAATCCTGAACGACGTTTAGGAAGGGTTTGGCTAATGCGTAATTGATGACGCTAATCCGCGATTGTGTTTCCTGATAATGAAGATCACTCAGGATACGACATCCATCGCTCATAATCCTTATTGCTTCAATTTTATTGTCGCTCGTAAGCATTATTGTCAAAGCTTTATTGATGGCTGAGACGCCCGCACCCAATTGCTGCTGTTCAGCTTCCTTCCTCTTATCTCTATGACGAGATGCTTCAGAAATAGCCGCTGAAACTTCGTTATTCAGTTTGGGTGCTTGAAGCAGAGTGCAGTTTTCAGGCACAAGATAATCTTTCAACAACTTATCTTTTACTTCCTTTGATAATCCCTTCTTCAGGATGGGTTCCCATCGCTGAGCTAAGCTGTGATGAATTTTATCACCGAACTTTGGAGTATTATCTGTTTCCTCTCCGAGTGCTATTAATAGCTCTGGATCGAGCTCTGGGCAGGTACTATCTTCCTGACTAAGATTTGATGCTCCTGTGGTCGGCATGGGAGCGTCGACAGGGATGTCATTAGGTGCACCTTCGGTCGCCGCCAGATTTTCTTCAACGTTGGCGCCGGGGGCGGAACGTAACGATTCGTTATCGTCTGAAATGTATAAGACGTAACTTTGAATACCACATTTTTTTTTTTCTTTGTGTTAACTCACGGTTAACCGCTAGAATTATGGATAAAACAGCTAGGTATCCGTACTTGTGGGTCATCATTCAGATTGTAATAGTTATGTACATAATAGCTCATAGTACCAGCCATCGTGTTAACGCTCGGTTAACCGCCAGGCGAGACAAACATGTGTTTGAAAAATCATAGCCTTCGTGTTAACTCACGGTTAACCGCCGGGCAAAAACTCGTGCTAAATGAATAGCATAAAGCACCATAAACATAATAGGTATTACAATATAACAATGCGCCTGTAATCCTCGCAGGATTAGGTGGCACCATAAAATAATTTATAATTGAGGGTAGTTATAAGTACAATACATACCGGAATCTGATGAAGATTCAACTATGATTCTACGACGATTACGTCTTCGTTCATCTTCCAGCTTCTTGATTTTACGTTGATAGTCTTCAATTTCTTGAGAATATTCCCGTTTTTTCGGCATTTTTTGAAAACTAGTGAGCGCGCGTGTGCTTGCTATCATGCACGAAAAAAGAATGACAACTTGACTAGTGGTGGGATTATAGTTAGTAAAGAATAGACTTAATTGTAAAAAGTCGATACTTATATCGATTTTCATAAATCTCTTAAAGTGTGCATGTTATCTTGTAGATTAAAAGGACTACCTGGTTATAATATATCTGAAGAATGAAGCGACTCATATAATATTGATCGAACTTCGCTTAAGAAGTTCGTTTGATCACATAATATACTTGTGTCTTGTTCAACCTACTAAATTGATGAAATGCACAAGATCCGACCATTTTGTGATAATTCTTTATTATAATTTCTGACTACTTACAATTATGTACTTCGTCACGCCTATCGAATTTGCAAAATACAATTCTAAAATCCTAGAACCCACCTAAAACATGTTTTTGTCAAGTGTTTAGCTATTCCACTGCCGTGCGTTCCAATATAATAGCGAAAATACATTAATATTCAGATGCCAATGCCGAATTTTTGCGAAATCCTTAAACGTAATAAATGATAATTCTTGAATAGACGTCAGAACGAAAACTAGTGTCGTACAAGAAGTGTTGACCCGTGAACGTAACTGGAGTCAATCTATCAGAGCACTCCTCGAAACGACGTCTGTCTGTCATCGATCTGTTCAATAAAATCTAATAGTTGTCTATTGTGAGATCAGAGCCATCATACATATATCATTATACACACGTCGCACTCAGAAATATTTTTACTCTCGAACAAAAAATTACCTAGCCGGTTTAAAATAAACTTATCTCGAAAGCTAAGTCGTATGATTTTCTAATAAACAATTTACCGACCTCACGTCTTAGTTCGTTTATGGAGGCTAGAACTGGTCGTGATGTGATCCTTAAAAGTCCATATCAATAAATAAGTTGGCGACGATCGGCTGGCTGCGGCCGGTATACGACTAGGATCGTCCTAGACTCCTAGTACGAACAGAGTATACCTTCCTAGAGTATACCTTACCTACCCCTCATAACTACTGACATTGAAATTATAAGCACAAATAACGGACTAACAAATTCGTGCACAAGTTAGCAAGTCGATGTAAAGTACGGTCCACATACACACTTCGATGGCTTCGCGAGATAAGCGCTGTGCGTCTCACATGCTGAGTCGAGTTCAAATCAATCGTGGCTGATGCGTATCAAATGTCGAGACACGACGCTATACCAGCGTAATTAAAATTTTATGTTTTTACTGGTTCACACCAATGGTGTGCTTGCTGCTATTTGTTCCAGGTTTAGACTGCATTAAGGTTTAACATTTTCTGTAGCCATACTTCTTGTTAGAAAAAACGTTGTAAGTTTCCTTGTTCGATGTCGGCGTCTGGGCGAACGCCTGAAAATGGCGTAGGTCCAGTATCGGAACAGTCTCATTGGACCGCCTGTGGTTCCTGGGACAGTATGTCGGGGATTAAGTACGTTTAATATCATGGATTTCTTTAGGTCTCTTAACTATGCTCATTTAAAGTTTACTACTCCAGAAGTTTTTGCATGAATAGTTTTCTATAGACTAATAAAATACTCAGATTTTTCAAATACTTGTCCATTTCCACATTCTTCAATCCTCAGAATTTTCCGCATGCTTAGTCCATAACCATATAGTGCATATTATGTCTGTCTGAGTCACCGTGGGAAACTAGATCTGCACAACGCGAGATATAATTGATACACTGGCTGAATGACATATCGAATCATGTAATTGTATATCGTGACCCATTCGGACATGCCGTGTTTTGAAACCGACACTGCCCGCGCCGAGCTTCAAAACGCGTTCCGCCGGAAATAGTGGTTTACACATCATTTTATACACGCCATCTCGATTGATAAGTTTCCGGCGATACGTTTTCGTTCAGATGCTATCTGTTCAACGTGGAACTTGTCATACATCAATCAACCTTTACTTCACAGTGGTAGGCCATCCGGCTGGGTTAGCTTTCGAATAATATCTTTCACAAATGGCTCGATCTCGTATTGCTACTTCAGTATTCGAACATCAAGATTCAGGTAGCCAAATAAGTGGACTAACAAAGAAGGCAAAAGCAGCTTGCTTTTATTTCTTCGTTTTCACCCCATTATATTCGCAGTATGCAAATGGAGAATGGCATGTCAGATGATAATATTGCATTGTAAATGGAACAAAGTGTCTAATCCCGTTAATCATTCATCAATACGCAGACATTGTCTCTGAACCATCTGACAGATACAAATCTGATGTCTGTAAAAGAGCATTTCAACGAGATCGTTTAACCTAATCCATTAATCATTTGGTCAGAGGTGTCGACTGACCAAATGTCGGCTCGCGTTCGATTTGGACTACGCACATGTTGTGTACGTGCGTGACGATTCATTGCGGCCTTTGTGAGGTTTAGGTATTGGGTAACGTAACACTGGAAATTAATTAAGACTTCCTAATAACGCCCGTGGGTATAATATCATATGTAAAAGCAATCAGAAGAATCAGTATAATATCAAGTTTAAAAACCATTTATACGTTTCTAATAATTCAAATATTTAACTGACTAAATGCCTCAACGTCAAAAGAAAATGAAGTAATTGTATTTTTATTTTTCCACTATTTTCGGAATTCGCAATTATTCGTAAGAAAACATGTTTGGCAACATCCACTTGTCGCGAAATCTCGCACCCATATTAAACATCGTCATTAACTGCTACCATAAAAGCAAATGATCGAGAAACATTTCCAAGTTATATTCGTAAATCGTAATTACGAGAGAGAGTGAGCCATTCTCACTATGGAATATTTTGAACAATAATGTCAATAATATTAATTCGATTGCTACTTAGACATTATTATCTTCTGCCAAGAATAACATCCAAGAGTAACTTTTATAAATAAATTGTCTATAATATTTATCAATTTCTCTGTATCGCGGTCATTACCTAAAAGCGATCATTTTATCTATAAACCATTTTTATTATATCTAGGATCAATTTTATGATTACGACTCTTCAGTTTTATCACAAACATTATTGTCCGAGGCAGGTTTCTTAAAATTTATTCATGCTACGTCGCATTTGATGGGCATAATAATGTCTTTTACAATTAGATGAGCTTTAAAAGGTTTTGACATGTAGACCAGTTTCTTCCAGTTTATTGGTTCCTAGTAGTGACTGAGTGAGTACATTCTTTCTGGTGAATTGAGAATGATTGAAATAAATGGATTGAATCATTCACCACTGTAGGAAATCGAAGGAACAAAATAATCAAATCCAATAAATTGAATCACTTCAAATTACAAGCGAATGTGACCAATTTAGCGGCATCAATTGAGATTGTCTCCGATGATGATGATGTATGCAGGCACCCCGACGCCGACGGCGGACGATCAGTTTCCTGCGATCATTCAATTACATACAAGTTTATATGATTGTAAATGCGGGCTGGGCTGGATAAATGATGTTATACAAATCGCTAGGGGCCGAGATTACTGTAAATTGATACCACTCGTAGCTGGTAGCCGTGCATCGTTTTATGTCTATCTAGCCGGCGGACTACTGAGTATACCTACATCGATTAAACTCTTTAAAACTTTAAAATGTAATACCCGCAGAGTTTGCTGCTTATAATTGATGCTTAATAATTGTATTCACATTTTATAAAATATGACTACAATTTATGTGTTGTGTATGAATTTCCAGGGTAGATTTGGTTTAATAAAATTAAATTTTGTTTAAAAAAGCTATTTAAATCATTAGCGAAAGATATGCTCCCGGAATGTAATGAACATGAATAAAACAAGCATTCAAATTGAGGATACAAGTTTAAACCGGCGCAATTAAGGCTGTGTTTAATTCGTGGCTTCCGTAACAGTTTTCCCGGGTATCGGTCGAAGGTGCGGAGTTGACCGCGGGCGGTTTGTCATTACGTTCACCTGTAATGAAGTGGTGCCATTCTCGACCGTTTGCAGGCCGCTGTGGCCACTGCGCGCTACTCGGTGCTGGCCCATTTGTAACAGGATTCAGGCCGCGGGTAGGGTTGCTATATTTAAGAAAAATTGGTTTACACAACACATTAAGAAGTATACCTAATAAATATAACATAATATAAACAGGATTAAGAAAGTCAAAATAAAAAGATTTCAAAAACCTTATATCATCCATAAAAGTCATGTACAATATTATGAATATGGATGATATAAGTTTGCATTTACAATGCTAAAACATTGCAATAATTTCAACACTTGATTTCGAAATTCAGTCCCTTTGACACAACAACCCTACCTGCAATGTAGCACGACCGCCACCAAACGTAGCATTACGCTCAATACTGACAAGCTATTCTAAATTATTGCAATTTGTATGGATTTGCGTGGGACGATTTCGTGAGCTTGATGCATTACAATTTGTGGACTAATTCTACAGATTATAACGTCATGAGTCGCGACTGTCAGTTCTATCGACTCGTTTACGCATTTATTTAATTTAATTAGGTGTTACAATACTTGCAGCCATTTACATCTCAGTAGGAAACAGTTTTTTTGACATCATTTTACATTCAGCGTTGCAGAATTAAAATAAAGCGGTTTGGTCACGAATCACTAATATATGTATTTGTACAAGGAACGCAAAGCAAACAGAGACTCTTTCTGGGTTTCGTGAAATTTGGAAACCAAATCTTAGTGTTTGTGTTTTATCGATCGACATTCAAAATTAAATTCAAGTATGCTTTTTTGCGGGGCTGCGAAAAGGAAACGACCGACGTATTCTTCAGAGGATTATGTATACAGGCGAAAATATAGGGTGTACAAGAGTAGCCGCGCTGCGGGACGTGTATAAATCCAATGTACCCATTGTCCTGTCGCGCGCTCACAAAAGAGCACTTTTGTTTTAACCCGATCCAGAACAAACTCCCATGGAGGCAACAACGCTTATTTAACCCTAGAAGTTTTTCTATTATGGAAACTAGTCTCTTATGCAGTAGTATAAATAAATTCTACTACTTATATGGCGATCTAAGAAACATGGATGGAATTGATTATTATCATAAAAATTAATCACTCCGAAGCTATCAAGTAAATCCGATTAAAATGTAGGTACTATGTATGTGACGTTGAGTAATAATAGGGAGTATTATTAAGGTATAAGCATTCGGAAAAGAGCGTGTGAAACGAAAAAAAAAAAACAAAAAACTGAGGCCTAAAGCTAACTAGAATTAATAAGTCCAGTTAGTGATATTTCCTTAATTAAGTTGTGTACAGATATTGTAGCCATTTGTAGCATAGTAACATTTCCGTCGGTTTAATGAAGCTGGGACACGCTATGTTATGCACTTGTTGAAAGCTCCACGGATTCGTGTTTCTTTAGCCGTCGACCGACATTGCATTATGGCGAATGTTTTACAATCCCCCCAACGTCGGATTTTTTAGTTGCCTCCGCCGCGGGAAGTGCGAAATTCGCGCGGTTTCGAACTCAATAAGATATAAACTTGCTTAGTAACAGTTGTTCACACGAAACTAAACCCCTGATCGAATCTTTCGGAAGGTCTCACATCAATAATATTCAACAATAAAATTGTTAAAGGCTCCGTAATCCGATTTAAATAATATTTCTTGATCGTAAACCAACGCAGGCGTTGGCGTTGGTTTTACAGTCGTGCACCAGGAACGTTTTATTACATGATTCCAATACTTTTATAGATCATCATCTTATAAATCATGAACTAGAAACGTTGGGACTATACTTACAAGGTGCAATGTATCACACCTGAAGTTCTTTATCGATAAATCACGCGAGGTGGACGCTTATTAAAACACCCCCGCCTCGACGCATCAGGCCCTCTCACGCACTGATCATAACCTATGAAGGAAATCTAACGTTTATTTTTAACTTGAATTTATTACGTAATAAAACTACAGCGACGGAGAAAGCTCTAAGCGTGTTGGGTATCTTAAAAGAGCGAGATTTATCCGTTCTGGGAAGGCAGCCGCGGCCGACATGTGTGCGGAAATGTCCTGTTTACTTTCCGTTTTCGTATTCGGACAGCGCCTTTTAAGTCCCTTGTTTATTGCGCTCTATGTACGGATAACAAGGGATTTTGTAACTCGACTATTTCTGGTAGACAATGAATTGGTATCTGCTTACCATCGGTGGGTGGATATCTGAAAGCGGACGATGAATTTTGTAATAGCATCCATTTCGGTGCTGTGCTATGACATATTTGTAGTGCTTTGTTGGCTTCGCTAGATAACGCGATCGGCCGAATACAGTAAAACTACGTTTAATTTATTTTATATGGTAATACGGCACGCGGTCGGCAGCGGTTCAAAGCGAGCTCTTAATAAGGACGTGTCCCCTTAATTCTCTTCGGTGTGGTCACTAACATTCCTACAAGGGTTTGCTCTCTACATTTTTGTGAGTTCGATGTTCGTTTTTCTCGTCTACCATTTCCCACCTCGGTTTGTCGTCGGGATTTTAAACGAGCGCACCGATTTCAATCGCGCACCATTTGGACGCGTTTTATTTGTACGCTCGAGCGACAAAAATTACAACACTTCCACTGCGACAATTGGAAAAGTACGCCGCCTTTGGTTTTGTTTATTTCTTGCCTTTGCTGCCTCTTTTATGTATTTTATGATGCATTCTTGTATATTTAAGGCTCCAACAAACAGGCGCGATACGCGACGCGACACAAAGGCACCGCTCGTCGTGAGACACGCGGTGCATTTGCGTCGCGTCGCGAGTCGCGCATGTTTGTAGGAGCCTTTATGCCTCCGTAATATAATTATGACCAAGCTCTGTATAATTTTGCTCTATCATATCTATATTATTAAGATGTGTGTTGTGCTTGGGACATTGTCTTTTATAGAACTCGACCGTAATTTCAAATTTTATCTTAATACTTTAGAGGAATGCACCTGTCCTTTCATATATTCATGAGCCAGGAGATCTTTCATCCATTGTATTAAATCTGGTTTATAAAAATATGTCCTTGCATTTCTTATTTCATGTGGTCGGTTGTGTGTTTGTTTTGTTTTTTGTCGCGGCATTGTGCGATGGACAGCGGATTAACGAGAGCGTCGGCGCCAGGGCGTGCAGCCACGGCGGCGGCTGAATAGCAAATGCAACTTGGTGTGCGGTGCCTGTATCTAGATGCAAGCTCGGTGCGCGCGCGCCGCTCCCGTGCAGATGCGCCCGATTGGTCGCATTACCATAGCATTGCTATGCCTGTTTTTATAAATCCACGAATTCATTGTATATGTACTTTTGTAATTCATACTTTGTACTCTTTACTTATGTTCACATAAATCTGTATAACTTAATACTTCGCGGGATTAACCCTGTCTCCGTCCGTCTGTTGGCTAATTGACACAGGGAGAGCGTTGTGCCTTCAAATTGTGTTCAAATATTAGCCATGTGGACGTGTAAAGCGCACAGTAAACACGTTGGTCCGTCCGTCTGTTTGTTGAGTCCAATGAGCCCAGGCGGACTGTTTGCCCCGCTTATCTGTGCTGTGCGTGATCTCGGCACGGACGGGTTTACTTCATCCCGTGGGTTTTCTTTTGTCTTCCATTTAAGGTGTACAATTTGAACGTGAGATCAGCTTGGTTGCTCGTTGACACGTAGCTGCCATTAACGACATGTCGATACCAATAAGCTGGTTGTTAAGACCACGCTTTGTTTGTCCACAACTTTTTGTATTTCGTGCTTTCTCTAAATTATAATTAAAACAGGCGTCTCTATTTCCAGCAGTAGACGTTTTTCCGCTGAAATGATGATGATGAAATTGGAGCAAGTTTTGTAAGTCTCTATGTATAATTTTATTAATGGTATATTATTGCTTTGTTTCAGGTATGTGCAGTGGCATTGGACACTATCAACAGCTATATTTTAGTTAAGGTATTAAATTAAATTATTTCGACACAAATTGTTATAGCCGCCGTTAGCAGTAAATTTCGGTGCCATACCTTTACCAGTTGCCAACACTTTATGTTCCGGATCTATTAATTTATTCAATTATACACTAATCAACTAATAAATTTGTTCATAATACATCATTCACACTATTAACGTAATTTGCTAGAAACATGCCATGCTATTATTTGAATATCAAAGTCGATATATCAACAAGGTTCGCCATATAGATGGTTGTTCCACAATTCATTCGTATGTCAAAAACTAGAGCTGCTAGAGAAAAAATGACAACAGATTTGGAATCAGCGTGGCGGAATCATACAAAATCAGGTATGAAACTTCATAAAACAAAACTATTGTTTACCAGTGTAATCAAAACGTAATGCGTAATGATTTGTTTTTTCAAAATTTTTGAAAGAACTCCAAGCAAAGTCTGATTAAAGGAAAAATAAAAATTCCTAGTAGGCTTGCCCACTTTTTGCTTCAGTAGAATGTTAAGCCGGTGCATGTGGTAATGACTAATGTAACGTTAATTGGCAGGCGAACGAAGCCGGGAGGTGAGCACTGCCAAGTTAGGGATATCGTCCATTCACCGCCCGCCTCACCTCGAGCGGTCGCTTTCTTTAATATCTTATACGGAGTTTCCATATATGAAAATAACGACTTTAACGCCAAACAGCTGGGTATCGTTAGGGAATAGTATTACGAGAAATAATACGAGTACATCATCTATCCCACGTCTTTCTCACGCTAAGATTGATTTAATTTTAAACCAGTTGGCTCTGGCAATTAGCTCTACCACCAGCTAGAAGCATACGTATACGACATACTGTCAAGACAATGTTGCATGTTTCGATCAAAGAGATATGACGCTGGAGGAGCATCTAGTCTCGAGCGTGCCTTACCCAACGCTGATTAGAAAGTTGGCTGTGGGCGGGGTCAAATGTCAGTGCTGTGTGTTGTGGTTGGGCGCTAATCTGAATAGACCACTGCACAAATGTAACTCGACCACTGATCAACGAGACAAAGTAAAAGGGACGTCGTATTAGCCATGGAGCAATGAACAAATCACAATTTGTTGAAGGTATCTAGGACCTTAGCAAAATAGGGTGCTTAGAAAATGTAGATCTATAAGATTTTCATAATGCTATGGGAAAACACAAATTCTTAAAGATATAGACTATCGTTTCTGATGATGTGTTTTTGATGGTATGGAACACCCATAAAAAAATCACATAGATATTTTGCGGAAATTTAATCATTGTTCTCTGGCTTTTATACACGTGTAGCTTGAAGATCCTTCTGAACATGGATACCTTATTCACGTTTAATTTTGTTTAGATTCTTCTGTGAACAACTTTGTAATGAAATAGAAAAAAAAACCGCCAACTTTATACCATGCAAATACGCATGCGTTTTTTCAAGCTAACCATCTCATTAGAGCTGCGAGTCACATAATAATTGTGTCCGGTTCACCGATACCGTTGTATACGTAAATAACATTGTTCGGTAAATCGGTACTCTCGCTCGAATGGGCCCGAGTTTTTTTTCATCGATTCTCTCGATTGAAGCATCGGCACCGTTCGATTGTATTGCTTCGGACAAAAAGCTGCACGCTTTCTTACAGCCAATAGGTAATCGATTGTTACCACAAGTTGAATGCCTTGTCTGGTGATAGGTTTCCGTGATAACCATTGTAGCTTTGTTCAGAAGTTTTCTTTTCAAATTGTAACATGACTATGTGAATTGTTACAATTATTCCAACTGTCTGAGAAGATTGTGTTGTCCTTAGTGTTGATACAGGTATCGTTAAACGTGTCGGAGGAATTAAGGTAGAGATTATATAATATCTCACGTAAACGTAATCGAATACGTTGATAACGCTACTTGTTCAGTATACTAGTATGTTCACAATCAAATACATAATATTGTTTCGCTTCTGAGTTTCTCAAGGGACTAACGTAATCAAGTTCATCGAGTAGTATTTCCGCGTAATTCCAAGAACTCTCCTCATTATGAATGAAGGAACTGCTCGCTTGCTAATGAACGAGCACTTCCTTTAAGCTCAGTGAACTAGCAATGGCGACAGCATGCGGTGAGTAAGACCATTACATGCAACGATTATGTCAGAAGCTATTATGTTAGATATAACGTGGAGTCGCATTACAGGTTCAATATAAAACTATACGCACCCGAGGCTCTCATCTTAATGAGTGTAAAGTAATAATATCCTCGATTTAAAAATCGCAGGGCTGCATAAATAATTCCAAGATTCAAGCTTGCCTACAAACATCATTAAACAACTCGTCCTTCATTCCGCTCACGACACGCGCTGGATAAGCACTTATTGCCCTTTTTTCTCCGAGATGAGCATGGAATCTTATTTTATCATGACAGGTATTTAGCATAAGCTATGCTGTGTTAAATTCGTTGTGTTTGCTTTATTGGTTTACCGATAGTAGGCGTCAGACTGCTAGAATGTCTTGTATATTACCTTTTAGACTCCGGTGCCGGTGCTGTGATTGATTGTGAGATCAATTTTACCTGCTTGCCAATTTACCTGAAATAACTTCTTGACACTTTTTGATTACTGGATTGCCTCTGATGAGATTGATGGGAACTGTCTGAAAGTTGTGTATATAAATACTCTGTCTCTTTGTCTACGGTCGATAAATAATTGTGACACGGCAGTACAACTCTGCGTCTACCCCAAAAGCGATTACAGTCACAACTAATCAGATTAAATTACGCCATGTTAAAATTCATGTAATCTTCAAGGTGGTACGAATATTGTCACCATTAGTGGACGTTAGAAAGGCAGCATGCCAGGCGAGTCGTGCCGGCCCACTCACGGAACTATTTCAGGCATTCGACCCATTCATACTAATACCACAAGTATTGTTCTTTGACGCGCAGATTTGAATAGATAAGCTGATTAAAACACGATTAGAACAACAGTTAGTGGGACTGGTTTTGTATGTAATTAAATAATGTAAGATTTGTATAACGTAGGTACATTTGAAATAAATAATTAGTTGTTGAATATGTAATAAAGGAACTATAAATGCTGAAGTGCCACTTGTTTTAAATTTAAGAGAAACGTAAGAAAACTAATAATAATGAAATCTGCAAGATAATGATTAAGTAAATATTTGTTTTCTTTAGTTATCTTAGGCTGCAATGTAATTTAACGAGGAACAAATTACTCTTCTTCTTCTTCAAACGGAGTTTAAGCTTTTATTCATGTCCTTATGCTTTAATTCACTAGTTTTTTGACACTTATAATCACAAAACCGAAATTGGTCGTCTCGATTGATGTGTTAATCTTTAACACGTCACCTCCAATTTCCGTGATTAGTTCCGAACAATTACAGTAGACCGTAGACCATCATTTGATTGATTATTATTTTATGTCTGTGACAAACCATAGATTGCACGAAGTAATTTTTTATTCCAAAGTGATAAACAAAACTTATTTCTTCACCATCTATGCAGGCTTTACTATCAACATAAAGTAAAGAACTGTAAAACTATTTGTTTTACAGTTTTTTACTTTTTGAGATTGATTTAAAGTTTCAATAATATGCAGTGAACCTAAATTGAAATCAGTAATTAACCTCTACTCATTGAACTGTTAAAGATTTAATAGACTCAGAACAACATTTCAGTACCGGTTTTAAGGAGCACTCATGCTGCATAGGCTAGCGTTTCTATTTCTTGGCAGTTCACATAGTTTCAGCGTTACGAATTCGTTACTGCATTTGTGATGGTTGACCTATAGTATTAGAGTTTGTTAACAAATAGAATTGTTAGTTCCCCTTCCAAAATATTTACCGTGAAAGGAGATTGACTGTATGTAGTATCGTTATTTGTTCTGCGGTGACTTAAGTTTATAATGTTGATAATTCTTGTTTTTAAATATAATGATTTTATCTAGTAACACGAATCCTTAAATTCTCCGCATAAAAAACTTCATAAACGTATTAGTTTTTATGTCGATTTCCTATTTTACCCATACCTACATACTTTTTTTTTCACGCAATTATTTTCACCTGTCATTGGCATGGCATTCAAAGAGTATGTAAACCATAAAACCTTACGCAAAATAATTAAATTACGCATCCGATTATTGAACTTACAGTTGAATAATTAGTAACAACAGATATTAATAACAACGAACTAATTATTTATTAATTACATTGTAATAACAATCTGATAAGGTGTTAAAAGTAGCTAAGCAAAACTTTTGGTTAATCGAAAGGCATAATGTTTTCGAGACCTTTGCCTGTTTCATTCATCATTAAAAACTCTTTGAAAACATTAAATGCGCGCGCATCCCGAGCAGAATATGCTGGTGACCGAACAGCGGGCGTTCTCTTTCTAGCTTATAAGCACGTCCCATTCGTTTTGTTTTAAGTACAGTCTCGAACGGTAGGTATTTACTTTTATTATTAGTTTATTATTATTTAGCAATTAATTGAATGATTTCATTTATATTTTTTGTTTTAATGTAAATAAATCTTATGATTATTTTGCAATTTGGAGTTAGTTTAATTAACTACATATATTCATACCTTAAGTCTCATAAATTAATTTAAGTGAAGACTGAAATTGTGACATCATTTACGGCAGAAAAAATGTACCTATATTCTGATTCGCTTTAACTTTGTGCTTACAAAAACAAGTAATTGAATATTGTAAAACCATTTGGGTTTAAATAACCACATAAAAAAATAACTTACGTGATGACATTTTGCATAAAAATAAGGTCTGGTCTGGATTAGTACCTGTATATGTAGGTACATAACCGCAAGCAAGTACATATACCAATTAAAATAAATTGGGTGCGGGCAGAAACGAATATGTGGTAGAAAAAACATCAATTGCGTTTTTTAAGCGACTGTACATGCGCCCTGCATTTTCGGCGCCAATTTTTAATGCACGGGTTGCTACTGTGATTTCTTGTAATTTTCTTTGTAACGCTTGTTTTTTTTTTTTTTTTGAGAATATTTTAATTTTTTGAATATTATTCGTTTTGATTTATGTAAAAATAACATTTTATTTGCGTTACATTAGTAAGTTGTTCAAATGGAGGACTCAGTTCGTCGGTGTATTAACTGTTCGATTCTACTGCGGTATTTACGGTGGCAGTCGTTGAGAGAAGTTAGTGAAAATGTGTATGATACTCTGGCTTCTTGAATTTCTCCAACACCCGTAAGTCAAATAATTAAAAGTGGCGGGCCACCGCACTAGGTTGAACGGCAATAAAGCGGGCGGCAGCTACATAGGTAATTATTATTATGATCATAATTATGTTTAATAACTTCTTATCTATTCTTTCTACATGTTTATTAACGTTGATATTGGCACCGCGTAGGTACGGACGCCGTATTTTCTCATCGCAATATTACTATAAAGCCAATTGGAATATGATTGGGAAATAACATAATCGCGTCTGTATTATTCTCCAAAGGGTTAGTCAGATGTGTGTTAGATACACCTACTCCCACATTTCGGCAGTTACGTTTAGTCTCATGTAATAGGTGGCGAGCCTATTGCAATCAACCGGGCACGAATCCTGACACGGGGCTACTACTGAAAAAATCCTATTGGAATAGCCCAATAGCACTGTCTGACCTGGGATTTGAACCTAAGGCCCCACGCTCAGCTGTCGCGCTTGCGATCACTATACCAACGAGATCAACAAAACAGTAGCGTTGAGCGTAATTACTGTTATTGAGTTGGAGAAGTTGGGTTAACGTTAAGGTATCTACCAGGACACAATTCGATTCATCTAATTTAATTATTTAGTTTAATAGATTTTACGTGATGATATAGTCTGCACTGAATGCTTTGTTTGTCTAAATGATTCTCTCCAAGCTGGGTCAGCATCAGCTTTCATTTAGCCATCGAAGTGTATGCTTTGCGTGTGGCAAATCTATAGGTACTAGTTACGCGTACGTGCAATAAGAGTGCCTCCAAATGGTGAAGAAAGGAACACGATTCTTAGTTGGATATCTCCTCACTTTGGTATGCATCTTATTTCATTTGACAAGACTGGATTAATTAACGAGTATTGAAAATGCTCAATCGTCATTTTGACTAATTCTTATTTTGAATTTACCAGCATACATTGTGACAAAAAGTCACTAAGAGATTCGATTCGAAACTTAGATTTTTATACAGCTAATTACTGTGTAATGCTGAGAATTATGATAAAATAGTAAATAACATTTGAAAGCCCTAAAATCATTCTTTAAATTAAACCATAAATCTTTGAGTCACCGCATGTTTCATACCGATACTAGGTTCCTTAGTCATTTGGTCATTGTCCTTTTTGTTTAAAGTTCGTTTGCCGGCGAAATCCCATGCATTGGGCGTACGAGGTGTACAATTGTACATACCATTGCCAGGCGTCCGGATAAAGCCGGACACAGTCAGGCTTTTTGGTTGCTTGGGCGGCCAAATTAGACGGTGTTCGGCCTGTCCGGCTTTTATTAAGCTTTTTTAAATTTGACAATTTTTTTTTACATTTGTCATGTGTATGTGTTAGTTTCCGTTCCGCCCGCCTCACCTTGTTTCGCTAGCGCAAGCGAGCGGACTAGCACTGTCCTCCCCGCTCCACAGCCGCTGAAAAAAAAATCTCATAATATACTAATACTAAAAAATTAAGGGTGTTCGGTTTTAAGACCTGGCAACCCTAGGTGCACGGCCTGTTCAGCAAAAAAAATATTATAACCTTAAGCACATTACATAGTCCGCTCCAATGACACACAGTGATCCGACCTGAACAGAGGTGCGGGCAGCAAGCTCAGAGGCGGGCGACAGAGCGTGTCATGATCGACCGCGGATCTAGACCACAACGCCTAGCGTGGTATAGGCTAACATGCTCTAGTCGAGCGTGCCCTAGCCAGCCTGGCCCACTGCGAGCGTTGAACCTGATGCGCCTCAAGGGATACGGATTAGGTACCAGACGAGCGGACGCGAACTATCAGTCGATCGGTGTGAACAGTGACCAAGCTTATACAACTCTTCACACCGATCGATTGTGTCACTATCGCCAGACAGGCGATGGTGACATTGGAATAAACCAGATGGATTGCGCAAATGTTTTAAGGTTGCGATCAAACGGCTTACTTTAATGGAAAAAAGTTTTGTTGCCGTCAGACATTTTATAAATCCTGTCCTGAATCCCACCTGAAGTCTCTCCAAAATTAGTATTTTCCACAGCAGAATCTTATTAACTTCTCGAGAAAACTTAAACATAGCTTTCGTAGAAAAGCAATGAAATATCTAGATGCAGTCGCACTTAATCAACGTCTTGATTGCTACCGTATTATTAAGTTGTTTTCTCATACGCATTCTACTTACCTTTAACGCTGATTGATGATTTAATTTTGATTAAACACAGAAAACGCGGAGAAACTGTGATAAGAAGATTGAATCAAATTAATTGAATGCAATGAAATTGGTCAGTGATCCTGATCACTGACCATTTTGTTGGCGTTTGCGCAATCTTTGCAAAAACGTTTTGTTATTTAGTTTTATTGAAGCCTTTTTTAAATCCACAACGGGGTTGCTTTTGGCCCTAATATCGCCTGATGGTAAGTGATGATATCTTCAACCACAGAGAAACTGGCTATCTTACCTCTAACTGCCGAAACACAACAATGCTGTTAACATTGTTGTTGCGACAGACTTAGATAAGATGGTGGTAGCTAGCCAGGCGGACTTAGAACGAGCATTACAACCAAAACGAGCAGAAAATTTTGCCCACGCTGGGAATCGAACACGGGACCTCTGGGTCTGAGACGGGTGGTCTTACCACTAGGCGACAGAGGCGGTTAAAAGCCTAAAAGTACTGTGTTATAATGGAAGTCTATCAGATATTATCACAGTATATGGTTCAAGTTTTACAACTTCAGTAGAAATCACGATACTCCAAATAGGTCTTGTATTTTGAAGCCATGTTCCCGTCTAGATTATACCAAAACAAACAGTTAAAACCTCGCATTTCCAAGATGTCTAGATGTGAAATGTCTACTAAATTGGTGTGAAATAAATTGCCTCTCGTTTACAGAGAAAACATCGCGGCTACAAAAAGTACGTTGACAGGGTTAGAATTAACTGGCCGTCCGTGTTCAAAGAATTCAGTCTTTGTTGTCGTTCTACAAAACGCGTCACGGAATTCTTAAAAGTTCTATCGAGGTGAGATCTTCAGGGTCATCACTTGGACACATCTTAAGAGCTAAATAACTAGCTCTGTTGTGTTTCTTTGCGTATTTTTTGTTCTTCTCAATTCATCATTTTTTAGCTAAGTCAGCTTAATATTTCCCTTTTCATATCGTCCGGTTATCTTCATTAGTATTTTAAGCTTTCAAATCAAGCAAAACTATTGATTTATTAGCCAGAATTGTTCAGTCAACATAAGCAATCTTTATCAAACATCGATTCGTTAACATAGTTTTTAAGGGTTCCGTACCTCAAAAGGAAAAAAACGGAACCCTTATAGGATCACTTTGTTGTCCTCCTGTCGGTATGACAGTGTGTCAAGACCCTTTTTCTTAGGACCGTATGGAGGTGTCAAGTTGATATTAATATCAAATACTAGAGAATCTTGCTTTTTTAGAGCTCCAAGGGACCTAAAAAAGCAAGATACTAAGTCAAAACAAAAAAAAATATACGGCCATTTATGCGACATAATTTTGATACTCGCTAATAAATCAAAACCTAAGGGTACTTACCGTTGACTTAGAATAATGAAATTTGGCAAGAAGCAAGGTCTCACAGCACATAAAAGCGTTTATTTGTAGTTTTTACACTTAAAAAAAAAAATATGCCATTAAAAACTTACATTTGAAGTTGCAGATTTTACCGCGACGTATATCGATGTATGGGAGAACAGGTTTTCAACTACAATGTTAAGTTTGTTCTTTATCCCAACTACGGAATTCTGCATTATGCATGGTCCGACACGCACTTGGCCGGTTTTCTTTTATTGTGATTCTGTATTTGTCAGGACCTCTAAAACATTCGTCGAGATCTGACCCGCTCGTGCTCGTGCTTCCACTTTTTGTTTGCCACACGGTCGACGCGCCGCCATCTTTCCAAGAACTGTCGCTTTACAGAAAAAAACCTCATCCGAATACTCAGTCGCGGTGGACAAAGGTGTGAATATAATTAATGGATTATCAAAGGATCCGCCTACCTACTGAAGTTCTGCACGTTGCAACTGATTTGGACTGAGCTTATTTAAGACCGACCGACTCCCGAATTTTGATTCCTCTGTTTTTACTGCACCAGACGAAACATAACGTCATTAGCCGTTCCGAATATTATTTTGTCCTACATCAATCAAGATACGGTACCGTATCGAAAATTTAATTGGACTGCCTATAAATCTTGAATATGAAAGAGTCTAATTTCATCGCTGCACATCGGCGTCTGAGAGCTCTAACAACGTCGTTAGTCGACACATTGGCTGCATAATTTTATATCTGTCACATTTGTCGCGGTTATCGTAACTTTTCTTGAGATAAAATCGGGCTATTTCTGTAACTATTACGTCTGCTCTATGAGCTTAGGTTTAGTTACATGTCATTTGATCGTTTACTGGTCTAAAGTATGCGACGTCATGAATTGTAATACTAAACCTCTGGCTAATCTGCGCCATAATTTGCATTTACTGACGTTATTTTACATGGAGAACATGTCTTGCCGTCAGATTATTCCATAATGCAGTCAAATGTAAGTTCCTAAGTTAATCTGAGCGTGCGTAGACTTTGGTTTATATTGCATTTTTGACTGAGGAATGTCGTAGTTGCTCCATGCAATTCGCGTTGGCAGACTGGCTTTGCGGAATGAGTTCCAGTATATCCGTTAACGTTGGTGATTGCGCCTCCTGTAACAATAGAATGAGGCATTGTCTTCCCCGGTGTCAGTGTGCTGATTACCTGGAATAATCGTCGTCAGGTCAATGTTTCAACGCGCATCTCTAATTACTGTGATCGTTATGATTTAGGTAATGGGGTTATTATGGCCGCCTTAACCTGATAACCTATGTACGTGTCCGTTACGTTTTATGTTCTTGACGGACATACGTGATCTCAAATTCTCCAGTTACCAGCCAATTATGTTTATCGTATGTTTGTTATGTCTGTCTTGCAGGTTTACTAGATTTCGGAGATGCTATTTGTATACATCCTGTATCTTACATTTCTCTTGATCCTCAAAACCTATAAAAAATTGTCATAAATCTCGTATATATATTATTTTTTTCTTAAAGTAATCCAGCGTGCGGCTGCGTAGTAAATGTCTTCTATATCTTTTCCTATTATAGACGTAGCTATTATGTTTTGATATTTATTTTATTTCGTTTTATGCTGGTCATTAAAAGGATCCTTTTATTTACGATTCGCACCAGCTCGAGCTATACAATAGCATCGCAGGTATATCGCAGGTAGTTCTTTGTGTTATGCGAAGTGTTCTACAAACGGACGGTGCGGACTGTTGTCAATTGTTGAATCTGACGACACCGTGTCTGCCAGATGCGATGTCCTATTGTCAGAACCATGAGAAAAAGTATATTTTCTAAGAAATCTTTAGCTTCGTTGCACATGTGCGTCGCTCAGGGATGCTGTACCTGCACCCACAGCTCGTAAAATGGGCCTTTTGTGGAATATTGTATTGGGTTTAATGTTCAGCATTGGGTCGATTTCGTTAGTATTGTAAGGTTTTACGACTAGTAATCATTAGCTCACCTTTGTTCGATAGAATTTACCATTCGCTAAAAACGGAATTTCTCGTTTGAACGATGTGAATGCACCTTGTAGAATTATATATTTAGATTTAAGAGTTATTCTTTGAAATATATTTACTGCGGAAATCTACTTCCTGTCCTTTCATTCAAATTCATCATTAGAAAATTAATTATGCATTGCTGAACGAAGCTCCAAGTGGTTAAATGTCAATACTGGATTTATATTTACACGAGGTTTGAAATCTTACTTACCTTGTAAAGAAAAAGCTTGACTTGATATGCCATTAAATCTTAAAACAAATTACAATAAATATATTAAATATTAAGTTATTCTGTTTAATTTATCATACTAATGTAAATCTCAGTAATACCTGAATCGTGCAGTCATCGGCAGTTTATAACTACTGGTACGGCTTCTAAAATGTGTCGTATATTTAGAACGGCGCGAACACATCCAATATTTCAGTCTAGCCCACCTGATCTCAAGATAATGCCTATATCGGGCGCATAGTTTCGTCCGAGACGGCTCGGCGCGCAAATACACTCGCGTTGGCACCGCATCGCGGATGTCGCCGTCTGTTATGTCTACAGTCTAGCTTCGAACACCTGCAATTTTACAGCATTTCATACTATAATAAATGACGATTACGACACTATTAATGATTATAGTTATTAGTTATCTAATTTTACAACGGTGTGCTTGCCAAAACAAACTCCGATCGCACGCTTGATTAACGTTGACAATTACAAGAGATTCGATTTTATTTAAGCGTGTAATGGAAAGATGGTGTGTAATTAGAAAAGGATTAGTTCCGTTATGTTACTATGATTTATTAAGAGGGCTGTCTCGGGTCCACTAGCGCCACTCCTTTAAAAAAATATTATCTCGTAACTGAGAAGGAATTATGAAAAACGGCTCAATCAGCTGCCTCGGTGTGTCTAGAATTTTCTAATACCTTTTATAAAGTTTCATATTGAGACATAAGCAACAAAATTCGATCTAAAGAAAAACGGCCACATTCATCTCATTCTCAGTCACGAGATAATATTTTTTTAAAGGAGTGGCGCTAGTGGACCCGAGACAGCGCTCTTAAGTTACCGAATCACGACTTTGGTCCTTTGGATCTTGAACGACCAACATAAGCATATTACTAAGAAACTATGGAACTCATGCATCCATTGATAACTTGTTACGTTTATTCGTTATTCCGTCAAAGTATGTTTCATTAACCTTTCATTTTGTTCAGTTCAAACTTTGCCCAGCTCAGTCACGATTAGGAATCCGTTATTGTCAAAGAGTCAGGTCTTACCCCCTTAATCACGACTTTGGTCCTTTGGATCTTGAACGACCAACATAAGCATATTACTAAGAAACTATGGAACTCATGCATCCATTGATAACTTGTTACGTTTATTCGTTATTCCGTCAAAGTATGTTTCATTAACCTTTCATTTTGTTCAGTTCAAACTTTGCCCAGCTCAGTCACGATTAGGAATCCGTTATTGTCAAAGAGTCAGGTCTTACCCCCTTAAGTATGCACGATTCTGTTTCACATTTAGATTTACTAAGTTATACACATGATTTGTATTGGTTCTATTCCACAAGTTTCACGTATTTATTGCGTCAAGCTTAAGTAAATGTAAATAGGAAACGTTTCTCTGAAGTCACAGTTATCCTCCTACAGCGTCACGAGTGGGTAAATAATTGTATGAACTTTTTGAACCATCCCACATAAGTTGAACTCGGTCAGCAGTCAGACACTTAATACTAAGTCCAAGCATCTGCACTTAGTATCTTCCCACGTACTTTGTGTAATATTGTGAACTAAATCTAAATGGCGTACAATTTAATAAGATATGCACCAATGTTAAGCAACTCAACTTTATGTAAGTGTCAATGGGGGTCAATATTGTATTGAGGTAAGGCAATTGAAAGACGCAGAAACCTGATAGCTGGTCGTTGGCGACGTTAGTGCGCATAATGAGCGGTCACAGTGTTCGTCTGTGCGGTTTACCGTTATACTGACCGAGAGTCATATCTCGCAGATATGAAGGAAAGATTTCGCAGCATTCTGTAAAATGGTATGCGGGAAATGTTAAATACACCTACATAATTATTATAATTTTCTTCGTAAGTACTTAGGACTCTGAATCATTGGGATTCTGAAGTTATTAACCGACTGTCCAAAAAAGGAGGAGGTTCTCAATTCGGTTGTTTTTTTTTTAAATGTTTGATACCTCAGAACTCCGTCGTCGTTAATAAACCAAATTGAAAAATTTTTTTTGTTTGTAAGGATATACTTCCAGATTGGTCCCATTTTTAAAATTCAAGTTCAAGGTTTTTTCAAGTTCTGATGATGGGATCCATGAGTAATTGAAGGAACTCATAGGCATACATATAGCGATTTTTGTATTTTCATAAACAACTCAAGCATTTGCATTCAGAAAGTATCATTTGGTGAAGTGGAATTGATGAAAAAAACCACAGATGGCCACCGGAACTCATCAATGATACGTATTTCACAGGTGGCGCTATGAGATATCTCGAGATAGTTAAGCGACTATGATGAAGCTTTAAATAAATGGTTCTGATCAAAATGGTACCATCGAACTGATGGCATACATATAGCGATTTTTGTATTTTCATCAACAACTGCATTTGTATTCAGATTCTGAATGCAAATGCAAACTTGCTGAATTTCAGAAAGTATAATTTGGGTGGGTAGTTTTTGAGTTAGCTTCAATAATACGTGTTTAATTCACTTCGTATAACTTGTGTCAATGTTGTTTGTCCGGTGCAGCAAGTAGTGGTATTCGAATTGTTGTGGGGTAGGTACCATAACTAAAACGTGAAAAATACCAACCACTACTTAAGTCAGACTAAATAACTCTCAAATAATAGTCTAGTCATAGTAATTATTATTAGGTGGTATTTGTTAAAATATCTATTAGTTTATTTTATTTGTATATGTGTATTAGTATCAATTAAACTATATAAATTCTCGTAATCAAGAAGTTAGTATTTTAGACATTATTTTTGTACCCTATCACTGTTTTTATATTTATCCCAAAGGTTGACTGGTAGAGAATGCCTTGTGGCATTAAGACCGCCTATGTACCACTATTTTATACATGAAGTTTAAATAAATAAAAATAAAAACATCGGAAGTCGGTGTCAAAAAACGAAAATACAGAACCAAAGTCACCGACTTCCGAAATTAAAGTTCTTTTTCACTTTTAGTGTTTTTTCTTTAAGAAGATTATCTTTTCTGCTTTTCATTTCTGGGTATGAGTGTAATTTGGGTTTCCACGAACGATCACCAGTACCTTTTTGTACACTCAGATTCTGGTAAAGGAGGTTCATGCGAAAAAAATAAATAGAATAGAATAATATTTATTTCTAAGTATATGGTACATTAAGATCTTAAAATTAAACATTGATTCACATACACTACCATTGCTGGTGTAGAAAAATTAATTAAGTGCATGCAAATCGTAGACATTACAATAAAAGTTATATTAAATTTGTAAAATTGATTTGAAGAGAAATGTAGAGCGCAACCATCTATCTAACTTACCAGCGGAAAATAAAGCAAGCCTTATAGCCGAGTACCTATAGCCTGCAAGCTAGGACTAGCTTTGCATGATTCTACACGAATTATTCATATTGGAATCATGCTTAGTTTTTGAATGACCGGCAAGAAAGTTCACTCAGTTTAACAGGTGTACAGTTAATTACACGAATGGACGCTCACTTCATTAAGTAATATCTAGGTGAGAACGAGTCTAGTAATTTAGCACTAAGCGGAACCAGTTGTCGGTGATTAACATCTTAAACTTAATGCCGCCCCGATCCCACGACAAGATTTGGGTCTTGAGGAAATTAATGCGGCTCCGTTCGATGGTGGACACGAGCCGTCGGAAGCAGGGTCTATATCAGCGGCGAATGACGTCATCCGCTCTCCAATCGCCAATCAGTAGTCCTGGATCGCCGGATATCGACTCGCGGTAATTAACGGTTCAAAATGTTAATGTTTCTGTAATAAGCACTCGCACTTTTTGTTTTACACAAAGATGTCTTGGCCGAAGAGTCAATGAACGCATCTAATGATCGTGTTGTGAAATTGACTGCACCTTGATAATTAAATTAAGCGCGATATAAATAACTGGAACCTGTCTCAATTCATTTTATAAATGTATTAGTAACATAAAGGACCCAAGGTGTCAGTAAGAGATAAAGACCAACTTGTAGCAATGAATACGTATGAAGAACAGCCATAAAAGCCCGAGCGATTTAGAGAACATATGCGATCATAATACTGTTTTATTATTTACTCGTAAAGGAAACTCAATAAGATTTATGGTGTCTACGTACCGCTGACTAAATTATTTATCTCGGAAGCAGTTAAAATTATCTATAAATAAATTACTCTCGATACAAAGCCGATAGTAATGTAATCCGTAATAGGTCGGGATGCAACACTGTTGCTCCAAAGGTATTGTTTTATGGTTGTATTAAAATTCCTGTGGTCGAAATGAAAACAGTGCCTATCTACTGTACGTTTGTCGAGAATCAGCTCAGCACTGACCACAGGAAGGAGGCTTCATTTAAATTCTAGTAACGTAAGATTAAGGGTCTCGTAGACACGAACTCTCGATGTTTGTAATAGAAGGCAATTTGCATTTAAATTCAGTTCTTTTAAACGATCGGGCAAGCGTATTGGACCATAAATACTTCTGCTAATTTATTTCTAATTTATCAGCACTATATTGTCGTCAATGAATTGAATCAAGCGACGCGTTTGAATTAATTTAATTCCTCTTCAAAAATCTCCGTAAGTCGGTGGCAAGTGGCAATCAACTCATCTAAATAATAAACGTTTAATAGCGCAGGTGACACTGTTAAAATATACATATTTGACATAAATATTTAAATTGGTGATGTTACCGGGTCGACGAATAAAATTAAAATGTCTTGACCTGTCGTGAAATGCGTCGTAGATATGACAGTGGTGCCGATTCCCTTGTCCACAAACTAAACTTAATTTAAGTTCGGTGCATCTTTTTCTTTCTATTTCATTATGAAAAGGACAGAAGGAAGATAAATTTTAGTTTAGTCCTGTTAAATTAATCAGCGCTTGACGTAAATTGACGTAATTCAATCCTTTTCTTAATGAAATAGAAAGAAAAAGATGCACTGAACTTAATAGTTTAGTTTGTGAACAAGGGAATCGGCACCAATGTCTGAAATGGATCCAGCTAAGCAGTACAAAGAGTTCTACGCCAAAAGCATTGGCTTGACTAGCACCCTACAGACGTAGAATTTGGTACTGTGATTAATGATGACCTAATACTGTACCGAAATGATCGACAGCCGGCCACAGAGCGGTAGTAAACATGCGTAAGCGTCATTCACAGACGCGGCCGGATATTGTACATGTGTGAGTGTGCTCTCACATCACACACTCCCGCGAATGGGTGCGTGTGCGCAGTGAAATTATGAAGTCATTTCTATACTGAATACACTCGATTCCTATAATATTGTTCGAAGACAGTTGCATCACGTTTCGCCTTTGAATCAAGTGTAGTGTGGTCTATTATGCTTGCATGTAGCAGTCGTAGGGAAGGGACTCCTTGCGTAATAGCTGTACTGTAATGATATTCATATCATCCGATTGTTCTCGGGCGTGCATATTATCTACGTTCGATGTGTGTCATCGAACTATAATACTGGCTATCTGATCTATTTGAGAATCTGATGTATTCGCTATAAGTATCCATTTTAATTAAGTCAACATGTTTTACTTAACTAATCTTTTGATAAAAAGTCAATTAGTATTAGAGATGATACGATATCAATTTCTGCTCTGGTCAATAATAATACTTTAATTTATAGATGTAATAACGTCTACACCAATGATTAAATTTCAACAGATTACATAATATTATTTCCTGCATGTTTCCGGTGGATTTATCTAAATATTGACTTCTCATTCATGAATCAATTGATTTATGTGCCGGATAACAGGTAGAAAGAAACATTATAAGTTATCGCAAGCGTCTGGTTTGGAATCTTATTAACGTGATTTTTCGGCCTTTGACATCTATCCAATAACTGTTTTGAAAATGACAGCTTGTCCGTTGATATAATGAGCTACGATAAATATTTAAGACATGTATTTGAGACAAGTCAAAGGGTTATTGATTACTAGATGTTTCAATAATATTGACGAAAACGCTCTCGCCATCGCTCATTATATCAACTAATGTCAAACACTATTTTATATTTTCATCAAGTATCGCTCTTGGCACAAGTTATTTTTAAACTAGATACTAGTAAGTTTAAAAAAGGCTTGATTTTCTTCTTTGGCTAATCTGCAGGTGGATTAGCAATGTCATAAATATACGTTTCATCAAAAAGAAAGTTCCATCACATCCCGACTAGTTGCGACTCGTCTACAAATAAGAGGCCACGACTCACGACTGACGAAACTTGTTTCGTATATAGCAATTTAAAATCAACACACCCAATATTGGACAAATTAATGTTTTGCCTTACATGGTCCGAGACTTGTCTAAAATGGTCTTTGGAGTCGTAATTGTGTGAAGCATTATTGTGATGGTGATTTATTGTCTTCCAAGTCTTTACTGTGGCTTCCGTTAATAGTTCTGCTAAATACCACACTGGCATGTTGAAAATTTATATGGTTCAATAACCCCTTTCCTAAGAGAAACACTCTTAGGAAATGGGATATTGACTAACATTCTTTGTAAAACTTATTTCAATCTAAATTTCTATATTCTTATGCCTGAACCATAAGCATAACACTTTTTTCTGCTAGTTTAGATTCTGGCAATGTCATCATCAATTTCTCTCCCAACTCGTTTTGGTCATTGACAAGAGTATTCAAATAAAAATAATTTATGCTTTAATTTCTTTTGCAACTTTTGCTAGACATTTATTGCTTTTGGAAACAGTTGTCTCGGCAAGTGAACACCTGTGTTTAATAAGATGTATACTATATTTTTAGAGGATAATTTCGAAGAAGACGTGACTCACATGCATCCGGTTCTTAGAATTGACATTTAGAGAAGCAGTTTCTGTGATTACCGCATACATGTATTGTTGGTTACATTCAGAGGCGTGTAAAAATACAACCAGGAACCAGGTCCACTGCTGATGTTATTGCTTCGATTTTCGTACGAGACAGAAACGATAAAGCAAGAACATTATCTAATGAAAATCCAGCACAGATTCTTGAATTAAAATCAAAATAGTTAAAAACTTAATTTGAAAAGCAGCCTGACTTGTTCATTGAAACAGTCTCATTCTGTTCTATTACTCAACGTCGTTTAAGACAATCAAGAGAAGTTTGTCTATCTTAAACTGATAATCAATATGCATATGTGTACGCGTGTTAATAACCTGCACATCGGTGGCACCCGTGGCACTGTTGCAGACTGGTCTGGGGCCCGTTATACTCTCAATGGGCTTCATCAATGGACCACGGCTATTTGCATAAACATCTATAGTTACATCTTGATCACCGCTTCATTCATCTACACGAAATTTCGTTATAGCTATACTTTGATTAGCTAACTTTTTTTTATTTGTATAAGATGTATATGGTTAGATGAATATCGTGAATTTTATTTTTGGAGATGTCCCAGATATTGATAGAGTGTTGGCTTTGGACATAGTTGCTCTATTGGATTTTTATTCATAAGCTATTGAAGCAGTAGTAAAATCGGTCGTTTGACGACTATGCTTTTGGCATGCATTATTCGTTTAACTTTATAAGACACTTTGCAACAGAAAAATATGATGCAACAAAATATTATTGAAAAAATTGGATACAAAATGGATTTTTGTCTCCTAAATAATTTAGATTCTACACTAAACTTGGTGCAAGATGTTTCGAAAAGTTTATTTCTGTGCTAAAAACACGTATAGTACATCGCGTGTCACATTACCTTTGAACCGGTTGTAATTTAAAGCAGTTGTTTTTTTCGCAGTCTAATTTGATTAGTCAGTCAGGTGGCTGGCGGCCACCAATATAATTATCATTGACAGCCAATTATTATAATCAACTGGAATTTGATGTTTGGTGAAAAATATTATGTGTTCTGTTTGATTTATAAATAAATGTTGCTATAATATTCTGACTAAGTCTTACGTCTTCGAGACATAATTCAACTCGGAACTGGAATTCGACAAGTTTTATACCATTCTTTAAATATTTCAAATAGATTTTCTAATATAAACAATGCATGGAATGAGATGTTTCAGCATCATTCATTTTCCATAAGCATTTTCGTACATAACCGGAAATGATCCTAAACATTGACGTCAGACTTCAAGATCTCTGCTCTCTATAACGAATTACAAATGAAACCGATAAAAAATGTAGCAGTTTTTTCTCATCGGACTTTTCCACTAATTAAAAAATGCGACAGTGGTCGTAATTGTTTCTGTTATGGATCGCCGTGAGAGGGTTAATGGTACGTTTAACCTCACCTTATCGACGCTAATATGGCTTTACCAGATACTAGCTAGCTACTCAATTACTTTATTTTTTTCACTATCGCAGTTCTATTAATGATTAATGGGCTATATTTCTTGTTTTTAGGGCTCCATACCAAAATGGTAAAAAGGAACCCTTATGGTGCGACTCAGTTTGTCTGTCCGTCTGTCACAGTTGGATATCTCATTAACTACTAATTCTATAAACTTGTGGAATAGTTTTGATAACGTTTGCCCAACTATTTTGCAAATATGAAAGATTATTGAAGAAATAGGTACTGAACGGGGTCTTAAAAATTGAAGTGGGGCTACTAGGGCATGTGGGGTATCATATCGCACCTTTAGAATTATAGAGACCTAATTTGAAATCATCAATCACATCATCAGTTAATGACATCATCAATTAATTCACAATATTCTTTAGAAAGGTTGAAATCTTAAAATTTCAAATATAGGTCACTATAATATTATTATAGTGACCTAATTTGGTGATGTTTTTCAACTTCTGAAGAAATTAGGTCTCTATAATTCTAAAGGTGCGATATGAAAGAGTGCTATTTGCACATTCTCAAACATTTTTTAGGCCCCATAGTTCTCGACTTTTGACGAAAAATTAAAAAACAAAATCTGGTACCCTTATTGCCGAAGTTTGCATAGATAAAAATCTGAAATTACTCTATGTGATAGAAATTTATGTAAAGATTACAGGAAAAATAAAACGATTTCTCTAAATAACACACTTTCAACAAAACTTACATTAGTTCCACTATCGGTCAAGAGACGGCGCTGACCTAAAACTGCAATATTGTACACCGCCCGCGCCGTGTCAAAATTCTCTGATGAATATAGGCCTCGCTGATGAAAATTTAAAAACATTTCACGGTTCACAACCAAAATGTCCTCCTTCCTACCTACTCGCAGGTTGCTTTGGGTGAAGCACAGTTGTAGTTTTTTCTGGACACAACAATTTAGGTACCTATACGAATGAAGCTATATATAATGGTACGGAACCCTCGGTATGCGAGTCCGACTCGCTCTTGACCGGTTTTTCTTTTTAAATAGCGTGCTAAAAATAAATGCTGCATCATTCTGTTTGATTAATATAGAATGGTGGGTGCCTCCCTAGTAGACGCGAGCATATCGTCACCCGTGGGTGTTGTAACTGACGTCTTGTATCAGCTGATAGACAGCAGCATCCATCAGCACACTGATAGCCGACTGAATCGGGTTTCACAAAGGACTGTGGCGACAGGAAAATTGCCCTCGTAAAATTAGACCTTCTATTTAACGAACGGAACGTGTAAAATATTCGCCAATTATGAGTTACGAACCCTAAGATCCATTTAACGCTTAGTAAGGAAAAGCGCACGCTCGTCTGCACAAATCTAGATCAAAACATAATAGTAGATTAAACCGGCTCTCCCGTTACTATTTAATTTTCTCTTCATGTTGTTTATCTCATTAAAAATCTGAAATCTACTTTCCCGGTGACAGATAACGATCTGGGCATCAATAGGCGAAGTGAGAATACTAATACTACACTCAGATAATTTAAATAAGAACAAAAGCGTATTATAAATTCTGAAGTCGATCGAAAGCGCATCCGATTTGCACTTGTGATGATACTCACATCCGTAATTATATCGCAAGTATTAACACGACCAAACGTGGCTATTCAGAGCTTTCGTCGTGTTGCAAATTACCTTCTGAATAACACGAATTATTTTTTTGCTCTGTAGCCAAATATCGCAGATGCGGCGATAGGCTTCAATTTGTGGATCATAATTCGTATTTTGCTGCGTTTCGACAGGCACGCTCGCAAAATTATGTACAAAGTGTACATAATTTTAGTGCAGAATTTAGAAATTATTTTTGGAAGAACTAGCTAAAGTTGCTCTTGGCTTGTTTGTATGTTAAAGTGCTCTCCAGAAGTCGTGGTTAACAGTCACGATTCGCGTTTTGGCTGATTCCAATTTAATCGGTTTGATGACCTTTAAATTGTAGAGCGCGCTTATTTCCTAGATAAAACGTAAAAAAGAAAATGAACGAATATTTCCCGACATAATACATTTTTGCAGCTACTTTTACTGAAACTGTACTTTTATTTGACATTGATGCATCATCAGTTTCCCGTCGGGTATTAACTTAAGAAAAAGCTCGTCGCATCCATTAAGCTTGATGTACTACCCACTTTTTTGTTCCGTTATCTGGGAGATCGTGGATCATATTGTTAGCGTTTTATTGGTGCAATCCGTCATGTCTTCAGTCCGCCCTCGATCGCATCGCTAATGGCGCGCGCCCACCGCGCTGTTTCGCAATAATCATCAATTTACGGTAATTGGCCGACGAACACCTCCGAAGGCTTGTTCTCTTATTTCTCAATAGTAATCGAGGGGTAGCGTGGGCGGTGGTGACCTCTCGGCACGCGTGGGTGAGCTTTCTACGACGATCCGATGCGCCACGCTTCTCTAATGGCTATACGACCACGTATCAATACGTGAATGTTAGTTTTATGGCAGTGCTTTAGCGCCCTATGATCAATGCCTTCAAGAAATCTTGACGATTCAATTCTGTCCGGTGTCGATTTGTTGAGAATATTGTCGAGTTTCTGTTTGTTGTTGCAAACAGGTTGCAAAGATCATAATATTGAATAATTCAACAGGACAACTTAGTCGTGAACCGCCTACTGCACTCAACTGCGCCGTTTTCTGTACCGAAGGACTAAAACTACGTCGTTTTGTTCTTAAAGCCTATGTAATGCATTGTTTATTTTATAAAGCGGCAGGTTTTGTTTTTTTAATCATTAGTGTCAGTTACACGGGCTGGAACGGGCAAGGTTGATTACACCGCAGCTGTCAATAGGCAGTGTTTAGTTTCACAATAAAAAACAGTATTAGTTGACGAAACTAAATTCCACGTGAACAACGCTGTGGTCCAGATTTGGAGACCCGCATCAAAACTTAAAAATATAGAAACACACATACTTGGTCTCTTACCAAGTATTTGACTGACTTTATTTACTTCTACGATTTGGTCAAAAAAATCCTTCTATTATCAAGCATAATCAGTTCTATAATGTTCCCAATGCTGGGACACAGAGATCTATGTCCCAGCATCGGGATGGCTGATTATGCTTACAGCCCACTCCCCTCTCGAAGAGAGGAGATCCTCTCTTCGAGAGGGGAGTGGGCTGTAATCAACCACGCGCGCGCGGGCCCAGTGCGGGTTGGTACATGTCACGTCTTCGAATTTTTGGTTCTAGGACTTGCCGGTTTCCTCACGATTTTTTCCTTCACCATTGCGAGAGCAGTGGCTATGTAATTATTTACACAACAAAGTAAAGCGCCTGTCTGGGTCCGAACCCACGACCTACAACTCGTTAGTCGAGGTCGTTACCAATAGGCCAGCACTGCTTTCATCACTCTCTATGAAAATAACTCATGGGAAACATGAACTAATACTAACTGGCCTATACGTTTATATGCCCCATACTATCTAAAAGTAGTTAATATGCAGTGAGGAACTCTCCAAAATAATAAGGCTCACACTTAACAGTTTTTTTTGTCCTCTTTGATCCGGATAGTACGTTCCTTTCTGGTGATAAAATATCGTATTACACATTTGGTTGCCGAAGCAAATGAAGTGTTTTAAAGCGTTATATTATTTTACATAAAGCAGGTCGGATTATAGGAATATTTTAATAAATAATTTATTTAATCATGTTGTTAATACAAAATACCGAGGCTGGCGATTAGTCCGATCGTGACGCAATTTAAGAGTAGCCTTACTTCTGAATATAATTATTTAAGAAAAGGAGGAACAAGAAGAAAGAAGTCGCAATAATAGAAACCTCTTTCGTGATGCCAGACTTAATTTAAAAAAAAAAAACAAATAAAAAAAGTTATGCTTACAACTTCATGATATTATATGGCGATGTTGCACGATCCATTATACGAAAATTATAATAGTAATGGGTGTCGTGTGTCACCGTAGGTTCGACGTTAATGTAGTCTCCGCGTTTAATGTTGCGGAAGTCGCCTACGCGCCGAGATTTAAAACGCTCACGACTAAAGAGTCGCGCTTTACTTTATTGACCGCTTAGATTGGTACATGATAATCGTAATTACTGCCCGTTATAGTAACTAGTAGCTGGCTGATTACTGAGACACCTGTTTTAAGTTCTATGTTCAACGCAAATTATTAAAACATTTATGGAATAATTTGCGCTGTTATGTTGTAATAAATGTTATTAATGGATGCCTTTTACACAGTATTTCGTATTTAAGGCTGAGGAAAGAGGAATTAATACAATTATGTAATGTTATTCATGCGTTTAGTAAACGTACGATTACAACAGAAATATTATAAATATTATAATAGACTTGCTGTATCTTTTGACAGCAACACAGACAGCGTAACAATAATAAAAGCCATTTTCGTGTAATTCAAATGCAAAGCAAGATTCGTCCGCTGTAGGTTTAGCTCCAAGAAAATATTTTTTCTGGTCCTTTTAGGCCATCATCTCAATATAGCATACAATGTTTTCCTAATGCTAATTTATGAATCAAATATACACAAGCACATTTATGTAATTTTTATGGTGTACTATAGAGTATTCTATCTATCTAATATTCCACTTCCTCCATAAAACTTGAGATTTGATAACTACAGTATATCAAACCAAAAACTTGAAATGTATAAAAGAGAGAATGAAATAATTATATTATGTTGGAGGAAGGCCTGACAGTTACGTAACACCGGCCACACAGTGCGCCCGCGCCGGTCAAAAGTTCGCCTGCATACATAACGCCCACGCGGATCCGGAGCCGGCACATCATAGGGAAGTCGCTCAGAAGTACGACTTTCAATAACACGCGTAAATTTATTCACATTCGTTCGAAACACTTCCACACAGCCACATAATTATACACTACTAGCTTCTGCCCGCGACTACTTCCGCGTGTAATTTCTTGTTCCCCGACCCATACCCCACCTGCGATATTATTTTGTTTTCACTCGGCGTTTTTTCTGACTTTTTTCTTTTTACTCGGCTGCTCAGGTTCACAGCGTGATGTTAAATAGCCTATAACCTTCTTTAAGAATTGGGCTATCAAATGCAAACAGATTTTTTTCAAATCGGATTGTTAGTTCCAGGGATTACCCCTACACACAATTTTACTTCATTATAATATAAGTATAGATAAAAGAAGTCACCTTTAGCTATCTATTCTCTTAAATATTGGAGTCCAGAAATATAATAGGCTTTAGGCAGAAAAGAGCTCAGTGAAAGTCATCTTAGAGTTTGCATAGTTGCCCAGTCTTAAGAACAAATCTTCGGCACTTCGGAGTATTTTGTGGATTGCTTATTTATACCAAGATTTCGGATCTCCATCGCGACACCTTATCGTCGTCATTATTAATGATCCTTCACTATAACGGAACCTTTAACTCAATGGAGTAAGGTTTATAACCGCTAGTTCAGCGTAGTTTCAAGTTCTATGGTTGTTAAAACTGAATTGTTCATGTATTCTAAGATTTCTAAGACGTGAGTTACGACAAAATTGTTATTTATTGATGTGAACTTTTGTTCGTAGGTGAATGAGAAATTGTACAAAATCGATGCATTACCTTTTCATTATTGATTTATTTAAGTTGTTTAATTTATAGCCTTTTAGGGTTCTGTAGTCAACAAGGAATCCTTATAATTTCGCCATGTCCGTCTGTCTGCCTGTCCGCGGCTTAGCTGATACTCTTAGGACTAGTAAGCTGTAATTTGGCATGGGTATACATATTAATCATGCCGAAAAGGAGGTAAAATTAAATTAGGAACTATTTTTTTTTTTTAAATGGGTCGTTCGTCTACGGTTAAAGTGGGGATATTTTTCTCGTATATCTCCTGGTGTGCGGGGTATCTGATATTGGATAGGCCGTTCAAAACTATTGCGGGTGTGTAAAAACCATTTTTCGATTCAGGGATCCGTTTGCGAAATATTAAGCTTAAAAGTGTAAATTTTTATTAGAGTCAAATGCCCCTGCCAGCTAAATGGTTGTTTTTGGATACGTGAAAAAAAAAAAAAAAGTCGCGATTGTCGTATTTATGTAACGGAGTTAAAAGGAAAACTATCACAGAAAAGTAGGCTTTACAAGATAACGAGTAATAATCAATCAACTTACATTTGCAGTTGGTACGTATAGAGAACATGTATTTCAACTACAATGTTAAGTTAGTTCTTGGGATAAATTCGTCCGAATTTCGGAACCCTTTATTGTATATTATACTTTATTGGAACTATGGCATTAAATTCCTATCCGACAGCCTATCTGTGCTCAAAGCTTTAGAGAACAAACAAACTAACAACAAGCTAATTTTTGAGTGCCATCTAGCTCTGGAGAGTTTATCGACGTTCAGTCGAATTACCCTCCAGTGGATCAAAGGGCATAGTGGATCCTTGAGCAATGACGCTGCAGATGAACTTGCGAGAGAGGCTCTGATATGAAGGTGCTAAGCCCGTACCCACTTCTCCCTCTGCCTTTCTCTCAATTTGGTGCGTGGATTCGCCAAAGATCTACCGAACTCCATAACAACTGATGGTCACGGGTAACAGACTGTAGACAGTCAAAATTGGCTTTACCAATGGTACACCCGCGATTAACTAAAAAACTCCTCAGCTTAAGTAGAAATAACCTTAGAATAATAATAAGTTCAATTACGGGCCATAATCTCCTTAACAAACATCTTTTTAACATAGGCGCCACAGACATCCCCCTTTGCAGGGGCTGCCTTGACGCCGAGGAATCAGCCGCCCATGTCATCTTGGAATGCGAGGCCGTGGCTCCACAACGTGAAGAAATCCTCGGAACAGTGAGGTCGCTCCGTGAAGCCTGTGAAGCTCCCAGGAAGCTTCTGTGCTTTTGGGTGGAGCTAGGCTGGCTCTGTTAGCCAGAATCCCCACGCACAACGGACCAAATGGGAGTCTATGTGCGGGAAAGGGAGCCCCATCATCATCATCATCATCACCCTTTATTGTGCGTGGTCCGACACGCACTTGGCTAGTTTTTATAGAGTTCGTATTGTGATTTTTGGTATTTCAAGACTAACGAATTCGTGACTCTATGATGTTAATTGAAGTGCGTACTATATTAGTAGTAAGATTATTCAGTTCATTAGCTTACAGCCGGCTTTGCGCATGTCGCAGCGATAGTCCAATAACTCAGCTACCCCCGAGGCCATGTATCGCCGACCAGACACGACTTTCTCGCTGTGGGCGTCACCTGTCGTGCCATACCGTGTCCATCTGGCACACTCGCATCTACACTTCCGAACGATAAAATACACCTTATACATCTACATATAAGATCCATATTAAACAGAACTCTGTAAATGAAACCTTGCCAGGTCTCGCCCACAACCGCTCATTGGACTCGGATCTAGCTCGTCTAGAGACGCTGCGTTCATTATTTTGAGTTCCATTAAAAATTGTTTCATAACAACACTTTCTAAACTTGGCTTCTACAACTCATACTCCATTGTTGACAGAATCGTTTCTATTCACAAAAATTATCGCTTAATTATTTCACTATCACATATCTACTTAATAAATATGTTGCCATTCCTGTCAATTTAGCTTTTACGAGTGTAAGCCTCTTTTGTTGACTAGTATCGCATTGTCATGCAATGTTGTATGAAACAATTTAAATGTTGCTTCATAATTTTTTCTATGTAAAGCATCATTTGTTTCGTTTACATACTCGTTTAGTGTTACTGGTTCGCCTACATGTACAGTTTTTGTCTTGCTATTTAACATGATTGTCTATTGTCAATCATAGACAAAACATAAAATTGCGACATTGAATCAAGTTTGAGTGACGTTCAATTTGGCTGTATTTGTCCAACTATCGCCCACTGTCGAATTTGTACCCTTCAATCGTAATCTTTTCATTCATCTGAACGTTCATTGACAGATCATTAATTACATCTGTTACTGTCAAAACCATTTGTTTTAGTTTGTTTTTCAAATTTATTCCGAACGTTGTCGACTTAGTACTCGTAATCCGTTAAAGTAATCTCTGATAAGATTATCTGTATCTGAGTAAATTATGTATCTTTTGTTTTCTATATCTATTGATACGATATCGTATCCAAAATTCAACTGCGTAGTATGTGTACCAGTGTTTGTAGAGCCCCTGAACCCTGGTGCACATTTGTCAGCATTTTTCTAACGTGTCAATTTGTCATGCGCCACGTACCTGGACGTGGCGGTTGCACAACGCCGCCCATCGCCACTTCGCATGATACACTCGACCAAAATAAAATATTTATCACCTCAAGATAGGCCTTAGGCAGACACATGATAGTGTAGTTCTCTCCTCGCTGATAACGACCGCGCCCCTACAATTAAGATTATCACGACATGATTAACAAGATTACATTCGACCTCAAATTGCGCAGTCTTTGGGTTTTATAAAAGTTTATAGCCTATCGTGGAACATGTTTGCTACCGAATTTATTAAGTGTCCTGATTATTTGGGACTGCTATCTCTTCGAAGACAGTTCAACGTTGAATGTGAAAAGTTTACTGAATGACGTCCGAGCATCGTAGTATCAATAGCCGTTATCGAATAATGTGCAGTATGTTGACAATTAAACGCGTAAGCTATCGTGAACAAACGGTGTCCATTCAGTACAGATAATGCTGTACCAATATGTTGTTGTTTTGATAGATTCCTTACAAATGGAACGAGTCGCGATATCGTGCGGTTTACACTCTAACGCGGTGGACCTCTGCCCTCAGTTGCACAATTGTCACAAAAACACGGTTATTCATACGTCTATTTTTAAACATCTATAATTCTACATTCTGAAACAAGGTGTGAGGCCCAACGTCAACCTAGAATATGACATTTTTATAGTTGTTATAATATTTACAAGTCGTTTACGGTGACGGTGTTATGTAAACATGCAGGGAATAACTAGATGAGTGAATACCTAGAATGATAATGATCCAGGTACATTATATGCAGTAGTGACCGGCTTCGTTACCTCTGGGTAACGGTCGTCGATCAATCGAGTGGGTCGCGCATAGAAAACGACATTACTTGCAATCTGCGTGTGCGCATGAATATGCAGAGCAGATCCATCAGCATGCTAATGCAGTCACCTGACCGCCTCCGCGTGGCGTCAATTACGTATACAAGGTATTTACGCAGACAACCGACTTAATATAATTTTAGCCTTTAAGGTATAAGGGCTTAGGGTTACTTCTATGAAGGTCTCAAAAAGCATGTCACCACTCCATACAACTACAACGAAACATTCAAATAGTATGAAAAACCTTTAGATCCACTGGTACCTAGTACTTGTGCGGTTCAAGTACTTACTTACCTAGGTACTGTGCAAATTTTGCTGCGTAAACGCAAGCGTTGGGAATTGCGATAGCTGTACACACAAATTGATCCACCATTTGCATTTGATGTTTTTGTAAATTGTTTTTTATTTTCCGCGTTTTATTTTGTTTTTTTGCTCATTATTTTACAATGACTTATGTAAGAGATATGACGTATTTTCAGCAAAATAACTGAAAGTGAAAAACAACATTTTGAAAAAGAACATTATACGTAAATGAAAACAATCAGCACAAAATATAATCGAAGCTCATAGAGCGGTGAGCGTGGGCTTTGTCACGTAATGCCCTAGTTCTTAATTCTTGTTACTATTTCTGCATCGACCCTTATCTTTATTGAACGCTGATAAATATTGATTAGCTTTTTTAATACTTAAGTACTTACATACCTGTCTAATTATAGATCGGTAATACTCGACACACTTATTGCCTTTGTTTTGTAGAACAACGGTTCAATTACATGTACATGTAAAAAGTACTTATCAATGGAAAATAAAAGAGCTTCGAAGAAAATCGAAACCTAACATGTGTTAATCTCATTGGATTGAATTCGCCACGAAGGTCCAAAAAATGTGGTCTCTGTATTTATATTGCTTGCAAATGGTTAGAATGATGAGGTTAAAGATGAGAATAAGAATATTTATTTGCTACATCACGTTAATTTGACACTAACATAACCGACGACCACATAAATCTAAATAATAATTGCCTTATTATTTAGATTTCTGTGCCGACGACCGAACTTAGAACGAATATTAGAAACGGTAACGTAAAATCAAAATCTTTTATTTCACATAAACATATGTGGGCACTTATGAAACGTCAGGAGCTAGGTGCACGGTTCCAATTGGTTGTTTCTTATGGAGAAGAACCGGCAAGAAACTCTACGGTTACTCTTAAAATTAAATTGGCTTTTACAATGTTTTCAAATTAATGTGTTAATATGTATGGGAAGACAATGTAGGCCTGTCAACAAGTCTCTCTCTTCGTCGTTTCCTCAATGCCGATAATCGCGATATTTGTACGGCCTCTGCTGGCATAACATAGCGTACTCTTTATTATCTTTTTATACCATTATTATTGTACATACCTATGTTAAACAAATGAATGACTTATAACTTACGACGCATCGCCAAGTTATGCGGTCTTCTGAAGTGTGGATCGCTCGGTAAATACTGCCTCCAATAGCCTTCTTGATCGCGTCTGACCATCTTGCCGGTGCGTTACCTTGAGCGCGTTTTCCTTCCATCCGGCCCAGTATCATAAGCCTTTCCAGATCATGCTTAGGTGAACTCATTAAAAGTCCGAAAAAGCTGAGGGCACGCTCCCGGCATATTGCAGATAGCCGCTTGGTAATGTTGAGGTCCTCTAGTATGGATTCATTCTTATTAACATAAGCGGGATATTTACCATGTTTATTCATTTTTCTGAGTTCAATAATAATGTTAGTGACCATGACAGTTTAAAAATGGATTCATTCGTTCACATGGCGGTCCATGATATACGAAGTAGCCTCCGCCAACACCACATCTAGAAAGCAACGATTTTACTGTTCTAGCGGCTTTGAATGCACCACGTTTCCACGCCATATAAAAAGATGGAAAAAATAGAGCACGGATCAGTCGTATTTTGGTATTCCGACGGATGCCACGGTTCTTCAAAATTTTCCCCAGACTGGACATTGCACTTTTGGCCATACCAGTATGACGGCGGATTTCCTCAAGGCAGCTGCCCTCATTCGTGATCAAAGAGTGTCAAAGACCCAAGATACACAAACTCGCTGACTTTCTCATTGCTATCGAGTAGATTTGAGCACCGAAGAAGATGAACACGGTCTACCAGCATAAATTTTGTCTTGGCGTGGTTCATCTTAAGTCCCAAGTTTAGCGCTCTTTGCTTCTATACGTTTCAACAGATCCGCCATCACCTCGCTCGACGCACCTATAGTGGTATCGTCCACATTACTTAGGTTCGTGAGCAAGTCCCAGGTGGGACAGGGGGGGCGTGTCAACAAGTACCAGGAGCAAAATAAAAAATGGTCTACAAATCGACCATCTATAAAGCCTAAATATTAAGTAATTAGAGTTCAAGCAAAGCCAAACACGTGAGATACTGTTAAGGCGAAAGCGCTAAGGTAGCCCGCGAAATTCAAATATTCTTACGTTTTTTGCAATTTGCAGATCAGTGGCAGGTTATATGTTGATCAAAATATGATTTGCGGCCGTTACAAGGATGTATTTACAGAATTATAATCATTAAAATCATCAATACAACTGTCTAAGACCAAGACTGTATTGAACGACTATTTCATAAAATCATTACATTTGACAGCAATTCTAACTTAATGAGTTGTATTGCTGGTTCTAATGATTATAATTCTGTAAATACATACTTGTTACTGTCGCAAATCATATTTTGATCAACATACAACCTGCCACTGATCTGCAAATTGCAAAAAACGTAAGAATATTTGAATTTCGCGGGCTACCTTAGCGCTTCCCCCTTAATTAAATAAAACTCATATTGGGGGAAGAAATGTTGATGTTAATTTTGCATGTTATCGCACAGTACACCAGGTTAATAAACTTGAGATAGTTGTCAAAGGAGATAAAAGAATAAACACAGTAATTCTCACGTCAGGTAACTAGATAACACTTCACACTCGCTTGGATTTCATGTAAATATTGACTTACTGTCAACTTTATCACAAATCCAATGAACTACAGCACTCTACCAGTCTTGAGAACGATTGGTGGTTGCCATGTTGCCAACAATTTAGAAATTGTTTCACAGGTAGTATCAATGTTCACGAATGGTCATGAATATGTTAATGATGTTGATGACAAAAAACAAACGCTTCATAGATACGGAGAAAATATGCATATTTGGCATTCTTGCGTGGGCCCTGTTGGCATAGGGCATAACAGTTCCGTAAACGACAAGACGTGATTAATTGAATGTTAACGAGTTACAATGAAAGTCCACTATTATTTATTTGCTGCTCGTGTATTTATTTTCTACAATGTAATGGACTCATTGATTGAAGTAACTGATCGCAACCGAGTGGCATGCGCACTGCGCACGCGCAAATATTGTCACTGTCGCGCTCTTATCGTGCAAATGGGTCGTTAACAGGTGATGTTCAAACACGCTAAGCTCGAGAAATATGTTCCAACTGAACGCGTAAAAATATGATAAAATACGACCTCGTCTCTAAGGCCATGGAAGATTGAGGGTGTGTAAAAACTATTACGTAACCTGTGTTTAAGCTCGATACTCCTTAATCCCCGGGCCATAAAAAATAGTGACGGGATCCTGTTTCGAAAGGAGCCAGGAGATGCGCGGGGCGGGGAGCGGGCGCGGCACCTCCGAGGCGCGCCACTCTGCCGCCGAATAAATTATGTTCTTTGGCCCGTATCACGCGCCGCGCGTCCCGCCCATGCCCCTCGGGACCTTATCGATCGAGTTGGATAATCCTAGAGGTCGCTAGATCGCCGGCGCCTGCGCGCTGTGCGATGATGACCTTTCACCCCGGCAGCATGATCGGAACCGAATGCCATTTGCAATAGTCACGACAGAATTGTTTTCCCGATATCTGGGGGGCGTCGTTTGCGTGCTGCGACCCTGTTTGTTTTAATTACCTTGTCGCTATTCGTCATCCGTATCTGTCCCATCACATTATATCGCGCTTTCCTCGCAATAAGATGCTTATCGTTTAATCCAATTCGGTCGACGGAAAGGCACCGCAGTTTATTCATATCTAAAACAAGATTGAGTGCGGTGTTCCACATCGAATTCATCTTGATCGATTGCCCTTTTACTTCTATCTTTAACAAATCGATTTATATGATCGCTTGCAATTGCAGCACTCGTAACGTCAATTCGTTTTCGTGTAAATTAACCGATACCAGAAACATCTGAGCTGTTTGCCGAATCTAAAGGAACTAGTTTTGCACGTGCGCTGCACAGACACAGCGACCTATTCCCATAATATCAACAATCAGTTCGGTGTGTAGAAACGTGAAAGTAGTTTGTAGTACACTGCCACGTGATTTATACTTAACGTCGGCGTCGATGCTGTTGATGAGGTTCTGATGGCATGTTTAAACGTCATCAGATTTCCCATGAGAAACACCAGTATAAAATCGCTCACCACGCCGGTAACTGTCGCACGGGACGAAATTATTTTCGAATGTGATCAAACACGCCATCAGAAATTCAGAACCTCAGTCGCGATTCGTATTAGGCTAATAACTACGATTATTTGCAAATTGATGTCACAGACGGGACATGAGAACAATAGTGTCGTTTCTTTGCGTAGGTATGTAATTTGAATTTATAACAGTAATTTGCATACGTTTTGGCAATCGACACATGCCCCTGAGTTTAGCATGTCTCGTTTGCGGATATCCTTGAGATGCATTAGTGGGCAGTGGTCCCGTACAACAGATACTGATTGCCGCAATTGAAGGCAGTGTATCGAGTGCAGTGGCCACGTGAGCCACATGCGGCGCGGATATGTCGCACGCTGCTCCTGCTAACAGAGATAACGAAGACGCATCACCGATTGTGTGTAACGATGCGACCACACCGATTACACGCGTATACACATATTATGCACTTGGAGCATCAGTGTCGCAAACATCCAGGAAGTTGGCATTAATGAACTCAAATTAGAAAAATAAAATAAAATAGAAGATGTGTGTAGATGGTCATAAAAGTTTCGGATTAATAGCGTTCCGATTAGTTAGCTCCATAAGGTTTTATTGCTTGCGTTTCTCTAATAACTTGTCGAAGTAGGAGTATTACAGCACCTCGTAAACTATAAAAAGCTTCCGACAGATGTTGGTTTTCCAGAAATGCTACCAAAAAGTCTTGTTCTAAAAGTATTTGTATTATTATAACTGCTTAAGCGTTATGAATATTTGAATCGGTTACATTATGAACGGCTTCGTTGTTCTTTTAATATCGTAATCATGTTTTTACTTTTCCTTATACCAATATAGTTGATCTCCTGTTTAATTTATTCAATGCTTCTTTGTTCCTATTATGTAGTCTACCATAATCATATTTGGAGTTCTGAGAGATTCTTTCCTCGTCCGATACAATAAGTTAATTGTGTTGACTAATGGCTGGCCGATCAGAGGCAAGAGTTCGCCTAATACATTCGTAAGTAGATCATGATAAACAGTTGGCAATGCAGTGCTGGCGTCAATGAATTGCAACGCGCGCGCCGCATTTGTGTATCTGATGAGTGTAGTGCGATCGCGGCTCGGTGTTCGCGTTATCTTGGCGGAGCCATGTGGAGGCTGTGCAGCGGTGCATACTGCACGGGGCGGCGCGGCGGACGCGGGGCCTGCGCCCAGGGGGACGCCGCTCGCGCTCCGCCCGTCATTCGCGCCGTGGGCGTCACTCCGCCGACACGTATCGCTCTCAGTGTTTTCCGCCAGTGGCTCGGTGTTACGCGAGAACCATAACGTCTCCCGTGAGACAGCGTGCGTTGTGACTGTCCACATATAATCTCAGTGGTGTAAAAATAAAGCCGGCGACAGACGGCGGCGTCCCAAGTTATATTTAAATGATAGCGCGGACGCAGGGCCGAGCTCGCCTCGAACGCTCACCGACGGCATGAGACGACATGATCGAAGTACGTGCAACACCTTAGTCCGACACCTAAACCAGATCGTAAATCTAAGCTGCAGTTGTCGGCTGCTGACTTGAGTATTGTGTTCCCTTCAAGCGAGGTCCAAGTGTTCCAACTTTGTGCCAATCTACTCCTGAAGACGAATCCTCTGTGTTTTTTGTTTGTTTTGTATAAGTGTTCGCATCTCCGGACCCAGTTGTGATCTCGACGTGTTTTAGTTTCCGCTTTCTGAACGGATTTGCTACGAGTTAAGGATGTGGAGTTGTGGACGTTGAATCATTCATAGTTTCCTGTCTTTGTTGTATTTATATTTTGTTCGTCAATGTTTGTGTCTCGTCGTAAGTAAACTGGTGTTGATGTAATCTTCAACGTATATTTAGAAGTTTATTTGGGATTACTGTAAAACTAGAACGTTTGTGTTACCAATATGTAGCTACCTTGTGTTTGTGTAAGTCATTCACAAACGCCTTTGATTCATAGTTAGTTGTTACCTCGTATGTGTAATTGTATGAGCTCAGGGGGCCAAGTCTACTAATGTACAAACGTTGCAATGGTCTCTTCATTGTGAGTTTTTGACAGATTTGCCATACAAAAACGGTCAAATACTCACAATGGCGAGACCATTGCAACGTTTGTAAATTAGTAGACTTAGGCCCCTGGTCTCAGATTTCCTTACTAGCTATCGCCTATCGGTATTTACTGACCGCAGCTTTATTACTATAACGTCATTGTAATCACTACCTATAAAATAATACTGGTTCACTTGACTTCATATCGGTATTTAAGTTTTATGCTCAACACTCTTGACAAGCAGACTTCATTCAAACTTGATAGTTTAATTAATTATTTATGACGTCTCGTCACTTTTCCGAGGAGTAGCGTCCCTAATCGAGCATTTTCATAGCTAAATATAGATTTATTTGTCGTCCAGAAGTGAATTATGCTAGAATTGTTGATTAAACTTGTACCTGCTGTTATTGTATGAACACGGTCCGTATCGTTTGGAGCGCGCCGGGTGTCGACCGGGAGGTTACCTGTTGCTCGCTGCGCTTGCGTGCAAAAAATATATGCTCCGATGCTGGATGAATGTTTAATGTCATTAATATTTATATTCCTGTTCATAATTCTTTTGTGTTCATATTCAGACGTAGCGTATATGTTTACATCTTTAGATTGTAAGAATGAGGACCTGCTGCAGCGTTCTTTAAAATAAAAACTTTCTTCATTGAATGAAAACCAGCATTTCTTCACTTCAAAAGACTAAGTCCCGTATTACAGAACGTCACTCAATACCCAAGCATTACTTTAAACTAGTTTCAACCAATCAAATGGCTTGAATCTAGTTTAAGTAATACTTGAGTATTGAGTGACGTTCTGTAATACGGGCCTTAGTGCAACTTAATGTTCGATTCGAAGCTAATCCATATTATAAGTGCAAATTGATTCGTAAAGTCAAACCAGAAGCTCTTCAAAAATGCAATCCCTCTTTTAATTCACATAGTATTTAAAGATTCGTTTGAATAAACGATCAGTACTTAGGGAGTGGACTAGTTCATACAAATTAGTCGATCCAGATGTTAATTAATGTTTAAATGTCAAATATATCAAACACCTGTAACCAAATTGCCATTACTATTTAAATGCGGAATAATACAGGGTGTTTGGCAGAACGTTGAACATACGAAAATGGTGGATAGGTGGGGTCATCTGCTACTAACTCAGCCCTAATTTATTTGGCCCTGGCGCCCTGGGTATTTTTTTTTTTTTTTTGTTTTCTTCTAGTTTCACCACTTTCTTAACTTTAAAGTGTAATTTTTATAAAAATGGGTAAAACAGGCAATTTTTTTTTTTAATCTTTAATAATGGCAGATTCTTATAAAATTATTGCTTTCTTCAGATGTTAGCTCGAAAAAAAGTTATGAGTCCTCAAACTTACAGAAAGATGTAAAAAATACTTAAATCTTAAATTCGACTTGCATTAAAAAAAAAAAAATTGATTGAGGAGTTCCAATTCTAACAAAACCTCCCTAGTGTGTGACCTTTCTAATGGTATGTAATTTGCTTATAAAAAAAAAACCTTTAAGAGTTATTTCATAATTTTATCAAGTAGGAAATTTTCGACGAAACTCTACCTTTACGGAAAGTGAAATGTTTTGCGAAATTTAATACTGCAAGGTTGGTAAAAATTAAATGATCGATTGAAATTATGTAAGTTCTTGAATTAAGTACAAAGAAAATAGCTGTACCAGTTAGGTGCGTTAATGAAACAACTGAATAATTTAAAAAAAATAAAATTAAAAAATATCGAGGGGGCCAGGGCCAAATAAATTAGGGCTGAGTAAGTAGCAGATGACCCCACCTATCCACCATTTTCGTATGTTCAACGTTCTGCCAAACACCCTGTATATTAATGAAACAAGAAACGATTATGGCGCACCTAATAGTTGGAGACTTGGAAGTCATTAGTGCGTCGGACGGTTGACTTAATTAATTATCTTAATTCACTCTGCCTCACTGCATTTTTCCCCTTGATTTATTGAACTATTAAGAAATACTCGGTTTCTGCCAATTTCTTTTTCGTTTGTGTGTTCAAGCCAAAGAGAACTATATAGCCATTGGTTCAAGCTAGGACTGAAATTTATTACTCCTTAATCCAGTTAGAAACAAAATTTACAAAGCATCATTATAACATAAAAGACTATAATGATCCTTTCACGATGTCGTCCACAAAAAATTCCAAGTATAAGGTTGGTCAACATCCAAAAGCATCACTTCTTGAGATGTACTAATCGCAATTAACTTTTTTGCAGGAAGTAAATACCTGATGATGTCAAAGTATCAATGCACAATAATGAGCCGGCGCATTACCCGCGACCGTTGTGTCGTCTATGTACAGAACATTCTTGTCAAGGCAATTCATTATTGTTCGCTTGTTGGTTTACTGGATACAGGCTCGGCTCTGTAGGAAGCATCGAAGTTTTGATTTCGTGTAATTAGTATATTTGTGGTATACCAACCACATACGATGGCTTCACTTGATAAATACGTACATAAACTCACGCCTTGTTCCAAAGGCTAGGCAGAAATTATAGAACGCCACCTGTTATGCTCCTTACATACTCCTTTTGCTTCGTTGACATTCATACGTCTGGTCATACACGCCCGCCGGTTGCGAATGCTAAGCACCTGACCTTTCTGAAGAACATCACCAATCACTATAAGTTCTCCTAGAGCGTCTCCTTCCGGCGTTTCCACTCACATCTGCCTTGTAAATACCTTTTATTAGTCGCTTCTCATTCATCCTCTCAACATGACCAAACCATCTAAGCATTTAAATTTTTGTCACTACATCTTTTAAACCACACTGTTGCCTTATCACATCACTAGGATATATTGTATATTATTAACTAGCTCTTGCCCGCGGTTCCGCCCGCGTAGATGTCGGTTATCGCGTAAAAAAGTAGCCTATGTCCTTCTCTATATCCCAGGCTATATCCCTGCCATTCTGCTAAATTTCATGACGATCGGTTCAGCGGTTTAGGCGTGAAAACGTAACATACAAACAGACAGTATTTTCACATTTATAATATTAGTATGGATTTTTGTTAGAATTATCTTCTACGTGATCATTAGTTACTAAATAAGGTATTCTTGTCATCCCACCTCTAACTCGTAGTGTTCGCCTATTCCTAGGAATTACTTTTGTGTCTGTTTACGTCGACCTCGTTGTTTTCTTCGTCATAATGTTTGTCTTCTTTCAGTTGAATGCTATTATTAAAGATATATATTTATAAATGACTTCATATTGTTATACCATCTTTCAGCAATTATTCATATCCTGTGGAAAGTTTTTTCTCACTTGTTAATATATCTACATCCTTGACTTATGTGATATCTGCAATTCTTTCAGTGTAAGTCGTAGCTGTGTTATCTTAGATTCGTACCGCTGGACATGGCGTGATGTTATTGATAATTACGACGTTTGTATAAAATTCAAGAATCACCCGTGTGTAATTAGGTAGATAATTGGAGTTATTTGGGTCTAGCTCTTCTTTGTAAACAGTTTCTGTTTTGGTATTGGTTCTTAGCATTTTATATCTTGTATTTTTTTTAACCAACTTGTCTTTTCGTACATTCCGTAAGATGTCAGTATTGTTATTTAATTGCGCAATTTGAATATGACCAAATTAAATTTTACATCAACAAAAGGACAGCAATAGTCAGCAGTTTGTGATCAAAGCTTTGATTTTGGTCCTTTGAGACATAATTTTCTATCTGACAACTAGGAGCTAACTGTTTATTCATCAAGTCAATACAAACGTGTCTTTCTCTACTTGCAGGCCGGGGCCTAACGTGCGAGTGCCTGGGTGCGGCCGCGTGCCCCGACGGCGCGGCCAATGGCACGTGCGTCACGCAGCCCGGCGGCTACTGCTTTGTGGCCGTCGAGGAGGTGCTGGACGACAACGGACTCGACGTGGTGGACCGCACCGCCGGCTGTTTGCCGCCGGACGAGTCCGGGTTCATGCAATGTAAAAGCTCGCAGGTGCCGCACCAGCACCCCAAGGTGATCGAGTGCTGCTTCGAGAGCGACCTGTGCAACCGGCGGCTGCAGCCGGCGCTGGCGCCGCCGCCCGACGTGACGGAGACGCCGGCGCTGCGGCCGGCCGCGCCGCCCGCGCTGCTGCTGGGCGCGGCGCTGTGCGTGGCGCTGCTGGCGGCGCTGGGCGCGCTGCTGCTGCTGCGCCGCCGCCGCGCCGGCAAGCGCCCGCCCTCGCCGCCCGCGCCGCCCGCGCCCGCGCCCTACGACGCGTCGTCCGGCTCCGGCTCGGGCCTGCCGCTGCTGGTGCAGCGCACCGTGGCCAAGCAGATCCAGATGGTCGAGTCCATCGGCAAGGGCCGCTACGGCGAGGTGTGGCTCGCGCGCTGGCGCGGCGAGCGCGTCGCCGTCAAGGTGTTCTTCACCACCGAAGAAGCCTCCTGGTTCCGCGAAACGGAAATCTACCAGACGGTCCTGATGCGCCACGAGAACATCCTCGGCTTCATCGCCGCCGACATCAAGGGCACCGGCTCGTGGACGCAGATGCTGCTCATCACCGACTACCACGAGAACGGCTCGCTGCACGACTACCTGCAGACCGTGGTGCTCGACACGCACGGCCTCATGACCATGGCGTACTCCATCGTGAGCGGCCTCGCGCATCTGCACATGGACATCTTCGGCACGAAGGGCAAGCCGGCGATCGCGCATCGAGACATCAAGAGCAAAAATATCCTGGTGAAACGGAACGGGCAGTGCGCCATCGCAGACTTCGGGCTGGCGGTGCGGTACGTGGCCGAGCGCAACGAGGTGGACATCGCGCCCAACACGCGCGTGGGCACGCGGCGCTACATGGCGCCCGAGGTGCTGGACGAGAAGCTCGACGTGGGCAACTTCGAGGCCTTCAAGATGGCCGACATGTACTCGCTGGGGCTCGTGCTGTGGGAGATGTGCCGGCGCTGCTGCTCGGGCGACAAGGCGCAGCTCGTGGAGGCCTACGCGCTGCCCTACCACGCCAGCGTGCCGCCCGACCCGAGCTTCGAGGACATGCACCGCGTCGTGGTGCAGGCGCGCGCGCGGCCCGCGGTGCCGGCGCGCTGGCTGGCCAGCGAGCCGCTCAGCACGCTGGTGACGCTGATGCACGAGTGCTGGCACGCCAACCCGCCCGTGCGGCTCACGGCGCTGCGCGTCAAGAAGACGCTCGCCAAGTACAACACCGAGACCACCGTGAAGCTCGTGTGACGCCTTCCTGTAAATACGTACTTGACTCTCGTAGTGCCGCGCGGACGCTCGCCGACACAGACTGTACCTAGTTTAGGCTCCAAGTTTAGTTCCTCGATAATATTCTATTTATTTTACGATTCATATGAAATTCAATAGCTGTAAAGCCCCATCGATGTGAAAATTCAGTTTGACCACCGTTTTGTTTAAATCTCAGTATTGTTAAGTTTATTCGGATAGCAGTTCACGCCACCAGTGAAATATTACTGTTTATTGTAATTATGACTAACTTATGAATGTTCCCGATGGAATCTCTCCGCAACTGTATGATTTTGGTTTTAGTTTTGTTCTAAAAGTAATGTTTTATTTTATTACTGTTACTTAGATTTAATGATGAAGTGTTTTTATAACAAAATATTTGTTGTCTTCCGTTTGAATAAGCAATCGAAGTGTTCGCGTTGAGGCAGCTTTCTTGTTTCGTGTCGATTGAAACAGCCGTTTCAAACTTGTAAATAGCCCTCAAGTACTGAGCGACACATAATGAGGAAGCTATAGAATTGTAGATATGAAACAATACTCTGTTTACGTTTCTGTTGTAAATTATGGCACTATTGTGAAGTACAGGAACTGCCGCAGCGTGGCCGAGCGACATGTATTGTGATATTTTGACAATAAGACGCCTTTATAATCGTACAAAACAGAGTTGATTTCAAAATTATTGACGTAGCCATGGAAAATGCATTTTATATTCACATGTTTGTTGGTACAGGTAGCTAATGTGGGTTGTACTTAAACGATGATAAAAAGACTAATAGTAGTGTGTGAGTATTAAAGATATGGGATGTAATAGCGCAGTGTCTTATGAGATGCCTGCGCAACGATTAGTATTAACAATTTGATTGTATAGCGACGCACTTGGTCAAGCTGGTCTGATCGAATCTGATGTGCCTTACGATGCGATGTGTGCCTCGGGGCACATCAAAATAAAATATAAGTAAGTACATTTCTGAAAAAAAAAAAAAAAAAAAGAAATCTAGAACATTTTTTCTGTAGTTAGCAGAAAATCAAAATTATTTGAACTCAATCGACATTGTGTAATATTATAATATTTATAGTCTTTGTAATATTATAATATTTACAGTCTTTAGTGATATCTATATCACTCTTGACTAGTTTTTCTGACTACTTATCTGAAGAGCAGTCATGTAATGAATTTGGAAGTGTGTATAGACTAGACCAAGTGTCCGCCTAGCATTTACTAGTGCGCATCGCACCCTGTACAGTGTTGTGTAAATATAGCTGGTAGTTGACATTGCATAGGTTTCTAATACATGTTAAGTTACAAATAAAACATTAATGGACATAGATTATGTTTACTTATTTACTAGCCTTAATAAACCCTCTCCTGAGACATGAGCCCCGAGCTATCCACCCTAGAGATGATGCACAGTAACTCGTAATTTGACCGGTTTTCTGGGCAAGTGATCACGGGACATAGAAATTTTTTAGGTAGGTAAATAAGTACTTATTTATTTAACTTCAATGCAAACGACTTTATCCTGTTTTTTTATTTAATTTATTTATACTTAGGTAGGAAGTCATATTACCTCATGTATGTTAGTCATGTTATCACTAATTGTCATGTCTAATCTAATTGTCAAAGATGGCGACATATTTTATGTGATATCAATAGTCGCTCTTTTAATTGTTCATTATGGAACGCAGAATGTCCGTTTCATACAGATTCGCAAGTAGTCTAATAAAATATATTTATAATTATTATATAGGTCAGATGTTTGTTGGTCCTGGGGCCATTTCTGACGATGTCCTTTGATATTGGTCAAAGCTGTACTTCGACAAATCTTATTTTTGTTCAGTTACGAAATTTGCCAAATACGCTATTGGTCAAGTCCATGATGTGTTTGTCAATCTACCTCCGCCAGTAAGATAAATGGCATTAATTTCGATTTCGGTTTCTATCCAGCGTGCAGCGGGGCCCTTCGTTATTCTGTTGCTTAGAGACTTGAAAGTTTTATGGGAGATACTCCTTCCAATGTACTTTTCAAACTATTAATTTATTTTCAACATTGGATAGTACAGGAGAAATGACATTCGTAAGTTTTTTTTCTATCCAGCGGGGCCCTTTTTATGCTTAATACATTACAAATTTAAATCGTACGCCAAATTAAAGTATTTTCAATGTACTTACACTGGGATTAATCGCCGGGGACGGTCAACTGGCGTTCTTAAGGTGTCTGCACACAGCGGGCGCGGCGCGGCGGGACCGGGCGTGGCGGGGCGCCGACGCGACGCTGAGCAGTTGTAATGTACTAGATATTACGGAGGACGCCACACAGAGCGTCGCGTCACGTCGCGTCGAGCCGGACGGCTCTGTGTGGCGTCCTCCGTAATATCTAGTACATTACAACTGCTCAGCGTCGCGTCGGCGCCCCGCCACGCCCGGTCCCGCCGCGCCGCGCCCGCTGTGTGCAGACACCTTTATTGTGTATGTCACGCACTGCTGGGGCGAAGCCATCGAGAAACACGGCGAAGCACTTGCTGTATCGCTTGATATCTCCAAGGCCTTTGACAGGGTCTGGCACACTGTACTACTCAGCAAGTGTCGCCGTTACGTCAACCGCGGAGAATCAGGGACGCACCAGCTGGCCAGGCGGACGCGTCCCGTCCCGGATGACGTAGCGGCGGCGATAGAATTTATATTGTTTGTGGGAGATTGATGACTTATCTGTACCTGGGGTTTGTTCCGAGAAGAATCTTCAATATCTTGGGAGGATTGCTTCGCATTAATTTACTTTAGTTCTTACTGGTTCGCCCCATCGTTCAGCCCGCCATCTGTAGTTAAAATTAAATTGATTCCAACCGTTCCATAAGTGATAGGGGAAAGTCCTCCAGTACCGGCCGGCATCCAGTACCGGCCAGTTAGAGTTTCCTGAACTCTATAAGAGTTGGCGCTGATATGGTATTTGCTATTAAAGTAATACGTTCTTACAAGTATATGCCCCGCGCGGCGGCGACCTGACGCGACACGCTTACTGACAGTACGCCGATTTGTGTTGTGCATGGTGAACGCACGATACACAACTAAAGTTCTGTGGGTGATTACAGAAGTTTATAGAACGAGTTCAAAAGAAGTTAAACCTGGTATGTATTGGTTATTTATATAGCTATTATAAAATATGTTTAATTTCAATATTTATATGTAAATTATTTTCTAGGGTCGCACATTATATTTTTTTCGTTCCCTACAGTACCGGCCATAAAATTGTCCCCCAGTACCGGCCACTATTTATGTTTATTTTTGAGTGATTTTATTTTATTATAGGTACACAAAGATGCCAGGCAATAATAGTGATGGTGAGAAGAAGAAAAAGAAGGGTGATTGGGATCCCGCCAATATGCATAAAGCCGTGCAAAAGGTGCTGAGTAGGTAATGAAACGAGTGCGCGTCAGGCTGCAGAACTTTATCATCAGTTCCAGATGGTTCAAACAGACGAGCTACTGCACGACGTCACAAAGCTGAAAAAGTGAAATTTTCACAAGTTCTCCATACAAAAAGATGTTGGAACAGAAAAGAGCAGATAAAAGTGTTGAGTCAGCTAAGCGAGGCAGGAGTTTGCTTTCAGGACAAGATACCAGCAAGAAAGGCAAGAACTAGGTTTCAGGAAAAGATATCAGCAAGAAAGGCAAGAACTTGGTTTCAGGAAAAGATGTCAGCTAGAAAGGAAAAGATAAGAAAAAAGATAACCAGAGTCCTCCCCACAGATCGAACCAGGAAGAGACAATTTGTCCTTTGTGCCTTGAATCTCATGAAAAGGATTGGATTCAATGTGGAAACTGCAAGGTTTGGGTCCATGAGGCTTATGTAAATATGTCAGAGCTAGCAAATCAATACACTTGTGATTTTTGCCTGGTATAAATGACCATTTTTATGCTGGCCGGTACTGGAGGCCAAATTTTTTAATGTTGATTTTTCATACTTACACTTCAAATTTTATTAATAAAGTTGATTATTTCTAAATATAATAGTATTTTATTGTTTTTATTTACAGCACTTGAATGCCTTAACACATTTTAGCTGATATTTAACATAAAACCTGGGGGATTTTCATTTTATCCTGCTTAAACCTTAAGGTGACGGTACTGCCGGACTCTCCCCTATACATACATAAACGTTTCTGGTGTCTTAGGTGTACCTTCACACACATACATATCTGCTAAGATCAATTCGGTTACATGCTCTCCTGGTCATCGTAATGATTGGGTATTAAAAAGGAAACCGCAGCCAAGTCTGCCAATTAGCCTCTTGCCATATCTATGTTTAACACAGAACCATATTAGTTTATTGGGTATTAAAGAGGAAACCGCAGCCGAATCTGCCAATTAGCCTCTTGCCATATTTATGTCAACACAGAACCCTAAGTATCTCTAAGTAGATACATTTCAGTTGTATGTACTATATACCCCCTTAGTACATACAACCGTATAACATGTTTTACAGAGACTTCGTATTGGAGCACCGAAGGTCTCTAACTATATCACGGACTGATCACGGCCTTTCGCCTAGTTCAACTCACGAGGTTTTCGCATGCAGCCTCATTGCAGCATCGAAAGACCTCTTAATGTAACCGACTTCTAAGAGCAACAGAAACTTTTTAGTATTGAACAATAATTAGCTCCTTTAGAAAAACTAGAAAATATAGAACCGGCTGGGAATCACTACACTATTGCCTAGTGCTACCACTTAGCTTAAATTCTCTCAGGTGAGCTGCCATTAGTTGGACGCCTCGCATCAAGCACCAATCACTTTCACTTTGCACTAAATATTGAATTAAATATGGCGCATCCCAAGTGTACCGGAGGGCGCCAAATCATAAACATATAAGCTCTTTGTTTATGGTGATCACCTCATGCTATTATACTCAATGGATTGAGGCCCACATCTCATTTATGACTCGCTTGTTACACGTTTCGCCTCATGTATTAATTTAACTTGGTTACATTTTTACTTCGCGAGCTAAATAAACGTCGCGACAGCAAGCTTCCTGCTTATGGCATCCCAGCTGATTTTTGTAGCTGGATATCAGACTTCCTGAGTGAACGGTCGATCAGAGTAGTCGTGGACGGCTGCTCCTCTGACCTTATGGCTACTGATGCCCGAGTTCCTCAGGGATCTGTTTTCTCTGCAACTCTTTTCCTGCTGCACATCAACAACCTGCTTCTGCCTGGTATTGTTGGGTGCGGGGATGACAGTACCTTTTCAGAGAGATACTTGTCCGGCGCAAAAACCGGCGGGGCTAAACTTCGTCCCCTGAGAGAGGCTATGGTAGAGCCGACTAATTTGACCTTGAGCATTGTCTCCCAGTAGGGTGATGACAATCTGGTCTCTTTTAATGCCACCAAAACACAGGCGTGTCTCTTTACCGCTAAAAGGAGTCGTTTTGACCAAACTCCTACTTTTCGGGGACATCTGTTCCTGTAACTGATCGGCTCGAGCTCCTAGGCATGACGTTGATATCTGGTCTCAACTTCGGCTCCACCATCGAGTGCAAAGCTCAAACTGCGGCCAAGAAACTGACCGTCCTAAATAGGGTGAAGCGATACTTTACGCCTGGACAGCTTTTAACCCTTTACAAAGCACAAGTCCGATCCTGCATGGAGTATTGCAGCCACCTTTGGGATGGGTCAGCTAAGTATCAACTTGCTGCGCTTGACTCGGTGGAACGCAGAGCTAAGAGGCTCATTGGCGACGTAAACTGGTGGATGCTAAGCTTCACAGCTTGACTCATCGCAGCGAAGGTTGCCTGCTTGTCGGTCTTCTACAGATTGTACTTCGGCGAGTGTGCCCATGAACTCCACGACCTCATTCCACCGGCCCCCTTCTACCATCGGACATCTAGACGCACTGCAAGTTACCACCCCTACCTATTATAGTTGATATTCCAGCAACTCGCACTAAGCGTTTTCAAACGTCTTTTATAATGCGCACAGCAAAGGAGTGGAACTCTGCCTGCGTCTGTGTTTCCGAACGCATACAACCCTAATCTATTCAAAGTGAGAGTGAAAAGGCTTCTTCTGGGTAAGCTCACTCCATCGTAGACTTTGTCTCTGTCACCCAGACTTAGACTAGAGTCAAGAGCAAAACCATAGTAAAATAAAAAAATATGCGTTTTTTCAGATGCGATAGTACATAATTGTATTTTTTGAATAATAAACTTATTGCAGAAAATTTACCTACGTGTGAGTTCCGTCGAATTGTGAGTTTCAGTTAAGAGCGTTGTCACCGGTCCACTTGCGCCACTCCATTAATAATTACCTCGTGACTGAGAGGGAATTATGAAAAACGGCTCAATCAACTATATCGGTAAGCGTGTCTAGAATTTTCTAATACCTTTTATAAAGTTTCACATTGAGACACGAAGCAACAAAATACGATCTAGAGTGGCGCTAGTGGACCGGTGACAACCCTCTTAACGCACCGGCCAGGCCAGAGTCCTAAAGTTGGCATCAGCTGGCTGATGGTAAGCTGGCTAAGTAAAAAATAACTTTACCTATTTAAAGCGAATTGCATCAAATTGCATGTAGGGTCAGCAAAATAGTAGCATATGAAAGATATGAAACTAATATCTACATGCCACGTGTCATTAAAAAACGAGTGTGGTGTGGTGTATCACACAAATGTTTTAATACCTGGTTATGACTGTGCAGTTTCATACACCACTTTACCTAAATTCATGCAAATTCATCAAAAAAACATTATTTAATATCGTAAAGACTCCCAAATCCGACGTTCTACCGTGGGGGTAAGGGCGCCACAGCAGCCGATCAGGGGGCCAAGTCTACTAATGCACAAACATTGCAATGGTCTCTTCATTGTGAGTTTTTGACAGATTTGCCATACAAATACTGTCAAATACTCACAATGGCGAGACTATTGCAACGTTTGTAAGTTAGTAGTCTTCCCCAGCTGTTATGAACATTATTATGATGACAGTCAAGCGCCGACAAGGAAATTCATTGCAATTTAAATGTTACCATTGCAACGATTATAATTCGCATTATTTAAATGAAAAAAAATAATTATATATATATATACTGCTTCCAGAACCGTTAAACGATTAATACTCGGTTTGGGCTTTTTTTATTCTTTGTCATTTATTGTCCAATGTTTTGGAGACAATTAATTTATATCGATGGCCCCACCAAATAAACGTGCAATGCTTCTTACATGTTTTTATATTCATTTTTCGTTTCTTTTGCCTATCCTGCACCCACTTAATTTTTTTTAATGAATTTATGACTCAAAACACGCCTAATGAAATAGTGAATTTCTTTATTCTAGGGAAATAATTATTTTAAAATTATAGGAATAATTGTTCATGTTATAATTACATGCTTTTTGAGTCGCCAAGTACACAAGAATAAACATGTTAAAACCTACAGACGTTTGAGAACGTTTGTTTTTACTGTGACCTAGTCATGCAAACACAAGAGTAAAAATATTATATAGTTTTTCATGAATTTCCTGAAACTCTTTGATGTTTAAAAAAAAGTTTATATACAAGTCTAAAGCGTATTTTTTTACCAATAATTCGATTATACATTATTTATACTTATTTACAATGAAATGAGCGTTATTGAAGTACGTTTTTATTTTTTGCTGAAATTTGTAGTTGTCATTTTTCTTTTATACGTTTATTCGTAGATTACGTACTAATTATACGTTCCACTCATATCACTCTAGGAGACACTTTCCTGCTGGGGTAAAGTACACCGTTTATTCGGTGGGGCCATCGATATTTATTTATTTATTTTATTTTAAAGAAGGCTTACAGACTAACAAACCAATGATATAAAGAAAGTAATATAAAGAAAATTGCTAATAACAAGCCTCCACATATAGTAAAAAAATGTCGATAAAAAAAAAAGTACATACAAGTTAATATTATTAGTTAATATTAGATAAGTTAATTATCCATAAAAATAGCTGTGCCAAAAGCACACCACACCATTTCCCGGTATCATCATTATAATGCAATATTTTTCGTTTGGCTATCTGTGACAGAGATGGCGCTCTGCTCAATAAAACAACCGAGATTACGGAGTGAAGATCCCTCCCCCTCATACGGAAAGTATAAGAAAAGAAATTTCACGATTAACCGAAGAAATTCGAATGACTGTCTAAAAGCGGGCGCGCAGTACATTGTGCCACTGCCAAGCTTCTTAACACCGTAGTAAAAATCGTAGTTGTATGTCATGCCGTTTGAGAGGTACAGCAATTTGCTAAACGTTACCCCAGCGGCATCTTGAATAACTCTGAAACCTCAAGACGCACAAATTTAATTTTTTGGGCACAATTAGGCACAAATGTGATCTAACTAAGTAGCTAGTTTGTACTCAGCTACGACCATCTGTTAAAAAACATGCCGCTGGGGTAACGTTACTCCAGCGGAATCTGTTTTTCGTGAATATGTTTGGATCGGCTGGACGCACAAATTCTAAATTTCGGGCACATTTACACGAGATGGGGTACTAATTATCTGTCAAGCCGAAATCCTGAAAAGCGACAACATTCCGCTGGAGTAACGCACACCAGCTGAATTAGCAGCAGCAGAATTATTAGCACCAAAACAATATTAGTCCATTTGCGTCGAATTAAGCCTTGCACTGCTCAACAGGCACACAAACGAAGGCATATTAAATCGCATTGTTACTTGCGACGAAAAATGGATTCTGTTCGACAATCGTAAGCGCTCAGCTAGTTGATTAGATCTTGGTTCAGCACCTAAACAATACCCCAAACGAAAACTGACCCCTAAAAAAGTGATGGTCACTGTTTGGTGGTCTAGCGCCGGTGTCATTCATCACAGCTTCTTACCAAACGGGATGAGCATTACTGCTGCAGATGTTTACTGTGAAGAACTGAACATTGTGATGGAGAAGCGCGCACATCTCCAACTAGCTTTGGTCAATCGCTCCGCTCCGCTGCTCCTGCACGACAACACGCGACCTCATACTGCACAGCAGACGGTCTCCAAGTTACAAGAGCTGGGGTTGGAAGTTCTCCGTCATCCAACGTACTAACTAGACCTTGCCCCTACAGACTTCTACTTTTTCCAGAATTTGGATAACTACTTGGCGGGGAAAAAATTCAATAACCGAGAGGCAGTTCTGAATGCCTTTGAAGAATTATAGAAGAATAGAAAAATAGAATGCATTTATTTGTCAGAATATTGTACAAAGTTGTTGCCTCCCGACCAGCAGACGTTTTCAAAAAGGGCAGCAATAAGCTACCACTACGTTGGCAAAAATGCATTGATTGCATGGGTAATTAAATTACTTTGATTAATAAAAATTAAAAATATAGAGAAACAAGGGCGTTAACTTATTTAATAAAAACAGCAATTTCATAGGTAAAGACCTAATTATATACCTATACTTTTTTATGTTTGTTCGCGGATAACTTCGTCGTTTATGAACCGATTTGGAAAATTATTTATTATATTAATTACGTTATTTTCGTTAATTTATTTGTGTTTTACAATTTTACAGGGATTTGAGCTTTTTTTGGATGAATAACTACGAAAATTTTGATTTTGTGACAATTTTTTATCGTAATGGTTAAATGGCTAAAGGTGAAACAAAACGTAAACGCATTGGCAGCTATTTTGAGATTTTTTTTTTGCGTCATGTCATTCAATGTCTGTACTGTGTCGTTTACGTTGGGGGAATATCCGCATGAGGGCAGTTTAGGAAATGCATAGTTATGGGCGGCCAACCCGTCATACTTTTCATACAAACGCTCGTACGTGATTATCGTCGTCGATCGTTGGAACACATCTTTCTATGAAAATTTTGAACTAATTGGTATCATGTGTACTATATCTTGGTTTCTATGAAAGCAAAAAATTTAAATTTGGAGAAACAAAATCAGTATAAGCAATAAATAGCCTCCGAAAATCTGCTGTTTTCACACATTTTACCTGAACTTTGGCCGTTCATAATGTACTCATAAATTGTAAAAATAAAGAAAACATCTGCATAGAAACATCGCACATGTAATGTAGATTCTAAATAACACACATTTATTTCACAAACTTGTAAGGCTTTCTCAAAAACACTCATTTCCTGGATCAAGTTTTATGAAATTTCCGCACACTATTTTTCGTTCAATGTTATTGCGTTCTCACTTGCCTGTTAGCATTACTCGTAACATTGCGCTGGATGAAACAACAAGCTTTTCAAAATCATGCTCGCGTGGACGAGAGACGGACCGGGAAGGGTATGCGTAACCCCAGCAAAATATTGCGCCTTTGAGAAAATTGAGTGTTACAGATAATTAGTTCATAGTTAGTTGCAATTTGTTCAAGTATAGCAAAATTTGTTCAAGTTGTATTTTCGAAGTTTTTCGAGAAAAACTGATTTTGCTGGAGTAACGTTACCCCAGCAAAATGTTTTTCAAAACAGGCATTTAGCCTGAAACCAAGTACATGAAAAGATAGCTTTTGATGAGTTGTAAATGTATACCAATAGCAAAAGTTCATCTTATAGTTTTTGAGATATTCAAGATTTTGCTGGGGTAACGTTTTGGGATTTTCAAAATCTCGAAAACTGTTCGTCACAGAACTTTGAAAAAAATACTAGTTATAGGCCTTTATTTGTTCAAACATAAGTATTTCGATTCATCAACAAATGTCGATGTAATTAATTGTTTTTAAGAATCAGAAAAAATCTATTTACTCGTAAATTTGTACATTTACAAACAAATAAAAATCAGTTACATATAGGTACCTATCGTATACCCTTTTATGGTGTACAAATCTGAATTAAATAACTTTACGCGATATGAAGATATAAAGAGATTTCATCAAATTTCAAGCGGTGTTTCTTTGGCGATCGAATACACAGCTCCCTCTGAACACAAAACGATGGACTATAGATAACAAATTTGTTCATTTTGTTATAAAACATCCCTGAAAGTTTCAGCTTTAAATCCTGAATGGAATAAAAGTTATTCAAAAAACAAAGTGTCAGCAATTCTCATATAAACCGACTTAATTACTGAGGCTACGAAAACGCGAGGATTTCATACTTGCGGGTGTCCTACCCAAATTAGCAGCCTAATAACCGATATTGAGTACAGTCGAGCAGAAAAATATACATGTACTTAACCGAAATCTCAAATGTTTTAAGTATAGGTTATTAAATTTTGCTATAGATTTGTTAAGTATTTTTAAATGTTAAGGTGGGGTGGTTATTATTTAAAATCATAGACATAATCATAATCACAAAAATATGCCAAAAGTCATCCTTTTAGATTTATTATGCATATCAATATGTACTTATTAAATGTTGTCATGTTGTATTTTTGACGTCTCAACTAAAATAGCGTTTTCAAACTACAACGAACGAATAAAAATCGACCACAATAATCCTTTTATATGTGACTGTACCACCTACAAATTACTATTATACCGTATTATCAGATGATTACCCTCAAGTATGAAATCCTCGCATTTTCGTAGCCTCCGTAATTAAGTCGGTTTATATGAGGATTGCTGCCACTTTCTTGTTTTTTGAATAACTTTTATTATATTCAGGATTTAAAGCTGAAACTTTCAGGGATGTTTTATAACAAAATGAACAAATTTGTTCTCTATAGTCCATCGTTTTGTGTTCAGAGGGAGCTGTGTATTCGATTGCCAAAGAAACACCGCTTGAAATTTGATGAAATCTCTTTATATCTTCATATCGCGTACTACTAGTGTCGCGTCGCGCCCGCGATACCGCACTAGTCTGTACGAGCCTTTACTTCAAAAGCAATAAAATAGTGCAAACGTTGAGGATGTTTGTATCCGTTTGATAATTTTTTACTTCCGAAAGTATTTATTTCCTAATCTTGAAACTTCGCAAGATTGCTCAAGATAAAAAGAACTATGCACCCAACTTTGGTCCCGTATATAAAAGACGAGCCAAAGTAACAATCCAATATTATGTTGGGGCTTATGTATGCAGCTGTTTTATTATTTTCAGTCAAACAGTATCTGGGTGGATACAACTTTCTTGTGAGGCAATAACATATCGAGGTCAGATAACGGTAGTTACGCGAAGTTTTTTGATTATCAATTCACAGCTAATTGAGTCCTAGTGGAGATTATTTCCATTAAACATTGACTCTGGGGCCTAAGTCTACTAATTTACAAACGTTGCAATGGTCTCTTCAGAGTTTTTGACAGATTTGTCATACAAACACTGTCAAATACTCACAATGGCGAGACCATTGCAACGTTTGTAAATTAGTAGACGTAGGCCCCTGTTTTGATGTATGTTTGCAATGACGGCTAAAATAGAGATGCTGCCTACATGGAAAAAGTGTACCAGAAAAGTAAAGATTTGTAAATTAGTAGACGTAGGCCCCTGTTTTGATGTATGTTTGCAATGACGGCTAAAATAGAGATGCTGCCTACATGGAAAAAGTGTACCAGAAAAGTAAAGATTAGCATGTGCTGTGCATGAAATTAAAATAGTTTTGTACTTATAATGATATTTATTTCACTTATTTACATTCAGTCACATAACACATTCATAAGCTTCCATACCAATCGTACTTGTGGAAATCGCAAACAGTCCCACTTAAATAATAATTTTTACTCTCTATAAAACAGTACTAACTATAGGTCAGCCAGTCAAGTACAAATTACAATTGATTGCAACGGAGCGTTGGACAACTATTATCTAATCTAATATTAACCTAGTAAGGCGCGTATCTTCTGGAGGGAGACGGTCCTCGCATCCCCGGCCTGGAAGCAAAAATAGTGCCACATTAATGCTACATCAGTTTTTGATATTTTACATCTAATTATTATTAAAGTAATTGTGGCTGCCGTACCTTCTGTCATCAAAAGTGTCACGGCTGAAGTCTTCATACATTCTGTAATGAGAGGAGATTATTATTAATTTTATGTTATTTTACATAACATTAAAGGAATAGCGGTCTGAACCATAGCACATACTTCAATTTGTTAAGATAACAATTATAATCAGAATTAGCAAAGGAAATGGAGTGGAAATGTAAATGTGGAAAATAATTTTATTATATCAATTTATTGCATTTATGGCAAGTTGGGGTAAAGTTTAATCCTAAACTATAGCAAAAGTGGTGTCAGTTGTGTTATTTCGGAACTTTTAGGTATGGCCAATAAGTGAAGGGGATTCAAATACATTTAAAAGTAACTTCTAACTCATACACTACAACCAATTTTGTATGAAGCACGATTGAGAGCATAAAACACGACAACATTGACACAAGTCAATTCTCACCCCCGGGACATTTGAGGTCCTTGAGGGGGACTTCTTCTGCTGTACATAGCATCATACGACGACCTCATAGATCCCATCCCGCTGCGCATCGGCGGGAGGCTCGGCATGGGCGGCATCGGCTCGCGGCGCAGCGGCGGCGACACGAAGTCCCCGCGCCCGCCGCGCGAAGCGCCCATCTCTAGCCCGCGCGAAGCGCCCACCGGGTAGCGGCGCTCGAACAGGTCCCGCGGCGAGTCGAACCTCGCGCGGTCGTAGTACCCATCATAGGGATCCTGTGATAGTAAAACAGCTTTAGTAGTGGCAGCCAATTTGTATGTAACTGCCAAAATAAAACCAACTCAAAACAAAATTAATGTTATTAGTTTAGGCATGTTTTTTGTTTGTTTTGGTGGTGAGCAGCGACTGTAGCATCACCGAGCCCGATCATGTTATTTCGGCCCGAGTTAGGTACCGCGTGCGAAGACAGAATCCACGCGCTCGGCCTACGTGATGCATCGAAAGCGGTCAGATGGAAACCGACGGTTCGGATAGTAAGTGATAGCGCGTTACCCCAAATCCTCCCATCATGCGATCGCGAAGGAACGGCGGCGGCGGCGGCGGGGGGTAGGGGTCGCGGCCGAAAGCTCGATCGCGGAAACCGTTGCGGTCGGGGCCCAGCGCCTTGGGGCACTCCTTGGACCAGTGGCCGCCCCGACCGCAGCGGTAGCACTGCTCGGGGTCGCCCATGCCCGGCCGCTGGCGGACGCGGCTGGTCGACATCTGCACCTTCATGGGCTGTCCGTCCACCATCATACCGTTCAGCTCTTTGATAGCCTCGTTCACGTCGCCCGTCGCGTCCAAGTGCACGAAGCCATAGTTACGAACGATATCGCACTCGACGACCGTGCCGAACTTCTGAAACAGCTCGCGGACTTCGGGCGCGCGCGTCTTGTCCGTGAGGTTACCGACGAATATTTTTGTGGTCGGCGTCGACGGCGCCTTGCGGCTCTTGGCGGCTTCTATTTTGATCGCCTGGCCATGAACTATCTCTCCGTTTAAATTCTGAATGGCTTCGCGGCCGACTTGCTCGTTTTCCATGTGCACGAAACCGTAATTTCTGACGATATCGCATTCTACGACCGTACCGTACTTTTCGAATAGCGGTCTAAGATCGGCGTCCGTTGTTTTATCGGAAAGATTCCCGACGAAGATTTTGAAAGTACCGGCGCCCGGCATTTTAGGTTCTGAAACGCATATAATTTGACGAAATGAGTCAGCAGCGTCCATGACAATGGAATATGGGAGTTCGTAGTTGTACCGAAAATAAAAGTAATAGTTTGACGGCTGGGGACAAGTTTTGGAGATACTTACCTTACACCAATACTACGGACGAACAAAGCACTATTTAAAGAAAATAACACACGGCTATTACCGTTACTAATTTACAAATTATTCCACAGCAAAAATGAACTTATCCACAAAATGGCGAAATGAACCAAATAGAAAGAAGACCGAGAGAGGAGCACTGAGAGAGAGCGTCGTTCACGATCACTACAACGACAACGCAAAAATGGCGTGTCTTTCATTCATTCCATTCTTTTCCGTTTCCGACTGACCATAGATATAGAACAGTAAAAAGTAGACGATGGGAATGAACGAAATGCTAAAGGTTTTTTATTTTATAATATTATGCTGGATTCACACGCTTGTCGAGAAACCACAACAAACAAACAAAGAGAATCGTGCTCTCAAACAAACGCAACGTGTAGGTACCTACACGTTGCGTTTGTTTGAGAGCGATTGTCTTCGCTTGTGGGGTGGGTTTTCTTTTGCAAGTGTTTGTCGCAAGCTTTTTTGATTTGTGCCTTTTTGTGCAAGAACCCTTTCCGACACTTAATCGTCAAGCCCACCACAATGACAAGAGCCTAGCGCCCTTTCCACACGTTTGAATTTGTGATGTTACATATAGCAAGATTTGGAGCGTGTGTTTGTATATTTATTTAGTATTCAGAAAGCTTACGGTCTAATATCTTTACAGGTAAGTAATTCACAATTAGGGCAACGATTGCACACGGCTACATAACAAGCTCTAACTACTAATGATGTGATGTATCCAAATCACAAATGTCCAAAGCGTCTCGTCTTGGTTACGCGCTCTTACACACGGATAGAAGGTGCTACACATTTCCAGTACAAAAGCTGACATCTCAATTTACGTAAATCACAATGCTAGTTCAGCTTAAGCGCTTATTACACTTGGCTTTTGTCGTCTACATTCAGAAGCAACATTAGAAGCAAATTGGAAGCTTCTGAGTCAGACGTGTTGTGTACGAGGATGGCTCCAGTATTGTCCAGACACCAAACAATTGGTTTTTGCCTAACCCAGGCCGTTGGCTCAATGAAAATAGAAAAAAAGCAAATTTAGTTACATAGGTAATCTATAGAATTTTGGTATCGCAGGCGGGGGACAAATACAAGTTACACCATAATGGTTATTGGTTTGTCCGCCTTCGATGCCAAAATTCTATAGATTATGGGGTTTATTCATAAACGTTGCTTAAATATAAGTGACGTTCAAACGTCAAAAATGTATGGTTAAACAGTCGCTAATCACTACTTATCTTTAAGCAGCGTTTTTAGATAAACCCCAAGGCTTGTTTTTCCCTTTTCAGTTACTTAAGTGTTTTAGCAGACGGGTTTTTTATTTTTTAAATGAGTTTTTTTTTCCAGATGCTATATATAAATATGATATAGCCAATGTCACTCCTACAATTAAGACGAATCTAACGACACCTCATATGTTAAAATCCATGAAGCCGTTGAGGCTTAAGGTTGCCAGATGTCCGGGATTTCCGGGATTGTCCCGGAATTTTACGTCTTGTCCCGTGTCCAGTAATTCCATCTATTGTCCCGGAATCCGAAAAATAAAATAATAAAATAAAATAACAATAAATGACGGCTAGGCGGCAGGCAGCGAGCGCGTTAGCTTGTTTGTTTTTTTATTTTCAAGTTGATTTTATTTAGTTTTTAAGATAATAATGTACTTGTTGGTTATTGCCTTCTATAAAAGCAAAGATCTCAATTTTATATATTTTATATGGTGATTTTCTACCAAACTTCTTTTATCTATTTTTTTTTTCTTCTTCTTTTAGTGAGTGTGAACAGGCTTCTTCTGGGTAAGCTCACTCCATCGTCGACTTTGTCTCTATCACCTCAGACCTAGACTAGAGTCGAGAGCAAACCCATCGTAAAAAAAAAATACTGGACTAATAAAAGTACAAATTTGAAAAAAAAAAATCTTTTTCCTTTAAAAATAAATACAAATATAAAATAAGACATCCCGTAATTTATATATGAATATATATATATATATATATATATATATATATATTAATTTATATATATCAAAATCAAAATATTTTATTTCACATAAACCTACATGGGCACTTATGAAACGTCAGAAGCTAGGTGCACGGTTCCAATTTGTCGTTTCCTATGGAGAAGAGCCGGCAAGAAACTCCACGGTTACTCTTTTAAAAATAATTGGCTTTACAATATTATTAAATAACAGTGACAATAGGTATGGGAGGACAGTGTAGGCCTTTCAACAATTACCAGGTATTTAACAAAGTAGAAAAGTGCCAACAACTCTACACTTTAATAGGCCTACAACGTTTTCACATTCACAAAATAGAAAATAATCTAAGTATATAAAATATTAATGACATGATTGCAATTACAACTAAAGTAACATATCTGAATAAATATCATGTCTACAAAAACCACTAATAAAGAATTGGAATTCGATTTGTAGTTAAATAATGTCAAATAATGAAAAGATTATGTCAGGGAAGTATGTAAAAAAATTATTGAAAATTGTAAATAAACATCGTTATTTAGGAGCAGTTATATATTTATATATTCATAGCTAAGGCCCGACAGGGAATCGTCCCGGACTCGGCAAGTTCTGATCTGGCAACCCTATTTAGGCTATAGAGCGTGCGACTTTTTGGCGGGAAGTCAAACGAGGCGGTAATTTTGATTTCGCAAAAAGTTTAATAAATTAATAATTTTAAGGCAATATCACTTAATTATCATCTGATAAGACCTCTAACAACTATGAGTGTCACCAGTGGCGGTGAGGAGCCGCCAGAGCCGGGGGAAAATAAGAAAAGAAAGTACAACCGTACTCGAAATGAAGACCCAAATAATAAGTATAAGATTTTTACAAAACAAAATTATAAAAGACTGTTTATAGAAAATACAAATTCTGAATATGTAGTTTACGTTGAATCAACAGAGCATGAGAAGATAGGGAATAAAAATCCTATCACGCTCACCAACCTTATATCAGATAATGTTAAAGGAGTTTTAGGAGTACATAGATTAAATGCACATAAAATAGGAATAACGTTCAGAAAGGCGGCTGCGGCCAACAATTTTCTGAAGATGGAAGAATTTCTATGGAAAAATAAGTTTAAAGCCTTTATACCATCTTATTTGACAGAAAGGATTGGTGTATTGAGGTTTGTGCCCAAAGAGCTCTCGAATGAGGAAATATATAAAAATATAGTATGCGACTCTGAAGTGATTTCAATTAAAAGATTCATGCGTAAAGTAGAGGGAAAATTAGTGCCTCTCAATACAGTTGCCGTCACCTTTGCATCAACATCTTTGCCGCAATACGCCTATATTCAACTATTTAGATACGAGGTGAAAGCATATATACCACCATTATTGCAATGTTATAAGTGTCTTAAATTTAACCATTCTGCTAAGGCTTGCAGAGGCGAACAACACTGCTCTTCTTGTGCTGGTCGTCACTCCTACAAAGAATGCGATGTCGAAGAGATCACATGCATCAATTGCGCAGGTAATCATCTTGCCATTTCACGAGACTGTCCCATTAAAAAACAAAAAATTGAAGAGAAAAAGGCCAAATTTCTTATGCAGCAATCGTATGCCACTGTTGTGAAACCACCCCCTACATTTAATGAGAAATCTTTTCCTGTTTTACCCAAGGTTACTGATAAGGCTAAAAGCAATGATATTTTAGATATTAAACAAGTAGCAAATAATGATATTATAATGAACGCAATAGTTAAATCGTTGGTTGCATTAGGTAACAAGAGTGACTCTGATGGGCCACTCACACATAGGAAAATAAAAGAAATATTTTTATCAAATTTAATTTAAACATGGATAATTTTTTGAATATTTTACAGTATAATATACAGAGTTTACAGAGTAAAAAGAGCCAATTACAAAATTTATTAATTGAAAAAAATATAGACGTCTGTCTTCTTAATGAAACTTGGTTCAAATCGAATTCTATAATTCCACATTTTCCCACTTATAATTTAATCCACAAAAATTCCATAAATTCTCATAATGGAGTAGCCATTCTGGTGAACCATCGTTTAAAGTACAAAGTAGTAAATACACACTTCTCAGAATCTATTCAAAACTTATGTATCACTATAGAAACACAATTTGGAGCAATAGCAATACTTTGTGTGTACAGCCCTCCAAGTATCAGGTTTGACTCAGCAAAGTTAAAGGACATCATCAATAACATACCCAAACCTTGTATAGTTATGGGTGATTTTAATGCTCATAACATAGCATTTGGATGCCATAGTGATAATAATAGAGGTAGATGTTTATTTAATATAATTGATGAATTTGACTTATGTATTTTGAATGATGGATCACCAACAACTGTTCCTTATCCTAATAGACAAGCTTCAGCGATAGATCTTGCCCTTGTTAGCTCTTCAATCGCTCATTTATGTAACTGGTATGTTCATGATGATCCCATGGGTAGCTATCACCTTCCAACCTTACTTGAGATCAACATTCAACCATCTATGTATGACACGTCACCTCCTGTGGATCAAGAGAAATATATTTATAGTAAGGCAGATTGGGACGAATATTATTGCCTATCAGAAACTTGTTTTTCCCACTTAGACTCAATAAATGATTCCCCTATCAATGCATATAATCATTTTGTAGAAACATTAAATGATATAAGGAATAAAACAATTCCAAAACGAAAATTAGATGCAAACACAGCTATTAAAAAACCAGTACCATGGTGGAACACAAAATGTAGTGATGCAGTCGCAAAATCTAAAGATGCATTAAAGTATTATTTTTCTCAACCCAACATTGAAAACTGGATAAGGTATAAAAAACTAGATGCAAAAAAGAAAAGAATTCTGAAGGAAGAAAATTCTTCTTCTTGGCAAAATTTATGTAGTAGCTTCAATAGATTAACTCCAGTTTCTAGGATATGGGGGTACATTAAAAAATTTAAAAAAATTGGAACAAATCGAAACAAAAACATCAATGATGAGTGGGTTCCAAGTTTTTTAGATAACTTAGCAGATTCTACTGAAATAGATGACAATAGGCTTGAGTATTTGTTTGAAAATGCTTCAGAAAATGATGTAAATGTATTTCTCAAGAATAATTTCACTATAGAAGAGTTCAAAACATCTTTAAAGAGTAGGAAAGATACTACACCAGGATTGGATGACATACCTTACATGTTAATAAAAAAATTACATTTAAATGCACAAACAATATTACTCAATATTTATAATAAACTATGGAATGAATTAGTAATACCTAAGTCTTGGAAAACACAGTGCGTCATTCCAATTTTAAAACCTAATAAACCTGTAAATAGTGCTTCTTCATATAGACCTATTTCTTTATCATCTTGTTTGGGTAAACTCTTTGAAAATATGTTGAAGTTACGTTTAGATTATTTTGTTGAATCACAAAGCTTAATTCCCTCTATACAGTTTGGCTTCAGAAAAGGTAAAAGTTGCTCTGAAAGCATTGTATCTTTATTATCAGATGTAAAACAGGTTAAATTAAGTCACTCTAATGCAATCTGCGTGTTTTTAGATATAAAAGGTGCTTTTGACAATGTAAATATAGAAGAACTCATTCAAGTATCACACGATATTGGTATACCTGGTCATATTCTAAAATGGCTTTATTCTTTTTTAAACAATAGAACTGTATTTGTTAAATATAATAATAAATTGCATGGACCTAGGACTGTCAACAAAGGCACAATGCAAGGGGCCACTTTGTCTCCTTTACTTTATAACTTGTATACTTCTGAAATATTAAAATATGTAGATGTACCAGGTGTAAATATCCTGCAATTTGCAGATGACTTGCTTTTGTACAGCATAAATCAAAACATAGATATAGCAATGGCTAATATCAATAAGGCTTTGTCTCAATTATACACCTATTACCATAGTAAACTAAAATTAGAAATAAGTCCAGAAAAGAGTTCAGTTTTAATTATCAGTAAAAATGTAAATACTCATAGCAATGTTAAAATTTCATACAATAATGTAGACATTCCTATTGTTAAACAACAAAAATTCCTAGGTATAATTATTGATGAGAAATTAAAGTTTGATGAACATATTAAACATATAAGTAACAAAGCACTGAAGGGTATTAATCTATTGAGACATTTAGCAGGAAGTTTTTGGGGATCTGACCCCAAAATTATGAGTATGCTGTACAAAAGTATAGTGAGAAGCCATTTTGATTACAGCAGTTTAGCTTACATGAATGCCAATAGCACCTTGTTACGAAAATTAGATGTAATTCAAAATATGGGACTGAGACTTATTTGTGGTGCTATGCGCTCCACACCTATTAATTCGTTAGAAGTTGAGACATGTATACCTCCCTTGACATTACGAAGGTTGTTGTTGGCTGAGAGATTTTTATTAAAAGTCATGGCATCAAATGATAATTCTTTACTTAAGAAACTAACAATACATCCTGAAATCTCACAGTCAATTGCTTCCAATGCCATCTCTGCTTCTACTTTGGTTGGTGGAATGGTACCTGAAATTCCAACAATATTTCAACATGTAAATAATAATTCAAAAGATATTGATAGAAATGATATTTGGCCTATATACAAAATTCCTTATAATGCTATTATTAACACCTTTGCAATCCATTTAGACACAGTGCACAACAAATTTGATTTTTTACAATTTAAAGACAATAGACCAGAACATTATGTTATATACACAGACGGATCTAAAACAGACCATTATGTAAATACAGCTTTCTATGATCCACAACTAGACTTTACTAAATGTATTAAATTAAACAGGGTGTGTAGCATTTTCACTGCAGAATGCTATGCAATTTGTTGTGCACTGCAGCATGTAAATAGTCTTGTAAATAATGTACATAATATTTTAATAGTTACAGACTCTAGAAGTGTTTTGTCTGCTCTACATAATGTAAATATTTCTTTTAAGTTAAATTATATTATTTATAATATTAGGCTTCTAATACAAGAACTACTTGATAAGTCTATTAAAGTAGAATTAGTATGGGTACCTTCACACAGTGGCATTTGTGGAAATGAAGTAGCTGACGCTGCGGCCCGTTCAGACCATGACGAGGATCGATCCGAGTTGCTCAAGGTTCCATTCACTGATTATTACAGCCTTTATAAAGAACTGAATAGACAGTTATGGAAGGGATATTGGGACATAACCCTGGAAACGAAAGGCAGATGGTTTGCTGGAATACAAAATGAATTACCGATTAAACCTTGGTACCATAACTTCAAATATAGCACAAGAAGATTTATAACTATTATAACACGCATGAGATTGGGACATTGCTTAACACCAGCTCACCTGAATAGGATTCGCATAATTAACAATAGCCGATGTCATTATTGTGGAACAGAGGATGCTGATTTGGATCATGTTATCTTACAGTGTTCAAATTTTAACATTCAACGTTTGGTTTTGGTCAGTGAATTGAGTGAATTAAATGACATTGACAAAGAAAATCAACGTCAAAGTATTCCCCGCAGCGTTCAGGAATTACTAAAAAATTATAAATATTTTAGTGTGTTGTATAAATATATTTGTAATACGGTAGAAAAAATTTAATTTATTTTGTAATCATATATGTAAAATTGTTAGTTAATTAGTTGTAATTTAAATTAGTATGAAAACGATGATATCACTGAGATGTAACCCACCCAACCCGAAAGGGCGGCAAGTTGGTAATATAAACAAAAATTAATGAAAAAATTGATGTATAAACAGATTGTTAAAAATACTATTATTGTGCGAAAATAACTGCATCTCATACTGTAATATTACACTTTGTCAAAACATACCTATGTATTCGACTGAAAGACTTGTATCTATGGTCATGAATAAAATTATTAAAAAAAAATATAGAGCGTGCCAAGCAAATAGACCCCAGAGTCTCAAATTCAGATAATTTATGTAAACAAAGGGGATAACATAACAAAAAAATATCTTCGTAATGGTAATTCACATAAAATGGCGAAAAAAGAGGTTTCATTTTCTTTTAAGTACTGATTTTAAGAAATAATAATTAAAAAATATTCATACCGTAATTATTTTTATAAATTTTCGGTTTTAAACAAAGTTATTAAAAAAAGGAGATTTTCTGGTATAAAATATTAGGTTGGGGAAAAAATTGTTGCGATACTACTGCGTGTTTGTGGCAGTAAGCGACAAGTGCCAAGCATGTGAATTCAGTAACAATTAAATTAGTCTGTATTGTAATATTAGTGAGCCCAACACCATATTTGTCAGTTCTCACTCAGCTCTGTTCTTTATGGTAAGCTGAACCTAGTTTTACAGCTTGTTGTGAGCTCGCCAGCTTAGTGCTGATTTATGAACTATGATTGAGAAGTACAAAATGTGTAGAAAATGCAATGTTATGCATTACAAATCTATTCGATATTATTTTTCAAAACTGAAATTGATTTTGCCTACATAGTGGCAATACAATGACTTTATTTTCCTATGGCAACCATTCAAAATTAATGTCAAAATCCGTCACTCTGTCGACGTCTATTCATTTATAAATATTGAATAATTCTAGTAAAAAACCAATTCGAAATTGTGAAAACAGTGATTTTGTGGCAAGTCATTAATTTTCGGGCGGTCGTCACTCGCCGGTTGCTGTTGGTGAGTGTAATTTTATATCTTCATTTCAGATAACGTGGGATGCGAAAATAGATCGAATGGCATTTTGAATTATTAAATTATTGTCGCTAATTGTGTTGTCAGCGATAGTTGTATGTTGTGGAATGCGGCGGATTCGAGTCTAGCCGTCGACGACCGAAGTTTAATGTCATACGAGTAATGGAATATATGTCGGGTGCGTATGTATATTTTGAGATCTATTGATAGCGATACGGACGTCGGTGTTGTGATACGAAAGTCAACTGATACAGTATTGCAACCGGCAATTCTACGGCTTCTATTCGCGAATAAAAAGTATTTATGCAATGTAAACCTTTTACTTTTATATCATTTTGTGGGCAGGACCTCATTGCCCTGCTCCTTAGTGATTTAGAATAAATAGGCTATACACACATGATTTTATAAAGTGTTTCACTTCAAAGCAACATCAAGGTCTTAAAAATAACCAGGGATTTTCCAGCTACTATGTCTTACTAGCGTTTGGCTTGAGAATGCATTCAATGGTATTATTCCATTTCATTGTATTTTTGCTTACATAATTTAGTACTGGTATTTAAATTCAAATTTACCATTGGATGAATTAAATAATTTCAAATACACACAATCATATGAGAATAAGATCATTTTGAACACAGTGACATCATTATGGGAGCACAGGCTTTTCCAGACCCATGTTATCTCTTAACACTGGGTTTGACTACAGTTAAAAAAAAACCAAATGTCATTTATTAATCTTTGCTCTAGACTTTTGCCTTGATAGCCTACATTGTAATTTTTTTACGTACTTCACTAGTAGCAAATGTTCTCCATAATATTAGTATGAATATTGATTAATTTGGTTATAAAATTTAATGCTTCATAACAAATTAAGTTAAATGTCTTAGATTACATTATTAGAGCTGCAGGTGGCAGGTGATAGTGAGGTCATTCATGCAAATAAATATAATTTCCTAATTAGATTGGTGCATCTAATTAATTAATTGGCTGGAAGCCGACCTCTACACAGTTGGAAAACAGCTAAGGAGGTGATGACTGGTGTATATTTAAGAGGACGTACAATGGCACTACTCCTTTAAAAAAATACTATCATATGACTGAGAAGGAATTATCAAAAACAACTCAATAACGAACCTCGGTAAGTGTGTCTAGAATTTTCTAATACCTTAACGTTTCTTAGTGAGACACGAAGTAACAAAATTCGATCTAAAGAAAAGCGGCCACATTCCTCTAGATCGTATTTTGTTGCTTCGTGTCTCAATATGAAACTTTATAAAAAGTATTAGAAAATTCTAGGCACTTACTGAGGTTTCTTATTGATCTGTTTTTCATAATTCCTTCTCAGTCATGAGCTAATATTTTTTTTAAAGGAGTGGTGCTAGGGGACCCTTGTACCGTGTTGCCCTCTTAACTTCACTAGATTTGGTTGATTTGTCATTGGACTTTCAAAGACAAAATAATAATAGACAATTGAGATCAATGTATGAAACGATTCACTGACTGGTTTCTTATTCAAAATGTTATATTGAATGGTTGCAGAAAATTGTAATTATTTTAAACTTGGACTACCATATTACTACTCATATTGATATATTTTGTCTGTAATTAATATTGACTACTTTTTTCTACTGGCTCTGATTGTATTTTGAATTATTTACCATATTTTGCACTGACTCTAATTTTATGTATAAAACTCGTCATTAATAATTAATATATAATTACTAATTTACTTAGATTTAGTAACATATGAACATTTTGTATGCCAAGTGGGGCAAAACATATTGGTCTGGTAAAATTATGTTTCCATCTATGTGCATATTCATTTTACACATGTTTGAACAAATCAATTTATCTTTATAATTTTGGCTAATTAATGACATAACTTAGATTAATACTTGTTTTGAACAGTGTTAGCGACTGTGACACTCAGATTAGGTCAATCATTTCAATGATAAGAAACCATTGGACTGTAGAGCCAATTTAAAAGATTGTTGATTGAAATATAATTATTGCATACTGAATGCCAACAAAAGTTGTTGAACTAGATATTTTCGAAATAATCTGTTTCCAAAGGTTTTCAATCAATATTATCTTGAAGGTCATATGAAGATAATAATTTGCATACAATACATGTTTTAAACAATACAGTCTTCTGTTTAGTACATTTTTGAAAACAGGATACCTCTCTTCTACTATGTGACATTTTCTTTGTCAACTTTACAATATTGTTCACAGAATACATAAGATTTTTTTCTGTACTGGACTTCACAATAGCCGTTCGCCGCACGCGGCACTGAAATCAATGTCTTTTCATGAAACTCGCTTAGTGTGTACGGTACATCGGTGGTTCACCTACATAGGTTTTTTATGTGACGCATTCTGCGGCAGCAATGAATGGCGTCCGTGGAAAGCATCGGAGCTGTCATGTCCGGTGTGTTGGTGCGCAAGTGCAAGAGAGAGGCTCGTGTGCGAGAGGGACGGGCGTCGCTCGATACGGCTCGTATTGTTGGGGCGTCCCTCGCCCCGCGCCGCGTTCAAGAGGGTTATGTAATTTAGGCGAGGCTTCAAAGCTAGCGGGAAACGAGCCCAAGCGGCGGAACCTTGAGCTCTTCTCTGGGAAAGTAGTAATACGCAGGAATCTGGTTTCGTAAGAATGGGATCTTCGAAACGAGGTGACAAGATGAAAGGTAGCAGGGGCGTAGCTACCGCCGTATCAGCCGTATCAATGATACGGGGCCCTAGGGCTACAGGGGCCCCCGAACGAAAATTCTTGAAATGTTTTTTTTTTTTTTTTTTTGAAAATGGCATCTCAGAGTGTAACCACGAGGGGCTCGGACTCTTTAACCGGACTATCCTGCCTTAAGCTCCTAACGGATTTTAAGGCCTCCAGCCAGGGATAAAATGTTATCCACAACCTCAAATTCTTATTGATTAGGGGCCCGTAATTAGAGAAAAATAAGATTATCTTTGAAAATCATTATTCTGCTATGGAACTCCGTCGTCCCAGTACCTTCTTTTAAGTTTTAACATTGTTTGCAAGTATTTTGCTTATTTTGTAAAAAAAAATATTGCCCTCCTTTTGGGCTTCGTCGAAAAAGGCCCCCAATTTTTTTTATACAGGGCCCATTTTGGGCCAGCTACGCTACTGTGAGGTAGATGGACTACTATGAGCTACCACTCATTTTATGAAACCTGCTACTAATCATCGTTTGTTATCGGTACTCAGCATTTTGGTATCAATGAGCCAATAAACCTAATAGCTAGTTATGAAATGATTCACCCTAATATTTTGTTACTCATGTAGTCGTAGTATATGATACATTGAAATATGACACTCATAATCTTTTATGATTACGCCACACTTCTATCAAACACTACTCTAATAAACGTGTTGGATAGACAAACTCGTGTGAAAATGTATTGATTGGCATAACTTTGTAATCAGTGCGATTTGTCTGCTAAACTCGCTCGCTTCCAAGCCAAGCCCTACACCTCCATGGGAAATGGAAGGAATGTATCTCCGCTACTATAGTAATTGGCTCGTGATATTCGCAATTTGAGACACAATATGCCGTATTGTTTCAAGTAATGTACTGAAAAGAGGATAACCGCCATCTTCATTGTCTAGGGCTCTATGTAACACTGCCTAGGGTTACGCCTGACTTTGGAAACAGATTTTCCTCTCAGCTTCAACATTTTACATAATTTGTCTATCTAAGCAAGGACCCAATTTGTTTAATGTAAAGAGTTTGTGTCGTCTTAATGACAAAATGCTTTAAGTACCCAAACTTTACTCAGAAATATAGAATTAAAAACTCGTTCCAGAGCTGGAGTCCAACTCCCTGTGGATTCATTGCCAGCAGTTTGCCATCTTTTGTTTTATATCCCAGTGCTTCATCTGAGTCGTGACAGTAATGCAGGTCATATAAAAAATGAAGTTTCCTAACTCGCGGTTTTTATCTTAATTTTTGTCGGTGCAATGTCTCAAGCCAGCCGTAGAAAAAAATCTCCTGAGCCACGACGGAAACACTGTCTATTTGGAGTGTTGTGTAAAAAATATAATGTTGGATAAATCATGGGTGACAAACTTATCTCTTTTGTTTGTTTGTTTGGGTAAAAAACCATTGCGGAATCTGGAATTATTTATTTGTTGAGTTTACTAGATTTCTCTGGCTCAGCGAAGTATCGTAGGTAATTGTTGTGGAGCGGTGTGCCGCGGGAGATAATCTTTTTATAGAGCAATCGCACGAAATGAGGCTGCGAGGATCCTAAATGGACGCGTAGTTTGCGGAATTAGAGCTTGAATTCCACGTGATGCCGACATGTTGAGTAAATGAACCACGGAGGGAATGCTTCACGACGTAACTATATATATTGGGCGGATCCAAAGATGTTTATCTTTCTGTATTGGTATTCATTGTAATGTTAATCCATATGCGGTATCTATATGCCTATATGGATGATGAGTTCCAAATATTTGTGGACAGTTCGTTTCTGTGGGTGGCACTCCAAAGGAACAAGCGAGAACCCTTGTCAATGAAGTTTCTAGAAGTTCGGTGTTTGAGAGTAATTCTATTCGCTTGCTTGAAGGAGTTGTTGGAGACATGTTAGATTGAAAAGTTAGGTGTGCAGTCGCATAGAAGACACGGGGGGTTCAAACATCTAACAAAAAGCATCTGTGCAAACTCAAATGATGTACTGATGCATTGCAGTCGGTGTCATCCGTAAGAATAGCTCTCATATATTTGAAACGTGAAGAATGTACACTACTTTGAAATATAAAACATTCTAGTGAATGATCATAATTGATTTTCGTTTAGAGGGATATGTTTTGATTTATTTGGATTTAATTTTTTATCAAACGATTTTCACTGAGGTTATTTGTTTGAAAATTATTGTAGCTGGGGAAAATGATGAAATAAGTCCTGAAAATTCCACATACAAATCGATCTTACTTTTTGCAACCTTCTCCTGATGGCCAATGAACCCTGTTCAGTTTATAAACTTGACAAAGGCATCAGCTAATGCAGTTTACGTGTAAGCTTGTAAGTAGTTGCGCATTCTCCTTTACAATTTAAGCAGAAGTACCAAGACAGGCAAACTGTATTTCTTATTGATGAACTTAAGATTAGTTAGGTTGAATTGTGGAAGATTGGAATATCGATCAGTATTAACGCGAAGTTATTATTGTTAGAATACAGAAACAAAGAAGATTTAGAAATAATTTATCCGCCAGGTAATCAGTAGCAACCCCCGCATACCTTATCATAGTCGTTATCCTTACGAATAGCAAAGGCCCCTCTAATATTAAGTCATGATCACGATAATATCCTGACCTACATTCATAATCTGGCAGCTTCCACTCAGATAATGTCCGGATACGGTGAGCGCATATTTTCGCACTGAATCAGTGCAGAAGGCTTATCTGATGGTTTGTAAAGCTATAGTACCGTTACTAGAGTGTACCTACGATGAAAATAACAGTCACTGTTATTTATTTAATTACTAACCGTTCTGTAATATTTGCTTCTGCATCATTTCCTGCCATTATAGCTCCGTAAGTGTGTAATAAGGTGCATTGTCATATTTACCTCTTCATGCTGCTAATACATTTAATTTCTTTGTGAAAATTCTGGTTAGTCATGATTTTATGAAAATCTTGTTAAGGAGACGGATATTTTGCAATCATTACAACATTCAAGATTCTTGTGAAAACCCTGTTAACCATTAAACTTTCCTAAAAAGTTGGAAGTTACAATAAAGAGCAGGAAATTGTTCACAGTAAACTTGGAATTAACGGAATTTAGCCACTGCGATTAAAATGTTTTCGGTTCTTGCCAAAAATGTGATTACTTGCGCACTTGTAAAATTGTTCAAAATATTAATTTTTAGTAGACTACATTTTTGTTTCGGATAATACTGCAGATATTCTGTGCCAAAAAACATGCGCCAAAACCTCATGTGTTGATTTTATCCATCGCATGTGATAAAATATTACGTGAGAATTAAATCTGCATCGAACATATGACATGAGCCACGAATAATAGTAGTATATTCAGTACAAGACTAGATTGAGCAATGCCTCAAGTGGGGACATAGAACGCTTCCCGGAGGCTCCTGAAATCTCCCTCCGAGGGAAAACGGGGTGGCAGAGAGAAGTTCTCATTATAGAAACGCAAATTATATGAAGCTTTAATTCCGGAAAACGAGACACTGTTTCTCCTGTTGCAAATTCAGACGTTTTAATTCTTCAACACCCTATAATTTAGCATTCTGGAGCATTTACTCGGTAGTAGTAGTAGTATTTCGGTATATAGGCAGTTGCGAAAAATATTTGGGGCTCTTACAATAAATAGGTTGGGTTTTGTTTGACAAGGATCTAAAGCCAACCTTTTTTTGGGACCAATGAAGAGGTTTTCTAAATGTTTTGAGGGTTTCCTATTGCCAAAGGGGTATTTGTTGTTTTTTTTTTGGATTATTTATGCCATATGCGTATGGTTGTAGAAGTTAGTAACTCGTTCCATTCATTTCTGAAAGTTAACCTTCCTTGCATGTCAATGGTTTTTAGAGTTTATGCGTAGGAACATTTTATTTCGTTCATTGTTTTCCAATTTCCACGCAAATGCGTTAGGATTACGTTTCATCATTGTTATGTCCGCGTCAATTTGGCTTAGTAGGAGTTAATGCTCGTTTTTAAAAGTCTGATGGCCCGTATATTGACTCCAATCATTAACTTTTAATGGTATTGTTGTTGTTGTTAGATGTTACGATTGTTTTGTTTATTACAAGGGAATTATAACATTATTGTCATGAAGTTTCTGAAAATTAGGGGATGTATGAACTGTTAAATGTAGATCAATCAGCCCTGAACCGCTGATTTGTGAACGGCGTTTTTGTGTAAACGATTTTCATAGAGATTTATCAGTTTTGATAATAAGTTTTGTAAATTAATTCATTATTAATTCTGTGAAAAGACAATAATTGTGTAGTGTTGTGGCAAGATTTCGTCTGGAAATAAAGGCATTACTGTAAGGTAAACAGCCCGGGGGTTGAGGAAAAACGCATGAAATACGTATGTGGTAATCTATATGCATATAACCTCTACGCAGGTAAAGGTAATCTACAACTACCTCACCAATTAAGTAGTTACGAGTGTCGCACCCAGATTAACCTTACTCGTTGCCGGCTTAAAATAACCACAGCCTCGGCGCACGTACGAGAGACCTTACGTAACTATGCAAACTGAAAAACAGAATAAAAAATGAAACAACTTTTATTAATTAGTCTTCGAGTGTGAAGTTTTAAAATACCCTCGTATCGATAAACTTAATTAACAGTACAATAAATTCCTGTCGCGTCCCATTCGAGGCAGGCAGCAACCGGCATAGCGGCGGGGTGCGCCCGGGCCTGCGGGGCGCGGGGCCCGGGGTACCAGCTTCTACGTCAGTTCCATTGATCGCGTGTGACGTCACACCGCCGCCGCCGCTACTGCAGCGGTATCGTGGCCCGAACTTCGCGCCTTCGCCCGGGGCGCGTTCGGAGAGCTCGTTGTAAATGAGGCTTCGGTTTTCTGCCCTTGCCTGGTTGCGGCATGTAAAAATAGAATTGTCGATGGTTTTGTGTCAATGTTCAGTACGTTTACTGTTAGGGCTCTAGTTGTTGTTGTTTGTTTGGTTAAATCAATGATTTAAATACTTAAAAATCTTTGTTTAGTGTCCTTAGATTAGGTATTTTTCAAGGTATTCGAACTACAATTACAGCACTTATAGCTCTTCATCATTCTCTTACATAGCACTTCTAGATTCATATTTGATTTTGTTTCCATTTCGCGTTTGCTTGCTTGGACCACGTTGCGACTTGCGAAGACTGGATGTCACGGAGAGACTCCTTAGGTTCTCTTGTAAAATAAACAAGCTTACAAATTTCATATTTGGCTGGAAAACAGTCACATACTTTACCCGGGAGTAATACCGACCATTACTGAAAATACCTGTGGTACTGGAAAGCATATTTATTTTATCGTAATACATGGCTGGTTAAATTAACTCTACAAGCTCGCCGCAACGCGAGTGCTCCCCACCAAAGTTGGTCGGTGTTTGAGTTCAAAAGTTCTTCGCGTCCATACTAGTTCCCATTCTACCGCGTATTTAAATAATTTAAATAAGCCCGCGGAAATACTTCCATATTCAATTATGTTTTTTTTTCAGTTTAGCTGGAAGGTACATTATGTGCTCTTCACTTTTCTAGAACATAATATTCATGATGCTGAAGTATTCATTGTATTTTTCAATCACAGAGATGTAAAAAAATTAAGTGCCTGGCCCTGGATGACCGGCAAAATAAAGGCTTTTGGTGTACAAAGCTTCGAAAATTATCTATAACAGAAAAGTCATGGAGATTGATTGATCTGCTCGTGAAATATTTATTTATCAAAAAAAAAGAATACAAGAATTTACATACCATTTACCAAGAAGCGTCTAAAACATCAATATTGTATTACCAGGGAAACTAAATAACCAGGTCTTGCTCATCTCGAGCCTTCACCGGAAATTAACATTTAAAAAAATCTACGGTAACGTGAAATTGATGTTTCATATTGTTGAGTTACCCTGATTGCCTTTGAAAGCCATAGAGCGTAGTTTTTACTTCCTGGGATAGTTAATGAACAGCCAAAATGTTGTTTGTCTTAATAATTGCGTAAAATATCTCAATGATTTCATGTTTAATTTTTTTTTTGCGACCAAAAGTAGGTAAGACCTGCTGTAATATTCTTATACACAAAGCTTTGTTGTAACCGTGTGTCGCCAAGCAAACTTTAATGGGGCTTTCACTCAAGAACCTCGAAAACCACAAGGGGTGGTTAAACATCATTACCCACCCCTGACAGAGCCAGGGGAGAATATATAGCTTTAAATAAAAAATAGGATTGGTCCAGAAAAAAAAAAACGAGTTTTTATAAATTACCAAAATATTACCACCCATATTCCTATATTACGTCGATGACCAAACCGTTTAGCTAAAAAACGAGGTTGATTTAAAATTTTACCCAACCGGTGTCAGATTTACCCCTACCTCCCTTTTATCGTCCCGGGGAAAAAGGGCAAAGTTGATTAAGGATTACGACACTGGTTGTCAAATAGTTTTATCGTTCTACGAAACCACTTCGTTTCTTTTCCAGACCTATTTAACATGTAATGTAAACTATGCTCTAGATAAATTACGTTTAAGGTATAATCATTTTGTTTCTGTAATTAATGGCGCCCAACATGCTACTTTTCCGGAAATAAAAAAAAATCCTTGATTTTTCTTTATGTATGCATTGTATTGCTATTGCCACTGCTTTGAGCGGAACAGCGATATGATATAAGACGATGCAAAACGTCGGATTCGTTTCGAATTCTAAAATGGCGCCCAACATGTTACCTACGCTTTCGGAAATAAAATAAATATCCTAGATTTTTGCCAATTCACAATTGAATTTCTGTTTCACTTTGTTTATTCAGTCCTTTTCCGTAATCAACGTCTGATGTAAGTTTCATTGCTTACGCGATTGTCTTCCGACGCTTTTAGAATTCATCCTTTTCGGGCTTTCCTGCTACTCGCAGTTTTCTCATACATATTATTTACGCTCTTACGAACATGCTTTCATTTCCGCGATTTTGAGCACCGCTGTTTTACACGTACGCAGATAATTTGATGAAACGCCTGGCGGCACTCGCTACCTGTTTGAATTTACCCGGGGTCGATGACCGATGCTCTTAATGTTATTATCAGGATAGGGTTAACCCTCTTATGAAAATGTTATAATAATGACGCTGTAAATATTTTGATTGTACTCCATATTTTGCGTGAAGGGGAACTTTTATCTGGTTTCGCATTGCAGTGTATTTAGTATTGGAAAGCCGAATGGTTACTTTGGTTTTAGTTTTAGCATGGCCACGACCCTGGGGTCGAAGCCAAGATCTTAAGAATTGACCTTTGTCTGTAATTGCTTGCCGGGGTAAAGTAGGCGTAAGTAAAGTATTAATTTATTACTAGCTTTTGTCCGCGGCTCCGCCCGCGTGTATGTCGGCTATCGCGTAAAAGAGTAGCCTATGTCCTTCTCCATATCGGCTATATCTTTGTCAAATTTCAGGACGATCGGTTCAGCGGTTAAGGCGTGAAAACGTGACAGACAGATAGAGTTACTTTCACATTTATAATATTACTAGCTTTTGCCCGCGGCTCCGCTCGCGTGGATGTCGGTTATCGCATAAAAAAGTAGCCTATGTCCTTCTCCATATCCCAGGCTATATCTTTGCCAAATTTCATGACGATCGGTTCAGCGGTTTAGGCGTGAAAACATAACATACAGATAGACAGACAGTCAGACAGAGTTTTTTTTTAATCTTTGTTTATTTACTACTACTTTATTATCTTTTTTTATCTTTATTGAGTTACTTTCACATTTATGATATTAGTATGGATAGTATGGATTATTATCCTCTTACGATTACGACTATCTTTACGGATCTTAGACAGTAAAATAAAATTGAAGTGTCTGTTTGTAATGTCAAAATAACAGTTTTTTACTAAATGTATATGAAAGTATATACGGTACTTAAAAAAAAAACGGTCAAGAGCGAGTTCGACTCGCGCACCGAGATTCCGTACCATCATATACATATAGTTTCATTCGTCTAGGTATCTAAATACGAGTAGTTCTGTGCCCAGAAAAAACTACAACTATGCTTCACCCAAAGCAGCCTGCGAGTAGGTAGGAAGGAGGACATTTTCTTTAAATTAATTATTTTAATTTTTCATCGGCGAGGCCTCTAATTGTCAGAAAAGTTTAACACTGCGGTGTAGATTATTGCAGTTTTAGGTCAGCGCCATCTCTTGACCGATAGTGGAACTAATGTAATTTTTGTTGATGATTTCTGAAAAAGTGTGCTATTTAGAGACATCGTTTTATTTTTCCTGTAATCTTTACATAAACATCTATCACATAGAATAATTTTAGATTTTCATCTATGCAAACTTCGGAGATAAGGGGGAGGAACGGTATTATTTTTAAATTTTTCGTCAAAAGTCGAAAACTATGCAAAACTATATAACTATACTACCTATAACAAAAAAGAAAAATGTTTTGGAATGTGCAAATAGCGCTCTTTCACATGATACCTCACATGCCCGAGTAGCCCACTTCGAATTTTTAAGACACGTGTTCAGTGATAGTTGGGCAATTTCATCTAAAACTATTCCAAATTTGAAGTTAATAGCATTAGTGTTTCTTGCGATATCCAGCTGTGACAGACAGACAGACTGAGTCACACCATAAGAGTTCCTTTTTACTATTTTGTTACGGAACCTTAAAGAACATTTTCTTTTATTTTATCTGTCTGTCTGTTTGTACCGGATAATCTTCGAAACGGCTTGACCGATTTTGACGGGACTTTCGCTGACAAATAGCTGATGTTATAAGGAGTAACTTAGGTTACTTTTATTTTCGACTAGCTGCTGCGCGCGTGATCGCCCGCGAAGATTTGTAAAAAAAAAAATTACAAACATATTTTTTTGTATAGAAAAGGCCACGCGAGCGTAGCCGCGGTCTGCAGCTAGTATCGAATATATTTGAAATGAAATAATGTACATTATGAATTTTACTACTACTTAAGAGGGCGCTCATCGGTCCACTAGCGCCACTCCTTTAAAAAAATATTATATCGTGACAGAAGGAATGATGAAAAACGGCTCAATAAGGAACCTCGGTAAGTGTCAGTTCAGTCACCAGATAATATTTTTGAAGTGAAAACTTCTTTAAGCGCGTTGAGCACTTTTTGGGTGAACAAAAATCATGGAACTCGCGTCATCGTCACCGAACGCTTTCCATGAAGAATATGTATACTGTGTATCATGTGTACTTTTTGGGTGAACAAAAATCATGGAACTCGCGTCATCGTCACCGAACGCTTTCCATGAAGAATATGTATACTGTGTATCATGTGTACTTTTTGGGTGAAAAAAAATCATGGAACTCGCGTCATCGACACCGAACGCTTTCCATGAAGAATATGTATACTGTGTATCATGTGTACTTTTTGGGTGAAAAAAAATCATGGAACTCACGTCATCGTCACCGAACGCTTTCCATGAACAATATGTATACTCTGTATTATGTGTACTTTTTGGGTGAACAAAAATCATGGAACTCGCGTCATCGACACCGAACGCTTTCCATGAACAATTTGTATACTGTGTATTATGTGTACTTTTTGGGTGAACAAAAATCATGGAACTCGCGTCATCAACACCGAACGCTTTCCATGAAGAATATGTATACTGTGTATCATGTGTACTTTTTGGGTGAAAAAAATCATGGAACTCGCGTCATCGTCACCGAACGCTTTCCATGAACAATATGTATACTCTGTATTATGTGTACTTTTTGGGTGAACAAAAATCATGGAACTCGCGTCATCGACACCGAACGCTTTCCATGAACAATATTTATACTGTGTATTATGTGTACTTTTTGGGTGAACAAAAATCATGGAACTAGCGTCATCATCACCGAACGCTTTCCATGAACAATATGTATACTGTGTATTATGTGTACTTTTTGGGTGAACAAAAATCATGGAACTCGCGTCATCATCACCGAACGCTTTCCATGAAGAATATGTGAAAAGTACACATAATACACAGTATGTACATACTGTGTATTATGTGTACTTTTTGGGTGAACAAAAATCATGGAACTCGCGTCATCATCACCGAACGCTTTCCATGAAGAATATGTGAAAAGTACACATAATACACAGTATGTACATACTGTGTATTATGTGTACTTTTTGGGTGAACAAAAATCATGGAACTCGCGTCATCATCACCGAACGCTTTCCATGAAGAATATGTGAAAAGTACACATAATACACAGTATGTACATACTGTGTATTATGTGTACTTTTTGGGTGAACAAAAATCATGGAACTCGCGTCATCATCACCGAACGCTTTCCATGAAGACTTATGTACATACTGTGTATTATGTGTAATTTTTGGGTGAACAAAAATCATGGAACTCGTTGCTTCGTTTTTTTTAAAGCAGTGGCGCTATTTAATATATTTTAATTGAGTATAGCTGTTTAAGAAAACAGCAATACTTACTAAAATAAATTAAAAGAAAGAATAAAAGTACAGCTATCTAGTAATAAGTAGTTAGGTTACGATAGGTAGGTTGGAATACGGGCTGGTATCCGCCACTTCACGTCAAAGCGCAGGTGGGAAAATCGAAATCGATTATTCGATCCACCCCGATAATAAGTAGGTATTTACTTACTGAAAAATATTTCAGTCTGTAGTTGAATTTTCCTGCATCAAATTAAGGCGAGTTCATCATAATTATTACGTGTCTATTATTGTCCTTCCCTTCGTTGACGACTTTTACGATTGAAATGGCTATATAGGTAAATTGTATCATTGAATTAGATAACAGACCGGAGAACTTTCTGTAACCGCCCACGCATTTTATGAAGCTTCCCTTCCACCCACGTACAGATATGATAGATGTTTTGGCAATGTTTGGAGAGGTTTCGGTAACAAACGATATTAGTATTGGGCGGCCTTAAATTGTATATTTTAAGCGGCAGACCCGAATAAACAATAAAAAAAAGAATAACAACTACTGACGTGGTTTGAAAGTCTTTCGTTTAACAGCAATTTTCCAAATATATCATTCAATATTTACTTAGTATTTTCTTGCATAATTATGTGTATCCATACTAATCCATACTATCCATACTTCCATACTGTATGCTATATTATACTATATACTATATCCATATCCATACTAATATTAAAATGTGAAAGTAACTCTGTCTGTCTGTCTGTCTGTCTGTCTGTATGTTACGTTTTCACGCCTAAACCGCTGAACCGATCGTCATGAAATTTGGCCGAAATATAGCCTGGGATATGGAGAAGGACATAGGCTACTTTTTTACGCGATAACCGACATCCACGCGGGCGGAGCCGCGGGCAAAAGATAGTAATATTATAAATGTGAAAGTTACTCTGTCTGTCTGTATGTTACGTTTTCACGCCTAAACCGCTGAACCGATCGTCATGAAATTTGGCGGAGATGTAGCCTGGGATATGGAGAAGGACATAGGCTACTTTTTTACGCGATAACCGATATCCACGCAGGCGGAGCCGCGTGCAAAAGATAGTAATATTATAAATGTGAAAGTAACTCTGTCTGTCTGTATGTTACGTTTTCACGCCTAAACCGCTGAACCGATCGTCATGAAATTTGGCAGAGATACATATAGCCTGGGATATGAAGAAGGACATAGGCTACTTTTTTACGCGATAACCGACCTCCACGCGGGCAAAAGCTGGTATTATAAATGTGAAAGTAACTGTCTGTCTGTATGTTACATTTTCACGCTTAAACCGCTGAACCGATCAACTTGAAATTAGGCAGAGATATATAGCCTGGGATATGGAGAAGAACATAGGCTACTTTTTTACTCGACATAACTGATATCCACGCGGGCGGACCCGCGGGCAAAAGCTAGTCTACTATAAGGGAGCTGTCAGGGTACGTAGCACGGTGTCGGTGTTATTGAGGAGCTACAAATGTTTATGTTGATCACTATTTATTGATTCACTCTCAAACCGTTCTTAGTGTTAACATGTTAATGAAATGTTGATGAAATGTTTGAATACTAACGGGAAACATTTATTTTAGATGGATCCAAGTTAACGATGGGTCCCATTTGATATTTCCATTGAATCCCATGTTATAACAACATGTGTACTTTTCAGAAGAAAAGTGATTTACCTTTATCAAATATTTTAAAAGCAGCGTGCGTTGGCCCACCGACTATTGTTTCCTTGTATAATATTGATGAGCATCATGTAAAAGAACTGTACCACCTTTTCTGTGTATAAAATTCAAATCTATTGATGAAGAAGTAAATGGGAGTTGATCACTCATAGTACTTTGTGATTCGATTAAGTTTTACAAAAAATAACTACAGTCACTGCAAACTATAACAATTTTATGCACTTTATGCAATTGTTACGTATGTAAATAGACGCAATGACAAAGAGGACAGCAATATGGTCAGTCTATATAAAATATACCCTCATTTTATTATAAACAATTTTGTTGTTGAAAGGATTTACATTTTTTCAAGCATTTGGGATCCAACGGAAATAGTTTTTGGGATTTAACGACAATATAACGTAATTCTCTTGCATTTTTAAAATTTGGGGTTCAATGGAAATACATAATAATCTTTTGTGAGATCCAACGCCAAAATTATTTAACTGGAATTCAAAACTGGGATCCAACGAAAATAAATGACGCGAAAGCGAAAACACGATGAAATTTGGCACAGAGGTAGATTATGAGCAGGAGACGCCAGCAAAGAAAGGAATTTTGGAAACTCCCCCCTTACGGGGGTGGAAGTTTGTGTGAAAAATTAACATTGATGCGAGCGGAGCCGCCTAGCCGTGAGCAGCAGCTAGTAGGTAATAAAATGAGGTCAACGTGACACGCCGGTATTGCTAACTAAGGTATTCGTTGTTTTCACGTTAGTTGTTAGCAATATCAGTAGTGGTGGCCCAGTGGTAACAGCCGCGACTTCTTACTCGATTTAGGTCGTAGGTTCGACTGACAGGCGCTTTACTTTGTGTAAATTATTTCATCACCACTACTCTCATAACGGTTAAGGAAAAATCGTGAGGAAACCAGCATGTCCTAGAATCAAAAGTTCGATGACATGTGACATTTACCAACCCGCACTGGGTCAGCGTGGTGGATTACGGCCCACTCCCTCTCACCGAGAGGAGAACTTTGTCCCAGCAGTGGGAAGATTATTGGCTGATTATATCTATTATAAACCCACCGTGGGTGCTTTTTGACCACAGAAATAGGATACCTACAACGGCTCTTAAAAGCTCTCAAAACGTTTTACTGTAATCTCCCATTCTTATTCGCGAAACAGTACGGCGGTGGTAATTGTGTTAAAATACTCTTAACTTACGTTCAGCCGATTTTGATGATATGAAAGGAGTATTAGAACAGGCACATGTAAAGGCGGAAATGGACATTGCGAGGTATGCGCCGCGCACGGTGCTCATGGTATGCTTCGTAATGTAGACGATCATATTCGTAACATGGTAATTAATAACATAATTAACGCATAATTTATATCGAGGCGTGCGTTGCGAGGCGTGCGCGGCGCATGCCTCGCAATGTCTGTATCCGCCTTAAGACATCACATATAAACGATCTAGGTCCTGATATAATTCTCAGGCCTCAACAACATTGTACATGTACATATTATGAAAACAGCGGAGTTAGAGAGACATATCCACTAACTTTACCAGTTCCATGCATATTTGAACGTATAACTTAGATACGCCGCTAACTATACATACTATTCATACTGCTTCTAATAACATGGGGTCACAATGTGTGTTGACATTGTTTCTTTTGTATATTATTGTGGATATGCTTCTGGGGTTCCTGCAGGTTTGTTATAAGCATTTTGGAGATGCCTATGAGTAAATTTCTTTTAAAATAATACATAAGCAAAATATTTAATTTCACATAAACCTACATGGGCACATATGAAACGTCAGAAGCTAGGTACACGGTTCCAATTTGTCATTTCCTATGGAGAAGAGCCGGCAAGGAACTCTACCGTTACTCTTTAAAAAATAATTGGCTTATACAAATGCAATAGGTTACAGTCACCCAAAGGGCAATGGAGAGGGCTAAGCTTGGAGTTTCCCTACGTGATCGAATCAGAAATGAAGAGATCCAAAGGAGAACCAAGGTAACCAACATAGTTCGAAGAATTGCCAAACTTAAGTGGCAATGGGCAGGGCACATTGCTCGCAGAACAGATAGCCGTTGGGGCGGAAAGGTTCTAGAGTGGCGACCGCGTACCGGAAGACGTAGCGTTGGAAGGCCTCTCACAAGGTGGACTGACGACCTTGTGGAGGCCGCAGGAATCCGCTGGATGCGGGAAGCACAGAACCGGTCGAAGTGGCGGTGCTTGGGGGAGGCCTATGTCCAGCAGTGGACGGCTTTCGGCTGAAATGATGATAATGATGATATACAAATGCCCATCGCCAAAGTTAAGAGAAACGAACTGGAAAATATGCAGACAAAGATTGAGAGTGTTTCACTGATCTACATAGATCAGTAAAACTGTCATCGTAAGAAAGCCAATCCCAACAAAAAACATTACATTTATCAAAAGCTATGTTCACAATTTTCTTATCTCAAAACACTGCGTATTATAATAATCCGTTAACAATATTCCCGGTATCAAGTTTTATGTCAAACCGTGGGATGGCGACCCTAAAATTAATTAGCGTAGTAATATGAAGTTGATCGTAAATAAAGATCCACCCTCGTTACACATTTACTTTTCTTAGTGTGGACGAAGGTTGGTGTCATTACCTTACAAGGTCGATGACCCTAACCCTCTGGAAGATTATGGTTGCCGAGATGATTCAATCAAGCTTCGATGAAAAGGATTTCGAAAATCTTCTTAGGTATTCCTTTTTTCGTTTACTTGGGTAATGTATGTTTATACAATTTATCTTTATTTTTATTAAACCGAATTTAAAAAAGGAGGAGGTTTCTCAATTTGTCCGTATTATATTTTTATTTATTTTTAATTTTTTAATGTTTGTTCGCGGATAACTTCGTCGTTTATGAACCGATTTTGATGATAATTTTTTTGTTGGAAAGGAGCTGTCCCAAGGGTGGTATCATGATAAGAAAACCAGGATCTGATGATGGGATCCATGAGGAAACTCCTCAAATATTATAGGCATACATATAGCGATTTTTGTATTTTCATCACCAACTCAAACAATTTGCATTCAGAAAGTATCATTTGATGAAGTGGAACTGATGAAGAAGACCACAAATGGCCACCGGAACTCCTCAATGATATGTATTTCACGGGTGGCGATAAGATATCTCGATTAAGATAGTTAAGCGACTATGAAGCAAATTTAAATAAATAATTCTGATGAAAATGGATGGTACCATTTTCATCAGAATTATTTATTTAAATTGACGATTATACGTTGATACGAACTGATCTGAAGATGAGGCTGGAAAGTATGCACCGGAACTCCGTAATAAAACAATGTATCGTAGCCGTGTTTGGGCTTATTGGAATTGAATGCACTTCGTATAACTTCTGTCAATGTTGTTTGTGCGGTGCAGCAAGTAGTGGTAATCGAATTGTTGTGGGGTAGGTACCATAATTAAAAAGTGAACAAAAGAAAAACAAAAAAAAATCGGGCTAATCTCCGAAACGGCTGCACCGATTTTAACGGGAATTTCACTGCCAGGTTGCTGATGTTATAAGGATTAAGATAGGCTGCTTTTATTATCGACTAGCTTCTGCTCGCGACTTCGTTCACGTGGAAGACGTAAGACACCACAATACAGGGTGGATTTTTTAGACGAGGCAGTAATGGTTGGTACCTTATCCGTTGTAGTTTCAGAAAAACGGTTTCAGGAGACTGTCCATAATTTTTTACCACAATACAGGGTGGATTTTTTAGACGGGGCAGTAATGGTTGGTACCTTATCCGTTGTAGTTTCAGAAAAACGGTTTCAGGAGACTGTCCATAATTTTTTAAGAAATATTGAACCCCATTCACAGATATTGAAAAAAAAAATATATATACATTCGGTAAGAAAATGGAACATTTGCACAAAAAGTTTTTGTGATGCCAATCGATCCCGTGACTTATAATAAATAAAAAATTATATTGGACCAACTGAGCTTTAGGTATTAGAAAAGTCAGAAATCGCAGAACAAATCCCCTACATTTCGTAGGAAATAAGACTGGGAAACTAACTTTTTTATGATGGATAGACAGGCCTGTGCTAATGGCCTGTGCGGCTGATCTTATGCATAACTATATTTTCGGCATCAAAACCGTTCCCAGACCTCGTGACAAATACTTTTTTTCAAAAATATTCAATGTCATTTTTACATCGCTACGATATCGATGTGTCGGAGAACGGAAGGTTTCTTTCGTTGGCATCAGCCATATTTTAACTACTGTGGGCGTACTGTGGTTAGTGTTGGTTATCGCGCAATAGAAAAACCGAATTAAACTCAAAAAGTCATTTACTCAATCTAAGCTGATACTCAAAATTACATAAAACAGTCCCCCAAAAACGCCCATCCCTTCACCACTTCCTTGTGCTTTAGCTAGGAAGAAGAAGTAGCGGAACAAACTTCCCATCAGCACATCTGTCTGTTCAGTTAGAAGAACTAGATTCTATACAGTATTGGGTTTTTTTTTTGGGTTCCGTACCAAAATGGTAAAAAGGAACCCTTATGGTGTTTTTTTTTTTTGTTATAATTTCCGTATATACTTTCATAATTATGCATTTAGTAAAAAGCTGTTACTTTGTAATTAACTTTACCAGTTGAAAGAGTACTGCTGACCTAAAAGCTAGACTCCTGTCAGGAGCCAATCTAACCTAATAATAATAGGTTTCACTTTGGTACCGCATCATGGAACTCTATTACCAACGCCCTATATTAACACGCGCATGGAATAGTTTCCCTCTATTAAGTCAAGGCGATTAATATTCTATTAGTCAGCTTAATAAGTCGGTTGATCGTTTTCCGATGCGGCATGGTCTAAATAGATCTCGAAGGCGTTCTATTTCATCGTTTTCTGTCTTTCTGTGTGTGTCAGAGCGAGAAGGCTGGGAAATCACTGCTCTGCGCTACTTGTAATTTCATACATTACAAAAATCTATAATATTGGAATTACGGCTACTTCTTGGGTTTTGCACTGAGATTGGTTAATTGTAATTGGTTTTTGTTGCCATAACTAAGGCCGTTTAAACTGTGTCATCAGACGGTCTGACTGCAGGATACAGCCACCGCCGCGATCAATCAACCTTTCGACAGCAACTATTAAAGTGTCAACTGTTAAATAGTTATCTTGTCGGAATCCACAAGTTTGGCATTATGACGCAGAGCATCAGGTTTAGATAATGCATATGCCACTTATAGTATAAATTTGTTTATTACGCAAGTTACATGTGAAGACGGTATTATGTTCACGACACGCTGTGTACAAGTTCTGACCAGTAATTTAATAAAAAGTACTAGGCTGGCATGAATTCAAGATAGTACTTATTTCATTAGTTTTATTAAGTACTTTTGTTTGTATATATTTACGTAATATACAGGATGGATTTTTAAAGATGGAAGTAAGGGCAAGTACCTTAACCGTTGTAGCTACAAGAAAATGGTCTTAGGAGACTGATCTTATTTTTTTGAGTTCTGATCCCCATTCGCAGATTTTGAAAACATGGTTCATACAGTCAGCAAGAATATTGCCAATTTTCCTAAAAAACCTTCAATGCCAAGCGACCCTGTTTCTTATAAGAATAAAAAAAACTATTGGACCGATTGAGGTTTGAGTACTAGAAAAGTCAGAAATCGCAAAATACTTTTCCCATACATTTCGTGCCTGTACCTTTCAAATGATGAAAGAATTTTTCAAATATGTGGTTCCGGAGATTACCCTCTACATATACACAAACTCACAAAATTCGCTCTCTCTCTTTATTATAATATTGGTATAGACCCCGTTGTCTTTTTGAGCACTAATATAACATTTATAGCAATTCTGTCCCTGCGTCCATCGTTTGTCATAATGACGAGCTTGTGTGCGCGAGCTACTAGAAAACGGAGAAGCCTGTCGTTAGCATATGACGATAGAGCTTGTTTTCTAGATGAAAGCTATTTGCCCTCTCTTTGAATATTTAACCACACTAACCAGTTTCAATTAGTGCTATATTCCCATCAATACGATGCCACATCAAGGCTCAAGGGTCGATACCCCTAAGAGCGTGAACGTATGTGGCGTGTCGCTCACTCCTCGTATGCAAGAATGCCATTTCAATCGGCAGCTCTGACGTACGTATAACTTATGTGGTGCTATGTGCCACTTTAGAACGTTTTATGTGGTTGTCAGAAGTGGGCTACTATGTGCCAAAGGTAGGGTAGTCACGAGACTTTTGATCAGAATTATAATTGGTTTTTATTCCTGACAGAACTGAGCGTGGGTGAGCCTGATTATGTGTTTCAGGACCTGCCTGTCTCAATTTTAATCGCGTCAATATCAAATAGAAATTAGCTGTGTAAATTGTATAGGCGCTCTCCTTTAACAAACATTTACCGGAGCTAGGTAAAGTTATCAAAATTAAGGTAATTAGACTTCGTGTTATTTTAGCGTTGCGCAGGTCTAATCTTCTATACAAATAAATAAAATTGAAGTGTCTGTTTTTAATGTCAAAATAACAACTTGCATATGAAGGTATATACGGTACTTATATATACAAAACAATTTTTAAATTTTTTGTCATACTGTCGATTTGTCTGTCTGTTTGTTCCGGTTAATCTCCGAAACGGCTGGACTGATTTTGACGGGACTTACAGATACCTGATGTTATACTTTTATTTTAGAAAAAGCCACGGTGGCTAAACCGCGGGTAGCAGCTAGTGTCAAATATAATCCCGCCATTGTTATCAGAAGCTCGAATGAATAGATAGCCAAATCAGAAATACATCAAGTCGAACACAAAGCGTGCCTAATACTCCTACAAGGTAAAATCGCCTAATAAAACCTACTCTATTCCTATTTTCAGTTATATGGTATCAATTTCTCAGAATCTGTTCCAAAATTGTCTGCGATCTGGGCCTTAATCATTCATTCGAAACGCAATTTCACGGGAGGACCTATTTACTCGTTTATTAGAATTTTCTAGAATCCCAAGATATTTCGATCCGATTGTGTAAGAGTCATATTTCTCATTTGTATCCGATGTACCCGATAATGAATTGGAAATATCCGCAGTTCACATATATTTTCCGGGTTATTGGATATTCTAAATGGTTATGTCGGATTGGGTTACGACTCGTGTTTCGGTGCCCGGAATAGTTTCAAATAGGGGAAAGGATTTAAGTTATTTTGTTTTGTTTAATATTTGGTATTTAATCATCATCTTTCTGCCCTTGTCCCATGATACTTGGGGTCGGCGCAACACGTTTTCTTTTTCCATTCCCCCCTGTCAAACGTCACTCTATCATACACTCCCTTCTCTTTCATATCATTCTTTACACAATCCATCCATATTTTTTTGGGCCTTCCTCTCCCTCTCCATCCATCCTCATTTATCGTCATCACTCTCCTCGTCACATGCGTTTCTTCCCTCCTCATCACATGCCCATACCATGCCAAACGACGTCCTTTCAACTTTTCTGTCACCGGCGCCACTTTCAAACTTCCCCTTATATACTCATTTCTGACTTTATCCATTTTCGTCACTCCACACATCCATTTCAACATTATCATCTCCGCTACATGCAATCTTTTTTCATCCGTCCTCTTCACGGCCCAGCATTCCGATCCATACAATACGACAGGCCTTATCACAGACTTGTAGATTTTCCCTTTTAACTTAAGGGGCATCCGTGGGTCGCATGTTGTTCCTATGACCTGTCGCCATTTCATCCATCCCGAGTTGATCCGGTGCGTTACGTCGCGGTCTACTTCACCATCCCCTTGGACAAGCGACCCGAGGTACCGAAAGTCGGAGCAGATCGGTAAGGGCGTTCCGGCGAGAGATATGGGCACAGAACTGGACAGACCGCCAAAATCACAAAACATGTACTCTGTTTTGGTCCGACTCAGTCTCAGGCCAACGGCCTCCAGTCTTTCCCACCACACCTCTTATCTGCTCTGGATCTCTAAGCCGCTCTCGGCAACCAGCACAATTTCATCGGCGAATAGCATACACAGGGAGCCTCTTCTTTAGTATTTAATATTTATCATAATAATGGTCTATGGAAGGGTATTGGTACCGATATAAAATATGTACTTGTTTTGTGAAGACATTGTGAATGAATGAGAAAAATAGAAACCTACTCGATAAAATGATTACAAAAATTAATACTAAGTCCAAGTAAAGCCTAAAGTACTCTGTTAAACGCAATCTTCTCGATATACAGATACCGACTACGGAAAGCGTTTCTCAGAAGATATTGCTATAATCAGTGCACCTGACACTTATATTGATCGCTGAACATTATTATTAGAACACAGGTGGACGTTGCTGCCTATCCTACGAACATAATCCTATGATATAGTCAGCTAGACTAAGCTTAGTAACAAATTAATGAAATGAGGGTAGTTGTAGTATAATACCAACATAATGACACTTTAATACGTAGAGCAGAGTAACTGTCAAAGTTACTTCATTAGTAACTATGTAGCAAGTACTCGTAGAACGTCTAACGGAGAAACTTCAACTATTTGCGGGAAAAGTACGAGCTCTAACTTTTTGGATCATCACAATTTTTGGGATCTTGGCCACTGCTTAGACGCTGATTGAATTGACTGTCCGTCTTCTATGAGTGAGTTTAAAGGTACGTGCACACCCATCAGTCACGTCACGGTCAAGCCACCTATCATTCTTAGATCTTTACGTGTAGTCAGAAGGTATCGTACCCAGTTACTAAGTTGTAGAGTTTAGATAGGCAATCGCTCCACGTAAAGTACTGGTATTATATTACGGCCCGGCCACGACATTGCGCGAATTGCGGCGCGGCAAGCGTTTTTTCTGTTTATTACGCGGTCGAGACGCACAACGCCCTGTGGCTAGTTGGGATCACACGCAATGAATTAGGGAAACCGCTGCCGCTGCCGCCGCCGCGCAATGTCGTGGCCGGGCCGTTAGACTGGAAGCCGACATATAGTCATAGTTGGGATACGGCTTGGCAGATGCTGCGGGGGACGGACTTGACGGTGACGTAGCGTGACTGATGTGCGAGCATATATACCTTAAAGCTGCTTTCAGACTACGCTATAATATAATAGCATTTATAGTATATAGCTCATAGCACAACACTATCGCGCACCATACATTCCAATAATATATAGTACAGTACAGTGTGAACGTGTCCAAAACAATGTATAGTTCGCGATATTGTTGTGCTATGAGCTATATACTATATGCTTTTATATTATAGCGTAGTCTGAAAGCAGCTTAATGTGTAAATAACATAGTAGGTGTTTGATATTGTGTTACAATCTTGTCTACGTTTTTTATATGCATTCAATTATTATGTGTCATTTCGGTTCAAGTTAACCTTGACTTGCCTAACAGTGGTGAGTGAAAGGTGTTAGTCATTTTATATCAAAGTGTAAAACTCCCAATCTTCTCAACTAAATAATTTGGAATAAGTGGCGCGATATTTCAAGAATATTGTTACAAAGGAGATTGTATTTAGAAATCAACAGGCTGTTACAACGGAGATTATAATTATTAAGGTCTTTCTGAACTTCTCAAGTGTCTATCGTGTCGAATCTTAAAATTAATAAACAAATCTTTCCAGTTAGTCAGTTTGGTTGTCGTTTACCAGTAAAACAGTTCTTATTTTGTATTCCCTTTTCATTTCAGTCTTCTTGTACAAAAAAGATTGACTGGTAGTTGCTTAAAGGTAGATTCAATTAGACCGGGCGGAAACTTTAGCTTGGCTACTTATATTAAAATAAAATACTCGAAGAGTCAGCCGAGCTCTTTGAACCCGTTTAATGTAAAATAACTATACAAGTTTCAGAGTTTTGAACACAAAAAACGTTGTTGTTGCTGCATAAGTACCATATTCGTGTGGATGTAAGAGTATAGTTATGGTTAGATAGTTGCTGCAGTGGACTGGAAGTTCCTCTGGTCGTCCGGCCGTAAAACCGTTAAACTTCAGGGCTTTGAAGTCGGTGCGACAGTTGAAAATTGAACCATTTTTAAGTTGCCGGAAGATTTCTTTACTTTTACGGAAGCTGCTCTTGCGCGAGATTAAATTGCAATTCGGTGTATATACCTACTCAATTCACTTATATTAAATTCTTCTCTTCTGACAGTTAAAATAAGGTTAGAAAATATAAATCTGTTAGTAGTCTTAATATGCAAAAGGAAAGACGAACGAAGTAAAAATACGATCAAAACACTTGTTTAATAAAAATGTCTAAATAAATGAAGTAACGAGCTGTCCAGTGGAACAATGAGTGAATTTACAACGCTTTGTCGAATCGTTATTAAGATTACCGTCATGTTTATCTGTCTGCCTCTTTCTGAGAATCTCTGTGTCAACGAGGGGCTCAAGGCTGTTTTATGCCTCTTCATTTTCTACCTAATATAAGGTTGTATCAGAAAGGAAATGTTATTTTTTTAGATAATTTTCCTCTGACCAGACGGGTACTGTTGTGTCTGGCGGGCAACTGCCCGACGGTTGATGTCGGGATGTTGTTTAGATGCTAGTCGCGCGGTAAACTCTGCGCGATACAGGATTTATGACGTCAGGTCTTTGATGCGTAGATGCCGCCACATTACTACAGAATATAAAAACCTCAGTCTCTACCTGTTTCTTTAATAATAATCTAAAATTACGAAACGGTAACTAAAGTTAGTGTTTTCGATTTACAGAAAATAATTACATTTCCTTTCTAATTTCGTCATCCGAAACAAAGCTCGGATCGCAGTCACAATCTAAAAAAGTCTGCGAACATCTAAACGATCAGATTTATTTATTGAAATAAAAGTGGGTATTCGGAGACAGGTGGCGTTCCAGGCACTTTCAACAAAAACGCTAATGGCTGCTGTTACCTCAGTATTTTATTGGATTTCCGTCGTCGAGAGCAAATATCGAAAGGTTAAGGGCTGCGTCCTCCTAAAAGATTGTTGCTCCAACTTTATTTACGACGCTTGCAAAATTGAAACATAACGTGAAGATATAATCCCTTCCGTCCTCCGTAATGCGGATTTTATGGCACAGATGATCATCTTGTTTGGAGGCTGGTTGTAAATGCGTATCGGGAGAGTATGGCGTGTTTTGCACATTACATATTTAGGTGTTGTATGAATGGGTAGGCCCACAAACTTGCTGTGAAGTGTATTGATTGATGCGGTAAACTTTCTGGCGCTTGGACGTGAGGGACGAAGCCGTGAAGTAATTAGTGAAAACATGTTAAGATTTAAGAAGTAGGGACACTGAAGCACTGAAACTTTTGAACTATCTGGTTTTCTTTGTCAGATCATGATTTTTAATTTGATGATAATTGACTAATTGGTATTACCTACATAGTACGATCAAACTATTGGTTTTGGATTTTTCTCTTGAGCATTTTATTGTTGGTTGCTGAAACTTAAAAAAATATACATCCATAACGTTGTTCAAATCCTAGCGGAAGGGCCATCCAACACAGTGACGGGTCAGTTCGACGCCGTGCTCAGTCCCCGTCGCGCCATCGCGAACAATCATCTATCTTGCGCGCGGCCCGATGTAACTGCAATGTTTCTGCCGTCTCTCCGACGACTTCATCGCTTCCAACTCCTCATTTATCACCGGAAAACTTAAAGACCAGTTTCAACTGTAAAATTCCTTAAGTTTCTAAACCGTTGGAGTCGAGATATAACGATAGAACGTACTTAGACTACAAAGGAGTTGCAACTGGGGTAAATGCAACCTATTTGAATATTGAAAGCAGTCTGTTTGGTTGAGTTCGGAGAACAGTTTCCGATTTCCCCGCGGCATACTCCGTCCGTTACAATAATATCTTTCCCGAAATTCCGAATTCCTAAGTTTGACGTGAGCTCTGATGAGTCAGCCAATTAGGATAATCGGTTCAGTATACATTCGTAGATCGTTGTTAAAAGCTTGGTCGGCAACTCTGCATTAGATAGGCAATTCTGGATTATGTCCTAAAACTTTTGCCTGACTAGGCTCGGCCTCGTAACGATAAATACTTTAGGGACCACAAAATCCATCCAATGTAACTTTGAAAGCATTCTTTTAGGTTTGTGTCCCTAAAAAGCCACTTTTAGTCATGAACTGTCTCTAAGGTCATTTCATTAATCTATAAAATGTCCGCAACATTTGTGTCTAAAGACGTTTCTTATTAAACTTTAAAACGTAAGAAAATTGTCAAAGGCAGGTGGCACTCGAGTCCTATCTCCTCCCTAGTATATATAGCTATATATATATGTTTGCAAAATCTCAGAGCAACGTTCAACTGAGTCAACCGAACGTACGTCCCTATTTGAATGTCCCTAACAGAGGGTACGAATAATAAAATAAGTCTAGCGGTTTTTTCGCGCTTTCTTTCCGCCCCACCGAGGGATGCGATGTTTTATCGCAGGAAGATGCTGAAAATCCAATTTCTCTCGGGGCCTATTCACAAACTGACCAGCATCAAAGCGATGACGCTGAAGGACCTAATATGTCGGTCATCAATATTTTTCGTTCAGCTTTACGACAATAGTCCGTTTCTTTATAACATTGATTTCTTTTTATAGCTCGAATATTCCACTTTATTTATTTTGTGTATTCGAAGAGTGATATTCGTTGCTTATCATAATATTGTCATCCAAAAATGTTAACATCTTAACATATTTCTAATGAATTCTGAGAACAACTTGGTATGAGATTTCACAGCTTTATATTATGGAAGAGGGTTTAAAATCTGAGATAGGACAATATTCGTTTACCGAAATAATTTAATTCAAAGCGAGTGTCGAATTTTGTACATTGCTTGTGTTGTAATTTGTTAAAGTAACATTAGTATCTTCTCTTTGCAGATTCAATACAATACCTGGCCCCTGAAAACTTTCTCCACAAAAGATTGTTTTAATTAAAGATAATGTTCTGAAGCTTTGTTTTCTTTGTAGTTAGAATCAGAAAGATAGTTACTGAACTTGTACCGGCATTGAAGCTGGGGTTAAAATTAATAATTAACTGAACTAGCTCGAGCCAAGAATAATATTTTTCGCATATTCTTCAGCTTTATGTTTCGAATATTCTTAATTCATCAGAAGTTCAGTGGAGTTCCACGTGTAAGAGGATCCAGGAATAACAACTTTGAAGGTACAATAACAAGAAAATTCGATATTCTACACTTTATATAAACATGCAAATACTTACGCTTTGGGTCTTAATTTCAACGAATTGCTTATTATACAAAAGACCAAAGAGACCCAATTTTCCTCGTCTCTTAAAATTAACGCGAGCACAAAGAGCTCATACACTCTGTTTTTCTTTAATTCCGGAATTAGTATGCTAATTCAATTTATCCATTAAGACGGGTATATGATGTAGGAACATTTTTGTGTTGATGATGTTCCGGGGTAATTTTATCATTAGTTCGTTTTACGTACTGGAGCCCGTTTTGTGCTGATTTGAGGTATACCTACAGCAAGATTTTGATGTTACGCGGAGGGTCTGCCCAAAGCTGCATTTAGATATAGCATAGTGAATGTCTCATAATATATGTACCGGGGTTGCAGTATCCCTCAAAATGATATGAAATATACAAAGCCTATTTTTGTCAAAGCATAAATCTTGTCGAAATTCAAGATATATCACCAAGTTATACGTATCGGTACGTTGTAGGGATAATGTCTTCTGATAATCTCGCTCAGGAAGGGATAACTATCCAATGGTCCATAAATAACGCGTAGACTTGGGGACTAGCCGCCATTTATACGCTGAATGTAAGGCGTTCATTTTGTAAAGACGTATTGGGATATTTTCCGTTAGGCTTACCTGAGAACTGTTGCCGGACAGATATTTTATCATGAAGAATAATCCGGCCAGCTTTGATGCTCTTCAAGTTACACATGAAAATAGACTCTAAAGCTATAGAATATAATACTCTACTCTTTATTATGTACATCCTATTAATTACAGATTTAAATGTATTTATTGATCTCTAGCTTTTGCCCGCGACTCCGTCCGCGTGGATGTCGGTTATCGCGTAAAAATATAGCCTATGTCCTTCTCTATATCCCAGGCTATATCTCTGCCAAACTTCATGACGATCGGTGCACCGGTTTAGGCGTGAAAACGTAACAGACAGACAGAGTTACTTTCACATTTATAATATTAGAATGGATTTACAAAGGGTGACACAATGGGCGTTCTTATCGCTTAGACGTGGAAAACCTATGGTTCAACTTCCTAATTTAAAACAAAACCATGTCTTATAAAACGTCGCATAAATTCGTTGCCAGAATGCAACTAACAATGAATAGTATTACAATATTGATCCTATGAACATTGTAGCTGACAGCAACATAGGTGCATTGCATTTATATTAAATGCTTATATTGTTGACAGGATCTGAATACACCACTAGAGTACACTAACATAAAGTACATGAAAGAAAGCTCTTTTTTATCACGACGCAGATGAGATATAGAAAATTAAGTTTATTCAAATGTTTTTCAAAAGAAATCGATTTTCTTTTACACGCATATCGATGACCAAATAATTAACTTTGTATATCGTCTCAAATATGTAGGTATGCAGCAAGTTTGTTGATGAATCAATCTTGTCGTGATAACTCAATTGTTCTCATCATCAAAAGATACTTAAGGGCGGTTCAGTCTAGAAGATTCTAAATCACATGAGAAGGTAAAGACACTTTTGATAATGAATCTATTTGAATGTATATCTTCTTGTTTATATAAATAACAGTGTGAGGTAGGTACGTGTTTACGTTGTTTATGTACTGGCTGGGATATTAATAGAATTACTTGACAGGTTTCTCTCATTGTTGACTTGAAGATAACGCTTACAGCGATGCTCGTTCGTTCAATCTACGAATTCTAAATTCACCAGGCTGCCCCATGCGTAAAGACATGAACAAACTGTTAAGAGCGTTCATCCGTTGCGGGCTGGCAATGTCGCATTACTAGTACTATTTTTTTTCAGCCAAGCACTCGTTTACAACTCAATATCCACAGTATTCTCTCATGTAGTCTCCACCGTTATAAGCTTGTCTTCAAAATTCAAAACAAGTACTATCAAATTCAAAATGGACGCCATCATTTAACGGTCATGTAGCCTATTCTAAACTCGGTAGCCTGACTTTGTCCCGCAGTTCCCTCGATAACTAAATCCATTAGGACCTACCCTGGCCTATAACGTAAGTGTAGTTAGAGCTTTCTAGGTCAATGAGGGCTTCCGTAAGCCATCCGATGAATATATCGTCTGGGCTATCGTATTGTTTTCTGTAAGACGGTTATGTTCAAAAGAATAGAAGGCCTACTTAGTAAATTCTTAGTCCGTATTCAATATTATGTAATCTTGGGATACATTTTCAGCTTTTTGGGTGGTTGGCTCTTCTGAACGCATAAGTCAAGTTATGATTAATTAGACCTTGGCTAAACTCATTAAATTTATGAAAACTGTAAAAGTTTCGCTCTTAAACTGGAGTGTTCAACAATTTGATTCATGTCAGTGTGACACACAGATTCAATGTAATGACCGATAAAACTTATGTTTACTGTTCGACTTAAAACGAAAGTTAAACGCTGTGCCATATCTTATCATTCGCATACTCTTTGGCTTGGAAAACTCGGAACGGGGTTAGGTTATGGCGCGCATGCCGGGGGCGCATCGCGGGGCGCGCCGCGGCAGTCCACCCGCGTCACCGGCCCGCTCAGCACGACTACCCACCCCTCCGACACTCACTGTACTCAGAACACCAAATACTACCCACAAGTACACTCGCGTACAGAAACAGTGAACAATCTTGTGATTATGAATAATTGTGAATAATCTGACGAATTACAGTGAGTGATAAAACATTTCTCTAGTTAAAGCTGCTGTTTAAGTTCATCGGTTCATACATTATCGGTGAGTTTTAGTAAAATAAGGTTTGCGGCGTATTCGTGGGGGAAATTTTTGGCGGTCGATAGATGGCGCTGCTTCCGCGCCCGTATTGCAGCTGTAGTGGTTTTGTAACTTTATAGTAGAAAAACTATTATTATGTAACATTAGAACTGTAGTATTTCCAGTTATGTATCGGTGTATTATGTATGGATCCGTTATGTACCTATTAGAAGTTGGGTTATTATCGTTGTGATTTTACCGGCCGGCATTTGGCTGTACTCTACTGTACTTTCATTTCAAAGATATTCATTTTATTAATTTAGGTTTATCTTTTCTTCTCTTTATAATTTGCTTTTCTTTAATGCCCACAAGGTATTTATTCTCATTACTTATTTTAAATGTCCGAAGCAAAAATAATAAACACTTTTTTAGCATCTTAACTTACTATACACAAAATATATTGTAGGTAGGTATTATTGATATTGTAGATACAAAACTTTAAAAAGTGTGAAGGTTAACATAGCGTGCTTCAGCCTCGTAAAAGCGTCGAAATCTCAATCGTACGTATATGGTAGCCTAGATTCGTTATATTTTATCAAGAAATTGAAGTACTCACCATTTACCGTGTCTTTTATAGAAAACACATGTGAAAAGAAAAGACAAGCTAACATGATTTTATTATATCACGAAAGTGCTTGATTCCAATATATTTGTCCAAATTAGTTTTAACTAGTCGGAAAGGTGACCAGGGACTATGGAATCTTGATTTTGCCGGCTCATATAACTGGTGAAATGTGGGTATTCTATATGTACACCTCTGCCTAAACCTTCGGAGAAAACAAGCGTAATGTTATGTTATGTGATTTTGCCGAGTAAAGTTTAGCTCTATATTTTGGACCGATGTCTTTATATAAGTTCCAATTCCCAACTCAACGACAGATCGTAAGAAAAGTCCGGAAGTTCTATTACGTAAAGACACATAAAAATCCCCTTTTCTCCAAATGGCCCATTAAATCACGCTGAATGTAAATTAAGGGACAACAAGAAACACCCACATTAAAAAGTAACTGTTTTGACTTAAAAAGAGCTTGTCCCAATGAATTATTTCCTAACCTCGTCGCTTTGTCAACGTTAACTTTCCGTTCAATCTGAGACTCCCGTTTCATTTTAATTGCTTAACATTTTTCGCTCTCAGTGTGAATCTGGGTATTAAATAAATCAAGTTGATAAGGATACCGGGTAACCATCGTTATAGCCGTTCATGCTTATAGGCTGTCCGTATACTCACATTCCCTGTACAACGTACACATTGCGCATTTTCTACCTCCTTCGATCTATTAAATAGGGATCCGTTCCATCAGATGAGCCAATACGCCATCAATGGGCATTGTATGTACTCCTTTATTGGTAACAATTCTGTTTTGGAGTTTGCCGCTATGGTGGTTTGCTGTAAGAGGCCGCCATAATGGTAGCTAAAAGAAGCACATAAGTAGCAAATGAAATTGCTTAGTAACCAGCAATACACCTTCTTAGGTGAACGTTCTAAAATAAATTAGAGCAAACTATGGAAACAGTCGTATGGGACTCCATACGACTGTTTCCATAGTTTGCTCTAATTTGAATTTTTTGAATTTCATGATTTTGTTAGACATTTTAGCCTTAGTGACTACTAAGGCTAAAATGTCTAACAAAATCATGAAATTCGTCGGTCCTAGATAGACCGGCCGGCGGATGTATGGCCGGGGGGCGTGCCACGCTACGTTTGCCGATTCACGGTCTCCACTCAATATACTCACAATCACATAAATATTTTCCATATCCACGCTCAATTTGAACAACCAACACAAGTGTTGTAATAACAGCACTTAAAGTGACATTAAGTATAAAGTGCGGTTCCAACATGGCGGACAACTAGCAACTTCCGCTTGTCTAGCATGGCCGTAAAACTGTTAGTACTAACTGGCGCTGACAGTAAACTAATATCGGCACTTCAGTCTATCTCGTGCCAGCAAATTGCCTTACATTCTTCTTTGACTGTAATATAGTCAAATAGAACTAAATAATGTATACTGCAGTGCATAAACTCTATCTATCACAGAACACTGCTGGACATAGGCGTGTCTCCTAAGCTTTTCTACAAATACTCGGTTCTCTGCTTTTCGCATCTAGTATGCAGCAGATGGTCAGTGGCAATCTTACGATTGAATAAAGCGCGCTACTGATCGCCTTCGGTTGAACCGGATCGGTTAACTGAATAGAGTTGTTTACATTAGGTTGGTTCACCGAAATTGGCGATCGCTTATGGTTTCACCGGACCGGTTAACCGAATTGGATTGTTTACTTATGTTGGTTCACCGAATTCGGCGACCGCATTCTTCAATTGAGAGGCGGGCGTCTCGTCACCCGAATACGGCCAACCGAATACCTGTTTACACTAGTCATTGACCAAATACTGTTGTAGGCGAAAACGGCTTAACCGACCTAATGTAAACGCGCCATAATAAAGCATCTCAAGTAGCGCAACATACGATATAACTGAGCTACCACTACTTAGCACAGTCAACTGCCAAACACGACAACGAATTTGTTTAGTTGTGCTTGTGTATTGTGTTAACTCTTATATTCTCTCCGCAACTCGAGGACCTTCATCTTTTTGCTAAGGGTTGGGTTGTTAGTACATACTCTAACGTGCATATATGTAGGTATGGGTAGGCTGGAGGCCCACGCGTTGACCTAAAACCCTCCGCCCGAAACGCAGTATTTAAAAATCGCGCCCAATCAGTCCGAACAAAGGGCTGCAGGTACCCTCGTTAAGGCTCCCCTCCTAAACTGTGCCATTAACCTTGTTTAGGTGTCACCCTTCGGCTCTGCATTCCGGATGTATGTTTATCCTTCAGGGATTTGCAGATCTGTACGCCAAATAGAGTAACATGAACAAATAGTAGGACTTGTTTAATGGTCTGTGAGATGAGAACCCTCGTTCGGAAGTCTAGGAATTCAGCTGTGTCATTTAATTTTACTATTTGGATGAATACTAATTTAGTTAAATATCATCTTACTGCATTTGTTTTATAAATGCAGTCCTTTGCTCTTTGCTCACGAAAACTTGTCGATATCTATAGAATTTTGTCAAGCACGTTCAAAGAGCGCACTTATTCCAAAGTGTACTTAATGGCAGTAACCGAGAAGCAGGAGCAGGAGTTCTCGTGTTTTACGTCTTTCGTAACAGATGCTCGAGACACGATGACCGCTCGTTTCTTGTCCTAAGTCTATGATTAATTACTTTCAACATAAAACGGCTGGGCCAAATGGTTTTTGTTTTAAAGAGAGGCTTTGATATTGAGTTTGACCCTTGTTTAAGAGATGAATTTATTGTACTTGTTTGCTATGTCGCAACTCCAGCCTTTGTAATCCAGTCTACCGCCCTCTCGAGTTTCACTAACAACAATCCTCATACTTTTTGTACAAGCTGGTAAAATATTGTCTAAGCAGCGCCTGTTACATTAGGTACACCAGATTCGCAAATTGTAGTTACGAGTATTTGTGTTTAACACTAAACTAAATCCACTAACATCGAGAGTTGAGTAGAAGAATGGTCATATAAATACTCCTCTTCAATCGTAAGTGGTTATATAATTGAATTCCTGGCAGAATACCAAGCATGCCTGTAACTTATCTAGGCGCGAAGCAGTTTCTCATCGAAAAGGAATGGCCTACTGTAATGGCCTGAAGGCAATAAGCTGGCAATCGATAAGCATGTTAGTGTCCGTTTCGGTATTTATGGTATTCAAATTGTCATATTATAGGTCCTCTTTTATCCACGTTTTTCCTCACCATTTCTATTTATTTGTACTAGGAATCGTAAGTATTGTGATTATTGGAAAAAAATTGTCTCACACTGTGTTGTAAGTAAAGGGAGTGACTTCTTGTATAAATAATAAACCTAGAATTCATCATATGATACGATTATGAAAATAATTGCTGGTATTTAATTTGATAGGTTGAAAGCAGAGAAGTTGATCACGGAATTTAAAGAGATGAAAGTGAAGAACACTTGGGTTATATTTTATCTACCCACGCTGAATGACTTGCTCCGCCTCCGTGGAAACATCTTAATTTACATAAAATCTTTCTTAAGATGTTGATCGTCGCGTTGATCTTTTTCATCAGTGGGATTTTTCAAGGAGTTGGGGTTGAGAAGAATAGCTATGCAATGTGTGGTCGCGGTCAATATTACCGGCTAATAAATTTACAAGGTGTCTTAAAGTATGGTTAAGGGAAAATATTTTTTACTCAGTAAGCGACATATTTAATAAGAGATTGAAAAATAAATAACAATAAAATATAATAATAAAATAAATAATCATCTACCCTTTGACATTAATAATATTTTCTGCTTTTTTAATGTATCTAATAATTATAATTATAATAAAATTGCTACTCAATTTTAATTTTAGTTGAATTATAACTGTGAGTTTAATAACTTAAACCCAAATTTTTGCATGTATATTATGACTAAGTGTTATGGATCTGTATTTATTTATGTTAAGACCGAAATTGTACCAACACTTATGGCAAATAAATTGATTTGATTTGATTTGAGATTGCTTTTTCTAAAGGATCAATTTGCTCGCACACGCCTAGCCCTTAAAAGTTTTGCGTGTGCTAAATCGTCTGCACTTGTCTTTTTTGGCGCTGAGATCTTCTAATTGGCGACGAGAATATGTAGCTTTCTTTTGTCGAAATGTAATGTTGCGGACATTCCTGAGGTCAGATGCCAAGGACAGGCTATCGGCAGTCTACCGCAAGCTTGTTGCCTAATGGAGATATGTCAATGTTTCCGCTAGTCGTCTTTCTTTTATTTTCGGGCAAATTGGGGTCTGGAACAAATATGCCAGTTTAGCTGTGGTGAAAGAATTCGGTTGGCAAAATGAAAAATTCTGGCTTTTTCGAAGACATTTCGATTTCATTATCTTGAAAGGATGGTACTCTCGGTTTTCCCTTTAAATTGCTTATCCGGAAACGACCACATAAAAAAAAATCTTTGGAATTAAGCTGCAGTTAATTACAAAGCTCTATTATTTAACTCATTCGAGATATCGAATAAAGTGCATAGATTGTGGATGCTTTGGAAACCAATTATTGGGTGACCGTCCATTGATCAGACGATTCCTTTTGAAGTAACCAACCACTCAATGGCTAGGGAGCGTTCGTTTGATCTCCGTACTACGATTAGACTGACCGCCGGGACCTTTTGTTGGCTAGAATGCTTTCAGTTTTTGAAAGGTTACAATTTGAGCATTTCAGCCGGTTTATTATGTAAAAATCTGACCGTGATAAATTAGGTGAAGTGAGATATACTACTACCTGATGCTAGGGATTGACACTATTGACAGGTCACATAAGATCAGTTTTACATATAAAAAAAAAGATTCTTTACTATTTTGTTAAGTACCTGGTACTTGTTGAAAGGCCTACACTGTCCTTCCATACCTATTAACACTTTTATTCGAAAATATTGTAAAAAGCGAATCATTTTTAAAAAAGTAACCGTGGAGTTTGTTGCCGGCTCTGCTCCATAGGAAACGACCAATTGGAACCGTGCACCTAGCTTCTGACGTTTCGTATGTGCCCATGTAGGTTTATGTAAAATAAAATATTGTAATTTTCACGGTCGAATTTTTACAGAATAGGTACATTGGCAATTCTTTCTAGAGGTATTTTTTGGCCAACCTATCCGTTTGATAAACTCCAAACATAATTTGATAAACAATACGTTATTCATTCGCAGAACATGGGGCCACTGACGTAAGAAGTCTATAAAAATGTGTAGGACCATTTTAGGCTAAATATAGACCTGTACTAATTTGACAGTGACGTGCGTTGTTTTTATGTACCGGCTATATTTAGTCGCTGATAACATCATGCCCCGGGCGAGGGTAGGTATACAAATACAGACCACTCTAGAGAGATTAGCTTGGACCTTATGTTACGAGTAGGCAGTATAATGGCATGCCCCATTGGTATCTCGTAGTCGCAAGCGTGACTGCTGAGGGTGGGGGTCCTAGGTCCGATTCCCGGGTTGGGAAAAATGTTATTGGGTGTTTCCATTAGGAATTTCTTAGTAATAGCCCGGTGTTTGGAAGTTGGCGGTGGTACCCACGTGCCTCCGAAAGCACGTTAAGCCGTTGCCCCTGCACCTGAATTCTCTCCAGTCATGTCGCATTGCCGTCCCATCGCACTATGAGAGTGAGGGAAATGAGGGTGGCACCTGTATCTGCCGCACACACTCGTGCACTATATCTCCCGCGCTGAAGGCTGGTTTCCGCTAATAATATTGGTCGCCATAGCCGAAATTAGGTCTGGAGGACTATTATTATAATGGTATAAAAAAGGATTTATTTTACATAACATCGCCTGTATTCCCGGAAGGGGCAGGTAAATGTGTATAGCACAGCACACCCACATTAGCTAGTTATTTTTAAAATAATCTACCAGATAGTTATTCTGATTTTTTTATATAATAATAAATCATCATTTATTTCTCCAGATCATATTCAATTTGTTAGTACCTACATATCCTAAACACCAGTGTTAGATTTGGTAAATTTTGGTAATAATTACTAATAATCTCAAAACAATTAATAATAATGTCAAAATCAATAATTTAATAATGTCATAAACCATTAATACTGTCGAAATCACCATTAGCTAGCTACATCAAAACCTCCATTAGGTGCTTCTTCCCGCGACTTCACTCGAGTGAAATTTCTTGTTCCCCAATCTTTATATCATCAAAAAAGCCGTTCAATACAAAATTTATGAAAAAAATAATTTTCTTTATAATTTTTTTTTTCGTGTTTTTTTCGCATGTTTTAATAGTTATTCTGGTATTCCGGGCAGAAAAAATCCAACAAATCAAAATAATATCATTAAAATCCGTCCAGCCGTTCTTTACAAATGGTGTAACTAACCCGACTTTGTTTTATATATTTAGATATATTTATATTTTGCGTTATTCTGCTCAGCTTACTTAACATATCTTACAGAAATAACTATAATATGCATCCTGGTTAATTTGGAGTTTAACTAGGCTCACTACAAGTTTGATTGTGACGTCAATGTTTTTGTTTGACAGGTTTATATTTAGTCGCTGGCAACATTACGCCAGGGCGAGAGAGCAAACACTGGACCTCATGTTGTACCCTGTTTACTGATTTGTATTGTTTGGCTTGAGGCTATGTTAGTTTAGCTGCGAGCTGTATGTACGGTTATGAGAGAAAATCTGTTAAATTTTTGATTAAGTAAGTAACATAAAGCGGACTCAGCTGCAGAATTTACTAACCAGTCAATAAAAGTCTGATCTTTAAAATGAATATCATAAAAGCTAACGTTTCATATGAGTCTGCATATTAAAGTTGACAGTTACGCTTATTTTTCAGTGACAGTCAGTCACGATACACACCGATGTTTACTGTTTGGCAAGCCAAACAAATCTAGTCTAATGTTAGTTTAGCTGCAAGCTGTTTTGTACGGTTAGCAAAACAAATCTGCGAATTTTTTTATTTAGCAATAACGCTACTTTTTTACGCGATAACCGACATCCACGCGGGCGGAGCCGCGGGCAAAACCAAGTTCTCTATAAAAGCATGATCATTAAATAAATATTTTAAAAGCTTCATACAAGTCTATTAGCGCCAAAGTCAGCTAGATTCACACATTGTACCATTTACTGTGTATTATTTATTGATTCGGATATCGGAAATACACGAATGTCGGTTATCATGTTATTTTGTTAACATTTGGGTCAGATTCGTCCATGGTTGTAGCGACTACTTTTTCGAAATGAGGATGTTTTCTTGTATTGTTGTGTTTTCTATAGTTATCGATAACAATGAGGTTCTTTCTCGGGGACTAGCTCACGCTTTGGAAAGAAAATACGAAGATTGGTTATGATTTGAACATCATTATCGCGACATAGAAACCTTATTTTTAACTGTCTCTTATGATCGACAGAAATAGCTTGAATACTTCTTGAATAAACTCGTAATTATCTTAATTTCCCTATTGGAGTACTCCATTTAGCTTCCAATTCCATGGGCCTAATTTTAACATACCTAACAGTATCAATTCAATTTTATGGAAACACTTTAGGAACACAGAAACTAAAACGATTTAAAAAAAACCGGCTAAGTGCGTGTCGGACCACGTACAATGATGGGTTCCGTAGTTGGGATGAATTTATCCCAAGAACAAACTTAACATTGTAGTTGAGAAACATGCTCTCCTATACAGATGTATGGGGAAACATGTTTTTCAGCTGCAAATTTAAGTTGGTCGACTATTACTCGTAAACTATAAAAGCCTACTTAGCTGTGACAGTTTTCCTTTTAACTTCGTTATATATATTACTATCGTGATTTTTTTCACCCATGCAAAACTAACCGTTTAGCTGGCAAGTGTGTGTGTGTGTGTCCCCACACACACACACTTGACTCTAACAAAAATTAGCATTTTAAAGCCTAATATTTCAGAAACGGATCCCTTAATCGAAAAATTGTTCTCCCAAACCCGCAATATTTTTGAAAGACCTATCCAACAATAACCCACACCATAGGGTAGGCGAAAAAAAAAAAATAACATCCCCACTTTACATGTAAAGGAGGTACCATAAATAACAATTTTTTTCATGATTTTATTTTACCACTGTCGGCGTGATTAATATATATATCTATGCCAAATTATAGCTTTCTAGTACTAAGAGTCTCTGAGCTAAGCTGGGGACCCTGAAGAAAAGGTACTCCATGAAATTTCAACCGGACTACACCTATATTCACAGTATTTCTTGCCAATGTACGTTTTAAACTTCACTTCGAATAAAAGCTTCGTATAAATCTCCATCGCTGCCAACGAGGCTGTATAGAATGTTTACCTTTCACCTGATACGATACGATGCATGTCGAGGAAGGTGTGTCCATTCTCCCCGTTCTGCCGGCTAGACGTCGTTAACGTGACGGCACACTCCCTCGCGACTACCATAGCTGTAGCTTATTGTGCTGAAAACATTCAATATGTATTAGGCTGTGGGCAGACGTCAAGGCTGCCTTTATGCAGGCTATAGCTCATAACCAAGTTCCATAGTCAAAGTTGTCAAAAACTCCTTCGAATCTGACGGTGTCAATAAAAACGTTCAAAATCTAATCGCAATCTCATTCAGGTACAATCAGTGCCAAACATGGAAGTAAATCAGAGGTATCTTTGACAGATTGAGACTGTTATTCAGATACGAAAGTTCTTTAAAAATATGACGCACTGTCACAAATCAATAAAATGGAAGTGTCTGTTTGTAATATCAAAATAACAAATTTTTACTAAATTCATATAAAAGTATATAGTATCGCTACTTAAATTAAAAAAAAAAAAAAAATTGTTTGTCTTTTGTATGTTCCGGCTAATCTCCGAAAGGACTGGATCGATTTTGACGGGACTTTTACTGGCAGATAACTGATGTTATAAGGAGAACTTAGGCTACTTTTATTTAAGAAAAAGCCGCGCGGGCGAAAACAATACAAATCTACATACCTCAATCATCATATTCTCGTAAATCCTTAGTATCAATAACTAGGTTAATGTCGTCGCTGGTACCTTCTACAAAATTTAAGTGAATTCGAAGCGAGTATCAGTGTTAATGCAAGATATAATACAGTTATAATCACTCATTGAGCCGAGCCCCACCTCGGCCCACCTGTAAATCCTCTGTCTACGCCCTCTCGTAGCCCTCTACGCGCTACGCGCTACGGTGCTACGGCGTAGACAAAGCTGCGGACATAAAAACTTTACGATTACGGATAAACATTAAAAAGATAAGCACAGAAGCCTCACTGACATGACGACATTCACATAAATCAAAGTTTAACTACCTGCACAAATATATAGATTTTATGGTCATGAAAGAGTCTTGAACTGCTGCAGTAGCAAAGTGCACGTGTATGCTATATTTTACTTTGATTTGGTATCTGTACGTGAGTGCGAGACACCAAATAATAAAAATCGGGTATTATATCGCGTTGTGGGTCTTCTGTATATCTTTGTCGAATTAAGGGCCAAGGCACACTGCGGAAAATCGTTTCGACTTGGCGTTTGTTGTCTCTTTCGCACATTGCACATTCCTAAAAGGCAGCAAGCGGGACAAAAACCTCGCTACAAAGTTTTGTCGCAGTGAGTTTTGTTGTTAATGTATAGTTGGCTGCATATCTGATGTTTATCTTATTCGTTTTATGCTTACTTAGCTTTTACAGGGTGGCAGGGACATCGACGCGAAGCCTGTTACCATGGATTCAGTCCATGATTCTGGACCCGGTGATTAAAAAAATAATTGTTTCCCACTGTACATTTTGACCGCGTAGGTATTGCACTTTTGTAGGAAATATCTGTATTTTTTTTTATAACCGACTAAAAATTTAGAGTACATACGTAGATATTTATAGTTTTTGAGTCGTAATTTCTGTAACAATCGTTTTATCGTTCTAATAGTAGTTTTCAATCGTTCGATGCTTTTGGAATTTAATGTATTAGTTTCATCCATTAGTTTCATGGCCATATAAATGAAAACATTATTGTAATTTGTTTTCTAAACCAAATTTTTTTTTAGTTAATTCTAATGGATATTAGATTTATAATTGAAGTAACTTATTGCCATTACATCCCTACATGACTATTACTAAACGTCTCTCTGTTTGTCTGTCCGTTAGAGTGCTTTTCCCGTTTAAGATTTAAAAATAATTAGGGTAGGTTTGTGATGAGTTGATATTTACTTTATTTAATCACTACCTTCCTATTAATTATTATAAATTTAGAAAAAAGAAAGAAAATACGTTTATTTGCGGTAAACATGACGATGATTTACTTTTAATGTCGTTTTTATACTCTCATTAACATGTTATGTAAATCTAGTGTCTCAGTATAATACGTGATTGTTAATTGTTAATGAAAAATAATAAATTTCATAAACTACAATTTAAATATAAACTGTAGGAAACGCGGTGTTGTCCTTCAGCCATACTTGTATACCTATGTTTATAACGGTCATGAGTTCGATATCCGCCTCTCACAATTCAGTAAAAGCCTGCATGACGCCGGTTCTGCGGCCGGATGAATACCGGCTCGAAAACTCACGGAAACCGGACCTCGGCCGGCGTCACTTAGTCCTGGCGTAAAGCCGTTAAAGCTGCTTTAAATCCAAACCAAGTGCTGTTTGTTATTTGTGTTTGGAAACGGGTGCAGTCAATTCAGACTGGTTAGCTCTAAACTGCTAATAAACATTCTTCTTGAGATTTCTTTAGAAATAAACATCACCTTTTACGTATTTTTTGCACTTTTGAACGTCAAAAATTACATGAATAGTTAATTGATTCTAGTTGCACCTTCCAAAAGGTAGTTATGTATGGAGAAGAATGGGCAAGAAACTCCATACTTACTCTTTTAAAATGTTAACAATAGTTTGTATACATTAATTAATAATTATAGGTAAAAATTACTTACCACAATTGGTAAAAAGAATGAAAAGTGGAGTAATGACAGAAAAATTAATAAATGCGATAGGTACATGGTGCTCACATATTTACAAACATTGTATATGACTTTCCAAAAAAAAAAAAAAAAATTAACATATAATAAGTATGTGAGTTAAATTTATATTAATCACAGAAAATATAAATGAATATCATAAAAATTATAAATTATACAGTTAAATTAGCAACCAGCTTAATTTTGTCTAGACTTTAAATTGGCCTATAGAGCAGGACCGGGGCCTCAAGTCTGCTATTACAATAGTGTCAGAATAGTCTCGCCATTGTGAGTATTTGACAGTGTTTGTATGGCAAATCTGTCAAAAACTCACAATGAAGAGACCATTCTGACACTATTGTAATAGCAGACTTGAGGCCCAGCATGTTTCCAAGCATTCTTATCTTGGATATAATCCTCTAATTTGTAATATGCTTGTTTACAAAGTGTGCTTTTTATATGAGTTTTAAATTTTCTTTCATTTAATTGTAATATATCAGAAGGTATTTTATTGTAACATTTAACACAGTACCCCATAAAAGATGTATGTACTTTAGATAATCTGAAAAAGGTTGATCTATTTTGTCTTTATTTCTAGTATTAAAATTATGCCTATCACTGATTTTATTAAAAAGATGTAGATTTTTTTTCTTACATACATAATATTTTCATAAATTAATTGGCAAGGTACCGTCATAATATTAATCGTTTTAAATAGTTATCTAAGAGATTCGCGGCGATGTAGATTATAAATGGCTCTGACAGCCCTCTTTTGTAAAATAAAAATGGATTCAATGTCGGCAGCCCGACCCCACAGTAAAATGCCATACGACATAATGCTATGGAAGTAGCTAAAATAAACCAAACGCGCGGTTTCTATATCTGTTAACTGCCTTATCTTTCGAACAGCATACGCGGCCGAGTTTAGCCGCCCCGCAAGAGATGTTATATGAGGTCCCCATTGTAATTTCTCATCTAGCGTGATTCCTAGGAAAACCGTTTGATTTATAAATTCCAGTATTTCTCCATTCAATATGATGTCACATTCGCTACTTCTAACATTAGGTAACTTAAATCGAATGCATTTGGTTTTTTATTTTATTTAGTACCAAATTATTTACGGTAAACCAATTTTGGACCTGAAGAATAGAGTTATTCACGTCGTCAAGTTTTTGTGACCGTCGATCTATTTAAAAAATCAATGATGTGTCATCTGCAAATAACACCATCTTCGTTTGATTTTGAAGTAATTGGGGTAAATCGTTAATGTAAACTAAAAAGAGGAATGGACCCAATATCGAACCTTGAGGAACGCCCACGCATCCACGTGGGTGGAGCCACGGGCATAAGCTAGTTATTTATAAATGGAAAAATACCTACTGTGTGCCTTAAGAAAGTTAAACTTTGTGAACTCGACGATGAAAATAGGAAACCAGCTAGCGAGCAAACCGCTGTTGTAAATAAACTCACATATTTAACTCATGCCCCTACACTTCCAACTTACCAAACAAAGCTAACTTGTGCTTAAACAAACCTCGGACTTAGTTACACTGCACAGCAAGTTATACGTGTGTTGGTCAAGCAAGAGTCCACAGCGACGCGTCCATATTTCATTATTGCGGACGGCTGCCTGCACTCTGACGCCAATTAACTGCTTTCAGACACTTTGAGATCAAACGAAAGTTATTTGACTATAAGTTTTTTAGTTAATAGTATTTGCAAGGAGCTTGTGTCTAAGCCGCAAGGGTCGATCGATCAGGTTAAGCTACGCTTGCCGCGGTTGGTCCGTGGATGGGTGACCATCTTTACATACCAAGACCCCTCCGTGCCTCGGAATGCACGTTAAGCCGTTGGTCCCGGCTGTCATTCGTGGATCTTTGACAGTCGTTACGGGTCGTCAGAAGCCCGAAAGTCTGACAACCAGTCTTACCAAGGGGTATAGTTTTACCCAGTAACTGGGTTGTGGAGGCAGTCGGTCTATCTAAAAAACTGATATTCACCTGCATCCGGTTAGACTGGAAGCCGACCCCAACATAGTTGGGAAAAGGCTAGGCAGATGTTGAGCTAATAGTATTTGCATGGCAATTTTAATTGCTTATTACGAAGCACTTGCTGTTCAATTAAATCTAGTGATAAAAAAGTCAATCTTTTCATGTTTCCTTCCGATCATGATTTCAGTGAAAATTTGGTATTATCTTCTTTCTGAACTACGAATTATTTCCCAAAGAAAAGAATCTTGGTTTAGCGCGCGAAACGTAAAGGTGCGTCCAGACCTGGCGAATGCGCCGCTCGCGAGCCGCTTGCGAACTGCACGCGTGTTGCTCGCGTGCGGTTACAGCCTACATTTGGTGCGCCGCTCTAATGCAACCCTAGCAAGGCTCGAGTAGTGCGCGCGTGCAGCGCACGCGCATCCCGTGCGCACATACGCGTGAACTATGAGCCTCAGTTGTGAATTTGCTTCGCGCACCTCCTGCGCCGCTCGAGTATGGCGCGTAGCTTGCGCGCGAGCGACGCGCGGACGGCGCAGGGGCTGCGTACGAACATGAAATGTACGCGCGCAGTTCGCAAGCGGCTCGCGAGCGGCGCATTCGCCAGGTCTGGACGCACCTTAACTATTGCGTATCTTCAAACATCGAAAATGTAATATCATATAAAGTAATAATTATAATTTTAGTGTAAGGCTTATGCTGCTTCAAATGCACAGTCCGGCAGTTGTTAATTAGGGTGCGTTTACCAAACAGACGTGTATGCATTGCAACCTAGCTGTTGATAACGTTGTCGGTGTTCGCACAATGCAAATTAGAGCGACTATTCGGACGATATGGCTGGCTGTTTTTGCAAATAATTGCGATCAGCCTTCTGCACTACAGATTTTTTACACTATACGAGTATACCTGCTTTAATATACCTCGGTATTTAGGAGTTAATTGGCTACGTATTGATGAATTGACTACATTTTGCGCTTGATTGTGCTGCTCTACGATGGTAAAATATCCCAACAAACCAATTCTTTGATCAAAATAATTGCCCGTGCAGCACCATACACACTCTTTTCTCGTCCAATTATCGAATCGCCGTCCAAGAAGTTTCACTTAAAAACGCACCTAATTCTTAGGTAATTGATTTATTTAACTGGGCACTCTATACCACTTGTTCAAGAATTGAGCAACAAACATCAATAACGCATTAATAGCTAATAGTAGCAAGTTATCGTCGGCTGAAACAGCGAGTCATTGCCGTCACTCTCTGTCCGTGTCGACGACCTCACTGTAGTAATTAATGATCTAAAGGTAGTCTCCAACTCTCAATAGTTCATTATTTCGTTAAAAGCTTGAGACTAACTTTTAACAAAATAAACAACTAGCGAGGCTTTCATGTGATAGCGTTGCTTTTTTGAGGGTTTAGGTATTGTTAAGTTTTCTTTTACGCCTAAGCCGTTGGTTGTTGATTCTAAAGCAAAGTAGATTCAAGTATACGAAATGAAATTGCCAAGACTAACTTATAAAAGAAAGCCCTATTTGTTCTGAATGTTAAAATTGAATCATACTGGTTTCATTACCTAATGCGATAGTGCGGTCTGTTATTGTTAATATATATATATATGTACATATACATAAAAATCGGCCAAGTGTAAACAATGAAGGGTTTCGAAGTAAATAATAAATAACTTTAAAACTATATATTTTAAAATTATAAAAAAACATATATCTGAAATCCTTAAAATAAGCCCTTTCATTTCATATGTCACTCTTTTTTTTTTAAATTTTCTAGTTTTCCCCCCAAAAGTAACCCCAATATTAAAAAAAAAAATTATTTATTCACACGTTCGTGTTTAGGTCACAGAAGTTCATATGTGTACCAAACTTCAACTTAATCGGCAAAATAAGTAGATTCGGAGAAAATTGGCTGTGACAGACGGACAAACAGACATAGTAGTGATCGTGTAAGGGTTCTGTTTTCCTTTTGAGGTACGGAACCCAAAAAATGATTAAAAATTTTAAATTATTAACATTGAAAAAGTTACAGGATCTTTAAAAATAGCAATCTTTCATTCAAACAGTACCTAATGAAACCTACAAGAACATACCTGTGTTAACCAGAATAACAATACCACAAAACGTTATTGACGAAACTTAAGCTATATAGCCTAGGCTAAGCCGACTACTAATTAATTAATTAAAATCTATACTGTTTTCTTAGTATCATTTTCATCAACGCCAACGCGGGTAGTTTGTAATTAGCGATCGAGCGATATTCCGCGAGCTAGTTCATTATGTATACCAACTTTATTTATACGAGCCGAGAGAAACTCCACTCATTAAATTATTTACTGAATGAAAAACTTTAATGAAAGCAGTTCTTGTTGACTATTTGTGGACTCGTTATCGTGCAAGTATCCAGATGATTCAATGCAAACCAACTGCTCTTGCGTTTTTGAAGAACCTTTTCTGGGTAGATGGTTATTTTTATGATGGTAGTGATAAATGTTTTTATTTCTGTAAATAGGTTTGTAGAAACACTTTAACACGTCCAGAGAAGCAATGCTATCCTTGGATGTTAGGCTGACCAGGCGCTTTTTACGCCTGGACAGGAACGGTCTGCGCCTGGTGACGGGGACCATCACGGGACACTGCTCACTAAACAAACATTTCCACACAATAGGGATAATGGACAGCCCTCTGTGCAGGGCCTGCATGGAAGCTGAAGAAACCGTTGCGCATGTGCTCTTCGAATGCACAGTCACCCAGATTAGAACAGAAACCCACGGGGCACCCAGATCCTTTACCGATATTTTGAACAGACCAGGAGACGTGATCAGCTTCTGGAAGGAGGTTGGCTGGTTGGAATAACCCCCGACGGCCGCCATGGCCCACGCACAATGCTCCATCTTAAGGACTTAAGTACAAACACAACAACATATTACGCCATGTTTTCCCCAAGGTTAGACAGAGGTGTACCTATTGTATAGTCACCAACATTTCGGAGTTATTTTGATGTTTTCTGTTTACTTTAAATAGGCTCAATACGGTTGTAATAACAATGGGCTCGCGTCATTTATGTGACGGGTAAGGTTCACATGATAACGGGTGAGGTTCACATGAGAACGGGTGAGGTTCACATGAGAACGGGTGAGGTTCACATGAGAACGGGTGAGGTTCACATGAGAACGGGTGAGGTTTACATGAGAACGGGTGAGGTTCACATGAGAACGGGTGAGGTTTTTTTTTATTGTTCTTTCTCCACAAGGTTCTTTCTATTCCATTAGACCTTAAACCCCCCTCTGTAAAATTTGAGCGAAATTAACAATATTTAGGGGTCGCTGTCCGCGTTTCGCGAAAATTTTTTTCATACAAACTTGGACCATCCTAGTGTACAGGATTATTGGTAAAACGCTGACAAGACAACCTTGCATCATAAGTAACAGCTTTTGTTTTATGACTTTTTACAAAACATTAAATTTACCAACAAAAAAAAAAGAGGCAGTCTTTGGGGACTGCCGGTAGAAGTGAAAACTAAGTAACTAAAGCGTTTGGTGACGATGACGCGAGTTCCATGATTTTTGTTCACCCAAAAAGTGCTCAACGCGCCTAAAGAAGTTTTCACTTCAACAAACCTTCAAGATTTCGTTGTTCTATGTAACACGTTTGAATTTTATATTTTGTTGTAGGTACCTACCTACGCCTTCCGTGCACTATCACTCGTAAGACACGATACGACAGTTTGAAAGAAATAGAAAGAACAAAAGTTGTTATTTATAATAATTGTAATATAGTCCTGAGAGGTTGTTAGTGTTTTACCAATGAGCCTGTCTGTATACTTTCATAAGCATTTAGTAAAACCTGTTATTTTGAAATTACAAACAGACACTTCAGTTTCATTTATTTGTATAGATAAATGCAAATCTCACACACCGAGAGCTGCTAAATGAATGTTTTATTTTATTTTTTCTTTAAATTTTCTATTTACTATTAGCCTCATCATTGTAAAGCTACCACTTAAGGGAAGAGTGAGACAGCTCCGACACAAGTACTATTGTAACTTAAGATGAAACTAGTCGATACTTTTTTCATACAAATTTCGGGGGGATATTACTCCACTGTTTGACATTGTACATCCAAAGTTAAACATTATATCGTTTTGTCTTATTATTAATTTTGTCTGTAAGGAAGCAGAATATTAAAATAAAAGCCATTAAAAAGTTATGAACCAACAAAGATTCGTTTTTCCTGCTAATTTTAACGCAACTTTGGGCGTAAATAAGCAATAAAAAAATCTCCAAAACAAAGTCCGCTCCGACGAAGCTCAATTATCGAAGATTTTAATAAACTTTATTCGTAATTGATTTATCCAGTAGTTTTGTCATAAAACTCAACCTTCCAAAGGACTTTTCATAATTTTTTACGCGCGCGGTTTACTATGAATTATCGTGCATTTCCTCTTCTTTGACGGACAAGATGCTAGGTGAGACAGCGTGCTTTTTGGCCACGCCCACCAGTGAGTTCGAGCCCGCGACTAGTTGGCTCTTAATGGGGCTGCCTCAATTTATGTATGACACAATGCTTAAGTTGAAATAAATATTTTTGTATGTTATATAAATTCAACACACTATTTAATTATAGGATATTCCGTAATTAACGATCATGGGAACGATAACTCATGCATTATATAGGCTAACTACGTTGACGCGCTCGAGATGGCCTGACTGGAGCAGCTAAACTTATTTACTGTAAAACAGGTTGTTGACGCGTTGCCTTTTGCTGGTAGTTAATCACATTTTGCTATCCTTGGTGGAGGGATAATATAATATTAATAGCTTCCCTGAATAGCGGTACTTAAATGATCGGCGCACTTTGAGCTGTTTAGTCAAGGTAGTTAACTAGCTGATTTGCTTACCTTTTTACCGCTATATGAACTCAATATTCAAAGAAAGGAAATCAACTAAATGGTATTTAAAATAAATACGCATGACAATAGAGCCTCAAAAAAAAAAACTTATGCAATAGGGCCTTAGCTCAGCATAATGTCAGATTCTGATGGCAAAAATACTACCTGGCGCTGATTTTGCTGCTGCCCTATTAGTTCCTTACACTCGAATACGTTTAAAAAAAAAAAATGTTTTTTAACATTTTATACAGGGTGGCAGGGTCATCGACGCGCAACCTATTACCATGGATTCAGTATACGAGTCTAGACCCCCCGTGTTGAAAAACAAAAAATAGCTTTTCCATACATTTTCACCGCATACGTACTGCACTTTTTTAGGAAACAGCAGTTTTTTTTTATTTCTAATAATGTACCTAAAATGTCAACGCAGGGGGTCCAGAATCATGTACTAATAAATCCATGGCAACAGGTTCTTCGTCGATCCCTGCCACCCTGTAAACATATAGGTACTTTTTTTTTTTGTATGGGAGAAAAATTAAAGCTGAAGTGTAAGCGTTAAGGGTAGTTTTCCGAAGTCACATAAAGTGATACTAAAATTGTGCACGCAGTTACACAGTTATAATGTTGACGAATTCTGAGAAAAGAAAAAAATTGCGGTGATTGTGTCTAAAATATTGTTGTGTAGTTCGTGCTTGCACGTGAGCAGATTAATTCTATTTTGGACTGCGATAACCTGAATAAGTTAATATTTGTCCTCAAACCAATTTCTAAGAAGCCGTAGGAGACGTTTTATTTTCGGCGCGTGTTATTTTAAAGGTTACCCTGGCGATTTTTTTTAATTATTTTTTATTAAGGTTCTTTAAAAATGTTGTACAAAAAATGTGTCTGTTTTTTTTTTTGTAATATTAACCTAACTTCTTCTATTTGCAGGTAAGCACCAACTTCAAAACTTAGCACTCACAGGCCACAGCGCACGTAAGACTTAAAACTAATTTCTACAACTTTATACCTCCTTCGGTAATTTTAATCCTGTATAAATTGTACTAAGTTAGTATTTCTCGCACGAGCGGCTACGGAATTATGGGCAAGTTCGTAGAGGCCGCTACGGTGACACGTAGCACTTTGCTACGCCGTAGCTATTTATCGTAGCAACTTAGATGTTAGTTGAAAGCTTTGTCATAAAATTGAGGGTAGTTTTAGACGTGTCCGTTGTATGCAGTATGAATGAACTTAAAATGTATATCAATTATGCCATCTTTTAAAAGAATAACCACATGTTTCAGTTCCCTGAATGGTGTCAGTTTTACGATATCCAATATTGTATTCAATACAATTTCAATAATGAATTATATAGTGTTTTCGTCATTCATTTTAATTTATTTATTCAATGTCGGTGAAAGCAGATGCTGTGAGGTGAGTTTCGTGTAATTATGGATTAATTAAGAGATACTTCTAGGTGTACAATTATTATGTACTTTGTGCTTTAAAGTCTATAATTACATTGACGAACAGTGTAGTATATTTATTAATTGGAACTCATTAATATGTCCTCGCATTACAACGGTCATTGAACCCATTCCGATTTACGTCCCGTTCATAGCTCCTAATGCCGTCGTTTTAAGTTTGTTCGTAAAAAGTGCAGCACTTTTACGTCCGTATTAAATTCTCATTTGTTTTATGGTGGGGTATTAGGGCTGGCAGGGGGGAGAAAGCCTCTCTTAATTGAGGAAGTCCATTTGGAAAAAAATCAAGTATCTATACACCATAGTCGATAATAGTTTCTGCACTTGATCATTTTTGAGCTTTGTTAAACAAAAAGCCATCCAACGGCAACGTCAGGCGGATACGGAGTAATATTTCGATGCCATCTTTGAATTTGTAGTGATAAGTAAACAATTAGGATATTTTATTGCTTTTATATGTATTATATTTTAAATAATGTTGTATCTATTTTTTTTATTATTGAGATACATTTAAACACTAAGTTTTAGGGATTGTATTCAATGATGACTGTGGAATGTTTTTATGGTTGCGTGTTAAAAGAGAAACATTTTGCATACAAACATTTGGTGTTCTGCGAAAACAACATTATTAAAAATAAAAAACTTTTATATACAGACTACATAGGCCCACATTGTGTTAGTGTCTAAATTATCTTACAAACTATGTTAGTATATACAAAGAAAAGAAAAAAAAAAAAAAGAACTAAAGGAAATTCTGTTTCGAGTTTTAGCTGGTGCATATTTTTGGACGTGACCGGAGTTGACCAGACAGACAAAAAAGCTGGCAATTTTTTAAGCCTGGCCATCGTCTGTTAGATATATTTTCGGGAAAGTGTCCACCCCTTTCGCGCTCGAATGTAAACAAAGCGATTCAGTAAATGGCGTTTGGAAGTAAGGGGCCGCCCCCCTTCAATCCCGTTCAGCACAATGGCTAGTAGCCACTCTTTACTATTACAATTTTTGTTTGTGTTATTGTTTGTGGTGACTAACAGGCTGTGATTCTGCTTTATGTATGGGTTTTCCTGACCTAGATAATTTGGCAGAATTTTCTCAAATATAAAATACTTGCTTTTGCCCGCGCCTCCGCCCGCATAGATGTCGGTTATCGCGTAAAAAAGTAGCCTATGTCTTCTCCATATCCCAGGCTATATCTCTGCCAAATTTCATGACGATCGGTTCAGCGGTTTAGGCGTGAAAACGTAACATACAGACAGATAGACAGAGTCACTTTCACATTTATAATATTAGTATGGAAGTATGGATGTCAAAGCCTCCCCGTATTATTGATCATAGAAAAGTAGAACGTTGTCTTTAAATGATGCGTAGGTACGTATACACTAGGGCCTCAAGTCTGCTATTACAATAGTGTCAGAATGGTCTCGCCATTGTGAGTATTTGACAGTGTTTGTATGGCAAATCTGTCAAAAACTCACAATGAAGAGATCATTCTGACACTATTGTAATAGCAGACTTGAGGCCCTGGCTAGACAGACTGTCAATCACAAGATCTTGTGGGCAGAATGGATGTAGAAGGTGGAGAACTGCATGTAATAAAAATATTTTTTGACCAAGTTTTTTCTTTAAATATTTGGTCGGTTCCTGCCAGCCGGCAGCCCTGTTAGCTGAATGTTTACGAACCGCTTTAGAACACATTAAGTTGATGGTCTCGGACGAGTATCCTGTTACGACTGCTACATCACAGACAGGATACAGAAAGTCCATTGCTAACAGTACACAAACGGAATGGGGATGTGTGATACATCCCTTCGGTATCAACTTCTCTTGCTGGTTGCTTACTGAGCAACAGCAGAGCAAGAATTAAATAAATAAGGTATTCTTAATCATTATCATCATCATCGTTTCAGCCGAAAGACGTCCACTGCTGGACATAGGCCTCCCCCAAGCACCGCCACCTCGACCGGTTCTGTGCTTCCCGCATTCAGCGGATTCCTTTCATAAGGTCATCGGTCCACCTTGTGGGAGGCCTTCCAACGCTACGACTTCCGGTACGCGGTCGCCACTCCAGAACCTTTCAGCCCCAACGGCCATCTGTTCTGCGAGCAATGTGCCCTGCCCATTGCCACTTAAGTTTGGCAATTCTTCGAGCTTTGTCGGTTACCTTGGTTCTCCTGCGGATCTCTTCATTTCTGATTCGATTACGTAGGGAAACTCCAAGCATAGCCCTCTCCATTGCCCTTTGGGTGACTTTTAGCCTTCTTCTTTGGGTGACTCTTAATACTATGTTGTAATCGACTTGCTAACTCATGAGAGAATTATGATTACAGTATTAACTTCCTTTTATATAATAATACTCCCTACCTCCTTTTCTTAACACACAGGCTTCCGGAAAGAGTAGGCTTTTGGGGTACGGAAATGGAACTAACTTCATTTATTTCTTCTTTGTTTAATTACGTACAGGCATGTGTGAGTGGAGCTTTTGTACCATTTGTTTTGTTCTGTGCATAATTACAGTTACGGCGAGTGCATTAGGATTCACCTTAATGGACGTAAGATGTCTGCCGCCGTGATTAATGGCGGTATTTCATGTCAATGGTGAGAGGTGCGTTGTCTGTCGAGACACTTAAATTATAGCGGCTTTTACATTATAGTGATTTGTTGCTTAGGATCGACAAGTAGCAAGAATGAAGGTATAGATATGGTAAGGCTTATGAAGAAAACTGAAGGGCTTATTGACAAATTCTGGAATATGGACTACTAATCGACCGAACTCGGCAGATCTAACAAAAATATAATATCTATATCTATACTAACCTTTACACTAATAATAAAGCAAAAGAGTTTATTTTTTTCGTTTGTTTGTTTGAACGAGGTAGGTAATTAATCTCTGAAAATACTAGTCGGATCTGAAAAAATAGTTTTGCATTTGATAGCCCAATTCTTGAGGAAGCTATTTAACATCACACTACGACACGTTAGGAGCCGAGCAAAAAGAAAAAGTCCGAAAGAATTTTAAGCGATAACACAGTAATAGCGCAGGCGGGCGATGCGATTCGACGGGGTGGGACTGGGGAACAAGAAATTTCATGCGGACGTAATCGCGGGCGGAAGCTTGTGTATTATGTAAAAGAAAGTGAGTGCGTATACCTAGGTTACGGACGATGTCAGATGAAGTAGTGCCCTTAGGAGAATATAACAGTAGGCATGTCTAGAAATAGAATAACTGGTAATTTTATTGAGGATTCACATAACATTGTTAATTGACACTACAATTAAAGATGTCTATTATAAAATACGGTTCAGATCATGCATTCTCTTATCCCGTTTCTCTCTTTCGAACGAATCAATATCAAATCAATAGCTGTGTGAAATACCCAGTATATGACGCTTAGATTGATACACGTTCCGTTGGTGTGCAGCTGAGAAAAGCTGCCAGTTTCCTTAGCAAAGTAGCCGCGGACTTATCGTGAAAATAGCTGGAGATTTACGTAAGGAATGCTTTGTGAATACTCTGATAGATTCTATGCGTCTTTGTGATGTAGTAAGGTTTGTTGCAGATATTCAATACGTAACAAACGTATGGGTAGTCTAATAGAGTCTGCATTCTTTGTGAAGCGATTATTTAATAGAAATGTAATGTTCTGTGTTTTTGCTTATTTACTAAACATGCTATATTTATAAAAAGTAATTTTGCCCTATTACGAATCGTCGGCTTTTAATTAAGATTTTCATGAAAAACGCTGTATTTAAGTGCTATTTGTGCCAAATAAATTAACTTAAATTAAACAGTTTACGCTCACTCAGGCTTAATTTTCAGGCGACAAAAACAATTTGTCATTCACCTCAAGAGCCCCAGACACATTAAATAAAATAAATACAAAAATCTGTAACAATAGCTTACGCGTAATGAGAATGTAAGTGACAGAGACAAGGCCGTCTGTCCGCCTGTCTGGCCGGCAGTGCGGTCCGTGAGCGAAACTATTAGCGAATCAGAATACGTGCCGAGAATTTAATATTGTTTGTGGACCTTGCCGCAACTGTCTATGGTTTCATATTTGAACTTGGAATGAACATGTATTTGCTGAATCGGCAAGATCGAAATAAAAGTTTATGGTTTGAATATACTTTTTACGTTTTGTTAGCTGAATGAATATTAAGCTTTGACGGATACCTACTTGAAACAACTAAAATACTAAATGACTGTATTGTTTCTCTAAACTTTTAAATGAAGGTAGTAATACCTTCATTACTGTGCCGTAAGTATTACTACCTTACGGCACGGTTGGCGCAGTGGTTAAGCGATTGACTGCTGCGCTGCGTGTCGCGGGTTCGATTCCCGCACGGAACAAATATTTGTATGACCTACAATTAGTTGTTCCGGGTCTGGCTGTTTGTGTATGTGAGTTTAAATGTTTTTAAACGCACCCACGATACAGGAGAAATTCCTAGTGTGGGGCAAAGTTAAAAAAAATAAGAACAATTTCAAGAAATTCCGTTAAAATGGTAATTCCACTCTGGCAAAAAATATTCAATTAGTCGTCTCCCAAAGTACTCGACACCCTTACAATATCCAACGTTATGATCCATTCTAAGCAAAGACTACACGTCCGCAAATTCGCCACCCTACCTCCGTAACATAAACCCTAGTTTGCAAGCTATGATCGATAGGACCCCCGCACCGTCAGCGCTGCGTCGCCTCACAGAATATTATATTGAAGCTAGCTCAAATATTGGCTCAGTACACGTCCCAGAACTTAATAACGGATAGACAAGATTCTTTTAAGCTCTGTTGTGATCTTGTTTTAGTTGAAAAGCCTTTTTGGGAGTTATAAAGTCTGTTAAATTGGGTTTTTGATGGCATGTTTTGGTGTAAATAAAAAGTTTCGGTTACAGCCTCGGGGTAAGTACGAAATATTGGTTGATCGGGTTAAAAGCTGTGTGCCCAGCATTTCAGCCCAGAGCTCACAGTAATTCAAAAGCTTCCTCTGTTATTTTAAATCAATCGATCAATACTTATGACACAAACATCATTGGATTTCCGTGGCATTGAACATGATAACTAGCAATTTCCTATCATTTCCATACCAAGAATAAATCGCCTACGTTATTTTGTATCTTTGGGAAAATACACAGTTGTTACCTAAATAAATGAATTTCGTTAACAAAACAAAAATACAGCAGTTAAAAGTAACCCCAAAGTCCCCGATGCAGCAGTAACCTCACCTCAGTCAATGAAGTGTAAGACTACCCTCAACCCTATGCCCTCCGGGAGGGTTGTCGGCAAATTAGTGCCTGTTCTCGCCGCGAGGGCGCGCTGATACGTGAAATATTATTATTAGCCGATATGTTCTGTGCGTAGGCTACCTGAATAGACTCGTTTAGAGAGGGAAGCAAGTTTTGGTTAGTTAGTCATCTGTGTTTTGGTGCTTATTTTGATTCGTGAGTCATTTTAGGTAAGTAATAAACATAAGCTGTTTCTGAAAGGGGAGATCTTCCCATAAACATGCTCAACTATTTTGGTGAGCTCTTAGTCACTTTTCTCTGCGATTTTCTAAGAAAACATGATACAATTATTTTTTGTTGCTTGTGTTTTCTGTTTTTACACGAGCCACTTGCTAGGAGTTCTCACAACCAAATTAATAGAATAGTTCTTTGGTGTTTCCTAAGCTCGCAAAGATTATTAGTTATACTCTTGGAACTGAACTTAAACCGTCAAATTAAATACGACAAGAATGCTCAAAGCAATGACTCGCCAGGCAGTCACCAAAGGGATGGCGTTTATCCAAGAATATGATTTTAATATAAGTTTCAACGAAGGATGTAAATTAGTATAATAGAGACAGAAAAGGGAACACCTAGCGCCGGTAAGCTTTTAAAATATTATAAAGAAAGTTTTCATTAGCTAAAAAGCTGAAAATGAAGGTACGTGTACCTAATAAAAGTTGAGCTGAAAAGATGTAGGTTAATGGCCTTTTAAAGAAATGATAGTGAAAATTGGCTTTGGCGCAAATATTGTGCTGAGGTTAAGTTAGCCAATCATTTGGTGGTTGACAGGTTATGTTGTCGCCATCCATACTAATATTATAAATGTGAAAGTAACTCTGTCTGTATGTCTGACTTACGTTTTCACGCCAAAACCGCTGAACAGATCGTCATGAAATCTGGCAGAGATATAGCCTGGGGTATGGACAAGGACATACATAGGCTACTTTTTTACGCGATAACCGACATCCACGAGGGTAATAAAAATACTTCAAAAATGTGACATTGTTAATATCTTCGTTCTTAACTAGCTTGTTTGTTTTTTGTGCGTTAGGTTTTACAGGCTATATATCGAAATACTTACTTTGTGTTTTCAAGATGTGTCCAACAGTAATGAACATCACGAGAATCGAGAGCTTTTTTTTAACGCCTACACAGTAATATTGTTCCTACGTAAACACTGCTATCAAACTAATAATATTCAGGATGGTGGATGAATATCCACCTATAAAATCTTCATTTTAATAAAAACCCATCATGAAAACTTTATGAATTTAATAAAAAAGATTAGTGAAATGAAATCGACGGCCGTCTCGGAAGAAATTAAACCTACAATCTACGTAATCGCATCAGAGGGATTACACCCTTATTGACCTGAAAGGTACGAGCCCAACTGATATTGTTTTATTACATTTCGCTTTATCGCTCTTTATATTAGATTAGAGGTAATAAAAATAGGTTTTTTTTTGTTGCTGTACTTCCTAGAGTTCCTAGAGTGGAATAAGTAAATCTCTTCCCGATATTTTAATTAAGTATCAATCAACTCAGCCTATCGCAGTCCATTGCTGGACATAGGCCTCTCTCATGCTGCGCCACAACAGTCTGTCCTTCGTCTTCAGCATCCAGTCTGTCCCAGCCTCCTTTTTGAGGTCGTTTGTCCATCTAGCTGGGTAATTAAGTATACAGTTTAACAATTGCATTAGGCAGAAGGAAATTGAAACCCGGGAATGACAATCATCATCATTTTCGGCAGCCTTGTTCCACTCACAGCTGAGTAGAGGCTTTTTGTGCCATGCTTCCCTGGCTTGTGCGATTCTCATCCAGGTGACTGACAAATGACAAAAAATGAGACAAATTCAATACATTGAATGCACGAAACAATACAACAGAAGTTACACAAGCTTTATTGTGGCAGTCAGTCCCTTCTGGTATCAGGTACAGCTTCCAAATGTTTTCTGATTCAAATATTTTTGTTTCTCAATTCAATCATCGTTTTGATTTAACTTTGGAATGTTTCAATTGAGTTTGACCTTTCGTCTTTTCACTGGGAAATCTTATCAAACGTTTGAATTTGTGTTTTCTTAACAAACTTGTTTTTTCAGACTTGTCCAACTTTTATTTAAAAAAAGGCCTGGCTTGCTTTTTGAATTTGGCGACATTATAATAGATAGGTGTGTAATAACACGTGTTCCTTTTTAACGTTTGTTTTGAAACTATAAAGAAAGTAAAAGCCAAGAACACTCACGGAAATGTAAATAAAGTTTAACAGTAGAAGGAAAAAGGCTAATATAATGGTAGGTATTCTTTCAGAAATGTAAATTAAAATGTTTGAAGATACAGGCCCTACCAAGTCTGTGTCAGACAGCGCTTTTCCTAACGACATTGTTAAAAACATCTGGGAATTAGGAGCCATTCATGATGGTGGTCCTTAGGATCGATACCGTAACAAGAACAAAGCGATAATTTGGTGCAGAATAGCCGTGATTTCTGTATTCAGGTAAGACAATACCTGTTCATTACGATAATAGCACGCAGTTATCTATCAATGCAACCACAAACGCATCGACACACCGCAGTAACACCACTGATTTCCTCAAACACGCAGTTAAACCATCAAACGACTTAGAACTGATTGAAACATTACCCTATCAGCAGTTCAGTATCTGTTTGAAGAAAGCGTGCGGCTCGCCCGAGTGCAAGTGGTTCACGAAATAATTACACATGTATGCCACCCACTACCTCTACCCCTGTGTCCCTCGGGGCTCCACAGTGAGGGGGGACAGAAGATCAGTTAACATCGCACGATAAACTTGCTTAAAATTTTAGCAGGCGGGTTTTAAATAGATGGTGCACATTGTGACTTGACACGGACTGCAGCACCGCTTGCTATTATTATAATTGTATTAATCATTAGCTTTGCCCGCGTGGCTTGTTTAAAATAAAAGTAGCCAAGTTACTCCTTAAAACATCGTCAAAATCGGTCCAGCCGTTTTGGAGATTAGCTGGAACATACAGAGAGACGATAAATTGTTTTTTTTTTTTTGTCATAAGTACCGTATATACTTTCAAATGCATTTAGTAAAAAGCTGTTATTTTAAACTTCTTGAACTTCAATTTTATTTATTTGTATGTATAAAAGATAAATTATAAATATCATGTTACTGTACAACAGTAAACATTATCAGAACATTGGTCCATCGGACTTATCACTCTTGGTTAGCTAAATCGCTATAGGTACTCGACCGGTAAATTGTACTGGTAATCATTTTTCTGGTGTTTTCTACAAACTGACTGACTGAGCTTACTGCACCTGTTTTTATGTGGGTACTCTACCGCGCGGTTAATGACAGCCCTCCCGGCTTTCAGCGCGAGAGTGCGTGCTCATTGTTAGGGACGATACGACGAGAATTTGAATGATGTTTAATGAGGTTCTTTTATTTTGTTACTGTTTTAATCATATTTTTGCAACTTGTTTTGTAGTGAGTATGGCGAAAAATAGTAATTAATGGTATTGGACAGATCACCACTATTAAATATGCTATTGGGTTTTTAGCATTTAAACAAAACGAAGGTACTTACGGTGAAATTGGTAATCAAAACTATCAAACTGATTTGCGCCATTTTTTTTTATACAGTTATATTTAGGATATAGTTTATCTAAATCTTGCAATATATGTATGTATGTTGCTGCTTGTACATGATTTCATCATTTTGCCTGTGCTCAAATACATATCGCATAACAACGCAAACAACGCCTGCTCTGGGCCAACGCCCCCCCTTTAACTTTGGCACTGGGGTCTGGCAGCGCCGAGTAATGCCGAATCGATTACTTACACTATCAAGCCCCTGCATATCTGAACAGGGCCTTTTAAAATGCGCTTTAAACTCTGTCTCGATGTGGAAACTCCTTTACATTCCGTTCAACTTCGAATTTGTGTGTGTGGGTCATTTGTGAAGATGTTGTCTGGCAGGATTTAATGTTGCTAGCTTGGGTTTAGTCAATAAAATCAGTGTTGTCTGTGCTGCTAAGGATGAATGAATTAGCTACGCTACAATTTGCGTCTTTGAGTATCATATTTTATTAAATGATATCAAGTAAAATCGCGTAGCTAACGCGTCTATACTGGATTAATTGACTGACGTTCTCAACCGTCAAATAAAAGTCAGTCACTGTCAAAACACGAAACGGTCATGCATAAACCATTTATGCGCTTGAATTCAATCTCTGCTTCCTCCATCCACCCCTTTTCCACCAACAGAAACACTACAAAATCCAACTTCGAGATCAATGCATTAATTGAAATTGGCCTGGAAATATGCGTAATAGCCGCCATGATGATACATTGTCCAGATAGTCCCGGGGGCCAGATACGGCGCAATCCATTACGTATTCAGGCGGCACAAAAACAAGCCACCATCAGTCATAGTCCCGCTATGACATCCGTGTAATGGCGACGACAGCAGCCTTGAATTCCTAAAGAGATTTGTAGGTTTTGTTTTGTTAGGTTCTTATGGTAAAGTTGGAATGGAATTTAAGGAAACTATGTTATCTCAATTTAATCACTATCTCTGTTTACCCTTGACAAACAGAAGGCCATGATGGTGCATATGTTTATTTTTATTTTTGACTAATTTCTACCCGTGGCTTCGCCCGCGTGAATTTTTCTAAAATAAAAGTAGCCTAAGTTACTCCTTATAACATCAGCTATCTGCAAGTGAAAGTCCAGTCGAAATCGGGGCAGCCGTTTCGAAGATTAGCCGGAACAAAGAGACAGACAAAATTGTAAAAAATTGTGTTTGATTGGAAGTACCGTATAAACTTTTATATGCATTTAGTAAAAAAGCTGTTATTTTAAAGTTTTATTTAATATTTATTTAAACTCAAATTCAAAGCATTTATTTCAATTAAACCACAGGCACTGAATTTTCAAAAAATCGGTCAGTTAGTCAGAAAGTTAACCTTAGTTATTACAAACACTTCAATTTTATTTATTTGTATGTATGGATGGGCTTGTGTTTGACCACTAACCTGATGTTGTTGTTGTCATTTACCATTACGCACGATGGATTTCCTCTCTTCACTCAAGCATCAACATGATCTGAACACTCGCGAACCGCAGTACGCGAGTTGTTCAGATGAATTTCAAAGCAATTGGCAAAGTCAGCGGTGCAAATTTTTACGATCGCGACAGGTTTGTTTTTGACGTTTAATTCACAAAGCAAGGCACTCTACTCTCGCACGCCATGTTTTCCCAACCTTTGTGGTTTGTGTTGTACAAGTGCATTTATTTCCACGACAAGTTAATAAACCAGTCGAGCAGTGATCCAAGATTCATAGATAGATAGATAGGGATTGGTGTAAAGTGCACTTATCGGTCCCCAGCACAAGTAACGACATATGCCCGCCTTGGGCTGCACTGCCGACTGTGCCGGTGGTTATCAGCTGAGTCGTGACTCGACTCGGAACTAATAGCGCTACCGTATAGCTACGTCGACTGTATTGTAAAGGAGGTTTGGGTTCTTCTTCGTTGTTCCCTCATTGTTCAGAATCCCGTCTATATAAGATGCATGTACAAGTTATGCGGTCTTCCGAAATGTGGATTGCTAATCAGAACATACCGCTTCCGACAGCCATCTTTTCTTCGACCCTTTGTATGTTTTGGCAGTGTAATAATTTTAGATCCTGTATGAGACTCCTGTATTGTATGGAGGCTAAGAATACCTTAATCAAATTAATAGTTTCGGTAAGAGAGATTGATGTATTATAATGAATACTAGGTGGTGCATAAGTAATCACCGGTGATCGGAAATAGGTGAGCTAATATAGGTACGGTCAGCTGCAGAGAAACCTCACCCCCTAGCAATGTATTTATTCATTGCTAGGGGGTGAGATTTCTCTGCAGCTTACTGTACCTAAAGTTCAAAGAACAGAGACAAAAAAAGTGGAGACTTCCTTACGACTAAGGCCTGTGTTCACCAACATTTAAATCAACTGTTTAGATATTTAATCAGTTGTTTACTCAATATTTCTTAGGAAATTTGACATAAACCAACTGTTTAAATACCTAACCGATGGTTTGAATGTTGGTGAACACAGGCCTAAAATATTTTTTCAGGACTAATGTCGGAGTTTCGGGACATCACTTAAGTATATTTAATATTAATGTTATTAGTCATTATTATAATTATTATATAATAATAATTCATTCAATCTATGTTGATTGATATCTGCTACACAGACAAATGGCAAATAAGCCTTCAATCTCAAAGCATGTATTGTCTTCAAAGGTGAAAGTGTGGGGGAGTGATGTATCTGTAATATTCGCGAGTAGACATACAACACAGTTGAATCAGACTATTTCATACTGACATCAAAAAACGCTTCAACATTTTATCGTATTTTCTCTAGTGCATTGATTCCCAAACTATTCGTTCGCGACCCACTGGTGGGTCGCGAGCGAATATTGTATGTATATAATGTTGTAATGTATATTAGTGGACCGTGAAAAAATTATTTTCAGCTATGACTAATAATAAAACTACCGAAATAAATTAAACGTATCAAACTCATTGCAATTAAAAGTAACTAAAATTTAACTTAAACTATAATGACAAAGAATTGTAAACAAATACATCCTTCTCATTGAAATAGCAACAGCGAAATTTTCAGTTGTAACTGAATGTTTTTTCTTATTTGAACAGTCCTTCATTCATATATCTAATATGCCTCTTTTTTTTTTCTCTATGACAGCTAAACCAAAAATTTCTAAATTCGAGACTCACTCCGAATTTGGAAGTTTTTGTTACGTGGGTTGCGGTCCAGTCAACTTTGGGAATCACTGCTCTAGCGTATTTTAGTACAACTTTGTAGTACACTCATAAAGTAATGCTTATAACTTGTTATCAGTAAATGTTTGCAATACACGCCACTGTACGCATGTCGAACATCGCCGAAATAAATTAGTTTAAACGATAATGTCTAAACCTTACACATTATCATTCAAATTAATTTATTTGTGCTTTAGCCTAAATTGTATGACAGAATAAAGTACAATGCGTCCTTTGACCTTTGTCGGGAGTTGGTAGTTTGTTAACGGCATTTTCAGTTCTATAGAGGTGGAGAAAAGGCCTGTTTTTTGGATATAATGTTTCACATTTCACGTCCCTGCAGTGTTTTATGCAATACCAATAAATACCTATTGAAATTACACTTTGCCAAACAAATATCCGCTGAGTTTTACCGACCCAAATAAATGGAAACAGTATTTCAACACGGAGTTTTCAATTTTTCATACTATTCTGATTTAAGCCTCCGAATATATTTTATTCCCACAAAAATAAAGTTATTCACGAGTGTTTTTATGACACAATGCGTCATTCGGCAGATTATCGGCTTTGATAGCCGTTCCTGAGTAAGCGGCTTCATTTTCATTCAACCCTATGAGTACGCGTTCCAATCTAAATCAACGGAACATTTTTAGCATAAAGATTTTGCGAGACAAATCTTTCGGATTTTGGATTCAACGACCCTGTAAAAGTAATATATTTGCTGGATATTTTACTCAAATACTTTTGGTAAAACATCTTTTTTCTTACATTTGTTTTATATTTAATGCGATTAAGTGCTGTAATAGTAATTTAAAAAAAAAAAACAATTCCACTGTTTAAAAGTTTACATTATGTCATGTAACGGGTTAAACTAAAGTAAAAACATTTTTTTTACATTCCACGCATGTGCCTAACCTTTTTAAATATGTACAAGTTACTTATTTTAAAACAACATTAGGCAGAAGGGTTAGAATTCCCTCGTTATTACTGGCAAATTATTAAATATTCATCCGTGGTGTACATTGCGGTAACATACGCCTTTCTGCGTCCACATTAACCCTTGCTTGTCTAAACCTAGCTTTACTTAGCGCTTAATACAAAATTTTCTAACGACGTAATATTGTATTCATTGTCGTCCCAGTCTGCGTCGCCAAGATGATTAAACTCAACCGAAAAAGTCAGGGTTTAGTTAGTACTCCACTATTTTAAGTAAAACTGTGACGCTGCCATTGTATGAAAAAAGTCTCATTAAGAAGGTACTGTCGGCCTAAAATGAAGCACAAAAGTAATCTCATTTAATTTTACATAATTAAGTTCTTTGTTTATTACTTAAAGTATCTAAATACGGTCTCAAAAGATCTTTTTGTCTGCAAGTGATTTACGAGGCGCCGTCGGTCTAGACAACAGTGTGCCGATCACCTTGACTCCCTGAGCCCCGTGCCAAATGTTCACCGATAGTAAATACCCTTTGACAAAGGACACTTTAGTTACTCCATCCTAAAGTCTGGCGAAAAGCTCTCAAAGAATTTCATGACATCAATATGAAGATAAGTCAATTTATCGAAGTGTCTACACCTTTTGTTGGAAAGACATTTTTGGAAATCGAATTCTCACGCCAATTCTTTTTTTGTACGCCCTACAAAATAAATGGCGCATGTACACATTAAGAAAAGTTCCCAAGTCCCATCTTGGAAATGGTTCTAAATTTAAATAAAACTAAGCCAATTTAAGACCGTTGCTGCGTCGCGCGTCGTTTCGGCGTATCACAAAGTTTGTGCGGCATAAGGAAACAGTCCCCCTAACATCGGCTATTACTGCCAATCTGTATATTTGTCCCGGGGGCCACGTTCGCCGTATATATCAGGTGGTTGCGGCGCCTGTAGCTGTCTGAATGCCCGGTCTAGACGCTCGTGTGATATTAATAATACTAACTGGTCTCGACTTAGATGGTTGAACTCTCCGCGTCAGTTGCTCCGACGCTCGTTATTCGATTGAGACTTTAATAACACATGATACTTTGTGTTGTATCATTTAGCATTTGAAACTTTTAACGATCTATGAGATGTCTATTTGCTTGTTTATTTCAGACTCTCATATTTTGTTGCATTCTTTGTTACGAATGTTACAGTGAGTAATTCACTTTGTTAGCGTAAACTAAAACTTCCGACGCTTCGGGCGACTGTAATTCGGGCACGAAATAAACTGCTGTGTACATACACTGTAGCCTGGCGAGTGCACATTGTCCCCGCGGCTAGAGCCTGAATGATTGATTACCGCGATTCAGCTCACGTGGCGAGCCGTGACGTCACTCCTAATATTGCGCTAAAATTCTTCGCTTGTGTGTCCGCAACTTTACCGGCCGCGTTCCGTGGCTGCTCGGCGTTTAATTTTTAACATTAATAATACTTTACGGAATGTTGTCGGCCAGCAATCGAGGACCGGTTGAATTGCTTTTTTTTTTTTGTTTTTTGAAGAATGCTTTGACTGAACATTGCCAGCCGTTTTAATTGGAATATTTTTTACGAAATTCGAATGTTTTGCGTCAGTTTCAGTTGTTTTTTTTTTTTAATTCAATTCAATGAAAGGTTTCAAAGCACAAGGTTATTCACTACTCGGATGTTCTGTAAATTGAAGAACAGTTCGTTTGTTAAGTCCCGTGTAGCAAACAAAACAATTCCCATGGTAACACAAAGCAACTCAAAATGAAACTATTTGCGTTTACCGAGGCTCGACAATGACCTTTACCGGCCGGCAGCTGATGTTTGTTCTATAAATATTATATGAGTTAGTCTAATCGATGGTGGTAGGTGGCCGCTGAATCAAATGAAACAGGCAGTACAGCGTATACTGAACTCGCCGGTAGCATTAAATATTTGTAACTTTTGACTGGCATTTGTATTTGTTTGAATACAGTATTTCCGTAAGCGAAAACTTGATTATTTACATAAATGGTCTCCGTGACTACGTCGTCGTCGTAGCAGCGAAGCGGTCGTAAGCAATCGACGTCATCTCGTAGACCATTCGCGATGATGACCTTAACTATTATTATTTATTTATTTACTAAGGCACGTCGCAATACACAAATCAAAAATACATACAATTCGTTCAATTCATTACTACGTTGAAATAAAATACATTACAATTCAATACAATCATTAGAATAAAATATATTAAAATTGAATAGTCATTCAAATTAAATTTCATTACTATTTTCATGTCGTATCTGTGTGTGTATGTATTTAACTGTGTGTACATAAATAATAAAATAAATAATTAATAAATAAATATATATTTGACAGGACCTACCTAATTCTTCAATAAGTTTAGAATGGTCAGTCCCTCATTTTATAAGTTTAAGGTATTATGATCAGACTGCCAAAAAACCTCTAGTTATTTTTCTTCTGTTTTCGTTGTTGACTTCTAACGATAACCACCATTACGTGTTCCCAAAAGTGAGCTAAAAATCTCCGAATAAAAAAAGATTTTTTGACTACGGAAGTTCTACATCTTGATAATAGAGTTATTTGTGTTCCTCTATAAATTGTCGTGGCATTTGTTTGAAGGCCTCTCAACGACTGAAGTCTTACGTAACAAAGAGCGGAACATTTGGCCTCTCTTGTGAACTTGTACGAACATTGAGGACCGCTCATAGAGCTGGTGGGCGGAACAAAAACCGACTACCACAACTTTAGATCGATTCACTTTAGTCACGATGTACGTTTGAAGTGATAAAAATTGTTGAAGGTCAGACTGTTGGTGGTTTTACAGTTTAGGAATAGCGATTGGGAGAATTTTAAATGGCTAAACTGGAAATATGAGCCTATCTCCATCCACAGTTTGAAATAAAGAAAGAAAGGTATTTATTGGTAGTCGCACAGGAAGATCACAAAATAAACTAAACTTACTTACATAAAAGTTAAATAAAATTTTTGGTTGGTGGTAGGGCTTGTTCTCAGTCCGCCTGGCTAGCTACCACCATCTTATCTGAGTCTGTCGCCATAACAACAATGTTAACAGCAGTTGTGTTTCGGGTTAGAGATAAAATAGCCAGTTCCTCTGTGGTTGAGGATTCCGGGTGAAGCTCGCTTCCATCTTCGGCCTTATCATCACTTACCATCAGGTGAGATGAAGGAGAGGTTTTCAGAGGTAGAAAAAAAAACTGTACGGGGTCAAAAAGCGCCTATCTCAGCATGATGCTCAATTTGATTCCGGTTATTTCTTTCTGAGTACAAACTACTCTTGTTATGTTGTCTTACTTGGTTTTTCTTGGTCCTTTTCACTCCTTCGATCACTTGTTCTTAGTTTTTGTATTTTATTAATTACAAACATCTAACAGTAAAGCTGCTTTCAGACTACGCTATAATATAATAGCATGTAGTATATAGCTCATAGCAAAACAATGTCGCGCACCATACATTCCAATAATTGTTAGTTAAGTTTAATTCATAAACAATTGTACAGGTGTAGGTAAAATTGTTGCCCTTTAAAATATTCCATGATTACTTTGCTTGGATTTCTATTATGTATGTCAAAACTATCTGCTGCCCGCGGCTTCGTCCGCGTGGCTTTTTCTAAAATAAAATTAATCCTTTATAACATCAGCTATCTGACCGTGAAAGTCCAATCAAAATCGGCTCAGCTGTTTCGAAGATTAGCCGGAACAATCAGACAGACAGATAAAAATGTATAAAATTGTTTTTATGTTATAAGTACATGTACTTTCATATCCATTTAGTAAAAAGTTGTTATTTTGGCATTACAAACAAACACTTAAATTTTATTTATTTGTATGTATACATAGATAGATGATCATTGACAGCCTTATTACACTCACAGCCGAATATAGGCCTTTGTACCACGTTTCCCTGGTGAAGTGGTGTTTAGTGGAGACTGGGACATTTTTTGTAAGATTTCTCAACAACCTTCAGCCTTTCTGTGTCATGGTAACAAACACTGTCAAATGAACTGCCGACAAGGCGTCAAGGCTGTGCGCCCTGGCAACAAGCCGAATAATACCATAGCCTTATAGCCTCATAGGCAAGTTTACGACCTCACTATGATCGCATAGCGACGGCTATCTGCAGGATATTGAGTCATACGTTACGTCACCACTCCTACGTCACGACATGTGGATAGCTCGAGACTGATGTTTTTTAGGATAGGTCTTTGTTTTAAATTGTGGAACCTATTCCCAGATTTTTCCTATTGACGTTTTTGCTTTGTTAGCTAGCAAGAACTGGTCATTGTGTCGAGAATAAATGTCGATTAGTATATGCCAATATTTCATTCAGAGTTCATCATTTAATATTGACAAAGATTGCGGTGATTTGAGAGATTGCGGATTGATTAAGACTGCGGTGTTTAAAAAAAACTGCTCAGCTGTGTGTGTAAAAATTTATAATAGGTTACAACCAGACATTCAAGATCTGCCTCAGCCAAAATTTAAGAGAAAGCGTAGAAAGCTACTACTTAAAAAAATGATTTACTCAATAAACGAGTGGTTACTCGAATAATTATTAATCATTATTTAATGTAAAAAAAAAAAAAACTACTGGTACTGGACACTGTGGTTAGCCAGGTATTGACATTAGGCACTATGAATCTCGGACATGTATTGATTATGAATTATGACTAAATACCCATCTTATTTATTTTTTATTATATTAAATTATTGTGCTACATTAATATTACGTTGCATGATTAAGCTTCACATGCCATACTAGGCTAAATAGAATATAAGATTAAATAATGTAACATGTGAAACCACCGATTGTAATTACTCTATTTAAATGTGAATAAATGAATATGAATATGAATATTGCCGTATTCCAATTCCAATGAAAATTTAATTTAACCACCAGGTATAAATGAAAAAAGATCCGTTGAGATTACTCTGAAGAACAGGGCATCGTATTGTTAATACGAGTATTATAAACATCATCAGCGTTGACTCTTTGATTAGATTTACTTAATTAAAATTCCCAATGTTTTGTTAAAGCAAGGTGCAAATTTGTTTTAGCACAATGAAAGCAACCCCGCTGTGAAGTTACTGCTAACAGTGAGAGGGCGTTGACCCCACCGATCTATTAGAATGCAAGAGATAAGAAGCGATTATGTATGGCTATTATATTTTAATGTTTAATATGTCCTGTTGAAAAGTTTCATATTTTGTTTGAATTTGTTGGATGAAACCAGCTGTATAATTAAAGTAATAATCTAGCACAGCTACAATTATGTAACTTGAATGTAATTTGTGGCTTTATTATAGGCTATACTAGCTTTTGCCCGCGGCTCCGCCCGCGTGGATGTCGGTTATCGCGTAAAAAAGTAGCCTATGTCCTTCTCCATATCCTAGGCTATATCTCTGCCAAATTTCATGACGATCGGTTCAGCGGTTTAGGCGTGAAAACGTCACATACAGACAGACAGACAGACAGAGTTACTTTCACATTTATAATATTAGTATGGATACAACGGACCAGCCAAAATTTAAATCATAAAAGCATAAACAATTTAAACATTTTTTTTTTTTTTCAAAGTCAACAACAGTAACAGACGTTACTGATAGTACTTACTCCTATCCTTCTCATTTTCATGTCAAGTAAGTGAGAGAACAAAAAACTATAACAACTTTCCAGATCCAAGACATCTGTTAACAATTTACACAGCAAAAAAAAAGTATGACATCTTTAAAAACACAAGCTGAATTTCAGACATATACCAAAACATTTGCGTCCCCTTCATAAACAATTGAAGAATCGTCCTCTCTCATCTATCAGCTCCCTCCATTAACAAACAATCAAAACATACAATGGTGGTAGTTTATTTTTATAAAATCCGGCTCAATGTCCCACAGAACGGTTGTGAAATATCAAGCCATAAGCCAGGATAAGCTGACCTCGCACTATATAGACTTTCAGTACTAAAAGCGGTCCGCTTATACTGGAATTTTGGCTTGGTATTTCGTCCTGCATACGCACTGTTATTTCAGAGGGTTAGAACGAGGGTTGGGACAACTAAGTTTAGTTTTTGAACTAGCTTTCGTGCTGTGGTTTTTGGAGGGTATGTCGTGTGTTATTTGGATTTTTTATGTCTGAACAGAACTTTTACATTGCTTTGGAGTTAGAGTTTGTGAATCAAAGTTAGTGAATGCGACTGGCTGTATGTTTGAGCTTTACTGAAAAAGTAATATAACTTTACTAGCTGCTTCCCGCGGTTTCCCCCGCTTGGCTTATTCTAAAATAAAAGAAGCCTAAGTTACTACTTATAACATCAGCTATCTGCCAGTGAGTCCCGTCAAAATCGGTCCAGCCGTTTCGGAGATTAGCCGGAACAAACAGACGGACAGACAGTCTGTCAACAAAAAAAGGTTTTTTTTGTTATAAGTACCGTAAATATGTTCTGAGGCATTTAGTAAAACCCTCTTATTTTGACATTACAAACAGACACTTCAATTTTATTTATTTGTATGAATAGATAGATGTGTTAAATAGATGTTATATGGGTAAATTCATACATATTACAATTCTTAAAGCTTCCTCTTTCCTACTATTTTGATGTGTCCGACGGTCCATAATAATCTCATAAAATTTTACGTTGCCACTTCAGTACACATTGTGGAATGCAATAAACGATTGAGTGTTGAGTTAAATTCGTTGCAGCCCGATTCCATAATTACAAAATGTTTTAATTAAATCTTGCCGTAGATGGACTTCGGTATCTCGATCCATTAATAAACGTAGCTTAACTACTATTTTGCGGTTTGGAACCGCTTTCATGTAAAATTTGTTCTAGAATATTTTACAAAGGACCTCTCAAGCATTTCAAAAGAACCATATAATGTAGGTATATGTTTTTGTGAACCTGAGCTTTTTCACGCAAAAAGGGTTTCATCAGAATCTGCTTCGTAAGAACAGAGTCATTAACGACCTGCCAACACAGCTTTTACACACATAACGTTTACGCTACCACAGGTTTCTTTGACGTTTTTAATTTGTTTTTAAACCTATACATATTTTTATAAGGTATACGCATCAGTGTAGAACGTATAGTTCATTGAGATGCAGGTTAAAAAGAGGTCAGAAAGTACTTATTCATAATCCAGCATATAGTATAAAGGTTAAATAGTTTTCTAAAGTGTTTTTGGTTGGGAAATTATGAGTGCAGCAACAAAATTTTTCGTTGGCAACTGCAATCTAACGTCTTTTATATGTAGGCAACGAGTTAATAGAATAGCTTCAATTATATTAATTCATCATCATTACTATTCCAACAGAATATCAAAAAACCAGCGTCAATTTACGAACGTAAATTAATATGACTCAGAGCTACCGATAAATATATTTACTTCTGAATTGATAACTCAGCGACTAATGTTGTAAGTGGTAACTTTATATATTTTAGAGATTCAACATCTGTCTTTATTTAGGATGCAAGAGCGAGCGAAGCGAGCTCGGGACCTGGGGCACCCCGACTCGGACAGGTTAGGTTCCCCGCCATCCCCTTCATGGTTTTTTTTTTTAACCATCCAGTAGTAGGAGCCCCGCTAAGCGGGGCTCCGTCGACAACCCTTATTGTTGCTCGGAAACTTGTTGATGACAATCATTTTTGTAAGTTCAATTGGGTAGGTATAATAGTCAAGTCATCAATTACTCATGGTAACATTATAAATAGATAGGTGACTACATGAAATTAGAGCTTTCATTGACCATTATTTGATGACAATAATAAGGTAATTTTATGTTCAATTATAGTAGATTCACTCATCAATCACTTATGCTGACATATAAAAATATAGGTGACTATTTGAAATTAGAGTACGTTGAAATTATTTTATAGATGCAGTTGATACACTTATTAGAAACTCGCAATGCGTAGGCATATCAGAAATTTTGTTGCTTAAGAATTATCACCATTCTGCATCATAATAACAGTAGCTTGTTTTACAATTTATGGTCGCTTGAAAAGCCTTTATATAATTCATTAGACAACTCAATATATTTGAAGACGAGAATGACACTTTAAAGAAGCTGCCTTAATTAGCACCCTTTTTTATTCATATTGGTGGTTTTCTGAAATCTAGAGTCAAAATCGAAAGAATCGTAGAATCATATTCAAAAGATTTATCAGAATTATTTACGACGTGATTGTAATGAACTACTACACGTAAAACTATGATGCAAAGTGTATATGCAGCGAGTAAAAGCATAGCTGATGCTCATCGGCTTTCTAGTATTCAAAGGATTTTTCAGAATTGTTGTCGACGTGATTGTAATGAACGACTACACGTAAAGCTATGATGTAAAGTGCCGTAGCTGCTACGGCGTAGAGGTCGTAGACACTGCGTAGCATTCACCTGCCGAAGTGAACCCTATACTGAATATGTCTGTGAATTATGACTCATATTTTTCATATTCAAAATTTTATATAAAAATCTACAAGTTTCACAACTTTTTTTCTCGTTAATACATTCCACTCAAAGCTGAATAGATATAAAATAATGTATTTATAACGAGTCTAATGTCCTCTGTATAGGACACTTCTATGCGCAAAATATGAGTTAAAATTAATGATAAAAGTCTGATTTATTTATAAAAAATAAATTCGTATTCATCATGTCATCCGTATGAAAAAAGTAAATGCTAGTGAATGAAATTTATTTTATTCGATATACCATTTATTTAAGGCATTGTATTAAAAATTTCTGAACATGTTCTCGATGAAAAATAAAATTAATCAAAGTTAAGGCTTGCTCTTATTGGATCAGATTGAAAAATCTAACTGAATGAACTCAAGTACCTCACCTTGTGTAATCCAGCCAACATGGAGAAACGTAGAACTTTTTTCAGATGACTAGATAACCTATCACAACCGTATTTAGTTTCGTTCGAAGGGTTAATATGACACAACAAAATTAACCATACGTACTGTCAACCGCACGCACACCTGAGGTAACACTAGCACTACGAAATCATCCTTACTGCAATGATATAAAGGCGCTGTCAGTGTCAAATTGTTACTACTGACGTGCTGTTGACTGTACGCGTACACCCACTGAATAAAAATAACAAAAATATAACTTTAGGAACGAAAAGGACTGCTCTTTTATAGGACAAAAATATGCCTAACTGTAGAACAATTGTTCATCTAGCATTTTTAATGGTTGTCCTATTCCGAGATTTTTTTTTTTATAATCTCTTATTTATCAAAAGGGCACATTTACAATAAGTTTCTTAAACAATTAAAATAGAATATCTGGATGTACAATAAAGGTCAGTTGAACCGAGAACAGGTATTTCTACTTCGGACGCAGTTCGTGAAGGCCTTCACCACGTAATGTGGTTGAAAATGGCTATTTTTGTTATGACAAAGGGTTATATTTTAGGTCTTTTGATTTTGCATAATATCAAAATCACATTTATCTTTATTGTCGATACAATAAAGTTGCTGTTGTGATGCTGCTGTCAGAGGTAAATTAACAAAAAAAGAACCGTTGTATCCTAAAGATGAATACAAAATCATTCTCTGCGTAAAGAAATGTAAAATGCCCATTTAAATCTTAATAACTTTTCCGATGTCTGCCTGAGGAACATTTCCATACATTACGTTTTTACTCATGCACATCAAATCCCTGTAATTAATGCACAGTCGCGCGCCAGACGTGAATAGACACCAATTGGTGCCACTACCTCTACGTGCCTACGTGCTACGCGCTACGCCGTAGGGAGCTACGAGAGCTACGCATCCGTAGCAATGATTTATGACCCGTTATGCCTCCTGAGAAATCCTTGGAGGCTGTATGTTTTATTGTAGATATAATAAAAGGATTCCACAAAGGAAAAGTAACGGCTTATATAAAATAATAGAAGAAACTTGCAAGAAAAACGAATAAGTGGTTTTCTTTTATAAAAATTTGGCTCTTTTTTGGGTTTATTACAATAAATCACTTAGTGTATTTATAAAAACAAAATATTATTACCGAAATAGATTTAAAAAAAAAATGTTTCAACAAAGTTTCTATGTTTTTGTTTCAGGTTATCGAGGTTAAGCAGTAAAGTCATTTCGGTAAGTCTCAATTCTTCTAAGAGATATTCCAATCACATGAACTTGTAATTAAATATGGTGTTCCTCAAGGTAGTGTGTTGGGCCCTCCTCTGTTCATATTGTATATAAATGACCTACCTAAATCTGTTGACCAACCTGTGACCCTCTTTGCTGAAGACAGTACCATAACAATACAATGCGATACTAAAGACAAATATAAAAGTGACATTAATAATTCTCTTATATCAATAATAAAATATTTGGATAATAATAATTTAAGGATAAATCTCAATAAAACTAATATTATGCATTTCAGTCAACGTTTACCAACTTTATCTGATCTGAAGGTCCAATATAATGATAAAATAATTGAAGAAGTCAACACTGCTAAATTCCTCGGTGTGACTGTTGACAAAAAGTTAAATTGGAAAGAACACGTTGGAATTTTAAGCAATAAAATTAGTAACTCTTCTTATGCCCTGCACAAATTAGTTCCTGTGTTTAACACTGACGCTAACAGCGTACCACGTATGGAATTATCTTATGGGGCAATTCGACTGACAAGGATATACCCTTCAAAGCCCCAAAAACGGTGTATTAGGACGTTTAAATTAGAGTCGACTGTCAGTTGTAAACCGTATTTCGTTAATTATAACATACTGACGTTACCGTCTCTCTCTGTACATATTCGAAGTTATCATGTTTGTAAAATGTAATCGGCAATTATGTCCGCGCATGGCAGACAAAGTCAGTCGCGCCAGACGCGATAACACTATGCTTTGCTCACATGGTTCTAAACCAGCATTAATGGGAAAAAGTGTATTTTGCTAAGGGATGGAGGGAACTAAGCGCACACATACTAAAGAAGCGGCTTAAATTACATCTAGTTGGGAAAGCATACTACAGTATTTTAGAATTTTTAAATGACAAACAATAATAATAATAATAAAATATAATAATAACAAATATTTACAGGCATTTTATAAATTAGATCATAGGACAATTTAATTCAAATTTATAATTTAGTGTTTTAAATTAATTTTTAGTTTGTATGACAATTTAATAATGTTTTAGCTTGGTTTAAATACCCATATATATTTGTATGCCATAAAGGCCGAACATGACGGATCTTTTTTGTTTATGAACAACCTGCATGCCTTGTATGTATACTCATGTTTCTACGAATAAATGTCTTATCTTATCTTCTTCTTACAATAATTTTTTAGAAACTTTTTGCCTACCTATGCGTTTAATTAAATTATTACTTACGAGTACACAGTGACATAATACGTATTATTTATAGCTGCTCAAAAGTTTAAAAAGTCGGTTTTTCTCCAACGCAATCTTTTCTTCAGACAAAGTTGTTCGTTTCCGAAACAATTTAACTTTGTGTGAAGCAAGTCGAGCGTGATGCGTTTTGTCGATCACCCTCCGATAGACTCGGGGGAGACTAGCTGTCGGTATTCGATTACAGCTAACAAGATAAAAATATCTAACGTATTAAGAGATGGGTGTAAAATTAAGTGAGATAATTAAGCTGAAATATCGGAAAGTCACTGGTTTATGGTCTAGACTAAAGTTTCTTTTGAAATTGGTACAACAATGTGAGAAAGAAATCTGAATAACTGTCAAAAATATTCATCACATTTCCATTATTTATTCAATACTTATTGTTTGGTCCTCCTTGAAATCAGCAAAATACGGATACAATCTATTCGTAATAATATCAATGGGCGAGCGCACAGCTGATAGGTACCTACTAACAGCGTTCCGCTTGACTGACCGCGCCGCCCGGCGCCCGCGCGACGAGTATCCATTATACCAGTTTCATAAACATCTTTCGTTGATGATAACTTCATTTTTTTGTACTAAGACATATCAAAATAAGAAATAGGTGTATAATAAAAAACGTTTAATTTGTCAAAGTTTGCGCACTGATTAAAAACTTTCCTTCATAAAAAAATTCATTCCATTATATTTATTATAAGCTATAAAGTGTATCATAATAAAACGCTCCCCTCCTCGGCGTTATTACTCTATGAATAATTCCTTTTATTTCTCACCTTTGATGTCACCGCCGCCATCATTACGCCTTTATAAATAAAACATGCATCTTTTGTCTCGTTCATAAACGTACGGGTGTCTGTTTGTGTCTCATTCGCGTTTGTTAATTAATTTCCATTGAGGGAAGGTACGGATCTACAAGAAAATTGCGTTTGTATCATGTTATGTTGAAGATGTGCTTTGATGAATACGGATGCATAGCAAAATTAACTTTTGGTCCCGGTTGCTCAAAGCCTGGTCCAAGTTTCCGATTCCCATTAGTTCATATGTTGTATATGTGATGTTAATTGTAACTTTTGTTTGTTGTATTTTTTGCAACTTGTTAACTTCAGAACATTCCATGATATTTGACAAATTGAACTATCTTTCAGAAAAACTTAACCGCAGAATAAGAGCCATGTCTAAAGTCGATGGGCCTTACAAATAAACATGGACTAAAGTTATGCTAGGAATTACTTAGGTATACACATATATTTTTTGACGTTTATACCTAGCATAACTTTATTCCGTGTTATTGGTGAGGCCCGTAATTTACACATATAGGTTAAATACGCTTATTACGTCATCATACTAATGATATGATTTTCCAAATTCCATAACGGGTACCCGAGGGTACATATTTATGTAATCTATACTAATATTGTAAAGAGAGAGAGCGAATTTTGTAAATTTGTGTATATGTGGAGGGTAATCTCCGGAACCACAGCTTCTATTAGAAGAAAAAAACACTATTTTAAAGCTACATTTTTCCAGAGGGACAAAGGCTATATATTATGTAAATATATGTATACAAAAAGGAGTACTTACTCGTAATAATACTAATGAAATTTTAACTTTTGTTAGGTTACTTCTCAGAACTTGTGCACAACGTGTCCGTCAACAGAATACCGTCTTCGGTAGGTATTATTTAGTAGGTATATAAATAATTCCAGAACAGCTGTTAGATTCATTAACACCTACATTTGTATTCCGCCGCAGTGGACACGGCGCCATTACGTCAGTTGTTATATTTCATGTCGTAATTGCTCTAATGTTAGCCTCTCGCTAACTGTTGTTGTATCATACGGTCCAATTTGGTAAACATTTATACTTAGCTATTAAAATAGAATTGTTCAAGATTGTTATTGTTTTAATTGGTAATTTAATTCATTGAGGTCTCATACTGTGGCGGCATCAACAACGCCACATGCGAACTACGCATCAAAGACCTGACGTCACAAATCCTGCATCGCGCTATCAGAGTTTACAGCGCGACTAGCATATGTATATACAACATCCCGACATCAACCGTCGGGCAGTTGTCCACCAGACACTACACCCGTCTGTTCGGAGGATCCTCCCTCTTCTATGGAGGATTAGTGAACTTTACACCCTGTTCTTCATACCTCTATACTGGTGACCCCGAACATGGACATTAGCGCAGCCTTCGTGCACATACTTTAGGGTGACGTCATCATCAATATCACTTCCTAAAGCTTTCGAGCGGCGAGTCATACAGCCAGCTCACGGCTTCAACGGGTATCCTGACCACCAGCATGCAGCGGACGCGTATACGTGGTCATCACCCTCAGCCACATCAGCAACCCACAGCACACTGCACTTTCGACCGGTCCTCCCCTGGTCGACGCCAGCAGTCAGCCTCAACCCGGCGCTGTACCACGTCCGACTCACTGGAGCATAATGCACCGCCACCCCGACTCACTGGGGAATCTCCGCAGACAGTTCCGACTCACCGTGAACTATGCGGCATCCGGTTCCGACTCACTGGGACGACAACTGGCCTTGGCAAGCATCACAATATGCATTGACTCAGCCTACTATCGACCTCCGGTCCCCGGAGGGGAGTGATGTGGTGAAACAACAACATCAACCGTCGGGCAGTTGCCCACCAGACACAACACCCGTCTGGTCGGAGGACCCTCCCTTTTCCATAGAGTATAAGTGCACTTTACACTCTGTTCCTCATACCTCTATAATACAAATATTTTTAACTCTGAATACTTTCCGTTTTTAACGATACCAAAGCAAGATACCTTATATCTTAGATCTGCAAGATACTTTATCAAATTCCATCATCTGCCTAGCCTTTTCCTTTTTGGGTCGGCTTCCAGTCTAACCGGATGCACTTGAATACCAGTATTTTACATGGAGCGACTGCCTATCTGACCTCCACAACCCAGTTACTGGGTAATACGATACCTCTTAATCTGACTGGTTGTCAGACTTTCGGCCTTCTGACGACCCGTAACGACTGTCAAAGATCCACGAATGACAGCCGGGACCAACGGCTTAACGTGCTTTCCGAGGCATGCAGAGGCCTGGGTATGTAAAGTTGGTCACCCATCCACGGACGGTAGCTTAACGTGGTCGATCGACCCGTGCGGTTTGTATTACTTAGCTACGTGCCCTTAAGATTTATCAAATTACTGTGGTATCAAAAAAAAAAAACTGTTGCGTTATTTTATGTTGCTCAATTGGTTCTATGCTTTCATACTACGAGTATATATTATTTACATTCAAATACATTCTACAAAGTGTTTTAATCAATCAAAGTGTATGAAACAACCCTATAAATTGCTCTGATAAAATGAATTGCTACTTCGTCAATGCAAACTTAATCAATCATCCTACAACCACAAGGGATTTACACGCCTCATTCCCCCTACTACTATTATCAACCTTACTACTAAAAAGATAAGGTTGAAATTCAATCGTAAAATACTTTGTAGATTTAGACACCCTTCAAGAAGGTGTGTGAAAGGGACTGAGGATAGTTGATAGGTTGAATAATTTGAAGACAGCGAAAAGATATGGGTGGGATTATTTATAGTGTGTAGAAAGCGTCGAATTTCATCTTTGTGAGACCTTGGTATATTTACTTCACAGTGAAAACGTTGGAAACTGACAGTGACACAGATATTTTGGTGAAAAGATTTGTGTTTAAGTTTGTGCCTTTTACTTTAGCTATTCTCTTGGCTTATAGCCAGCAGTCTTGCTCAACCTAACTACCTCCATTTTCGTCTTAAGTAATATAAAGTACACGACTTAAATCTTCATTTTGTCGAAAATTACAGAACTCACCATCATCGGCAGCCTTGTTCCACTCACTGCTGAGTAGAGGTCTCCTCCCTTTTGTGCCATGCTTCCCTCGTCTGTGCGAATCTCAACCAGGTCTTCCCAGCTCTGCACCTGTCTGTTGGTCTCCCAACGCTCCTTCTACTGTCCCTCGGCAACCATTCCGTCAGGGCTCCGTTCCACCTGCCATCACCACGTTCAGCCAAGTATCCTGTTACAGAACTAAATTAAACTTATGAAGAGTTACTAGACTAGATTACTTTAAGAATAAGTACACAATTGAATAGCAAATGTATTTGTGTAACATATAAAATGTATGAAGAACATACCTCGGCACCCACGAACGGTGGATAAACAACATACATTTGACACAACCGCTGGTCTGTTTACGCCTCACCTATTAACTTCGGCATTTATTTATTGACCAGTACACTCGCTGTCACTCTGCCAGGCTGCCACGTCCGTCAGTACAGATAAATGTAATTACACTGAGTAACAACATCGCAAATATAAAGGCTGTTAATTGAATTGCTGCCTACTATAACGCTGTGGTGCTATTAGGGGTTGCTAGACGTATGTTAATAGATGACGATCCTGAAAAGCTGACCGTCTAAAATTAGCATTACTAATAGGTAAGAATAGGTACTTTTCACTTTAATATTAACCACATAAGAAAATACAATCGTTAACTACACCATGCACGATTCTTTTTTAGGGTTTCGTACGTCCAAATGAAAAAAACACGGAACCCTTATAGGATCACTCGTGTGTCTGTCTGTGTGTCCGACTATCACAGCCAATACGCTCCGAATCTAATGGACGTGACTATGTATTCATATGAATTACTGTGACCTAAATGAATTTTGAATATGAGGGTCACTTTTGGGAGGCAAATAAGAGTTTTTTTTTTAAGTTTTGAACTCTGTATCGTATGACATATCAAATGAAAGGGCTTACTGTGAGGGTCTCAACTATATTTTTTTTTATATATATATATATATATATTTTTTTTATATACATAGTTTTAAAGTTATTTAAGAAAAATCCTTCTCTCTTTTATCTCCAAGCTACTAAACCTAAAATAATAAATCTTACTCTTGCTCTTACTGTCAGGATCGTTAAGAACCGTAATTGTGTGACACAATTTCATATTACATTGGTGGGTGATATTACAACCCGAAGGATTTTGTTGAAAATTCATAATCCATTGCTTTATATGTTTGAAAAATTCGTCTGCTCAACAGGGTAAATAACGCAATCTTCTTCTTATTTTCGTGTGGTTAGAGACTAACCTGGTGTTAGAGTTTTTATGCCGCCCATGGGCTTCTGACTTGGCTACACATGCCGTCGAGAAATATCTCTCAGGCATGTCAGTCCTGCCAGGGTTGCGGGTTTGTCCGAAAGGGATACCGTGGCCCTGGCACACAGGCAACTGAAGGAACACGGGTGGGTTTTAGTCAGTAAAAGTCTGACACGCCCTCCCACTCCGCCCAGAGCGGGAAAAGTTACTTGATAATTTCCCACCCAAAAAAAAAAGGCATGTCAGGTTCCTCACGATGTTTTCCTTCACCGTTTTTTAGCTAGTGATAATTATACAATAAGTACATGAATCTGAAAAGTCAGAGGTGTCTTGTGATCGAACTCGAGACCTATGATTTGGCAGACCGACGGTCACGCCACTAGGCTATCAGTCGTATCGCCGGCCCTAGTCTTTGATCAGGGTAGAGCGAGATTGTCTTTCGGCGCCCTTTGGTAGAAGCCGTTATGAAGCCCTGATTTCAGCTGTGCACAAAAGAGCTGTCATCCATGTAATTTTACAAGAAAGGCTATTTACGGACTAGGTTCAAGGCTAGTTTAGCCGCTCCAAATACTCAGATTTAGCTTTAAAAAAGTCAGATTTAGCTTTAAAAAAATCTGTAGTTCTATGGATTTATCTAGAGGCAATCTACGGATTTTAAAAGATCTGATCTGGCAAGAGGCGCCATTGTTTTATACAATTGGCTTTTTGGCTCCCCTTGCCATCTAGCGCCTACAGCGGGCGCTCCTCTCGCTCTACCCCAGGGCCGGCGCTGAGTGCTATAACGCAACGAACGCAATGTTGTAGAACTGTAAAAATGAAAGGCATTGCCATTGCAAGTGTTTTACACAATTACCCCGCTGTTCTAACATCTCTTTATTTAGTCTAGCCTAGAAAACAAACTGATCACATACTTAGTTAGCTTTGAGAGTCCATCAGCGCAGATTAATATGTTACTGTGACCACTGTGTTTTGGAGACATTGCAAACACACTGGCTGGTAATTGAATTGCCGACAGTTACGAGTACATACACCGGTAACATGGACACGCTTCTATATTAAAATGTACCTATGCGTTAGTGGAATTGTTCTCTTACTTCAATCTATTATTAACCGACTGCCCCAAAAGGAGGGTAGTTTTTCAAGAGTATGTATGTGTGTCTATTTCTTTGGCACGCTCTCTAGCCTAAACGGCTTGATGGATTTTGGCATATGAGGTGTCGTTAGATTAGTCTTAATTGTGGGAATGAAATATAAAATATATACGGCTATATAAAATTTATATATTACATGCAAATACAAAAAAAGGGGGAAGATTTAAAAAAAATCAGCGGTACTGCAGGTATCAAATAAAAGCTAGTAATGAGACAATTCTAATTCTAGTATTTGAATTGTCTCATATATATATTAATTATATATATATATATATAATTAATAAATTAATAATATAATTAATAATAATAATAATTATTATTATTAATTAATATATATATTACTATTTATTAATTATTATATATATATATATATATATATATATATATATATATATATATATATATATATAATTAATAAAACTAAAATCTTGAAAAAAAAGCAAATTATTTAATACAACGAAAAACCCGATTGCAAAAACACATAACTAAAAAAAGAAAAACAAGCATTATAGAATTTTGGTATCGCAGGCGGGGACAAACCAATAACCTGAAATATGCTGTAACTTTTTATTAAATAATTTGCTTTTTTCTTCATTATCTTGTGGAGATCAGCTGTCGTTTTAGATGTTGAATAAAGAATTTTGTTCAGAAAAGTTGCACGGGTCGTCCTAAGTGTTAGCGGTATGAATCGGTCAGCTTATAGGATAGACCCAAGAGATTTATAAAGAGAGAAAGGTGAATTGGAATGAGCTCTAGCCTTTTCCCTAGAGAACACAATAATAAACTTTGGATATAAAAATAGTAGATTGTACAGCTAGTGCATAAAAGAAAAATTGTAAAAGGTAAAATGGCTCGTCTATGCACTCTACACCACTCTGCTTTTCACTTCGATTGCGAGAAAATGAAACAGGCATAAATATCAGTATTTTTTCATTTTCAACATTCCACAATTCCACTTCGATTCCATTCCACTTCCATTCGACTCGACTTGGTTACTTCATACTGCAAAGTCATAAAAACGTTTCTTTGCGTTTTTAACAATTAAGACAACTATTTTATCTGGTTTTATTAAATTAACAATAGAAAACCCGGAAGTGATGCAAATGAAATAAAATAACTACTTTAATCTGCAACGTTTTACTGTGCGTGCGGCTGTTGGCATGGGCCTGATTATCTTAGTCTTAGAAAAAAACAAAATGCACTAGAGCATAAAAAGCGACTTTATGTCGCCGACGCACAACATAAAGACAAACTTTTAGAGCGAAGTGAAAATAATATTATGACTCTCTGATCCGCCTAGAGCTACGAATAGAAGTAAAAATATACAACGCAACAAGAATACTTATTCAAAATTTCACGTTTGTTAAAAGCAAAGTCTAGCAGTCTGTTTCTTTTGGCCTCGTGTGTAGGCTTTATCAATACATTTTTACAGAAGGCTTTGTGCTCGGAATATTGCTGCGACCATTCCGTTTTATCTCTATTTCCAGTTTTATCACTATTTCCCGTTGTTCTGTTTCTTTTATTTCTTACTTGTAAGCTGTCGCGTCTGTGCCGCGGATTGTTAGGACCGCGAGCTTTCTTTAAGATTAAGATAATAATAACAATGTTGTACGGTACAACCGCACATTCTGCAATTCAGCAGTTTACGCCACACATTAATTAGCTCAGTTGCGCGTTGAGCTATCAAGTCAGCCAGGCGTTCTCGTTACAGCCAACAAAGGCCGCGCACTCACTTCATTTCCTCACCATTAGTCCATCAGCTCATTTTACATTAAGTACCTTTAGAACAATATAATAGTGTTTTAGTACTTACCTTCTTTCATTCCATTCATCTCTCATCTAAAAGTAATGTATGTTCTAGCAAGGCTCGTCCACATTTCTATGATCAGAAATGTGGACGAGAAAATATGCATTCTTACTGAGGAGAGATTATAAAATACCTCAGTTTACTGTAGATACTAGAGTTTATAATGTACAACGTGCCTACTTGTTATGTCTATCGTTTTCAGTGAATCTGTCTTCTACGTTTAACAAATTCAACGCCTTAATTTTCATTTGTGTCTCACAAATAACATTTTGGCTTTTTAACACGCGGATCAAAATAAAATAAAAAAAAGACGTGTGGCACTCGGGGACTGCCGCGGTAAAGCTATTGCATAGCATTTTGTATCAACTTATGCAATTATAATTATTTATTTATTTTATTTATGCAGTATTTCTTTTTCTTTGATATACTTTCTATATACTTTCTTTGATACATACGGTATTCTGGATTCGGTCCCCGCGCTCAAGGCCCGCGATAGAAGCTATGCAATAGCTTAAAAACAAAATAAATAAGTGCTGAACGTCGTAAAAGTGTATAACTACGTAAACAAAGTCAAATACTATTCAAATATAAGCATAATAACAACTTTAAAATAGACGAAAGTGTTGAACCTAAAGTAATTTTAAATAAAAAAAGAGTGACAAACTGTTTTGACAGCGAAAAAATTCCATGTACATGAGTCATTTCCAACCGTCTAGTCCAGTTTAAAAATTGTTCAACTGGAATGGTATCAACTATTTGGCAAGCTTTAATTAAGTCATTGTAGCCTTGCGGTGCAACAGGGGAACTGAATATACTCATAATCGACTGGTCGTGAGCTCAAACCCCACTATCAACAATCACTTTTTGTGAAGATTATAATTTTATAAACTAATATTTATAAGAATAAAATACGCAGTACACAGAAAAAAGGAACTGCCAGAAATTATTAGATCACTAGAGGGTACTGGTGTAGTAAAATAACCGTCGGAGTGGGGAGCGTGAGGTTTTTTCGTTACGGAATTTCTGGATTCGGTCCCCGCGCTCAAGGCCCGCGATAGAAGCTATGCAATAGCTTAAAAATTGAAGAAACAGCTATCAGTGGCATCATCTGCCTACTAGCCTAAAATATTAGATATTTATGAATGCCTAAGATATGACCGGCCATTATTTCAATGTGATATGTGGTACCTGTCGTGCGAATGTTATTGCGTGCCAGACCACTACATTTTTGTATTTTTGAGCACGATATTAACATTTAGACGACTGTCTACTTTAGAAGATAGGTTTAAAAAAAATGTAAATGAAATGAAAAAGTGTTTGTTGTATAATAAAAAAACCAAATGCATTCGATTTAAGTTACCTAATGTTAGAAGTAGCGAATGTGACATCATATTGAACGGAGAAAAACTGGAATTTATTAATCAAACGGTTTTCCTAGGAATCACGCTAGATGAGAAATTACAATGGGGACCTCATATAACATCTCTTGCGGGGCGGCTAAGCTCGGCCGCGTATGCTGTTCGAAAGATAAGACAGTTAACAGATATAGAAACCGCGCGTTTAGTTTATTTTAGCTACTTCCATAGCATTATGTCGTATGGCATTTTACTGTGGGGTCGGGCTGCCGACATTGAATCCATTTTTATTTTACAAAAGAGGGCTGTCAGAGCCATTTATAATCTACATCGCCGCGAATCTCTTAGAGAACTATTTAAAACGATTAATATAATGACGGTACCTTGCCAATTCATTTATGAAAATATTATGTATGTAAGAAAAAATCTACATATTTTTAATAAAATCAGTGATAGGCATAATTTTAATACTAGAAATAAAGATAAAATAGATCAACCATTTTTCAGATTATCTAAGGTACATACATCTTTTATGGGGTACTGTGTTAAATGTTACAATAAAATACCTTCTGATATATTACAATTAAATGAAAGAAAATTTAAAACTCATATAAAAAGTACACTTTGTAAACAAGCATATTACAAATTAGAGGATTATATCCAAGATAAGAATGCTTGGAAACATGCTGGTCCTGCTCCATAGGACAATTTAGAGTCTAGACAAAATCAAACTGGTTGCTAATTTAACTGTATAATTTATAATTTTTATGATATTAATTTTATTTTCTGTGATTAATATTTTAACTCACACACTGACTTATTATATGTTGTTTTTATTTTTTATTTTTTTGGGAAATCATATACAATGTTTGTAAATATGTGAGCACCATGTACCTATCGCATTTATGAATTTTTCTGTTATTACTTCACTTTTCATTCTTTTTACCAATTGTGGTAAGTAATTTTGATGAAATTTTTATATTTTTTATTTTTTTATTCTAGGTACATAGTCTTCACCTATAAATATTAATTAACTAGCTTTTGCCCGCGGCTTCGCCCGCGTGGATGTCGGTTATCGCATAAAAAAGTACCCTATGTCCTCCATATCCCAGGCTATATCTCAAAATTCTAACTTAATATTAATTTTAATGTGACTCACTATGTGAATAGAAACCGAAACAAATGATTTAATATAGTAAAAGTACTTATGTTCTGAACGTGAATGAGTCTTTACCTAAAGATAACAAATACAAAATCAAAATACGAAATTTCACTCAAATTCTTAAAGCAATCAATTGTACCAAATACAACACGAAATAAAAATGCGACACAAATAATAATTTTAAAATAATTCACGTAAGTACCAACGATGTAAAAACAAAACGAAATCCTCCGAAATGTCGGATAGTACACCGTTTGTCCGGAGAACACGCTCGAAATGTCTAATGAACACCATTGGTGCATAACTTTTCTCAGGGTCACGTTCACAATTGGACGAAATATTTGACATTTATTTTGTACTTGCAACACGATCTGGATGTAGAATTCGATTAATCGACTAATACTTGACCGGTTGACATTTTAGCGGGAACACCACTAAACGAACGAAAAAAAAAAAAAAAACAAAATACGTCTATACTCTGTGGTCGTGTGGCGGTGTGACGCGATACTTAATGTAAACATTCATCAAGGTTATACGTGCGTAAAGTAATGGATTCAATGAGAAAACGGTTTAATCTTAGAAGAATCTTATACAGAATTACTGAGAAATAAGTGTAGATTTCGTATTGAGTGTTAGTTTATCGAAGTGATAAATATGTCAGTGAAAAAGTAACGAAAGTTTTGGAATGCACAAATTTTGATCATAAGGCAGCCGTGTTTAGTAATGTTTTTATGATAAATATTCTTGTATACTGTTTGAAATACACGTAAGTAGCTAGCTTATTTATCTACGAACATAATTTGGCTAATAGCTACTGATATTATAGCGTATTGTTATCGTAATCGTATTTCCAAGAGTAAAATTCGGCAAACAAATACCTACAAAAAGTCAATAAAATGGTTATAGTATGTTATCCTTAAGAGATAGACATATGCCATCGCGGACTTTTTTGAAGACCTTTTTATGATACACAATTCCACCATACATTATTTTGTTATATCTCAAAGGGTTTAGACAGCGTTTTCGTTGAAAGCTCCCAGACGGCTTATTTTTCTCCGACACCTCCAACAAATATCGTTAATTCATACAAAAATGCATACAAAAACATAACAAATTATATACTAAAACCTTCCTCGAGAACCAAGCTATCCATTGGTGAAAACAGCATGAGAATCGGTACAGTAGTATTTGAGTTTATCGCGAATAGACAGACAGACAGACAGACAGACGCGGCGGAGGACTTTGTTTTATAATATGTAGTGATAGTGATGTATACAAACTATTGTTAACATTTTAAAAGAGTAAGTATGGAGTTTCTTGCCCATTCTTCTCCATACATAACTACATTTTGGAAGGCGCAACTAGAATCAATTAACTATTCATGTAATTTTTGACGTTTAAAAGTGCATCTTCGTGCCTATTTGAAATAAATTATTTGACTTTGACTTTGACTTTGACTTTGACTTTAGAAATATTTTTTTACAAGATATTATTACCTCTGCCAAACTGCGAAACAGTTTGTTGCCAGACATAGCTCCTTTTTTTAATGCATTTTAATATAATTTTTATAATAAAACTTTTTCATTTAGAGGTTAAAACTATTCTTGCATTCCCTAAATTAAAAAAAAAAACAGATATACAACTCATACAAGTATTTTTTTTATTTTCTCTACAATAAGGCTTTGACAAAATGTATATAAGAGTTACTTATGTATTTTATTTTTAAATGAGGTTTTTGTGATACAACTGTCTTATGGATCAGAAGCTCACTGAATTTTCATAAAAGAAAAGCAAAACTACTTAGGAGTATTTATTTAAAAATAACAGAATAGAAAATAAATCAAAATAACGTGAAATCGTTAGACATGTGTTCCTAATACTCGTCCGTCGCTTCCAAGCTCCCGAGCAAAAGTGACCGAGGTGCGTGAGCGGCCCTCTAACGCTGTGTCGCCCCTACCACTCGCTGCGTCACAATGGTCACGTGACATCCCTGCCGACTCACTTGACAAATCTAATAACTGTTTATATCGACTGGAAGGTTATTCAAAATAGTTGGGACTAAAAAAAATCTACACCTTCACCATAATAATTATTACAAGGCACTACAAATCTTCTCATATTTATTGTTCCTTTGAGATCTTGTGAATATTAAATTGTTTTAAATTCATTGCTACACTACTGTTCTGTGGCGACCGCGAACCGGAAGACGTAGCGTTGGAAGGTCTCCCACAAGGTGGACCAATGACCTTATGAAAGCCGCAGGAATCCGCTGGATGCGGGAAGCACAGAACCGGTCGAGGTGGCGGTGCTTGGGGGAGGCTTATGTCCAGCAGTGGACGTCTTTCGGCTGAAATGATGATGATGACTACTGTTCTAAAGCTATTGACAACACTACCCTCTCATGAACCGGTAGCATTTTACATTAAGAAAGTCTTCGTAAACACTATTTTTACAACGGTTTTTTGTGTTTTTATCTACTAATAGTTTCATGAATTTTATTTGCATATTTTGTCATTTTATTCAAATATGTTTTAAATGTGTTACCATAGCATGCCAGCCCATAAGAAAGCAGTGAGTCAACCAGTGCATAGAAGACCATGTAAATGGTTGCCCTATCCAGCACAAAACTAAGATGTGGAGGAGTTGGACAAGCACATACCTGAGTTTGTCACATATGTGTATTTTCCATGAGAAGCTGTTGTCTATGACTGAACCTAAATACCTGTATTCCTCCACCACCTCAATGTTTGCACACTCACACAACGTCGGTCCATCACTGTGCAGACACTCGTACGTAGCTATGTTAGTTAACATCTTCTTTGGTACCTACAGCCAAGTATTGCAATGTTGAGTATGTAGACTTCAGGATTTAACGATAGACTATTGTTTTGCTTAACAGACAATACAACCGGCGATGATATTTTTAAGAACTAAGTAAAATCTAAAAATTTGATTCTTATATTTTACTTAGTTCTTAAAAATATCATTAAACTTTTAGTCTTAACATGCAAATGTGCTAATAAATGGCCTGATTATTTAACTAAAATGAATACAGGTATCAAGAAAGAAAAGAAAAATGCGTTTGTTGGCATTACAGCAAAAAATACACCTTAAAACTATAAAAAACAGAAAACAATGATTATAATGCCAAAAGGTCCTCAGCTCAGCATAATGTCAGATGACACACAAGGTGTACCACCTGACGCTGATTTTCAGCTGCAACCCACGAGTGCCATAAGCTAGAATAATAAAAACATAGGTAAATGTGTCCGTTTTAATACATAAATTAAGATAAATTAAAGGTGATATAAAATACTCATACGAAATAAAATAAATTGTTACGACATACATGTTTGTATAAGTTTTGTGCTGTGATTAATGGAAAATTACCAAAATAAATACCCAATATCTGTGTACCTATTACCTACATTAAAATAATAAATCTATTAATAGAAACTACCCAAGGCAAATCATGTGACTGTGTTGTTCTTCTGAGCTACAAAACGGAATTTGATGCGGTTTTCATTAACATTTTGAGTAAACAAAAATAATTGACAAATAAAAAATAAAATTATTAAAATTGATAAAAATGTAAAAAATTATAAAAACGATAATACGATAAAATCAACAAAAATGTAGGTGTACACATCTGCCATTCTCTCCAAAGAATAAGAACGACATGTTATACAAGCAAAGTACGAATAAGTTCCGTTTTAATATAAACTTCTTTCTATGATAAATATTTTCGTATTATTAGGAGCTACTTAGTGACCCGAGCAAGTCATGTCGCCTCCTACGAGTCATGTCTGCCCCCGCCCAATTATATTCCTTATTATTTCATAAAAATAATGATAATGTATTTCTTCTTAATACTAGTTAAATTAATACACCTACATAATATCTTTCAATATAATATTCCGTTACCTTCCTAATCAAGTAATTAGACTTGGTGATCCTTTTTGAATATTCCTTGCAAATTTAGCTCAGTGTATTAACCAACATCTATACAAATAAATAAAATTTAAATTTTAAGTACAATTAAGTAACTGGCAAATGCAAATTTTATAGGAGAGCGAATTGAAGATTTCAATTTCTATAAATCACCGTAGCTAAGCCCCAATATACGTTTGAGAAAAAAGTATGTTGGGTTAATTGAAAAAATTAAATAAACTTGTATGTGGTAAATACGAGGTATATAGATGCCAAAAATGCAATAAAAACTTAGCGGGTGTCGTATAGATGAATGATAAACGTTCCTTTTATCTACAGCGATATTTTTTCTCGTCAAGTGCTTTCGAAAAGTAGGCAGAAGAAGTAAGGTCGTTGTCCTATTTATAATTGAGTAATTGTCCTAGTTCAGGGCAAAGGCCTCTTCTCGTCTCGTAGTCGTCTGATAAAGGCAAGAGCATTCATCACCACACTAGTTCGCTGACACCGTATGGGAGATTTTAGATTGTTGTTACCATGCTGCACCAAACCACTTAAGGCGACGATAACCGAGTTTTAATGATTTTATACTGAAGATCACGTCTACACGAGTAGTGTTAATGATTTGGAAAAACTATATATATGTTAAATTAAAGCATTTTCTTAATTGCTTAATATATGAATATTTTAAATTATATTACATAGTGAAATGAATTTGTAAAGTTATGTCTAACGAGGATAAAAAACTGAGAATCACGCAAAATCTATCAAATGTATTTTACTGAAATCTTCACCTTTTTAAAGATAATTTAATTATTGAACGTTTAGTATACGTGTTTTATTAAAATACCTTTTATTTTATGTACAATAAATTAATAATGCGTCTTGTTTGGGACAGCGCTCCTGGATGGGCGAGTCCTATTACTGGCTGGACGTACGACGCGTTGCGTGAGCTTTGTACAGAACACGCAAGCTACCCACTCAAGGTCACTGGCATATATCTGCGTCTTAAGTCATTATTACATAGGCTACTTAATTATCATAATGAATTCTTATTGTTTTGCTGATACTAAATGTACAGCAAACGGAATCGAAACGCTTTCATTTTAGTTAAAAAGTTGCAACCCAAAACCCGGAAATAAATATTTGGGGTATCAACATAGCTGCAGCATAGTTAAAGGCAAACATGATGATCTGTTTTTATTTCTAACTTTAACGTCTTTTGAATGCTGACAATTTGTGTTGTTATGTATTGTACTCATGTTTGAACAAATAAATGATTATCTTATTTGAAATTGTCATTCCACTAACTATTAACTTTTGCCAATTATTGCTCTTTCTCTTTTTTTTTTTAAAGAATTTGCTTTTCGTGTATTTTTAAATAAACAAACTTCCACTGGCCGTCCATTTCATTCCCCTGTCCAAATTGCGTCTAAAATATGTATGCGTATTAAAAAGTCAGGCGACAAACATGGAAAGTAACTCAGTTAGGCTTAATTATTTACGGTAGTCTGGAAACTAATTTATAACGACACTAATAGTCTCCATGTTGGGCTGTTCCCTACCGCGGCCATTGCGACGGTGGCATTGATGTGCACTTTGTGGTTTCTGCCTATTTTTTTTGTCTGAAGTCTGTTGGTTAAACAGTGGAGCGGTTAAACAGTTTGTGATTAATTGGTAGATAGTCACGTTTGAATGTCCTTTCAATATTTTTGCAGAGATGTCTTGTAAAACATGATGTTTTAATTCATTGATGACGATATTATGAACGATGGTTGAACTGTATTATGTTTTTTTTTGGATATTATTAGGTGCAAGACGGCTAAAGAAGACGGGGATTTCTTAGAAAAAGAAGAATTCAAGTTGATACACAAACTTAGAACCAGTTAACAACTCGTTAGTAAGAAAAATGGCTTACAATAAAATCACAACGGTCTTGACAAACTGTTCAATTAATAAAGCACTGAAGAATTAAAAAAGTGAATTTTTGATAAATTAAAAGACGATTTAAAGTGATTGGAATTTTTGTGAAAAAAAAAAAAATTGGACGAGATATTTTTTTATTTTTTTTATAAAAACAGTTAGTTACTTTCAAGAAGATTTATGATCGATGGAATGTACTCAATTTAGGTACAAGAATTTTGGACATTTTTAACATAACATCACGCCTTGTTTCCCCGAAGGGGTAGAGGTGTACCCATGTAGGTACACCCACATTACGCTAGTTATGTTTAAGTCCCATGTAATAGGGGGCGAACCTATTGCCATTAACCGGGCACAAATCCAGGCTTAGGCTGTTACTGAGAAATCCTTAATAGAAAAACCCAATAACACTGCCCGACCTGGGGATCGAACCCATGACCTCATGCTCAGCAGTAGCGCTTGCGACTACTAGACCAACGAGTCACTTAAAAACGAGACGTTATTAAACAGGCAAAAAGACACATTTCATTCTGAAATATTCGATACAAAGGTAAAAGAGAGTAACTTCGAACTCGAATTGTACTGTCAAAAATCAAAAGCTTCACAGTTCTGTAAATGCAAGTCACAGGACAGTGTGCCCCTATTGTCGAGCTTGGCTATACAAATCTGTGTGCCGTGTAGAAATTAGCTAGTCAGTCTGCAGAAGTCACCTGCCAGCTCTGGCAGGTAGAGATTTGACTTACTTCACTGCCAATACTGCCATGCGTATAGGCTAAAACAACTGGATTTTGAAATATTGTGTTACTTGTTTGGATGGCTGTTGCAGCTTACTAACTTTATTGTAGAGAACATTCTACATTTGCACATTCGAATTGCATGGTTCGTCAGTGGCTAATGATCGCCGATAAAAATTTCATCTATCCAGCTCGTTCGAACTTCGCCTTCAGTTTGACATTATCCTTAATCGAAAACAGCAAAGCAGGGCTTAGATAACAGAAATTTTGGTAACGATTGTAGGTATTTAGTCAATCATTAACCGATCCTTAATTGGTGCTTTTAAAATATTACAAACTATCTGAGTGATACTTCATGAGAAAGATATTCGTTAAATAAATCGTCAACTGCGCTTGAAAACGCTAAGATATAAATTGCAACTGCAGTTGTAGCAAATAATAATCCCACTTCACTATCATCTTATTTAACTTACATAGGATTTCGTCCTTACGAGGGCTGCACTAAAAGTATCGGGAATGGAATATTTCCACTGTTCCTGTCATATTAAAATCTTTTTAATTGAAAACTCCTTGGTTTTAAAAATCGAATACCATTTATTTATTTTAAAAAAGATTCTCGGTCTCGTCACAAGGTTTTGTCAAACTTGTTTAGTCGTTGAGAAAATGGAATTGACTCGAGAAAATTCAAGAGCGATGATTTATTATGACTTTCGAAGTGGTTTAACACAAAAACAGTGTGTTGACCGGATGATTTCTGCATTTGGTGATGAAGCCCCATCCAAAACCACAATTTATCGCTGGTTTGCTGAATTTCAACGTGGACGTGTCAAGCTCAGTGATGATCCCCGTCAAGGTCGTCCAAAAACTGCAGTCACCCAAGAAAACGTTGATGCTGTGCGTAAGCTGATTGAGGAAGATCGACATGTGACATACCGCGAAATTCAGGCAACTTTAGACATTGGCATGAGTCAAATACAAATAATCTTGCATGAACAATTAGGTGTAAAAAAGTTGTTTTCCCGATGGATACCGCATTCGCTCTGTGAAGAGCAAAAAGCGGCTCGCGTTACTTGGTGCATCAGAACTCTCGAAAGATTCCACGCAGGATCCTCAAATGCTGTATACAACATCGTATTAGGTGACGAATCCTGGATATATGCGTACGAACCCGAAACAAAAAACCAGTCACGAGTTTGGGTGTTCGAAAATGAGTTAAAGCCAACAAAAATTGTTCGTTCACGGAGTGTTGCAAAAAAATGGTTGCCACGTTTGTCTCCAAAACCGGCCATGTTACGACTATTCCCCTTGAGGGACAAAGAACGGCTAATGCAGAATGGTATGCTAGCATTTGTTTGCCACAGGTCGTTTCTAAACTCCGTAAAGAGAACTGCAACTGCCGCATCATCCTCCATCACGACAATGCGAGTTGTCACACCGCGCACAGAACAAAAGAGTTTTTAGAGCAAGAAAACATAGAATTATTAGACCATCCGCCGTACACCCCCGACCTAAGCCCTAATGATTTCTATACTTTCCCTAAAATAAAGAATAAATTGCGTGGACAGAGATTTTCATCACCTGAAGAAGCTGTGGACGCCTACAAAACGGCCATTTTGGAGACCCCAACTTCCGAATGGAATGGTTGCTTCAATGATTGGTTCCATCGTATGGAAAAATGTGTCAAATTTCGCGGAGAATACTTCGAAAAGCAATAAATACATTTTTAAATAGTAATGTTGTGTCTCTTCCTTGATTCCCGAAATTTTCAGTGCCGCCCTCGTATAACATAAGCAGCAAGATTCAAAATAAACATTAGCACGTTGCACAAGACAAGAAAACTGTAATTGGAGTTTCCACACGTCAATGAATGCTGAGCCATGTGTGGAGGCACATACAGGGGTACCCCTGGGAACTGATCCTTCCGTCCTTCCTCTAATACTAAAGCTAACCCATAGAACTTTCGACAATAATTCGTTTTGTTTCGATAACCCAAAGGTAATTTCTGGGTCGCATTAGCAGTACAGATTCTGGTTATCGCAGGATGTCCCCAAACCTGAACTTTTGCATTCTTCTTTTCTTCTTTGTAAATATTGTATTATCTCGTTAACTTTCATGTTGGGAGTGGTATGAAATTCAGATTAGGACTTACACTATGGTAGCTTTTACGAGCGAGCTCCCCAATCCCAATGAAAGCAGTTAACGCAGAAAGTACTCTGTATATTTTGAAAAATATGGCGAAAACACGATTCGCGCAAAGTCCGACAATGTTAACAAATAACGAAATAAACAGAATACTTATAAATCAATCAAAGCTACCAATTTTGATAACGTTTGATGCGGAAACCGGTGGATGTTAGCCGCCCTCCGGCCGCGAAACAACACAACTGAGGTAAACGACCTCTCCAGCCTCCCTCCTAACTTGCGCAGAATAACAAGCAGCTGATCCTGTTTTCATTTCATTGTCAGATCAATATGAACGATTGTCATTTTTAGCGGGCGTTTAATTTTCGGGTTTTAATTTTTACGCCGGGTGGAGATCGATCACATCCGTGGTTTTATTGGCTTACTTGGCTACGTTAGATACCTATATAACATAATAATAGATTCTCTATCAGTTTGTCGTGTGCTGTGCAGACTGGATCTTACTTATCTCTTCCCTTTGTACAAAACGCCACGTAGTAAATCTATAAGTTAATAACAAATAAGTATCATGCATGCAGGGTTTTTGTTTGGGAGTGCTTTAATACTATTAATGCACTCCCAAATAAAAAACCCTCGAATTCTCTAGCGACACTTAACTTTGACACGTTCTTAAAATTCCATATGTCGCTACGGTAAAATTTGAAGAAACAATGTCAGCATGATAACAACTTAAAATTGATTAGTTTTGAATATTTATCCGATAAATAATCATAACGACATTTTCCTCTGAGAATAAGTTTTACATTTGATCAATTCTACAGGTCGCATTTTCAGCAGCGTACCTGCTAGCTAGACCAATATGTTTGCTCATAATTCCCAGTACTCGTGGCGCATGATCATGATCTACTGCCCAGCGGGGCACGTCCAGTTAATTGAACTGTTGCTCAGTGCTTGTGTGTTATAACTATTTTCATGCCCCACCACTCCAGGCCTGTTTATAAACTTTTCCTGTACTTATGTAGAATCACACAGACGCTGGCAGAGAGTTCTACCATTTGGCTGTGCGCATAATAAATGTGGAGGAGAAGCGCTGAGAACGCCTGGACGGGATATCAACCAAGTACGCATGGTACCCTGCAGTACGTCTGGTAGTCCGGTAATAAAAGGGCGATGGTGGGATCAGGCCGTGTAGTTCAGCACACACTCTCCGAAGTACAGTCTGTAGAAGACCGACATTCAACATTACGCCGATGAGCCAGGCTGTGAAGCCTAGACACCAACTTCGTCGCCTATAAGCCTTTTTGGTTAAAATACGATGAAAAACAAAAAAGTATTGTCCAAAATAATAACAGCCGCTCGGGTCGATCTTCAAGATTAAGTAACGCTGGCCGAGGTAGGTCCGTGGATGGGTAAACATGCATTACATACTTCGGTATGTGCCCGTCCGTGCCTCGGAAAGCACATTAAGCTGATGGTCCCAGGCGGCTGTCATCGGTAGATCTTTGACAGTCGGTTCGGGAAGTCAGAAGCCAGAAACACTGACCCGTCTTACCAATCGGGTTAATCGCCAGTGGTCACATTTTGAGTTTTTGACGTCAATGAAGAAACTCAACAACAAAGAATCCAAAACCCTACAATGATAAAGTACACTTTAAAAAACGCGATGCTACAGCTGTTTATTTTACTAGATTTTTATATTTTACACCATGTGCACTAAAAATTCTGCAAAATTCATACATCAAAACCTCATCCCCTCAAAATTAACTGCATGTAGAACTAAAATGGCTTTCAAGAATCCCCCTAATAAATTCTAAAATTCGTTCCGACCATTGCTGGCTCAGCGAGGGTAGTTGTGTAAATCCTGGCGTGTGTCATAAAAACTAATTTCATATACTGCCGGTCTGCAGCGGCGATAGGGCGCATTCGAATCATACGCTCTATGCACGGCGATTGGCTGTGGAGTGTGTCGGGGTGGCAGTGTTAGCGTTTTAGATAAACACCTGTAGATTATATCAGTTTATTCAATACAAGCCGTGTGCCCCATTTGCACGCGGCTCCGTCCGCGTGGTTGTCGGTTATCGCGTATAAAAGTAGCCTATATCCTTCTCCATGTCCCAGGCTATATCTCTGCCAAATTTCATGACGATCGGTTCAGCGGTTTAGGCGTGAAAACGTAACAGACAGACAGAGTTACTTTCACATTCATAATATTAGTATGGATTATGGATTCACGTGGTTTAATAATGTTCATTTCAAACCCATTAATAATTTCATATGAGCCCATTAAGAGGTGTTTTCATAGAGCATTTGACAAGGACAGGGCTGAAAAGATGATTGCTTTACAACAATGTCATTGAACATTTTTCATGGACTATAATTATATATTCCATGTTCAGTATCCTAGCTCAGTCGCCCGCCCACAGTAGCACCCTACCTTCAATTGCCTCCGACCTGGAAGCTGCATGCATTAGATTATTTTATTACGAGCTTTTTACAGGTCGCCGGCTCTCGGCCATATTTTATGATCAACTTATATTTGCATGCGCCATACCTGTCTGGCTGTACTTTTACTCTCTCTACACAACTTTAGTTTGTATACCTGCTTTTATAAACTTTAAGTTGGGGAAAGTTGGTTAAACTCCTCTTTACTGAATATCTAGAATTAGGTCACTTGCTGATAATAAACTATACGTGTATAATTAAAAACGCAACTGTTGGGTTCTGATATACTTGTTTCCATTACAAAATTCATAGAGAAGTTTTAAAGAGAGGGTGTACACACACGTCTCGAATACAGGATTAATGTTATGTTGTGATGAAACCATTGGATGAAACTATCGAAACTCCCATACAATTTATTATTTATATAAATATTTTCACTAGTAAATAAACTGTAGACCTGCGACATCAATCTAGTTAATTGACCTATTAATGCCGAATATTTTATGTAGCGTGTCGAGCCTATATTTCATACACAAATGTATGTGTTATGTATGTATGAACGTTATCGAAACAAATGGATTGCGATAACTGCCCGAAACGAACACACGATTCACGAATTGTGTTATTACATTTATTTGTAACTTATAAAATGTTTGGATGATTTATAATTACAGTTACAGTCGGCTAGAAAAGTTACTGAATACGTCCTTTTCAAAACATTTAATTAGTAAAGTTTTCCAGAAGTAACTAATCAATCACACTTGTCCAGTAAGAAGATTATTTTTGCCTCGTAATGAGTCATAACCTGAAAGTTACAGGGTTCATCTTGTATATTGTTGCATGTTTTAAACAGGATTATCTTTTCGAGGCACATATTGTTTAAATAGTTATCTCAAGCTTTTACGTAATATTTGCATTACCTTTGAGATATATTCGAAACGTTTCATGTTGAGAGGCTCATTTTTATTTTGTAGCACTTCTTTCCTCAAAGGAACCTACTGATCATTTTACGTTGAACATGTTGAAATATTTGTATGCCAGTACATGGCGAAGCATATAAGATTAAGATAGAAGATGCTATTAATAACACCATAATGAACCATTATTTTGTACAAATAAAAATATTCTGTTCTATCTTCTGGTGAACGACGGCCTAATAAAGGTTCTGAAGAATTGTGCTGTCACTCCCAAGAGCCTTGGGCAATATTTATTTCCACAGAGAAAGACCTAAAATAATACCTATCTAAAGATGAAACAAATCCACCTTACGATTGAACAAACTCAAATAGAAAATGACAGGTAGGTAGTGTTGTAACATTTCGCCGCGAGAGGGCGCTCCTCGCTAAGCTTGTAAAGTGAACCCGCCCGTGTCGATGGATTTTCAATATTCTATCTTGTAAATATGATTTTACGCGGCCGAGGCGAGCATTACTCGGAGCCTTTAAAATTAAGGATTAAAAGGGATTGAGGATTTTATGCTTGTTTTACTTTATGGAGTGGAAATAACTGTATTACAAATGATGATAAGAGTTCGACATTTTTAGAGAATTTATGAGTTGTATCACTGTGGCACCGATCTACTTGCAAGATATTCATTGCCATATCAGTTCTTATGTGTTATCATAGATAGATTGTGATTCTACTGTACCTTATCACCAAAGTTATCTGGTGACCTGGTGTACAGATTGCTAATCTTTTTTCCGTACTTAGTCAGCTTTTAAGTGGATGCTGCTTATCTTTTTGAGTTAAATTTGGTACCTACTTTGAATGGCTGCTCCAGTAAGGTCATTTTCATCCCCAATACTGTTTATAAACTGTAAAGACAACGTGAATATTTATAGGTTCAGGTTTATGGGCTATCATTATTAATTTAAACGCAAATCTAAAAAGTTACTTTTTGTATCCAAAAATAATCCGAATTCCAATCAAAATTACTGATTGCACAGCAAAATACTCAACTCAAAATATAACTAAATAAGCAACAATTTATATTCGTGGCGCACCGCTATTTATCTTAAAGTAAAGCTTTTACATTATCTACAAACGTGACATCGAAAGACATCGAGAGTAAGATCGAAGCGGGTCTAAATTTGTTTCCAAGCAAATATAAAACAAGCAAGTGAGCCGCGCGGCATGGTATCTCGTTGAGCTACACCCCCCTCCCGGCTTGCCCGCAAGCACCGCCTCTCTCCCGCCGCGCCGGCCAGCGCAGAGAGCGAGTTGGTTTTGTTTCGGAGTTATTTATCATTGTAATCTTTAAAGTTTTTTGTTGAAATTAAGTTATGTCAAAGACAGTTTTATTCACAATGAAGTACTCTTAACCAACAACATATTTATTTGAATAAAGATTAATATTATTATGTTGATACAACTTAAACAAATTATTTCGACCAAATTAGGTACCATAAAAACGGTTTTTGTGAGTTAATCTTAAAAGATAGACATATACTATCGCGGACTGTTTTTTAGATCATTAAAAGAGCTATTATTCTTTAATACATATTTTTTGTGTATCTTGAACCGTTTTCACGGCGCACGCAACGGAAGGCTTCAAAGATGAAATAATTTCTCCCGTTTTTTACACATTTACCACTATATCTTTGTTCCTATTGGTCGTAGCGTGATGTTATATAGCCTATAGCCTTCCTCGATAACTGGACTATCCAACACAAAAAGAATTATTCAGTAGTTTCGGAGATTAGCGCGTTCAAACAAACAAACAAACAAACTCTTCAGCTTTATAATATTAGTATAGATTTATTAATACTTATTCTATCTAAAATAAGCTTATAAAGCCTAATAACGCCTTATAAAGCCTAATAATAATAAAATATCTTTTAACGAGATCAGTTACCTACTCCAACAAAACCAATATAAAAAATATAATAGTAGTCAGTTCTGCTGACTGTAGTATTGGTATTTTCTATTGGATATTAAAAGCATTTAAATTTTTTAGGGGGCCCCAAATCCCGGTTATAGTTTATTTGTAGTGAAATCATTTATTTCATGTAAAAAGTATTATATGATGCAAATAATATGTAATAAAAAAAAAATTATGTGCAATTAATAATAACCCATTTAAATTAACACCTGTTCCGTGGCTTCTAAAAGCCGTTGCTCAAATCCCTTCCCAGTATCAGACCCATCCATCCATACTTAATCCATACTAATATTATAAATTCGAAAGTAACTCTGTCTGTCTGTCTGTACATATGTTACCTTTGCACGCCTAAACCACTGAACGGATTTCGGTAAAATTTGGCAGAGATAGATTGCATCCCGGGGAAGGACATAGAATAGTTTTTATCGACATACCTCGCGGGCGAAGCCGTGGGCGGAAGCTAGAAATATTATAAATGTGAAAGTAACTCTGTCTGTCTGTATGTTAAGTTTTCACACCTAAACCGCTGAACCGAACGTCATGAAATTTGGCAGAGCTGTAGCCTGGGATATGGAGAAGGACATAGGCGTTAACCGCCATCTACGCGGGCAGAGCAGCGGACAAAAGCTAATAGAAATATAAATCAGACCTAAACACTTCATTTAATAAGTTACCGTTATGAAAGTGTTAATCAACTAAGTAAGCCTAATTAGTTGGGAGCACGAACTTCGATAACTCCCACAATTCAATTATTTCAGATTAAGGAGTTCGATCTCTGCTGAAACAATCATCTCTTAATTATTTGGAGAAACTTCGTGTTTATTTGGTAACTTTGGTACGTTTTGTTGTAACTAAGTGACTTCCATAATTGAGTTTAACATGATAATTCGTCTCTCAATAATTCGAAATCGAGAAACTGCATTTTGCAATACACGTAATACCTACTTCTCAGATCTTCTAAAAGCGGTCTTCAAAAAGCATTACCCTCCTAGGGCAGTCGGGTAAAAAACTAGGTATTAGTACTTCTTTATTTTTAACTTAGTCGAATAATTGTCTGATTAAGCACATCAAATAATGCCTTTTTCTGTCTGAACATAGTTATATAATATCTTGTAATTTTTAAGTAGTTTCTACTTTGAAGAAAACACTCTTTCTTGCTAACACTTTTATTTCGCACAACTGCACTTTTTCACAATCAAACGACGACTGGCTCTGCAATACAATTTACAATTTAAAACGAGTTTTGCCCCACCCAGAAATAACAATAATATCGTATACGCGCACCGCGTATGTTTGTAAACGCACCCACAATACAGGAGAAATTCCTAGTGTGAGTAAAGTTTAAGAAAAAGAAATAAAGAAAGAAGAAGAACCGTAATTTCTAACCCTAATACAAATAAACGCGGAATAAAGTTATGCTAGGTATAAACGACAAAAATGTATGGTTATATCGAAGTTATTCCTAGGATAACTTTATTCCGTGTTTATTTGTAAGACCAAGTGTTGTCAAAATTAAATCATACATTCGGTTGCCATAATGAAAATACATTTAAAAGTTGTTACAATCATAATAATTTGTACTTAGTGTTGACACAGTGGATTATAGAAGAAATCTAAGAATCTAAAAAGATAGAAGAAAAAAATGTAATCTAAGAAATCACGACACCACCTTAATACATACTTTGACATTGTGTCTAATAAACCAGTATGTCTATCTTATTGGGCGTATCTCCTCCTACTTTGACGAACATACCACACGAAAAGGTCATAATTTAACCTTATCCTAACCACAGTCTATATTCGACTCCAGTACAGCTGACAGCACATATTTATCTAGCACAGTCACAGAACATTCAACAATAAACATTAATAACAGTACTGCAGCTCATCTCTGCTCAAACAATCCTTGTTGACTTCGAGCAAAAGGCGCGCGTTCGTTGCAGAGTGCTGTTACACTCGCTTTGTTTGACGTTGCACTGTATGTGTATGCACGACGTTACGTTTCACTTGCATCTTCCTATCGCTGTTTGCGTCTTAGCTCTTGGGGTATTGACGCATAGTTTTAGCACTAGTGTATGTGCTATCTGTGGGTCAACGCCCGCGTTGACCGACTGAAAAGGAGGATATGGGTAGTCTGTGGTTTTCTTCCTAATCTACTATATAAAAATAAGTCTGGTTTTCCTTCCTGACGCTATAACTTCGCATGAACTTCGAACGCACGAACCGATTTAACCAATTCTTTTTTTTAATGTTCGTTGAAGTCCAAGGATGGTTTTTAGGTTTTTTTTTTTTTTTTTAATGGTTTTTACGAAAAATTTGGGTAGGGTAGAGTAGGGTAGGGTAGGTAGGTAGGTAGGTAGATAGGGTAGGGTAGGGTAGGGTAGGGTAGGGTAGGGTAGGTAGGTAGGGTAGGGTAGGGTAGGGTAAGGTAGGTAGGTAGGTAGGTAGGTAGGTAGGTAGGGTAGGTAGGTAGGTAGGTAGGTAGGGTAGGTAGGGTAGGGTAGGGTAGAGTAGTGTAGTGGAGTTTATACTATAGCTTTTGACAGAACGAAGTCTGTCGGGTCAGCTAGTGTTATAATATTTTTATGCCACTTACTGTGGCAGGACCACAGGACACAGATATACCTACTTTCATTCATCATTCATTTCAGCCGAAAGACGTCCACTGCTGGACATAGGCCTCCCCCAATTGGGGCTTTGCTATAATCGCCACGCGTGGCAGGCGGGTTGGCGATCGCAGTATGGTGTTAAAAATTCATAGAGAACGCTGCTGCTCATTCTCTAGTAAGTCATTAGTCACCTTTTACGAACACCTACTTAATAATGTCGTAACACCTTATAACCAGTGTATACAAATAACTATTTTTGATTGGCGTGATAAATGACTTGATCGTTATTATTTTCTTTTTGTTAAATAATGTTATATGTTACTATATGTAGCGTAGAAGGAAGCATATCTTCTCAATGATTCAGCTTTAGATATGCAGAGCAAAACCTGAGAGTACGTATTTACCCTATATATAGACCCATTACACAAATGCATGCAAATGTATCCCGATATTACCGTCCATATAAACTATATAGACATATTTGCACTCTGGAAATTGCGTCCATTTCCAGGCAGCTTGCAAATTTGGAGGAATGATATGAATTTTGTTTGTACACTGTTTCCATCTCACTGCTCACAGGAAATATAAAATGAAACATTTCTACTAAAACATGTGTACCTACACTACCTACATTATGATTTAATATGCTTTCCTTACAAATTGAAATGAATGGCTTGTTCCGTGCGAAATTAGTTTTGAATTGTATACAGTGTACTGGAAATATTGCATTCTTTGATTAATGCAGTCAGAATGCAGTACTGTGCAAAATGCTTGGTAATCATCAGCCTTCAGTAGTTGGACATAGGCAACTCCAATTACACGCCATTCAGCTCGGTTCTCGGCAACTCCCATCCAGCTGCTACCAGCCACCCTGCGAAGATCGTCGCCACCTAGCGTGAGGGCCTTACCTTATGTGCTACATACTTTGTCCTGACGAGAAATTGCTGCTGCCTTTGTTATTTATCCATACTTCTAGTTATGTCAGAGTTATTATAGGTCAAAATTGGGTTGGTGGCGACTGAAAGTAAATTAAACCAGATTTAACAGCACAGGATTTTCCCTGACCCAAGTTTCTCTACAAACTGGTTTTTCTTTAACAATGAAAATTGTTGCCTTAAAACAATGTTGTGGAAGTTATTACTGGTAGAAATGTGCAAAACTTTATTGTTCTTAAAATTGGAACGACCGTTTCGAACTAAACTTAGTATTGAACAATTTATGCACTATTCGGATCGCTCGGGCCCGGAGCTGTTTGGTACACAAGCGGGTCTCGATGGCCCATTATAGCAGGCAGAGTGTTACGCCCGAGTTTCTCTCTTTTTGTACGGTTTTATTTTTCTTTTTGCTTGTTTATTGTGCGTATATTGTACTGTATTTTCAGTTGAAATTTTGAGGTCATACGGCTGTGATTTTTAGCTTTTCAGGCTGTAAATTTACAAGCTGTTTCGACATAATTCGTACCAAAACAAAAACTGTACCTACTACTACTTATGCCATGATAACATTGCTTTTATATGAATTTGCGTAGAATTCGTAAATTGTTCTGACACTTTCTTCCCTATTGTGACAATATCGCAACATGCACATGGGACTTTGCAGAAGCGGTAAATATTCGGCACGCTCGGGTCTCAACGACCCATTACGGCAAGCTCAGTGTTACGAGCCCCTGGCCTGTTTTGTAAGCTCAGTTTTTTCTGAAAATATTTTTATTCTGATTACAAAATTTCTTGTTTTGAGTTTACTTGAACTACGTCAGCAAAAAAAAAATATTGAAGAGCGCAACATGCTCCACAGAAATGAGAAAAGTTTTTAATAAAATTATTTTGTACACTATTTTATTCGTAACTTTACACTCTACTGGTGCTTTGTGTGCCAGGTTTTTTGCATATCGCTATTCCTGTTATTTCTTGTTCCCAATCTACAATGTTCCCGATAGCCAGTCAATCGCCTTTTATAACTTATTTTTATGCAATTGTAAACGACTAGCAGTGCAAATAACTTCGTATTTCTGAGTATATTGCCGTATCGTTCGCTCGGGCGTTCATTTGGCAAGCCTCGGTCTCAACGACCCATTACCGGGCGTAGGGTAACGTACAGAACTATACTGTTTTGTTACTGTATTCGTTTTAGTTGCTGTGGCGTCCTTTTCTCTATAAGAAGACCAGACATCATGACCAGATGTAAGAACGTAAAAGGAGCAAAAGGAGTACATATGTAATGAGCGTAGCAGGTGGCGTTTTATAGTTTCTGCCTACCCCCATGGGAAGAAGGCGTAAGTTATGTATGTATGTATCTATTATAATATCACAAACCTGGACAAAAATGTACCCAATATTCTTTCATATTTCTCTACTAGCTGCTGCCCGCGGCTTCGCCTGCGTGGTTTTTTCTAAAAATAAAAGTATCCTAAGTAGTAACTTAGGATACTTTTATTTTTAAGCAAAAACTTATAACATCAGCTATCTGCCAGAGAAAGTCCCGTCTAAATCGGTCTAGCCGTTTCGGAGATTAGTCAAAACAAACTGACAGACAACCATTTTATTTATGTTTTTTTATTGTTATAAGTACCGTATATACTTTCAAGAGACTGTTACTTTGACAAAGGTTTCCATCATATTCTTCCACATTATTTTCTCTATACTAAATACCAGTCCATTCCAGTCCAGTTTCGAATTTTCGTATGTTTTATAATGGAGTTCATTGCTTTTATTGTGTGTTGAACAAAGCTTTCCATAAAACTAATTTGTTTCTCGCACAATAAAACTGACGCAAACGGAATTTCCACAATTCAATGGAGCGCTCAAAAGTGGCGTTCCATTTCATAATTGTTCCATTCAGGTTAAGACTGCATATGCTCAGTTATCCCACACACTCGGCGAACTTTGCAACAACACAAGAACGTTTTGTGAAGTTCAGAGCATTCTCTGCGAGCTTTTATTTTGATTAATTTGAAATGAACGAAATAAATGGAATAGCTGGACGTTGTAAGCGTTTTCTTGTCTCAGAATGCATGCACAAATACTGTGTTCACCGATGTGCCAGGGTATCCGTTTTGACAGTTTTAATATTGTTTATTCCTATATTGCTATATCTATTGTGTTGATGAAAGGTTTCCAAAGCATTGTGCATACATAGAGTGGGTTAAAGAAAAAAAATACCGTTGAAAAATAATTTAGAGTGCTACAAACTCAACATTTTTTTTTTTTAAACTTTGGCCCACACTATGAATTTCTCCTGCATTGTGGGTGCGTTTACAAACATTTAAACTCACATACACAAACAGCCAGACCCGGGACAGCTTCTTGTGTCCAAGGCTGGGTGTGTAACAACTTTTTAATCTATACTAATATTATAAAGAGGAAAGATTTGTAGTTTTGTATTTTTGTATGTAACGAATAAACTTAAAAACTACTGGATCGATTTCAATACTTATTTTGCCGTTAGAAAGCTACATTATCACTGAGTAACATAGCCTATCATTTATAAAGATAATACGCGGGCGAAGCCGCTGGCGGAAGCTAATCTAAAATAAAAGTGCATAGTGCTTATTGTACCTTAAATATATTGATAATCTTTTCTATCGTGCTTATTAATGATCCTAAGATTTCTACTGCTTTTTCTGTTTTTACCCGTGAGAACCTGTAATTGGCTCTATGTTTCATATTCAATTGTTATCCATCTGTTATACCTGTTGGTTCTCCTATAAATAAATAAATAAAAGTAGCCTAAGTCATTCCTCTAATCGGTCCAGCCGTTTCGGAGATTAGCCGATTACTCTGTTACCAAGCGACGACCAATTACCTAGAGTATCTCCAATAAATAAACTTTGTCAACCCATTCTCCTGTTTCAACAAAATACAATTTCAACATCAATCAATCTGCCTAGCCTTTTTCCCCATTATGAAGGGTCAGCTCCAGTCTAACCGGATGCAACTGAATACCAGTTTTTTACATGGAGCGACTGCCTATCTAACCTCCACAACCCAGTTACTGGGTAATACGATACCCTTGGTAAGACTGCTTGTCAGACTTTCGGGTCTCTGACAACCCGTAGCGACTGCCAAAGAACCACGAATGACAGCCGGGACCAACGGCTTAACGTGCTTTCCGAGGCATGGAGGAGCCTGGGTATTGTCACCCATCCACGGACCAACCGCGGCAAGCGTATCTTAACCTGATGCATCGACGCGTGCGGCTTTAATTACTTAGCCACGAACTCCTCTCTTTTGTCCTATTGCACTCCAACGTAAACTGATTACTCTTATAATAATCCTCAACAATATTCTGAATAATACTACCAGCTAGAAAAATCACCTCGATGGTACTTGTGTTTTCTAACGACTATGTACGTAGAATAGATACTTCAGGTTTATTTTACTCTTAGCTATAAAGATTCAAAGTTGGACGCAGCATCCCACCAAGTGCTTAAAGTATAACAACTTCAGTATCATAACTACGGTATAACAATATAATGCTTAGCTTTGTTACTCTGTTATATTCTAGATTCCGTGAAGCTCGAGTATGAGCACTTCGTGTTTGTGTTTATTTTTAATAAGGTTTATAAAATGTTCTTGAAGTTTATGCTGCTATAGTCATGAACAGTTATTTTAATAGGAAATATACACGTTCTCGTAAATCTCTTTATATTTTTACTAAAATATTAACAAAAACGAGTTGAAAACGTATCATCTTAAGCGATTTTATGTAGGTAATAGTTAATCTCACGTAATTTTCTTATTTTCATCATCATCAGCATCATTTCAGCCGAAAGACGTCCACTGCTGGACATAGGACCTCCCCTAATAGTCACCACCGTTATTGTAGTCTTTTCTTATTTTACTCGCAAGTAAATGTTGGCAAAATGTGTAGTTTTTTTCGTAGCCTAACAAATTCATCGCTATTATTTAACGATCAACTCAAATTGGAAAAAGATCGCGCAGATAAGTAAATAAGTATCGCCATAAAAACAATGTCCCGGTGGAACGGCTCCAAAATGGCGGCTTATAGCCAAATAGTTTCCCTCCCTGACGCATTAGACGCAACTTACGTCACCCGCTACCCTTGAACCCTTGAATATACAAATTGAGGACGTCAAGTTTGTTACAAAAACCCGCCGATCTAAATCACAACCTCTCATAAATTACTTTTTATTTAACCTACGTACGCCATTATGGGTCGTTAGGACCGCGTGCCGATATTCGGAATTTCGACAACTTTTGGTATAAGCCAACTTACTTACGTAATGTGATATTTTTATCTAATTTAGTCTGGATACGCTATAAACTACAGCCGTAGGCTACCACGCATCGCTTCAGTTCGCATAGATTGCCACTCTCGGCTCGAAGCTAACCGGCTTGAGCCGGAAAATTGCGGATTCACGCGTGGTAGGTTATACGTACATATATCCGTGCTCCAATAGCTTTTTGTTGTAGTTTACTCAGCGTTATAAAATGTGGGCTTAAATTTAGTAGAGTTACGTGGACACATTTTCGATCATAAATTCTGCCAGAATTGCATGTACGTTTCGGACACCATTTTTTTAACCAGTGATGAGCATGCTAGTGTAAATAAACATAGTCGTGTCGGATTTCAAAGCATCACGGAAGCACTTGCTTGTATAAATGTTTTATCAATCTCCTCACATATGTACCCCTCTTGTGAATATTTAATGTACCTTGTTTTAGCAGCTCACAAATCAATGTTTCAAACAACATCCTCCTGTGTGTTCTGCTAAACATTACGTAGTTATATTGATGTGGGTTTCATCGTACACTAAGCGACAATTTTATTCACGTATAGAGTGCACTTATCACCCTCCGTCAATAAATCACCAACAATTTTAAAGAAAGTGAACATTTATATATAATAAAAATATTGAATCCAATTTCAATAAAAAGCAGACCGACCCACTGAAATCGAACTATTATACCAAAACGTCCCTTGGGTCCTCAATCCGCGAATCGTAGCTATTGATCGTAAATAGTCCTCCTTGCAGTATAACCACACAGTAGGTGAATATATAGGATCCATTTTATAAAATGCATGCAGCTGAATAACGTCGCCTTAATTCGAAAACTGGGTAAATTCGAAAATATCCCTTATCTCACACACTACAGTGCCTATTTTCGTATGCCTTTTTCAGTTCTTAATTGAACTTTTGTATCTTCCTGTTTAGTGTTTGTCACCGTCCAGAATAGGGATGTCTTGCATAATTTGGCTACTGCGGCAATGCAACGCGCCGTTGCCAGATTTCTCGAGCTGTTGCGGTGCATGCTTCATACACGCTTAGAATTTGTCGACGATTCGCAGTATTGCTTACAAGCTGTTGTATGTTTATCTCACTCTAGTAGCTTATACTCGTATTCATATAAATTACATATTTTAACGCCATTTGTCTCCACTTCCATGAAACAAATATGATAATTTAGTTCAATAATAACTGTCTGGTTGGTTCAGATTTTATTTTTAACTTAATAAAGTTTCCCATTTTAGGGCGAAGGGATTAGTTAAAACCATCTGTACGGTGCAAGAAATATGTAAATCTTAGTGGCGTGCTTATTTATGTCCGATTAACTTTAGCTAATTATCTTCAAGAGCACTGAAGAAGCTTTGAGATTATAACAAACTTTGCAGGAGTTTTAATTTCAGCGTTTATCGCTAAGTAAACTTGTTTACTTTGGAAAAAAAAAACATTTTTGAGTTAAAAAGTCGTTAAAACTTGTTTAAAGATTTGTTTTTACTAACAAGAAACGTGTTGTATTTTAGTTTCTGGAAACTTTTCCAAAGACAGCTGGCAACAACAATAAAACTCAGTTTACCTTAATGCCAAAAATTTTTTAAAGGAAAGAACTGCGTATTTCATATGAAATATTTTAAAGCTATATGTGTTTTTTAAGTACATTGCTACCGCAACTTAATATCATTAGAGAAAATGCATTTCCATTTCTATTATAAGTAAATAATGGAAAACACTGGAAAAACAAACACAATGACATTGCACAAAAACAAATGAACTCAACGCATGTAATCCAACATTCCGTACCAAAATCCTCTGACACGTGTCATTTAAATACCGTCACAAACGTCAGCGCATGTCACTCGGCGACCGACGGCGACAGGTTAATTCTTTTTGACAGCTATGCGACGTGATTGCATCGCGGCGGTTAATTGTCAATTTACATATAGATGGTTGTATAGACCGCGGACGCAGGGGAGGGTTAATGAATGCCCTGAGGCTCACAACAGTTGAATCGAACAATTAGATTAATCTCCAGTGATAAGTGTTTGTGGCAATGTTTCGCAGTGATTAATGGGTAGTCTTGTTTGTTTTATCAGTACGCTAAGAGTCGGGGTGGAAGGGTAATTCGAGGGTTTAATTCAGATTTTATCAAGGAGACGTGAACGTGTTTCAAGCAAAAAACTCAAAACAGGAGGAATGTCACTGTTTTATTCTTGTTGATATGGTTATTTTTATGCCGGTTTTTTTAAGCACTTTTGTCAATCAGAAAATCAGAATCTGTTTTTATGAGAATCAAGGGATAAAACAACGTTAACTTCTAAGGGTGGGTTGTTTCACGTACACTTGACGCACGCCTATCCGTCATAAATGGCGCTAACTATCGTCAAACCGTTGTTTCACAAAATTATGTCCTTGACGTTCTTTAAAAAAGGATAATATTTTTGTGTTCACCAAAAATCTTAAGGTACATCTATGTATGCATTTCTAAAATTTTATTCTTCCCCGAAAAATACTGATCGTGCACCAAATATTAAAGGTTAGGTTAGGTTAGGTTATATTTTGGTGCACATTCAGTATATTTGGTGGAACACAGGCAAAATTAGGTAAATGAAATGGGAGTACTTTTAAATAAAATTGAAGTACTTTTAAATACCATCCTTTAAAAAATAACGATTACAGTAACCCACTGGTTAACGTCATTTTATTCTTCGACATTTGAAGTTTGACGATCGGATTTTTATGCAGTGAAACAATGCTTTGTATTTGACGTACGTTAAACATCATAATGTAATCGTTCATATTTGACGTACGTATGTTACATTAACGAACTGTTTGAAACAACCGGCCCTTAATAACAAACACTGATATTTAAGGCCTCCTAATACATGAATACATAAACTCACGCGAAACTGTTCACCGCTGCACTGGAGGATGTCTTCAAGGTTCTGAACTGGAAAGGGCAGGCCATTAACATCAATGACGAGTATGGCACTAATCTTCGGTTTGCAGACGATATAGTAGTCATGGGTGAGACTATAAAGGACCTAAGTTCAATGCTCTATGACAGTAGTGCTTTCGCGTCGGTCTTAAAAAAAACATTGTCAAGACAAAGGCCATTTCAAATGCCCACGTAGCACCCACTCTCATGAAGATCGGAGACTATACTCGACGTTGTGGACAATTATATTTACCTAGGACTAACTGTCCAACGACTCAGCTGGGCCGCGTTCGGGAAGCTACGTAATATCTTCTCGTCCCACATACCGCAGTGTCTTAAGACAAAAGTCTTTGACCAGTGCGTATTGCCGGTGATGACCTATGGCACTAAAATGTGGTCACCCACAATGGGCCTTATTAGAAGGCTAAAAGTCACCCAAAAGGCAATGGAGAGGGCTATGCTTGGAGTTTCCCTGCGTGATCGAATCAAAAATGAAGGGATCCGAAGGAGAACCAAGTTAACTGACATAGCCCGAAGAATTACTATACTTAAGTGGCAGTGAGCATTGCTCGCAGAACAGATGACCCATGGGGCTAAAAGATTCTGGAGTGGCGACCGCGTACCTGAAGACGTAGCGTTGCAAGGCCTCCCACAAGGTAAACTGATGACCTTGTGAAGGCCGCAGGAATCCGCTGGATGCACAGGACCGGTCGAAGTGGCAGTGCTTGGAGGAGGCCTATGTCCAGCGGTGGACGTCTTTCGGCTGAAATGATGATGATGATGATAAACTCACGGCTTCTTCTCATGGGGGTAGACACAAATGACAGAACGCCACCTGCTACGATCCTTAATAGTTCTCCTAATATTTGTACCCTATGCAAGCCATAAGTGTAAGTAGGTACAAGTGTGGTAAGTCCACCGATACATTGAGCAGAGCCCAACAGCCCAACATGGCCGCTAGCCAGCAATCATTCCGCTCCGATGCACATCGCTTTATTGAAAGCTCAACCGGGATCTTTTGCCGATCTATGGCCGTATAAATATCCTGGAGACTGGCAAAAAATAGAAGTTTCAATTTTGTTTTATAGTCCTTTTATACGCCTGATATTGGCTATGGTGTTATTGTTATATGCTGTTTTCTTTATTCTAACACTAGTCTGACCGCGACTTCGTCCGCGTGCTTGTTTTAAAATAAAATATAGCCTATGACACTCAGGGATAATGTAGCTTGCCATTAGTGAAATATTTTTTGGAATTGGATCAGTGGTTCCGATGGTTACCCCCTATATACAAACTTACAAATTTTAACTATTTATAATATTAATATTGATAGGTTTACTAAAAATACGTATAGCACTGTATCTAGAAATGGAATTAATCACGGAACGCAGTTAACTTGCATTGTCTTGTTGTATTGTCACTTTCAAGCTGGTGAAAATAAGTAACTGTTCAATGATAATAATAGAAGCTCACCGATTGAATTTGAACGATGCAATAGTGCAAGACTATTACATTTTATTAGCACTATCAGGCAATCGTTTCCACCTTTTTATTTTCAACGTGCACGGGATGTTAGAACCGAGGTTGTATTCAATTACTTGAATGATAATTTTAGTTCCACGATAAGATAAAAAAAACGAGAGAGAATCTGCTGCAAAGCGAACCGAAATAAATCGGGAAAAGCCGTGAGAGAGTAAAAACCCTCCTAAAAACCTCTTTAAATCTGAATTTTAATTACGAATAATGAAATAAAATATTCGGAATGCTGGGCCGTGAAGAAGACGAATGAAAAAAGATTGCATGTATGAGATGAGAATGTTGACATGGATGTGTGGAGTGACGAAAATGAATAAAGCAAGAAATGAATATATAAGGGGAAGTTTAAAAGTGGCGCCAGTGACAGAAAAGTTGAAAGGGAATCGTTTGGCTTGGTATTGGCATGTGTTCAGGAGGGAGGAAGCGCATCAAGTGTGACTAAAAGAGTGATGGAATATAAATGTTGATGGATGGAGAGGGAGAGAAAGGCCAAAGAAAAGATGGATGGATTATGTGAGGAATGATATGAAAGAGAAGGGAGTGAATGATAGCGTGACGGTTGACAGGGAGAATGGAAAAAGAAAACGTGTTGCGCCGACTACAAGTAACATGGGACAAGAGTAGCAAGACAATGATGATGGTGAGCGGAAATATTCGCTTAGGGTTTCAATTAGCCTTAAGGTACATCTTTTTATGCAGGTAGATTCACAGTCACTGCGCTTTAATAATTTATACAAGGTCAAATAAAATCTACATCACTTCAAAGTTCCTCTTAGCTGACCGCGTCGCTTTGACGAGATAACCCGACCGAATTCGGTGTGTGTAGTGAAGCCAGCCAAGTGAACGCGTTTGAATGCATCACAAATGAGCCGGCTAACTCTCTGGAAATAGCCGCGGTTGCAGCCTTGGCATTAAGTGACGCTTTGAATTGAAGCTTGTGAAGGTGGAAACTGTAGGTACATGCCTGTGCTCCTAGAGTTTGGCTGTAATTTGAATGTGCGGTGTTCCATGAAGCAAGGCCGCTACACTTCTAAAATTTGGCCTTATTTTTTTCTGCCTTAACAATTGAGCACGTAGTACTGTATTGACCCCAATTTACATTACCAGTTGCCCTAAAAATGTAATTACCCAAATTACAATTTCATAGCATTGTTCACCTGACCGCAACTTAGTTTATATCAGAAACGATGTAACCAAACGATATTACCCAGACAATAACTCCACAGAGGTCCTTTAAATCAATGTATCCAACAGCTGTATCATTATATCCTCATAAAATATACATAAACAGGTCCGAAAGAACATTAAACTGAATAGTGGATGCTCGTCAAAGGCACTTGTATCTGTATTGCTCTGTATCAAGTCCGCGCAGACCTCGCCACTATAGGCTCGGCTTAATCCTAGAATAGTAACGTTATGGTAGCCAGGATGGAACGTAAAATACGGATAAATAGGGCTGCTCGTTAGGATTTTAGAGTGGTTAATTACATGAGTTACTTTAGTTTATGATACTATATGATACTGAAATTATAATTATGTCGTATCTCTATGTATTTAACTGTGTGTGCATAAATAATAAAATAAATAAATAAAATCAATATATTTTTATACTCCTTCGTATAAACTTAAATATTGATAATTATGTACTTGTAGCAACACATATGACTTCATAGCTATTTGCGATTCATGTTATCTTGTTTAAATGTTACTACTACAGAGTTTTTAGATTTTTCATTTTCCAAAGTTGGTCTAAAACCCTCGCCAGCCCTACATTGTACTCAAATCAACAGTATCCGCCTGTCGTAAAATTCTTATTGAGCTCATTATGATAATTTATGCAAAAGGGACGCTGTGGGTGCGGGGTGAGGGAGGGGGTCCAGGAGGTTCCTCTCGAAACTGTTATTGCTGGTAGAACCCGAGTGATCCTCGAATCTTTTAATTAGGTGATATTATCCCTCCCTTCCATCATTAGCAGTACGCTTCGGTTCACGTGCAAGTGTCTTTACGAGGTTAATTATTTTTTGAAAGATGGAAACCGATTTTCTTATATTTGTAATTATAATGATCTTGTTAAGTTTAATTAAAATGTAATATGTTACCGTTTCATTCTAGTTAATTAATGTTGCTTTACCCAAAAAACTAAAATATCACTGGTTTATATGGAGAGTAAATAAAAGTTGTTGTCATTCATTAGTCTTGTTTATTACAGAAACAGACTTACACCTAACAAGAAAATAACAATATTTATTATTACACACGTTCTTACAAAGGAAACCCTGTAACTAATTGCAATTGGATTCGTTACCAAGAAGGTTGATACGAGATTACGAGGAAAAACATCAAATGAACGGAAATAGGATGAAAGTAATGAACGCTTCCGAGCACTGAGAAAGAAAAGAAAAAGTTTATCTGCCATCATGGCGGGAACTCAACAATGTCGGAATATTTCTATTTTTAAATCCTGGTCTTTCTATCCTCTATCCTATTTGCTTTTACGTTCGAAGGGATGAAGGTAATCGATGAAATGGTTTTATTGTGTTCTGCCGTACACGAATTATCATACTGGTGCCTATACCTCTTGTCAGGATTTAAGATCATGCTATGATATTTGTACGGTGCAACCGCACATTCTGCAATTCAGCAGTTTACGCCACACATTCATTTGAACTCATAATAATTAGTTCAGTTCGCGTTGAGCTATCAAGTCAGCCAGGCGTTCTCGTTACAGCCAACAAGGGCCGCATCACTCACTTCATTTCCACACCATCAGTCCATTAAGCTCATTTTACTTTAAGTATCTTTGGAACAATACAGTAGTGTTTCATTCCATTCATCCCTCATCTAAAAGTAATGTATGGTATAGCAAGGGATCACATATCTTTTTGGTCCTTCGAGCCGGATGAAAACCGTCCTATAGATGAAAAAATCTAAATAAGGTTTATATTTCTGCTATTTAGCTACATATGTATATCCACAAAATATCTGTAGAATAAAAACACGATAACATATGATAACGACAGCGTCAATACAAATGGATCTGACAAAAAGTAACTCAAACACTCGCGTACACATTACTATAAAATCAATTCTATGTCGGAAGCGTTAGAATCCAATCAAATGATTAATGGAAATATAGACACACGAATTATCGATTTACTTTTCACGTGTTACTAAATCAAACGGCTTCCATTGGTGTACATCATTAAAATTTTTTTATTTACATTGAAAAATGTTTAGAATGCATTAACATTGTAAGATGGCTCTTACAATGTTGATGCATTGTATACTCAAGCGTAAGGTCACAAGTCTTCTTCCACATTAACTTACGTAAGTAGTTACTTCGTTTTGCATGTTATATAATTTTTATATTAAGTATAAATAAATAATAATATTAAAAAATATATATATATATTCAATTCAATTCAAAACATTTATTTCAGACGTAGTCCATATACTGTTAGTAACACAAAAAACCTTATAAAGCTATTGTTAGTCAATACAAAAACAAAGCCACAGGAAGAAATAAAAATAAAATTCACAAAGTGGCACCGCATACTAGTGCCGGTTTATGCCAAGCCCTGGACGCGTCCACCCACCGTGTGTAGTCGCATCCAGTGCCGCCACATCGGCACGGCCCAGCGGGCCCAGAACACGCTCAGAAGGCTGTTCGAGCTGGCCAATGCGCTTCATAATAGACGCACAACGCTTCCGCATGATGGCATGAAAACCATCCACGCTTTTCACCGCAAACATTGCTGAAGCGCTGCAGTGGCGCGGCAGCCCGAACAGTACCCTGAACGCGTTATTGTACTGCACTCGCAGAGCACTGTATGTACGCTGCGTGTACTTAGTCCACAGGCTGCAGGAGTAAAAAGATTGACAGAAAGCCTTAAATAATGTCACTTTGATCTGCTCGGTACACCGTGCAAACCTGCGGGCCAGCCTGTTACAGCGCACAGACAGCGCCCTGCGCTCCCTCTCCAAATCCATGTTGTCACACAGATCCTCCGAGACCCAGTGACCCAGATATTTAAAATTAGACATATATAATACATAAAAATATAACATAAATTTGTATGTATATATATTTTGCTTGTTTTATGATAGTGGACTGTGTTAAAAGATAAGTATTTATTCAAAGCTTATTTCGAAATGGCGGTTTCTGCTGTTAATAGACACATCATGTAATAATTATTTATTTTTATTGTATTGCAAGCTGGCCAGTGAAAAATTTGAAACCATTTTTCTGAAATAATTAGCGTAAGAAATATTCATGTATCGATCTTTCCGCAGTGGCAACCCTAACCGAAGACAAACATTATTTTCCGTCGGCCGTGTGTTGGCTATGTTTGCGCTAATCCCGTGCTTTCAGCGCTGAATACACCACAAGTGGCTCGCTGAAAGAAGCGCAAATAGGCTGAGAGGGGTGAGGAACCATACTGAAGCTAACAATGTTTTATTTTTGTCATAGATCGGGTAAGGAGCTGTATGATCTTCAGTTAAGAGGCAGGAAAGATACTAGCATAAGAGAAATATTTAATTAATGAAAACCCTATTTTTTCTACGAGTTCCTCTCTTGTAAGTTGCGAAGTTTGTGAAAGGAAGTGCTTCTCATTTAATCAGACGGCGTAGGAACGACTTGGTCGTACCGTTGTTGGAGGCAAGACAGCAAGTTCCTAGAAAGTTAGAAGATATTTTCAAAATCTTTTTATTGTCTGTTTTTAGAGACTATAGGAGGCGCCTTTCCATTTTAAAATATTCTCAAAAATATCAACATATTATTATATCAACAATAATGCCGTTAGAGCTTACAATATCATCACAATCCTCGACAACCCAATACCAAACGCTATCCTTCGCCATCCATTCGACCAACAAAATCGTAGCAGCGTAGCTATCTTCCATCGTCCCGAGGCTACGCCGCTACGGCGTAGGTGGCCTACGGCGCTACGGAGCTACGAGCATACAACTGCATTCACGCTACCAGATTTAGGTCAGATGCTTTGAAGCGTCGTAGCAAGTAGGTACTATAGGACCTATCCTTACAATATGCGATAAGGAGCTCACGTAAATAGCTCTTGTTCGTACCATCTTAGATTAAATATTGACGTGTACAGGCATGTCTCTTAGGCTGTGCGCAGACTTTTGTCAAGATTTCAGAGTATCAAGTGCAAACTTGCTACAAAATAGTCACATAATCAAAAGTTTCCTAAATACACATGACATAACTGTTCTGTCTACCTTACACAAATAACGGGTTTTTCAACAAGATCTTTGTTTTTCAATTGTGGCAACACCAACAACATGACTTAATTGGAATTTAAGGTGGATGTAGGCAATTCAAAAATACAATGATGACGCTTACTACGTTGGCAAGACCTAAAGTTAATCAATTGTGCATCTATGGAACCGTTTATCAGTAAGTCCGTTCCTGCACGGAGTATTGCAGCCACCTTTGAGATGGCTCAGCAAAGTACCAACTTGCTGCGCTTGACTCGGTGGAACGCAGAGCTAAAAGGCTCGTTGGCGACGTAAACTGGTGGATGCCAAGCTTCACAGCTTGGCTCATCGCCGCAAGGTTGCCTGCTTGTTGGTCTTCTACAAATTGTACTTCGGCGCGTGTGCCCATGAACTCCACGACCTCATTCCACCGGCCCCCTTCTACCATCGGACATCTAGACGCACTGCAAGTTACCACCCCTACCTAGTTGATATTCCACCAACTCGCACTAAGCGTTTTCAAACGTCTTTTATAATGCGCACAGCAAAGGAGTGGAACTTTCTGCCTGCGTCTGCGTTTCCGAACGCATACAACCCTAATCTATTCAAAGTGAGAGTGAACAGGCTTCTTCTGGGTAAGCTCACTCCATCGTAGACTTTGTCTCTGTCATCCAGACCTAGACTAAAGTCAAGAGTAAACTCATAGGAGAATATTTTTTTTTTTTTTTTAAATTCAGAATGGTTACGTATTTCTTTTTAGGTAATCAATTTAAAGTGCCTCAACCTCTCATTGTAATCAGGTATAGCTTTACGGACCAACAAATCCCCAGCAAGGGAAGCCTTAATTACATTCACTAAGTACATGGTACAAATCCGGTAGAGAAAGCAATAACTACTATCTGTAGGGTATTACATTTTATAGGTCAAGTGGAACCCGTGTATTGAGAGCGCTGGTTCCGTAGTCAGGGACGCCGCTTCAAACACTCAATGGGCGAGGATTATTAATTTAACTGAAAATGTTGTTTCGACTACAAAGTTCATTTTAATGGTACTTATAAACGTACGGAATAAAAGCGCGAGACCTGACATTTTGTTAGTTATTGTGAATAATCATTAATTAGCCTTTTTAGGGTTCCGTAGACAACAAGGAAACCTTATAGTTTCGCCATGTCCGTCTGTCTGTCTGTCCGCGGCTTAGCTTAGAGACTCTTAATACTAGAAAGCTGTTATTTGGTATGGGTATATATATTAATCACGCCAACAAAATGGTAAAATAAAATCTTGAAATATATAAATTTCACGTGACAACGTCTAATAAATCGATGAACGCCGGCTGCATGCACGAAAAAGGATGACTCATTGTCCCGTTGCGCACATTGTCCCGTTACGCTCATTGTCCCGTTACGCTCATTGTCCCGTTACGCTCATTGTCCCGTTACACTCATTGTACGCTTGCGCCGCATCAATATTTTGTTATGACGTTGTCACGTTAAACTATCGTCCGTAAACCAACTTTACAGACAACCAATTTTTTTACTGTACCTCTCCTACACCTAAAGTGAGGATGATATTTTTTTCTCGTCTATCCCATGGTGTGGGGTATCGTTGGATAGGCTGTTCAAAAATATTGGGTCTGTGAAAACCATTATTCGATTCAGGGATCCGTTTGCGTAATATTAAGCTTTAAAGTGCTAATTTTTGTTAGAGTCAAGGGTCCCCTCCCCCCCCCCCCCCCGCCAGCTTAATGGTTGTATTTGGATATGTAAAAAAATCACAGCAGTAGTATATATAACGAAGTTAAAAGGAAAACTATCACAGCTAAGTATACAGGCATTACGAGATACCAAGTAATAGTCGACCAACTTACATTTTCAATTGAAAAACATGTTCTTTAAAAACAATTACCTGCAGTGTTAAGTTTGTTCTTAGGATAAATTCATACGAAATACGGAACCAAAAAAATAATTACAATTATAAATTTATAGGTATTTAGTAAAACGCAGTTATTTTTACATTACAAACAGATACTTCCATTTTATTTATTTGTGTAGATTACAAATATTATCTAAAGTCTGTACAAATACTGGGTGATAGTAAATTAAATACTGGACGAGATTTAAAACAAATATATATAAATAAAACGTTTGAACCATATTTAGAATGTCACTGGCAACCCTATCCAAGACCTTTTCTAACCCATAATAGGTCAAGAAGACGCCGCCGTCAGGCTGCGAAGAAGAATTCTAATTTAATTCATTGAACCCATTTCTTCGCGTAATCCGGTCGCTGCGCTAAAAGCAATCGAATAAATTATGACGACAGATGGCGCTTTTAACAGAGATTATAAATGGCGAAGTCCAGGGAAAAAGTTTCGCCATATTTTTTTTTTTTCCGTTTATTAAGTGAACATAAATCTTAGAAAGTGTACGTGGCTATGTAGTAGATGTAAATGTAGTTTTTTCTACTCTAACTGAAGCTTTTGAGGTTCTGAGTTATGATGCTAACTAAGCCTTTCAACTTTACAAGAAAGTCAACAGTCAAGCTCTTTTAAGAGGCTACCGAGCGCACAGTGGCGCCCTCATCGTTATTTCGGTGATTTCTTTTATTTTAGAATGAAAATGCAGAAAATAAGCTCGTCAAGTTGTGCTTCACAAGTCTATACGTCATTATTACTACAAATAGTAGTTTTAAATGGTTATGTTTTATTGTAATCATTAAAACGGAAAATAGTGGCCACTAAGCTCCTTAACTCGGCGCAGTCTTAACTTGCGGTATGCTGTATAATTTTTTGGGGGCAGTCTACTGATAAGGGGCTTGTATTTAGGATGCGAAGATCACAGATAGCTGTCTTCCTTTTTTTTAAATCCTTAAAAATGTTAACGTTTCCGTCTTTATATATTTTGAAACGGCTTTATTTGTGAAAAAATAATAAAGTTATAGAACAAAAGTTGTTGTTTATGATGTTAGTGATATAGTCGTGAGAGATTAGTGTTTTACTAATGGACCCTGTATATATTTTTTTCAATTCTAAACTATTTCCAAATAGTCCTCCTGTTCTAGTACACATTTATGTCTCAGGAGTAGTCAAATAGGAAATGTCAACTCCATCTAGCAATTTTTTTTTAAGTTTCACCGACGTCCTATTTACAGAATTCATAATTTAGTTTTATTTGACACGAATTATGCAATAGGCAACAAAAATAGGCTCACAGGTCGAAGGACCAAACTATTGGTAAGTTTTTTTTTTTTTTTAAAGCTTAATGCACGGTATATCTAATACTGGGAATCATATATTTTACAAGTTTGAACGAATCAAAATAAAAAAAACGTGCACATAATCATCGTGTTTTAATTGATTGCGTGTCCATTGACCATTATTCACACAGAACCAGATTTAATCTGCGACTACAAACGTCACTGTACAGGGATAAAGGAAAAAGTTGCCACCAGCGCGGTGTTCGGCGGTGACATTAATAAAATAGAGCCCAGTGTTACATTGCGTTTTATTATTTTTTAGCTCACATACGTGACGATGTCCATGCGTGTCCCAGATTTACACGAAATACGCACACGATATGTAGATTTGGCTCATTGCGAAACGACTATTATATAATTTGTAAGTAGTTATTCAAAAAACGCTGCGATCGGTCTACCTCAGTGTATAGCTAATTGTTGAAAATCTTTATATAAATCCTAATACCTAACTTGAGAGCTGAAGGAATGTTTATTTTTTTGTATTTAATGTTGAATCACATTGTTATTTCACCTAAGTGTATTGCTATATTTCTAACGACTCCAAAAACCATAACAGCGACTCCATAAAATAAAATTGGTTGTGAAACTGTTCGGTGCCAAAACATAATTTTCATTTACTACAATGGTGATTGCTTCACATACACCAACTCTAACGTAACCCTTATTTACTTGGTCGGCAGCTCGTATTAACAGTACAACGTTTGTTACAGAGGGTGTGAGCATAACCGACGCCATTTTAACACAACATGAGCGCACGCAGCTTATGGTAAGTTTAACATTCAGTTGTTGCGTAATACTTTATTAATGCTCGTAATCTGGGGAATATTTAGAAGCAGTTTAGTGGAAAATGTGCTGTTTATCGCTGTGTGTTTGCTGGGTGGTGTGGTTGAAACACACTTCCCAGCAAAGCAAAGGGGGCCTTACCTAACATATAATCATATTTTGTGTCGAAAGACGTTTTCAATCTTGTATTGTATAACGGGTTGGTGTCTGCGACTCCACGTCCAAGCACGTATTTTGCGTACATTTTTAATTATATGACAAGCATGAGGGCAGATGAATCATTTTCCTCTTAAATAGTATTGGCTTTAAACAAAAAGCTTGTTTACAGCCGCGGAACGAAGGACCAGGCTTCATTTGCAAAGCGTTGAGAGAGTTGTGTATTGTTTTTGTATTTAAAATGCGTCAAAGATCTGAAATAAATGAACTTTATTTTTTAAAGCGAAACCTAATATTACATCGACATTAAGTTATAATCAATAATGTTGAATTCAACATAATATATTTGACGTCGAGCAAAAATATTCGATTTGAAGTCGAGTCAAATTCTAAGTTATATTGAGCTTAATATCATATCAATTGTGCCATTCGAACAGCGATAACATCACCCCACTCTGTGTGGGATCTAATACTGTTATCAATAAAAATTGGCTGCGCGTTCATGCGTCATATATCTCTCTACTTTTAAAATGACAATTTATGTAAAAAATTGGATATCAATTCAAATTCTCGAGCCATAAATAAAAATATGTCAAAAGGAGTCTAGGCTCGAAGCTCCCGGGACCTCGATAATCATCGATAATACGAAGTAAGTCAGATTACATTCTGAACGGAGGCTTGAAAAGGGAAAATAAATTACAGAGGCGGGCTCTGATAAATCGAGCCTTCGCTCCGATACGGCAGCGGACTTTTTTCACTCACTTTTGGCACAGCTTTGAATTTGGCTGCTGATATTTTTGGACAGGATTTCGTGGAAGAGAGGCTATTCTTCATGAAATTATGTTGTTTTCTGTGGATGTAATAATACCTATTGTAGTAGTCGATAATATTTTACTTTCAAAACTTATTGAAATTACATTCTTTTTCTTTTTCTTCTATGTCTTTTTCGAAAATTGCAAGAGGCAATAAAGATAAAGGTCAGATGTGATGAACCGACTCCCGGTTCATCTCATCTGTGTGATATAGAAGCTACATTTAACTAACAGCAAGTCCTCCATCAAGCGGTAATCTGGAATGGACCATTTCACTGTTAAGTCTCGTTACTCGAGCACATGTTACACGCATAGTTCTAGATTAGTTAGTAGACAATTCATATCAGGAATTAATAGCACTTATGCAATAAATAGACTTCTTGGATAACCACGTCAACATCTATCAGACATAAAACCATGTTCCTTGATTAAATAAAAAAAATCGCTTCTGTACCAAAATCTGCACTCAAAGGCACTTGGCATTATGTAAGCTTATAAGTGTAACAAGCGTAATCTTAACTGAGTTAATCAAGTCGAGCTACTCGCTAATGCCAGATTTAAATTAGTATTCAGTCGGCGCTGCGACGTTTTGCAGCTTAAATTCGAAGACCTGGAGTATATATACTAGTGAAACTAGGTTTATTAGTCTACTCATTCTCTGGTAAATTGCTTTTATATTGTTAATTTATACGCTAGATGCTTAAATTCGGACACTAAATGCTTGTTAGCATCAGCGTTTTCCACGAAATTCCCGCGATCGTTATCCCGTAACCAATTATTGTCGTCTAGCAATGTCAAGAGGCATTTTCAACAGTAGATTTCACCCGGCTGACATTACTTAATTAACTACTTACTACTTAGTTTTACCAGTAACAATGTGCTATCTCCTACAAAACCTGCTAAAACGCGAAATGGTATCACTTTGACTAAACAAACTGTAAAAACGTCAATAGGCTTTACACTCAAAATACATTTTAAGCTGTAAACCTCGAAAGCTACTGCGACTTAGAAGGATTAACCTTAGTTATCGCGGATTTGCGTCCAGCACCTGCGTCTACGCGTCAGATTAGCGCCAGGAGCCGCTTAATTCCCTGTTCTTTTAAAATGCTGACATGCGGACATCCATTTGTGTCCTTTAAACTATTTGAGGACTTACGAGTACTTGAAATAATAGAATAGAAGATATTTAATTAAATATTCGTATTCTTATCAAAAAGGTTAATTTTTTTTTAAAGAAAACTACTTAACGACAAATAAACATATAGTTATAGCCCTCTCCTACCAACATAAAAACGATTACAAAGAAAATATTCTTACATAAATTAATCGCTAAAACAACAAATTACCTAGTTGAGTTATGTCAGATTGTTATCTTCGTCCTGGTAACAAATGGCTGCGTATTTGCCGGAAGGTCACAGGCCCTCGGAGGTCTACGTCATAGCCCTCCACGATGTGTTGAATAGGGACCCTATCACCCTACTATTATTCGCTACTGTGGCACCGGACACTGACAAACTTGATTAAAAAAGTATTTTTGTTTGTCTTAAATAATGGAGGCGAAAAATGTAATGGGCCATTTTTAGGAACGGTGAGGATTATTTAAATCTCGGAGGGAAATTGTAATGTAAGGACTTTTAGGCTTATCCAATCCAAATTTGAAGAACTGATTAAGCGTTAATTCGAATTTGAAACCTAATTGGCCACGGTATTTTTTTCAAACTATCGTGTTGTGGATTCATTCCTTTAAAACCTACCATACTAAAATGTCTTTCTAATTTTTAAACAGGAAAATACTATTTTTACACAAAAAAAATCATATCCATTAACTTTTCCGATATAAACTTTCATCAGACCGATTAAGAACACTAAAACATTCCCACTGCGACCGAAGTCGAATAAATTTTTTACTGAATGGTCGCCAACTTTGATACCTAACCGCTCAACTTCCAACAGAATTAAGACTTAAGTTCATAGCACTAGAGTTGAAGTCCCCCTGTGGCATAGTTCTGTATGTCCTGGTCTACTGTGCATTATGCATTCATTTCCCTGGACGCGCTCCGTGGAACTAGGATGGTAGGTTATAGCTCAGAAATTTCGAATTAGGGCCACAAAGTGGACTAATACATAACAAATAGCCCCTGGACGGCTATTTGTTTACGAAGTTTAGCTGCGCTGTAATCTAGAGGCCGGCCAGGTTGATTTATGTGTTGATTTTCGACTAAAATGGCGTTATAACCATATCAAGAGCTCATTATCCAAAAGATTTTATCAAAACAGAAACTATTCTTTCATTATTTTTGCAGTAGTAATTAAAACTAGCTGTATAGAAAATTGTTCTTGGTACGAACGATACCTTCCAATTAACACAACTTACTTCGCTCTCTAAATTAAGTTTCACATTCTGTTGTTCTTTAATATCCTTTTATTTAAACACACAACATTCAGCAAATGATCCCGCGTTAAATGTAAATGTTGAATGTTAATATGGCGCATTTATCGTGTAAGCAAAGCCCAGGCTTGGCACTTGGCGAGCTGCCAACGTGTATAGCTCCTTTCTTTCGGCAGCTTGTTAGGGCTGACAAGCTTTAGAACGATATCTTTGGCTTAGGAACACTTAGTTCCGGTTTATTAAGTTTGGCTCCTGTTGTTACCTTCTTGCAACTACGTTTAATCCTCAACGAGAATCCGACAGAAGGACCAAATAAGTCCTTATCTTAAAAAAGATTGTGTTGTCTGTTTTAATGTTCCATTTCCTCTTTTGAACAGTAATATTTAAGAAATAACGCTTATACATATTTGGCCAATGGAAGCTTTGAAAATAACATAAAACAGGCAAAGTATCATATCTTCAGACTTTTCCTGATATTGTGCTGCCAGCCCTAGTGTTGGCAACAATCGCGTTAGGCGACACTCGATGCTGAGTTTGAATCGATTGTTACATAACGAGTTCTTCTTCCAATTGATCGGTTTTATATTTGGAGGAGACGTTAGCTGGTTAAATCATATTTCCAAAGGGATTATAGTATAATGTTGTGCTGAAACATTCTTCGGCATCTGTTACTATCCGATCAACTGAACAAAATAAGTCACTGCTACTGCAAGAAGATTTACTGTACGGCACACTTTATTCCACAGGGTGTTGTGGCGCAGCATTGGAGAGGCCTATGATCAGCAGTGGACTGCGATAGGCTGAGTTGATTGATTGAGCCACTTCCTAAAACGATCTATGTATTGTTGGCCAAAGATGACACAAAAAGAAGCATCATTGTTTTTTGTGTCATGGCCGACAAAATATCTTGTAGTAAAAAGAGACCAAATAAATACTTTCATTCACAACATTACACGTAGTAAGGAAAAACGCTTCACAATTGAGCAAGAATCCAAAAAAACCCTTATTTCGCCATTTCCGTATTGGCTTCCAATTGCCAATTAGAATCAACATTAACTTTTATTCACATTTCAACAAAAAAAAAGAACGAGCAATAAGTCCTTGAATTGCCAGTGCAGACCATTACCAGGTCTGCCACTAATAGCTCCTGGTGTGCCAATCACTAAGCAGTTATATCGCCGGCGTGATTCCATTCACTCCCTAGGGTCCGTTCACTCCGCTCGCCAGTAATGGCGGCGATCGAATGAGCTGTGTTCCACTCCATCCGCCGGGAGTGGTTGGGAAAAATAATTATTTATTCAGAGAATACCCCAACATTTACGCGACTTTACGGAAAATGTTGCTGTTAAAAATTGCAATGGTGTTATAGGACACTCACAGAATTGGTCAACACATATAATGCAATTTTGGAACAGGGATATGTCCAGTGTTCTGCGACAGATTGAGTTGATTGATTTAAGGAATAGATAGTGTACCTACTGAAGCTGTTGGGATAATAAATAGGATGTCTGAATAGAAAAATGGTAGATAATGTCATTGACTTGGGTAAGAACCTCAATATTTTCTCTAGATATCAAGTAGAAAGAGGTTATACCATTAATCATTTGCTGTGGGTATTTTTGTTATAAAAAGGTAAAATATGTCTATGTGACATATACATATTTTACCTTTCACACACAGACTTTCTGAAGGTTCTGTGGATCTTTACGACATAAATTTTCAGAGGCCTAAGAAAACCTATCCAAGATATTAGAATTGGGCCAGAGGTAATGAAAAGAAATATTCTTGAGGAAAATTAAGGTTCAGAATAATATATTTTTTTCATGGAGAGGATTTACCAGGACATGGGACTGCAGTAACTTAAACCTAAACAAAAACATTCTTGATAACTAAATCGCGGCTCATCATTATATCCTTGTATCGAGTAACATTCATTGCCTTGTTTTACTATTTATTATAACCAAAGTAAGCGTTTGTGAGGCCACAAAGCGAGCTACTTGCCTCCGAACTGGCGCTGAAGTGGCCACAACGGTGTCGAGTGCGAGCAAGTACGAAGCGAGTGCTGTGTAATTGGAGCGAGTCAAGTCGGCCCGCGAGTAGAGTCGCACTCGCTAGTAACTTTATTTTATTTTTATGTTGGCAGGAAAACTGTCACTTAGACTATGGGTATTTTTAGTTTCATAAGCTCGTGCTAAAAGTAAAATGAATGGCTTGCATATCTACTCACGAAACTTTCGTGTACTGAGCACATTTTTGTCCATATATTGGGTTATCTGTTTTTATTTCCGTTTTGTCCATAGTCCGGATATTGAGAAAGTCAAAAACTCGCAATATCCGTTTTACCAACAAACAATATCTATCACTCGTTCTCTATGTAGGGATAGGTAGGTGTTCTTTCCAGAAATTCATTTCAAAATGTGAGAATAATTCCACATGGAAATATGAAACGTATCTGACGTGGTTATGTGCGCCGGTTCCCACTTGACATTTATATGACATCTGCAGTCCGGCCGCCTGTGAGCCCTCGACGACTGTAAATTAGCTTTTAAATTAAAATTTTACGCGTCTGCTGTCTCTGGCTTCTAAGCTGATGTGAGTTAGAAATGGATGGTTTGTTAATTATGTTCATTACATTTAAATTTTTAGTGTCTTTTTGTCCAACCTTTTTAATAGCCAACCACTTGCCCACTGTTATCATGTCCCGAATCATTAAGTACCAATAGTTATAAGCCCTAAATAAATACAGTTCGCAATTCACTATTTCTACCTACTTCAACCTAAATAAATAAATGTAAACACAGATTTACAATTGAAGTGCTTGCTTTGGATTAGTAATATCAATTAAAGCTTAGTCGATTCTTTGACTGACTGACAATATATAGTTTAGTTACCTAGAGCCCCGAGCAATCACTATAATTGCAGACTCAAGTACTCACGATTAATCGATTTTCGTGAGTCTGCAATTACTATAGGTCGTAAAGTGACATCAAGATTTAGTTCTTGACTTCACATAGCGACATATAAAACAATATAAAAAAGCGGGTACCTGTCAACAGCTTCCCCGATATAATGATTTAGTAGCACGATTCATTGCGTAGCAAATCGACTTAGCAGCGCCGCCAAATCGCACAATGTGTATTCAATGTTATTATAAACAGCTACGTATGTGCATTACAGCGTAAATTATACGATTAGCGCCACGTTACACAATCAGGCTTGCTCATGCTTGTGTAAGCACATTGTAACGTTACTGATGTGAAAACGAGAAAGGATGCTGGGAATTTCCCGTTCAAATGCCTAAATGTATGGTTACGCCATGATCTTTTACGATGATCATCGAAATCGCAGGCCATATGTCCACCTGTGTACTGGTGCATAAAGTTTAATTAATAAATCCTATAGTCATGCCGAAACAGACTACAGAGTTTGTTCTGTAATAACAATACCTAATTCTTACATTCATTAGGCATAAATTTGCAAATGTTACTTCAAGTTCAATGTCTCTTAACGCGAGCCCTCTCGCTTAAACATTTGGCGCAACATTCCTCATTAAAACTTGTCTATTGTTGTTTAGATCTTAATAAATGTGAACGTAAATTCTGCCAGACACCATCTTGTGCCATTGTGTGAATGCCCGGACCACGATCGGCGATATAACCCTCCTGTCTGGGTATTTACTCAGCTAGTACAACGTGTAACACCATCTTGGGAATTTTGACACTTCATTAATAGAAATTTCGATTTGTAACTAACTCATATTCAAATGTAAGAATTGGACCGGATGTCGACGTATTTATGTATATCAGTAAATATATACTTAACTAGCTGCTGCCAGCGGCTTCGCCCGCGTGGCTTTTATTAAAATAAAACTAAAACTAGCCTAAGTTACTCCTTATAACATCAGCTGTTTGCTAGAGAAAGTCCCGTCAAAATCGGTCCAGCCGTTTCGGATATTAGCCGGAACAAACAGACAGACAAATTTTATGTAATTTTAATGTATACTTTCATATGCATTTTGTAAAAAGCTGTTATTTTGACATTACAAACGGACACTTCAATTTTATTTATTTGTTCCTATAGATAACTGAGGGGTACGTATTGCAATATCTAAAATTAAAAGAACTAACGTGAAATAACCTACGTTTAAAATTCCTAAAATCTAAATACCTAATGTTTTTTAAAACCTAAGCAACTAACACCTACCTACGATTTACCTAAGTTTAAAATACCGATTGGACTAAATATCAAATTTTTAAAATATCAACAGTTATTACACCTAAGTTTGATACACCAACATTTGAAATAGCAAATGGTCAAAACACAGTGGACAAAATGTAGGTAAACCCACGAGCAACTTGGGTTCGCCGGCCTCGCTTCGCTCGCTCGGGTCACGCGTCTGCCGCAGAAATGTTTTCATTATTGTCTAATTATCTAGTCGCAGGCAGATTGTATGATTCATCATTTTGAACTGGGTGAACTCGCAGATTTTTATTCACCATTTTCTAATTATGCGAGTTTTCGCAATATTCGAATTATCAAATTACTCTGACATACCTACATAATAAATAAATGTCGATCTTAGATCGGTATTTTTCATTTTGGTCAATTAACGATGAGGTAAACCAATTTAAGGAACTTTGTACATAGGAATTTTAAGTTTTAGCTTTATGAACTACAGTAACATATCCATTTGATATTTTAAGCTTTCGGTACTCGTATTTTGAATATAAGTGAAACAATCATTAGGTATTTAGATTTAAGGGATTTTGAACGTAGATTATTTTACGTTAGTTCTTTTAATTTTAGATATTGCAATATGTACCCAAACTGAGGCTAGATAGCTTAAAAATCTTTTAACTTGCAACAAGTCGGAAGTGAAAAAAAAAAAAAAATCATCACCAAACCAAACCATGCAAATAAGCTTTTAGCATAAAATGTAAAACCCTCACTTCGATTTCACCTTGCAAGGTTTAATCTATACCAAGTAGGTACCTATCTATCGGCGATCTACTCTGAAAGTGACACCAGATTCGTGTGAATATGTTCACAGTTCACTGACCACCCTCAGAACACGCCTGAAGGGACTCATCTCACCTTTACAAGCCCACGCAACATATGTATAAAAAATTAAAATTGCCCTCAAAATTGTTGAATGGTGAAAATTCGCTGTAATTTCACCTTTATAGGTGAACTAGCTTTTGCCCGCGGCTTCGCCCGCGTGGATGTCGGTTATCGCATAAAAAAGTACCCTATGTACTACCCTCTCCATATCCCAGGCTATATCTCAAAATTCTAACTTAATATTAATTTTAATGTGACTCACTATGTGTTTATTACCGAGCTGGTAATGAGTTGAACTATCGAAATAATGTGCACACTAATAGGGTTGAAAATAAAACCACAATTGTGTACTGTACTGATCTAAGCTGGTATATTTAATTAAAATTGCGAGACCCCAACCAAATCGCGGTAACGAAACCATAGCGAGATCTATTTCGACGTCAACGCCATCTATCGAGCTTGACATCAAACTTTTAACATTTCACAATAATAACTATGGTTTTATGGTTTCTTCATGAACACTATGTGAATAGAAACCGAAACAAATGATTTAATATAGTAAAAGTACTTATGTTCTGAACGTGAATGAGTCTTTACCTAAAGATAACAAACACAAAATCAAAATACGAAATTTCACTCAAATTCTTAAAGCAATCAATTGTACCAAATACAACACGAAATAAAATTGCGACACAAATAATAATTTTAGAATAATTCACGTAAGTACTAACTTTTCTCAGGGTCACGTTCGCAATTGGACGAAATATTAGACATTTATTTTGTACTTGCAACACGATCTGGATGTAGAATTCGATTAATCGACTAATAATTGACCGGTTGACATTTTAGCGGGAACACCACTAAACGAACGAAAAAAGAAAACAAAATACGTCTATACTCTGTGGTCGTGTGGCGGTGTGACGCGATGCTTAATGTAAACATTCATCAAGGTTATACGTGCGTAAAGTAATGGATTCAATGAGAAAACGGTTTAATCTTAGAAGAATCTTATACAGAATTACTGAGAAATAAGTGTAGATTTCGTATTGAGTGTTATTTTATCGAAAAGTGATAAATATGTCAGTGAAAAAGTAACGAAAGTTTTGGAATGCACAAATTTTGATCATAAGGCCGCCGTGTTTAGTAATGTTTTTATGATAAATATTCTTGTATACTGTTTGAAATACACGTAAGTAGCTAGCTTATTTATCTACGAACATAATTTGGCTAATAGCTACTGATATTATAGCGTATTGTTATCGTAATCGTATTTCCAAGAGTAAAATTCGGCAAACAAATACCTACAAAAAGTCAATAAAATGGATATAGTATGTTATCCTTAAGAGATAGACATATGCCATCGCGGACTTTTTTGAAGACCTTTTTATGATACACAATTCCACCATACATTATTTTGTTATATCTCAAAGGGTTTAGACAGCGTTTTCGTTGAAAGCTCCCAGACGGCTTATTTTTTTCCGACACCTCCAACAAATATCGTTAATTCATACAAAAATGCATACAAAAACATAACAAATTATATACTAAAACCTTCCTAGAGAACCAAGCTATCCATTGGTGAAAACAGCATGAGAATCGGTGCAGTAGTATTTGAGTTTATCGCGAACAGACAGACAGACAGACGCGGCGGAGGACTTTGTTTTATAATATGTAGTGATAGTGATTGTGTGCGTTCAAAGGATATCGCTCACCTAGCAGTATAATGACACATCTACTTTTTTCTTATTTTACAGAAATGAGGGTCAAAGATTTTATAAATGTTTGAAACGAAGTTATGAGTTCATTTTACATTTTATCATGGATTCTATGGTTTTAGCAACTAGTATAAACCTTAATAGATACTTAGGGATAAAACAATCCACTTCAGGTTTCCAGGAGTTACTTCATAACAGTCAAAGAAGAAGAAGAGCCATGCAATTGTGCCGTTATACTTTAAACAACTTCCAAAAATGTCATATATGCCCCCAAAGCCATAATTATATAGGATGTGAAAACCATGAAATAAAGACAATTGGTTAATAGAAAACAAAAGTTTTTATTTGAAACCAACATACATTAAAAAGTTTTACTAAAATATTATAATAACCTATATTTGGCTCGTGAATCGTTGAGAAATAGTCATAATCAAACTATAACAAATAAAATAAAGTATAATCATGTATCTTCTCTTAATTGTAAAGGTAGGTAATCATCATACATTTTTTAAATTATGGTGAGATAATTATATGATATACTCTCCGTTCTAAAATCAAAAGCACTTAAAAGCTTGGCAGTTTAAGTTTAGATAAAGGTACGATGATAATGAAATCCAGATTCAAATCAAGTTTTACCTTATCACTCCGAAATTTTAAGGAAGTTTACTTTACCTTTAAGTATTTTTATTAATTGACTACGCAGTAAACAAAACTATAAGCATATTAGGCAATATTAGGAAGTTGCACAGTAGGTTCATGATTTTGACCTTTACTATTCGACACGGACCTTTTTCTCTCTGCAGTTAACAGTTGGATGAATTCGAATAGTCCCAGTCGCCCCCACATGGATTGCCACCCGGTGGCAACTGGGATCTTATTGCCCCCACATCAAATCGCTATACATTGCGGCGTGGATCGCTTAACCCCCTCTTCGCAGTCTTACGGCCGCGATGACGGGGTTGGCAGTCACATTTCCAATGTGGTTTTATTAGTAGATAAGTGATATGTAACTTAAAAAAAAAAATACGATAAAATAATAGTGAAATTTGAATCATACGCACCCAAATTTCAATATTTTTTATTGTTATACTTCCGAAAAAAAAAAGCCATAGGCTTCTACTCCGTTCACCTACGAGTAGTATAGCTAATTTTTTTCGAGACGGTAAAAAATTTGCTCTGACATGATTATAGATAGAATAATATGCGTTACAACGTCATAGATGCAAAAGCCGGTAAAGGGAAGGGGGAAGGGAATGACACATCTATTGTGTAATTTTTTTTTTTAATAAATGTACATTGGCCAGCACACCAAGCTACACGAAACTGTCAAATTTCTCCAAACGATTATAAACTTTAAAATTTTGACGATTAAGTCAAAAACGAACGACAAAATTTGACAGTCTGTGGTAACTTGATGTGCTGGCCACCGTATACTACCGTCCAAAATTTTGGAAGCACACCTGTCTTCAAACAAAACAAATGAATACCGACTATAGGCGGCAAAAATTAGCAATAAACTAACGTTTTACAAGCTTTTACTATTGTTTACACAAAAATAAAAGGATTGTTATTTCACATTCATGAAGTTTTAACTAACTCCTTAATTTTGACGAAACACGTGTTTTATGACTTAATCCGTCGGGAAGTTTATGTGTGCAATGGTGTGGTTTTATTGATAATATTTGGTGGTTTTCTTTAAATCTTGTTTGTATGTCCCTAAAAATATCACTAATCTACTAACAAAACCACATTGGAAATGTGACTGCCAACCCCGTCATCGCGGCCGTAAGACAGATAGCGATGAGGGGGTTTAGCGATCCACGCCGCAATGTACAGCGATTTGATGTGAGGGCAATAAGATCCCAGTTGCCACCGGGTGGCAATCCATGTGGGGGCGACTGGGACTATTCGGATGAATTTGTGCATGAAAAACTCACGATTGTAACGCTTGTGATGCATAACTTCGCCTTTTTGAACTCTATTTAAATACCTACGTAAAGCTTTTAATCGCGAGTATTCCATGCGCAAATCTAACCCACAGCTAACTACAGAGAGACAAAGATCCTAGGGGAATAGTTACGTAGGTTTACTTAGTTACGAAGATTTAAACCACGTATCTTCTTTCATTACCTACTTAATAAGAATGAATATAATAAGAGTATGAATATAATTCATAAGAAAAGGTAGGTATTTCTTATACTTATTTAAAGATTATTATAAAATCCTTCATAATAGCTGGGCACTATGTTAGAACGAAGTAATTGTAACCAATCCTTTTTCTTTGAATCAGAAATATTCATTTTTGAATCATAAGCTGCTTTTAAATTAATTTGTGATGGTTGCTTTCTTTTTCGTCGTACCAATTTAAGCTTAGCCTGGACCCATTCTCCTTCAAAAGATGTTTTAAATTCATAGAAGTCACTATTTTTAGTATCATTGTTAACTCAGTCAGTTTTATTATATCCCCATAAGTGTCTTTCTGGTAATTAATGGCTTGCTCTTCAGTCAGTGCTTTCAAGTCATAAAAGTTACTGAAATGCATCTCATGAACAATGAAAGGGTTTCCTCTTTTTTTAGCATCTCGTATCAAATTAACATATTGATCTGGTTTTTGTCACATTTGCCACTTACGCCAACACAGATTTAGAAGCGATTGCACCTCGCGGAGCGCCCCGCACAAGTGACAAATAAGCCGTTGTTATGCGCGGAAGCGGGGGGAACGTACCAAGTGCTACAATGACACTGAACGCCCTCTCTCAATATATAGGAAAACTAACAACGTGCCGTTTTACCGCTTTATAAATTATCTACTTTTAAACACTTAGGCCGTAAAAACTCAATTTCGCTTTTTTTGTAGATGTGTCATTATACTGCTAGGTGAGCGATATAATGCATGATGATAAAACTTTTTTAAACTCATTAGAATGCTAAATCATTTTTTCGCAGAGATATAAATAAATAGTTTTTAGTTTGGTTTTTTGATGAAAACAAAATATTCATACATTATTTTACAAGACTTGTTTTCCGTAACTAAATTTAACGCAGGTGTCTGATATCCAAGCGGGCGACGTGTATAAATGAAGATTTATAGCTTACTAGCAGCCCGTCCCGGCTTCGCACGGGGTAGACAATTATTTATTTTTGGAAATTTGGATATAAAACACTTTTTTTCACAAATATTTTTATTTATTAAAAAAATATTATTAGACATTATGATGTTCTTCAATATTGTTGTACATTATTTTGTTCTATCGCTAATAGTTTCGGCAGCGCATTCGACGAAAGACATTTTAAGACTCATTTTTCTACACCTTCGGTTACATTGTTCAAATTTTACCAAGGATCCCTAATTTTTTTCAAAATGAAATGTAGCCTATGTCAAATTGGAAGAATGTAGCATTCTATTGGTGAAAGATTTTTTTAAATCGGCGCAGTACTTTTTGAGCCTATTCATTACAAACATACAAACATACAAAAATAGGTACAAATCTTTCCTCTTTATAATATTAGTGTAGATGAGGATAATACTACCGGCTTCTACCACGATCAATTTTCTTCTTTGTAGAGAAAGATTTTGTTAGTTTTATTGGGGTTAACAAAAACTGGCACGGCAGGACCGTACAATTTTATCTAGAACCTGCTAGCAACACTAAGAATCGATCAATTCTAATAATTCAACTAAACTCTATTCATTAGGGCCGTCCATTAAGATTCGGATTCGGAAGTCAACTTTAATATTTTAATTAGACCGTAAAAGGCACTTTTGAACGTCAGAACCGACCGTCTGTTGTATTTAAATTATTTTAAAACCTAACCAATGTAATTTCCTTGTCAACAGACGTAATTGTCTGGTCTCCCAGCCGCCGCGTTACCAACCCTGAGTGAGTGAAGCCGTGTGCGCCGACGCTGTGGGCAATAAGCGCGCGCAATATATGGACTGCGCCCGCGCACTCTGTACACACATTCACGAAAAGTAAGTATACACTCTTATTTATGCTAACACAATACTACTATAAAATGAAGATGCATCCAAAATTACCGAATTTATGGTGACTAACACCATAAAATCGGTCGTTTATTCCTTTCACTCTTTCTGTCACCACAATTGTTTTTTACATCCTGTTACAGCCTGACCGATTTTTCGCATAGTGCATAAAGTTAAAATAGGGAAGCGAAAATGTTGCATCCAAAAAACATATTATACCGGTGATCCTAATATTGGTATTACGAAATTCAATGGCGTTGAAAATCCTGGCTGTAGTATTCAATTCTAAAGCTTGTACAAATGATCAACCCTCCAAAATTCAATACTCTTGTGCCGAGGGTATTAAAACTTTAATATGCAATTGATCCTTGGATGTGCGCTTCAGAGCCGGGCGGCATGATCGTGACAAAAATATAATGTTTTATCCCTATGTGTATATCGGAAAGGGGAGCTCAAGGCATCTTCAGAAGATTAACAAGAAGTTTTTTATTCTGTTTTGAAGCCTATCCAATAAGCTGACGCTTTACTGTGAACTAAAAACATTCTATTCATTAAATCCTCGGAATGGCGGATTCCCTAGGGTTGCTTCATATAAGGGTGATTAGTAAGCACCTGTGTCGCTAAGAAAGAAGTCCTACTCATACTTTATGCCTTGATCCAGAATCTCCCTAGATTTTAGCGGGACTACGGCATTTATCTTGCGATTTTGTTTGCCTTGTAACTCATCATCTGCCTAGCCTTTTCCCAACTATGTTGAATACCAGTATTTTTTGTTTTGCTGGAAACTGTAATATATAAATATCTCGTGTCTCCCCAGGTAGGGGTGGTCCATGCCCCACGCGGCGCTACCAGCCTCCGCCATGTCGGCCCCGGCGCGCCATCCTCACTTCTACACCGTCGAGGTCGGCGACACACGCTTCACCATACTCAAGCGCTACCAGAACTTGAAGCCTATCGGATCCGGAGCACAGGGAATAGTATGGTAAGTCTCTTTCACTACTACGACCATAATGTCTGACTCTTTTAGTTTTGACGCTCGAATTAGTACCTTTTAAACCTTTTAATTTTGACGTTGCTAACAGAAGCTTTTAGAAAAAGTTGTGTTATTTAGAGCTGTTACAGCACAAAATACAAAAAAATAAAATGTTTTCAAATGGATTATTCTGCTTCAAGAAACGAGTGAGATTTTGATTTCAATTAGAAATAAAGGTACCTAACAAAAATAATATTGTTCAGTGTTCTTAAAAAGTTTAAAGTCAATCTAAGCTAAGATTTACGAATGACATCGTTTACATAGACCGCTAAAGTTAGGATTTCGAAATCATTCCCCGTTTCGATTAAAGCTCTGCTAAGCATTCTGAACAAAGCTGTTTTAGTTTGTTTTACAGAATTACACGGTTAGGGTGTCCTTTTAAATCTCAAGTTAATTCCTCAAGAAAATCTTAGCAAGATTGACAGTTCTTCCAAAGTTGAGAATTTCGGAAAACCTTCCCACGAGGTACCGAGCGCTGTAAGTTTTCTAATTAGAGGGCTAAACATTTCTCATACTTTGGAATTAAGTAATTCTCGGTATAATTATTTCATTAATTCCCCCGCACTTACGCAGCATAATATAATGTTGGCGCAATTTCAGTTATCGCTAATTAAGTATACATTTGTATGAAACATTCAGGCTTCATCACTGTATTATAATCAAGTCTGGTATGTCTCTGAAATCTTCGCCTTGTTCTACAAATACAAGTGTGTCTAAATATTTCATATTTTCTTTTTACAGGAACATACATTACAAAATGTCTTTGTTTAAGACTTTTCTAGTATATTCTTTCTCTCAAAACGATTCTATTATTTCCAACACACGTTCCTAAATAAGAATTTTTCAGAACTTCTCTACATGTGTAAACATTTTTATCACTTCACCTTTAAATAGCAACTTTACGACTATAATGAGCACGTGAAATATTAGCACGCAAAAGCGTGTGAACACGCAACTCTATGCATCCCTGTTTGCACGCACACATGCATGAATTGCACACCAAACCGTTATACAACACGCAATGTTACGCACTGTAGTGGCTTGTCTATGTGGGCGTAGCCAGAATATTAAGAAGGCTACACGTGGCCACAAGAAGGCCTATCCACAGTTATGCCTTAATTTTGCTATTCTCCTATTCACTTCGAAGTAATCAAACCGCTTCTCAGGCTCGTTCCGTTTCGTCTCGTCCTGACCTTAAATTCCCCTCGTCTTAAGCAATGTTTAAAGGCATGACTGTACACTATTCTTTTACCGAGATCCAGAATTTAAAAATCTTTTGCCCGATCCTGGTTACGCCCACAGTCACCAATATAATATGTTTCTTTTATAGCTGATCCAGTAGTGTACGTTAGCCGTTAGAGATGGTTCAGTTTTACTCAGTCACACTCGGTGACAGTGTGTTCACGATACCGACGCGGTACACTGAGCTAGTGAGCCGCGGCGCGGGCGCACAAGGGATGGTGTGGTAAGACCGGGCGCCATCTTGCAAACATGGCCGCCGCTTTACATGTTTTCGTCTGCTTTGGTTTTAGGATTAATACTAATATTGACACGACCACAATTCCAGATACGTTATAGTTCTTCGAAAACAGAATATTCGCCTATCTTATAAAACTGACGTTTTTTTGCAGAATTAGTTGTATTGCACCATTGAATTCATCCAACAGTGTTCTACCACCATCAGTTTATATATTAGATATAAAATTATTTTCAGGTAGTTAGGACAGTTATCTCTCAGTCACAGTAAAAACTGAATTCACGACACGACAAAAATCAAATTATTCCTCAGAATCATTTCAAATTAAGGAGGCATTTCAATAAATTCAATCAATAAACTCTGAATCGAAAATGTAATTAAAGTATTTGAATTATTCATTTGTGTTATTTCATCTTGGTGGTTTGGGTTTTTGTAAAAAAAAATATTTCATGGGGATCATCATTTCATTATGGTATATGTAAAAGTTGAATTATATCTTGGGCAAGGGATTTCATACATGAACATAGACTGAATTAACAACTATTAACTTTGCATAGTGAAAACTAATATTAATTCTATATCTATCCAGATATCAGATTTCCTTTGTATCTATCTGCAAAACTAACATTTGCGCTCTGAATTAACAAACAATAACACTACTGAAACAGCAACATGTTATTCGCCTGGCTTCATACATCCAAGGGTTATTCAAATTCACCTCTGATTTTTATTTTTCGTTTTGTTTTCCTACCTGTAAGAAACTCTTTTATAAACCGACATTTGCTCTTCTTCATCCTCCATTGCTTGCTTGCTTAGTGAATGGTGATTATGTTTGGTTACAGTGCTGCGTATGACACGGTGACACAACAGAATGTCGCGATTAAGAAGCTGTCGCGGCCATTTCAAAATGTGACGCACGCAAAGCGGGCGTACCGCGAGTTCAAACTTATGAAACTCGTCAATCATAAAAATGTAAGTAAAAGTTGAAAGATTTCACTAAGTTTGTTTTTTTTTTTTCTTTTCAGTGCTATAAATAAAAGAAAATATTTCAGTTTCTGTGTTCAAGTTCTTACATGGTTATTTCTACTTTATTGCCGTCTCATTTTCTTGTCTATCGTAACTCCAGTACCTAAAAATATATATTCAGCCACCACCAACAAAAACTTCAAGCCCTACCTTGAAGACGGAACACAGATGTTAGTTTTATATCACCAAATATTACACGAACTCAACGTGAACCTTCCAGTCTCCCACTCTCAGCGAAATAATCTCAGTCGACTTCTTTATCTTTCAGATAATCGGCCTTCTAAACGCGTTCACACCGCAGAAGAGCCTTGAGGAGTTCCAGGATGTTTACCTGGTGATGGAGCTGATGGACGCCAACCTGTGCCAGGTCATCCAGATGGACTTGGATCACGAGCGCATGAGCTACCTCCTCTACCAGATGCTGTGCGGCATCAAACACTTGCATCTTGCTGGGATTATACATCGGGTGAGATGATTTACTGAATTTGCATACTTCAAGATTTGTGTAGCCTGAACTTAACTTTAATTTTATAACTTTTTTAAAAGGACCTTGCATTTAATGCAAACTTTCATCATTATGTTTCTTACGAGAGAAAATCTTTCTCCGAAAAGTAAGACTTAGTAACTTAGTAAAAGTACCAAAGCGGATAAGTGAAATGTCTCTTAAAAAAACAACAGGTTATTGTGTTGCGAAGAGCTAAGTGAAGAGCTTCGAAAATACCTAAAACCTATTGGTTGTTAAAATATTTCCTATCTTCTCCACTTTGTTGGTTTCTGGTTCTAGTTGTTTCGGGGCAAAGGATCCCAAAATAGCCATTTTCACCTCCAAACATATTCTTCTTATTATGGACTAAGATGTTGTCTTATTAATGGCAGGACTTGAAGCCGTCCAACATAGTAGTGAAGAGCGACTGCACGCTGAAGATCCTGGACTTCGGACTGGCACGTACCGCCGGGACTACCTTCATGATGACGCCCTACGTTGTCACGCGGTACTACCGCGCGCCTGAGGTATACATACCAGATTTTTTATTGTGGTTACTTGACTTATCACAATTCAATGCTCGATCTAGAACTGTACCAACAACGGCAGTAGGATTGTATAGTCTGTTTCAAAGTATCTCATGGAAGCGTAAACAAACCATGTTCAGGTTAATTCTTAACACATACCTTCTAACACATACTTAATTTATCCGTCATTGCTTAATTTTTAATTGTTTTTACCTGTTCAATCAATCTGCCTAGCCTTTTCCCAACTATGTTGGGGTCGGCTTCCAGTCTAACCGGATGCACCTGAATACCAGTATTTTACATGGAACGACTGCCTATCTGACCTCCACACCCCAGTAATTGGGTAACACGTATACCCCTTGGTAAGACTGGCTATCAGACTTTTGGGCTTCTGACGACCCGTAACGACTGTCAAAGATCCACGAATGACAGCCGGGACCAACGGCTTAACGTGCTTTCCGAGGCACGGAGGAGTCTCGGTATGTAAAGATGGTCACCCATCCACGGACCAACCCCGGCAAGCATAGCTTAACCTGGCGGATCGACCCGTGCGGCTGTTATTACTTAGCCACGAGCTCCTCAATTGTTTTTACCTGTTGTGGTATAGTAATTTTATTCTAGGTACATCGTCTTCACATGTAATGATATAATTGATGTGTACAAAGTAATAAAAAGAGTAACGGTGCAGTTTCTCGCCCATTCTTCTCCATGCGAAACTACCTTTTGGAAGGGGCAACTATAAAATCAATTTGCTTTCCATGTAAATGTTGATGTTCAAAAGTGCCATTTATGTACCTATTTGAAATAAATGCTTTGACTATGAATTTGACTTTCTTATACAATCACTCACTAAAGGGAATTAGTAACAAATTCATCTGTATGTAGAAGGTTTCAACTATATAATCTCACCACTTTTTTCAACAATTATTAGGTATTTGATTTTTTTTATTTTAGGCGACAATAACCGACTTTTAATGATTGTATACTGAAGATCACGTCTAAACGAGTAGTGTCAATGATTTGGAAAAAATATATTGTGTTAAATTACAACATTTTCTTATTAACTTAATATATGAATATTTTATAATAACCTATGTACGTTTATATTATATAGTGAAATTAATTTGTAAAGTTATGTCTAACGCTGATAAAAACTGAGAATCATGCAAAATCTATCAAGCGTATTTTTATGAAACCTTCACCTTTTTAAAGATAATTTAATTATTGATCTTTTAGTATACGTTTTTTATTAAAATACCTTTCGTTTTATGTATAATTGATTAATAATGCGTCTTATTTGGGACAGCGCTCCTGGGTGGGCGAGTCCTATTAGGCTGCACATACGACGCGTCGCGTGAACTCAATACAGAACACGCAATCTAACCACTCAAGGTCACTGGCATATATCTGGGCCTTAATTTAAATTGAAAAATCACCGACTAAAATTGAGGTTAAATGAAAATCTTCAAGATAATTTAATTAAGCAAATCAAAGCACTCGGCTTGTAAGTGGTGCTATAAATTGGCATCCATGAGTATTTTTCTGATCCATTTGTTTACACTTTCATCAGATACTTTTGGAAAAGCACATAGGTGGTAATTTGGTCAGTGACCCAATCGGAATTACTAGCTACAGACTACAACTCTGTGGCAATCGGCACTCGATAAACCTGAGAGAAATTTAATAACACGTAAATTGATGGTTTCGCAAATCCATTGTTCTTGTGATCCAGTTACTGTTCTTGGGTATACATTTTATTCAGAACAAATCCGTCTCTAATGTGAACGGTCTACTCGTTCATTATCATTTTCATGATTTTTGGTGGGCGTAGTGAATTTTGTTTCCATACATTTGTAACATTCATTTTTTTATTTAATTGAATATGCTTAACATGTATCTGTTCTGTTCCGCAGGTGATCCTCGGCATGGGCTACACGGAGAACGTGGACATCTGGTCGGTGGGCTGCATCATGGGCGAGATGATCCGCGGCGGCGTGCTGTTCCCGGGCACCGACCACATCGACCAGTGGAACAAGATTATTGGTCAGTAGTTGATGTGTTACATATGTCATTTTGGTACTTACACAGGTCATATTACAAAAATGAATTATCTTTCTATGAACAATTTTCACATAATTATTTGACTTCATGACACATTTAATATTTTTTTATATTTATTATTTATTTATTTATGTACACACAAAAAGTACAAGATAAACAGATTAACAGAAAAACACAACAGATAGATAGATAGAAACAACACACAACAGTGACCACAGTTGTTGTTAACAGTTTTTTCATCACAGTCTTTACATTGACGGAAAATGCAATGTTACTGACGCTGCTATGAATGTGGCCACCTATTGGGCACCAGTAGTTAAAAAGTCCCACCAGAGAGGATGTGTAGCAATGGGCCTGAATGTTCGCAGAGCAACTGGGCACGCCGTCGGCGGCCTTCATGGCGCGCCTGCAGCCCACCGTGCGCAACTACGTGGAGAACCGGCCGCGCTACACCGGCTACAGCTTCGAGCGCCTGTTCCCGGACATTCTCTTCCCCAGCGACAGCAACGAGCACAACCGGCTGAAGGTCAGCAGCTGAAGTGTCATTCTTGTCGAAATAATAACTTCCAAACCTTTCTAAGGTTTCAGCGGCATTTGCTGATTCGTTTTTAGCTAGCCTCTTTCATCATCATTTCAGCCCGGGATCACCAAAACCGCTAACCGCTGTCCTTGTTCTGCCATACTTCCCGGTTCCGTGCGTCCCTCATCCAGGTGTTTCCCGCGACTTTGTCGATATCATTACTCGACGCGCTTTTGAACGGCCCTGATTTCTTTGACCTAACCTTGGCCACCATTCGGTCAAAGCTTTACTCCATCGGCCATCTCCGCGTCTAACTAGATGTCCTGCCCAACTCCACTCGAGGCGCATAGCAACGCACTCGGCCTAGTATAGTTACAAAACTAAGCGGCATTGAACAAGTCGGAAGGTAATAAAGAAAATTTCGCTTCGTGTCGCAGGCGTCGCAGGCGCGCGACCTGCTGTCGCGCATGCTGGTCATCGACCCCGAGCGCCGCATCTCCGTGGACGAGGCGCTGCTGCACCCGTACATCAACGTGTGGTACGACGAGGGAGAGGTCAACGCGGTACGTAGCGCGTAGTCCAGGCCAAATGTGGCCAATGTATCTGCGACCATTTTGCCATTGTAGAGGGAAAATCTGGGGCAAAGTAGCGATGTAGTGAGGGAAAAACAGGAGGAAATGTTGGCAATGTAATAGGGAAAAATAAGAAAAGTAGCGAATAAATCTGGTAAAATTGTATTTGATTCATAGCAATAGTTTCACATGATGATTTTATTTTCAGAAAGAGGAAAAAAAAATCCGATTTTTTTTTTTTTTTTACAGTCTGTGTCTTGAGCAATAAGCATGTCTTGAGGCATATCTGATATGGCAGTATTTACATCATGGAATTAGTATGTACTATACTCGTAAAGTACAACACATCCACAACATCACAGATTGAAAAAACCCAAGGCGTTGTACAGACACAAGCATAAATACATTAATAACTGTGAACAGCTGGACAATAATATAATATTTAATTCTTCATCCATTCATATAGTCGTTAAGATGACGACAAATATGTGTGATCATTTGTGGAAAGCATATATACAAGGGACAGCACAAATATGTGAAGGAACATCGAAGGAACAGCAATACAAGCGACGCCAAGATAAAGATAAAGATAAATTTATTTGTTCAAACATGAGTAGCATGATACATGAATATGCACATATAGATGGAAAATATTAAGTAAGACCAACATGTTTTGCCTCACTTGGCGTACAAAATGTTTATATGATATTAATTAAATTTGCAATTATAAATTAATTATTAATGTCAGTTTCAAACATAAAATTAGAGTTGGTGCAAAATATTGTCTATAATTCAATATACAATCAAAGTCAGTACAAAAAATAGTCAATATTAATTACAGACAAAATATGTCAATATAATAATCAAAATAAATCAACATTAATATTCAAAATTTATCATTTAAAAAGTCAACAATGTTATAGTAACACTTATCAGTAAGCAGCTTTTTAAGTGTTTTCTTAAATAAATTAAAATTCAATTGCTTAAGGTCATTCGGAATTTTATTGTATATTAATGGGGCCATGCATACTACACTTTTACTTAGAAGTGCTGTTTTAGCCGGGTGTGCCAAAATATAGGAAGCTGCATCGGCTTCAAAAAAATGCGTCGTCTCATAGAATGCAATAAGATTGGACATCTCTTGCGTTATAAATATCTGCCTACTCAGTTAAATTCATAAGAATGTGATACCTCGTTGTGATAAAAAATATCTGACATCACTTTAGCAGCATAAAAACCAGACAGTATAATGTTTTAAGTTTTCTTCTATATTGCACCAGTGCTGCTCATATTGCAAAAAAAATTACATCCCATTGGCAGCATAAATATCTGACGGTTATCTTTAACAGTAGAAATGTCAATATTAAGCGATTTTTATTATTTATGGCAACTGAGCCGATATCGGCTATTTTGTTAGTATTCTGAATAAAAGATGAAGGGTAATTGATACTGGCAGAATAGTCGACATCAGCTCAGTTTTTAGCATTCAGAGTTGATACATCTTTTTGATGCCAATGCAGAGCTATTCTCTGTTAACGCGATACAGTCCTGTTTTGGCGCCCCTTGTGTCGTCAGATAGTTTGGTGTTCCTTCGATGTCACATATTTGTGCTGCCATTTGTATACGCCTTCCACAAATGATCACATATATTTGCCGTCATCTTGACAAAGATATGCATGGTTGAATCATGAAATCAGATATTATTGCCGAGCTGTCTATAGTAATATATTTATACTCGTGACTATACAGTGCAATTTACAAACTTAAATGTAACATACATACCCACATACATAATTAGGTTATGTTAATTTAAAAAATAGAATTTTAAAATTTTTATTTACAGTAAGGATTTTTGAGAGAAGGCAGTAAGGGCAGGTACCTTAACCGTTTTCAAACCAAGAAAATGGTATTAAGAGGCTGTCCTTAACTTTTTGGAATATTTTGATCTGTATTCACAGATTTTGAAAAAAAAAAATTACATTCACCAAGAAAGTGGTCAGTATTCACAATAACTTTTTTGATGCCAATCAATCCTGTTTCTTATAAGAATAGAAAACCGCTACAAGACAAATTGAGATTTTTGAGCACTAAAAGTCAGAAATAGCAAAAAACTTTTTCCATACATTTCGTAGGAAAGAAAGCCCAACTTACTTTTTTATGATGGACAGATTAGCCGAAAATAATCAAAAGTTTAAACTTCTAACGAATACGCGTTATAAATTTATTTGCTTTAAGAACAAGAAAGTTTCTTGCTTGTAATTTGCGACGTTCTGAGAAGAAGATGCCTCAAATAATTTAGAAATTTCAGACTTTTATGGGAAACGTTAAACGAGAAAAGTCAGAAATCGCAAAAAAAAACTTTATACGGTAAAAGTGTTTTCAATAGTGTTACTATTGACCATAGAAATATAAAAAAAAACAGGAGAAGTGGCAAGGGGGCGTGTCTGTGTCCGCGCGCAAGGATCAAAATGCTCGCAAAATAGGCAAATAGCAAATATTTCTTGCTTTTACTACGTTATTTCTGTTTTCATACATAACAGCGACTGTATTATTTTTGCGATAAATACATTGCTTCTTAACCACTACGTAAGTATGACGCTAAGTGACTGGACAGCGCAATGTAACAATCACAAAACGATACTTTGTGTATGCGGTTGCATCGCGTAGTACGGCCGCTGTGTCTTGCCGCGAGCTAATGATGTGCTTGTGCAGATCCATACTAACGTAGGATATCGACAGTAATGTCGATTGTCTAATGAATATATTGCTATTATAGTTTATTCTTCAATTTGTCAACCGTTTTGACCCGGTTGGAAGACCCATGTGAAATAATGTTTATTACACATCTTTATTTTCTCATATATTGTTTATCAATATTTATTGTTTAATTGAATATTTTGTTTTTAGCAAAATATTGTTTAAGTATTTATATTATATTATTATTTGTATACCGTTTATTATTATTATTTTTATTATTTTCACAAACGTTTTAATACAATAATAAATGAAAGAATCGATAACTTTTCGATTTGGTCAATCATTAGTATATGTAAAATATGTATATGTAAAATAAATGGCGTCTGAAGTTGGTTGTTGTCTCATTTTCTACAAAATGTATGAGAAAATTTTTAAGCGTTTTTTGACTTTTCTAGTACTCAAACCTTAGTTGGTTCGATAGCGTTTTTTTGATCTTTATAAGAAAGAGGATCGATAGCCATCAAAAAAAGTTTTTGTGAAAACTGCCCATTTAATTATTTTTTTTTTTTTTAATTCTGTGAATACAGATCTAAATATCTCAAAAAGTTAAGGTCTCCCAAAACCATTTTCTTGTAGTGACAACGGTTAAAGTACCTGCCCTTACTTCGCCATCTCAATAATCCGCCCTGTATAAATACGACAAAATAACAAAATTAACAAACAAAATAACACTAAGTTGTAAAAAAAGTATTTATTTATATATTTATATATTTATTTATGGATAATACTAGCTATAGCCCGCGGCTCCGCCCGCGTGGATGTCGATTATCACGTAAAAAAGTAGCCTATAGATGTCCTTCTCCTAATCCCAGGCTATATCTCTGCCAAATTTCATGACGATCGGTCCAGCTGTTTAGGTGTGAAAACGTAACAGACAGACAGACAGAGCTACTTTCACATTTATAATATTAAAGTATGAATTTACATAATTTAAAAGCTAAGGCCTGAAACTACGTCAAGCGGTCGCCCGCGACGGGCAGCCGTCACGTGAGTACGCGCGTGAATACGCGGGTGGGCTCCGCGAGCAATTTATTACCCGTAGTTTAATTTTAACGATGTGCATGTACAGTCGTGTCGATGGAGAACTTAGCCAAACGACGACTAGCAAAAACGACAAAGGCAATTAGCTGGCGCTACCGGGTCCCGCACGTGTCCCCGCGACGGACGCCCGCGCGGGGCCCCGCAATGGAGCACTTTTCTATGGAACCACGCGGTCCGCTTCACGCAATTTCAGCCCTTAGTCTTAAAATAATAATAATAATAGTAAAAATAAACAAAAGGCAATCATTTTATACTAATCTATTTAAAATTATATTTCACCCATCTTCTCAGAAATCTTAATAGTTCATAATATGTGCATTACAGCCAGCGCCGGCGTCGTACGACCACTCAGTGGACGAGCGCGAGCACACCGTGGACCAGTGGAAGCAGCTCATCTACCAGGAGGTCGTGGAGTACGCTGCGCCTCCGCCGCCCAGCACGCACCAGCCGCCCCCGGACCACACGCAGCCCGCGCTCACCACATAGGTACGTACTGCCGTCCATATTCACACTTAGGGCCCAGCTATATGCCAGCGACCTTGAGTGGTTAGCTTGCGTGTTCTGTACTGAGCACACGCAACGCGTCGTACGTCCAGTCAGTAATTTTTTCAAATCATTAAAAGTCGGTTATCGGCGCCTTAAAAACTTTTTACTTATTCCTCCGCATAACATACCCTTGATACCTTAATAACCGATTTCGATCCGACCAGTTTGGATTCACTTCTTATTTTTGTATGGTGCACAAATCAACTTTAAAATTAAATTATTTTAGGTTATGAGAATTTTGCAAACTATTCTAATTCACTTTATCTAAACATTGATAAAAAAAATTGGGAGCCAGCACGCCGTTACTTGTTTTAGTAAATTCCCGCCAATTTCTAATTTCCTATTTATTGTGAATTTTGTGATAATGAAGCTTATGTTGTCAGCGCAACTTTTTAAATTCTACCAAAATTAAAATTTTATAAACAATTATAATCATCCCCTTTTTTATTTGACGCAGGCTTCAGCAGAGCTGACCGCCGAGATCTAATCCACGAACACAGTGCAAGGACAATTTTCAACGCATAATACCGAGACGTGTTTCGTGAGATAGCTACTTGCGGTGTAGCCAATCCGGCGGTAACAAAGCTACAAGTGATCGACATGTTATACATACAATAACTAACTGATGTATATATTTATCGTGGAAATGTTATGTGCAATACTCGACGGAATGAAATCAAGTGCAAAATATAGGAAAAAGTAATTTGACTCGTTCATTTTCTTGCGTACCTACGGAGAGTGAATGTTTCAGACACTACCATTATAAAATTAGGCAGCATAACAGAGAATAACCCGTAGCGTAGCTGAAGTAAATTTGTACTCTATTATGTACTGGTTTGTTTGTATTATTTTAAATACCGTTATGGACTTGTCTATTTGTAGTTTCTTCCTGTTTCTTATGATATAAATAGTGGTAAGCTGTAATTTTAATTTGCCAATATGGGATGCTTTTAAAATAAGCTCAACAGTTTGAATGATCGGTTCCTACACGCCCCATCCGTGTCTCACGACTTTGGACAATTAATTTGCATTAAGGAGTGCCTTTTGCGAATTGCAAAACATAAAAGTTGGTGATTTTCTGCGTATGGACTGACTTTGATATGTTTGAATATTTTTGTAATAAAAATACATTAATGAATAAATGACTTAAGTGATTCCCTGTTTAAAATGATGCAATATTTTATCTATAAACTTTTTGTTTTAAATTATAATTATAATACTGTATGAATTATTCGTAAATATTAATAATAAAGAGTTGAGCTTATACTGTTTTATTGTAAAATATTATGTTCAATTTAATTGTGCAATTACGAACTTTTATTATATTTTAATATTAATTCATTTAAATGATCACTATTGCAAATTTCTTTTTTTTATCCCAATTTGCCAATAACTTGAATATTTTCTAAACGAATTAATAGTACAGTGCCATTCACAACCTTTTTGCCATAGGTAGGTACTCGAGTACTAGTGAGTTTTGTAAGAATTTGCAATTGTGAAGTAAATAATGAGTGATTCATGAACGTGTATTATAATTTGTTTCTTAGCCATGCACATCGTCTGATAGTTACTCGGGATTTTGTGATGTTCATAGTTCTTTTGTAAGTAGACCCTAGTTACGTTGTTGATAATATTGTATTGAGTGTACGAGAGTAGATCATTAAGTACATTTCTACCTAATTAGTCTCATATAGGTCACCTCACACGTTGCTGAAGAGAACTGAAATCGAAATACGTAATAGACATCGAGTTCTCATAGACATAGCTATCGATCACATTTTACAAATACACAGTCGGTAGTGCCGGCGGATATATTGAGGTTGTTAATCCCATTTCGCGGGAAATAGTTAACATAAGTCAATAAATACGTTAAATACTTGCCTCAAAAGGTTCGCTTGTAGAAACATAATATGTCTCGTTAGGATTAAATGATAAAGTCGTGAAATAGTTCCGGTCTCTTCTACATTTAGGGTTTCAATAGTACGGATTTTATTTATATGACGCTAACATGAAGTGATTGGTTTTACTCTTCATCAAAGGCTTAACGTGTGAGGGATTCGTAGGTTATTGTTTGAAACCTCACTAGGTGATATAATTATGAATAAGGATAATAAAGAATGATGATAGTCTAACGGATGGTTTCAGCAAATAGCACAATTTATTAGCTATAGAAATTAAAGCAGGACGGTAACGTGTTTGTGATGCGCGCATCATTTTGTATAATCGTTAATAATGTTATTACGAAAGCAATAATACATCATTTACTATGCGCCTTCGTGAGCGGTCATACATCAGTGTTCATATTATTTAATGATTTCGGCTCTAAACATATCACGGACAACACAATAGATTTAATTTTCGACAAGATTTTCATTAAACGATGAATTGATCGCTCGTACGCTTGAGATGTTGCTTTACTTTTGTTCCATAACGTTATAGGTACACTTGAATATTCAGAGTAAAATATAAAAAATATAGGTACGTACGTCATATGTATGTACGTCGCTTTTGTCAATTTCGCTACCCACATTGAAACTTGAGGTAGGCTTCCTTAGAAATATAAATCTACAATCGCCAATAAATTCGAAATTTAGTAAAATAAATGATAATTTATAATTGTATATTTTGTACATTTCATTGGAGTTTCACTTCCTTGGCATTGGTAGACTGTAATCTAAACTAATAAAAAGGGCTGCTTGGCGGCATTAAGATCTTGAAAGCATAAGACAACTTTGTTAAAAACGTAAAAAGATGAAATTATAATAAATTTGCGAGAGTATACAATAATATTTAATATTTTAGGTCTAGTATAAAGTCTGTAAATATTAACACTTAATATTTATGGAACGAAAGTGAAGGAAACATACTGTGTAACCTTAGAACATTCTGTTTATCACTATAGTAAATAAAAAAACCACAACTGTACGTCCAAATTGTCCATTTATATGTTAATGTACCTATTACAAATTACAATAATATAATCATTAGAATGTATTTTAGTACACTTGGTAAACAAGGTGTTAAGGTAGTCGCTGTGTTGAGACGCAAGCCGCGCGGCTTCTAGCGATATACATATTTGAGTTAACACTTCAATGACTATCTAAAAACAACTTATTTTTACTGTACACGTAAGTTATTTCATATTTTAACTGAATAAAATCGAAATGGTTATTATAAACAATGTGTTTGATTTATAAATTGATCCAAATATATTAAATTAAATCAATGCCTTTACTCAGCTTTGCCTCCTCCTGTTTCATACTTTGAAAGTGCATGACAATGGTGCCGATTCCCTTGTTCACAAACTAAACGTAATTTAAGTTCAGTGCATCTTTTTCTTTCAATTTCATTAAGAAAGAAAGAAGAAAGAAAATAAATTGGAGGCACACAATACAGACACAGAACAAAAAATACAGAAAAAAAACTTGAAATAGCAATGTGTGCCTCGCGGCTACGCCAAATAGGCCTAGTTCAGCATACATGCCAGCCAACTAGTGCCTGACGCTGGTTTTCAACTGGACCTTGTGTTGCGAGGACGTCTTACGGATGTAAACCAGTTTTATAATGTGCGTAATATATAATGTGTATAAATATTTAAGTAAAAAATAGATTTGTGATTGTGTAGCGAAATAAAAATAAACTGGACTATATATTTGTTTAAAAAATGATTAGATATAATTATATAGGTTTAATAAAATAAAATAGTACGGTTTTCAATAATTAATAGATTTGTCTAAAATAACTTCTTAAAAATGAATGAATTAAGAAAAGGACAGAAGACAAATTTTAGTTTAGTCCTGTCAAATTAATCAGCGCCTGTCACTGCTCCATACAAGTTTAGATGTGATTAAAAACTTGCCGACTAAAATTACGTTAATTTACGTCAAGCGCTGATTAATTGGATAGGACTAAACAAAATTTTATATTCTGTCCTTTTCTTAATGAAATAGAAAGAAAAAGATGCACTGAACTTAAATTTAGTTTAGTTTGTGAACAAGGGAATCGGCACCAATGATTGTTTTTTGAGCTAATTTCAGACGCGAACAAAATCCTAATTTATGAGTTGATCACGAGATATAACGGGCACGCTATTTTAGCAGCTCCATTACTAATCGAAACTCATGAAACAACGAGCAATTCCGAAACTTTCTACTATTTCAGTAGTTTTATTATTTATATGGTAAGTTTTAAATATTCGGCCAGAAATTATACCACAAATAAAGTGAATGCACCAATTTACTTTCTATACAAAATGGAAATCATTAAATAGATTTAGTTTAATATTGATGAAATGATGCATTTGCTTATACTTTTTCAATAAAATTTAATATATTAGCCCTCGCACCCGCGACGAACATCGGTGAAGGTAAAACATCGTGAGGAAACCTGGACATAGGCCCCTCTCCCACGGCGACTTTTTGTAGCGATGCTGTCGCGCGCTTCGTAAACGCGCAACAGCATCGCTACTAACGCGTGTTAGTCGTATTTGCAACGCGCTACAGAAGCGATGCCAACGCGCTACTAATGCGCTACAGCATCGCGACTGCATCGCTACAAAAAGTCGCCGTGGGCGAGGGGCCTTATAGTTAATATATTATGTAAGTCTGTAATCGCCAACACGTCTTGAGCAAGCGTAGTGATCAATGCTCGTGCCGTCTCTGTATGAGAAGAGGCCTTTGCCCATAGGGGACAGTTATAGGCTGGTATTATTATTACCCGCGACGATTTTATATCGCGCACTGGATTTTCATCTCTTCTCGATGTTGAGCCGAGCTGCTAGAATTTAACGCGCTGGGATTCACTGTGAATCCCAGCGCGTCAAAATAAATTGGTTGTCTGTAAAGTTGGTTTACGGACGATAGTTTAACGTGACAACGTCATAACAAAACATTGATGCGGCGCAAGTGTACAATGAGCGTAACGGGACATTTTCGTGCATGCAGCCGGCGCACAGTGGGCTGAAAATCGACTCTCATAGACATATAACACTTTTTTCCCAAATGTCCACTTTTATGACTTGACAATGTTTTGGGAGACTAAATACATGCCTAAAAATATCAACATTATGGAATAGCATTGCAAACAACGCACACATAATTTTTTCATTAAAAATTACTATGGAGCTGGCATGAGAAAGTCTTATATTTTCGCCATTTTTCAATTGCCCCTAATTCCCTTGCAGGTGATTAAACCTTGAATTATTTCGAATTTTTTGGCATACTTTTTGAACCGGCCAGTGTCTCGACCTTTTTTTAAAAGGCGATTTCGATTTAATATTTTCAAAAAATATATTTTATCAAATGTTTAGCTTAATTTAAGCTTAAAATCTACACTGACTACTTAAACGATGAACCCGACCACTACGTTGTATAAACACGCCACATGATCATAAAAAAATAAGTTTCAAAGACCTAATTATGTAACGATCTTAATTATCGTCATTATGAGTTTAAGTAATATTGTTATTCATATCTATTCTATGAGTTAGCTAATGAGGGTAGTGAGTTAATGAGTTTAATGATTGATTCTGTTTGCGTTGTTTGCAACGCTAATCCATAATGTTGATATTTTTAGGCATGTATTTAGTCTCTCAAAACATTTTAAAGTCATAAAAGTGGACATTTGGGAAAAAAGTGTATTATGACTATGAGAGTCGATTTTCAGGCCACTGTGCGGCGTTCATCGATTTATTAGACGTTGTCACGTCAAAATACACTGTTGGATTTTCAACTCTCGGTGCAGCGCGATAAAAAAATCATTGTGGAAAAAACGCCCACGGATACCTACGAGGGCTTAGAGATTTTCGAACAAAGACATTAAATTATACGTAACAATAGACGGGACATTGCGAACAAAATCGTAATCCGATACTTATGTCCTAGTGGTAATAAGTCGCTCAGTCTAGTTTGGTACGCCTGCGTGCTGCCTAGAACATTTGCAAATTTTGTAATAAACGCCCTCTTTTGCTGAGTAGCTTTACTACTGCCTTGCAGAGATGTGATGTTATTTATCGAATTTGTTATCGATAATATTTATTAAGGTAAATAATAAATAACACTTAAAATATAATACTGTTTGAACATAATCATGTAATTTTATTTAAATGTCAATAAATGAACAAGTACTATTCGTTCATGTAGGTTTCTGTTACTAGGTTTCCGAATGTTAATAATCTAGAACGTGAAAAGTGGATACGGTTTGTTCAAATAAACCGTAGAGAAGAAAATTGGCTTCCATCTGCTTCATCAATATTATAATAAAATCAGTTAAATCACGATTTTTTCAAGTGTCTGCTTCAGAGCTAAGCTTCTTTGACAATCTATACTAATACTAAATATGAAGAGTTCGTTTGATTGTTTGTTTGAACGCGCTAATCTCTAGAACTATCAGTCGGATTTGAAAATTTATTTACATAAATTCATCACATACATATTTGTGTCCTGTATTCTGTTTCGTTTGTTTGCCTCCGAATTATTATATCACAAAGTGTCGTATACTTTGTGATATAATAATTCGGAGGCAAACAAACGAAACTGCAACGAGGCACGTTTAAAATTATTTTATTTAAAATGTACATAAAAACACACTGAAACTGATACCTTATAGTCACATTAGTCATAGATGGTGACACGACCAATGAGTAGCGAATAAAATTCTAAAATATTTTTTCTGCGATAAGTTTTGCTTAGTTTCTTTAGTTTTCGACATTTATTTACCTGATTTGAACTATAATAGGTTTTTCAGGCTTAATCAACCGATTGAAAATCGGATCTGGCAACACTAGCCAAACTGGCCACCTACCGAGCGATAGCTGAATAAATTAATTAATGTTTGCTGTTTTTTGTGATATGATGTTTCCAATTGCCGCTCTAATTTTGCTAGATGGCGTCACTGAGACATGGGATCACAGTTTTTGTATGACATTTCTTTGCATAGCCTCTCTATTGTATCTTAAATCTCTTTGTTTTCGAACATTTGGGGTCATGTCAACTGCAACTGACACTTGGTCAAAACAAAATGTCGTCCAGCTGTCAACAACCTAACTAGTCTGTGGTCAACTCAAACGAAAGCAAATCATACCAATGCGATCAATAGTGCGTAAAAAATAAATAAAGGCGGTATTCTTACAGAGTTTCATAAATAAATTCAATTTTTAATCTTAAGTGGTATCTCAATAAATTATTAGGTGTAAAGTATTACACAAACTCCGCAAAAATGTCGGAGAAAGACAAATCGAAAGTGAACGTCCAAGCAAAACACATACCAAAAGACGCGCAAGTAATTATGACGATTATGAAAGAGGTTGGCATCACAGACTACGAGCCCAGGGTTGTGAACCAGCTTCTTGAGTTCACGTACCGGTACGTAACATCAGTACTGGATGACGCGCGAGTATTTGCAACTCACTCGAAGAAGAAAACAATTGATCTAGAAGATGTTAGGTTGGCTGTACAGATGCAGTTAGATAAGTCGTTCACGAGTCCTCCTCCGAGGGAAGTGTTGTTGGAGATATCGAGGGTAAAGAACGTCAATCCTCTGCCGATGATCAAGCCGCACTGTGGACTACGGCTGCCGCCAGATCGGTGAGTGAAACTCCCATTGTTAAGAGTCTACAAGGTCCTCCCAATTTTATAATGAACCGTTAATATTTACATAGGTAAATGATAAATTATTTTATTTCTGTAAGTAGGTTTGTACAAACACTTTTACACGTCAATCATATTTTAAAAACTATGTGAGGTCGGCGTTTCCTATCGGACTACTCTGAGAAGAAAGGCCGAAACGAACTCGAGAGGTCACAGTCTCTTAAAGTCCAGACATAATCTTGGTCAGATCATGTGAAGACCATGTAGATGATGTCTGAAATGGTCTTTTGAGGGAAGAACCACACAGATTGAGTAGTGAATGCATGCACTGACTGGACCTGTTCAGTCAGTGCATGCATTTGTCAGTAATCGTGCAGCTCAACTCAGAACTTAAGGAGCTCAATGATTCAACTAACAGTACCATAGAAAGGACATTTGAGTAGGCTGCATAAATTATTAACTGAGAAATAAAAACAATGACCCATATAGTCTTCACATTCACAATAATTAACATTTATAATACTTTACAAAGTACATATTCATGTCATTGTATACATAAAATTCATCAATGCCAATGTGAAATTAAAAATCGATATTAAAAATCATAATCTTGGTCAGATCTGTTTGAAACAACCTATTAAATTAACATTTTCACTATATACAAAAACTTAATGATTTTTGACACAGAAATATGGCTATTTTTAAAGTGCATTAGTTATAGCTAACAGAGAGAAATTCCGAACATTAATAATTCTCATTTCTGTTATGATGTTTTCATTCATAACTAACTAACATATTTCATTATTAACTTATTTTACCTATCCTTTCAGTTACTGCCTATCTGCCTGCAACTACCGCCTCAAGCCTGCTGTCAAGAAAGCTGCACCTAAGCCCACAATCTCAGCAGTACCATCTCTAAAGACAGTCACCACATCCAAGCCACCTCCTTCACAGAATGTGGTGGTGAAGAGACCGCCTGGTGCCATCGTTAATGTGGCTGCACCAAAAGCTACTGTAGTTCCTAAACCTGTTCTCAAATTCACTTCTGGTACTAAGGTAAGGTTTGAATAAACAAGAATTTTTACAATCATAATAAAATTCATAATCATAAATCTTAATTTATCTCAACTACATATTACAGGCACTGATTAATAAAAAGCACAATCTTATCTTGAATAGAGAATGGCGTGATCACCCAATTAGTTGAAGTACCTAAAGGTTGAGAAAAAACATAATAATCACAGGAGATAGCATTGGCCCAAACTGGGCACAACGTGTATCTTGGGCACCATTAAATAAAAACATTTAGATATTTTTAAATACAATTTGTAATTGGCAACACTGGAATAAGTCAAGTCCAACCAAAAGTTGCATTGTAAGTAAACCATAGATCTATGATAGGAGGTGTACCAATGACTTCCTATTTGTGATAGTGCAGATAAAATATTTGTTTGTAGTTTTAAAACCATAATAGCTGAGCTGGCTGAATCCAATAATTTAGCAGATTTAACACACACACATCTCAGATCTGATGATGCGAACATTTATAGCGCAGACAACAGATTAATCAAAGCCCTATTTACCACTCCCTAAAAACCGTTTCCAGGTGGTAGCCAAACCCGCAGTCAGGGTAACCGCTGGGCCATCGGCACACACGCCTGTGAAAATGGAGCTCGACGACCCTGTGAGCCAGAAACGAAAGCGCGAAGATGATGACTATGAAACGTAATTTAAGCTCTAAATCTATGTATTAAGGTTGATTATTGTGTATTTTTAATTATCAGTGGCAGTGGTATACATAATTATTGTGTTTTATTTAATGTATCACTTCAATCCATCGCGATACCATCCGAACTGCGCAGTGCCGCATTCAGTCGCCTTTTTAAAAGTTGTAAGTCCATCTATCAAGGAAGTGGCGTCTCAGTCGCCCCACGCTACATTTTCTGATTTACGGCCTCCACTCAAGAACTCAATGCTCAAACAGCCATGTCGTTTGATAATTTATATCTACATTAGCTTTTGCCCGCGGCTCCGCCTGCGTACATGTCGGTTATCGCGTAAAAAAGTAGCCTATGTCCGTCTCCATAACCCAGGCTATATCTCTGCCAAATTTCATGACGATCGGTTGAGCGGTTTAGGCGTGAAGAGGTAACATACAGACAGACAGAGTTACTTTCACATTTATAATATTAGTATGGATACTTACATAGAGCCAACCCACACAGCCAAACCATCAAAGAAACTCCGAGCTCAGCTCAGCGGCGCTTGTATTATAGCGTGCCTTTTTGACCAACCTGTCATTGTTCCTTAAATTGATAGGTACACACAGCTCCATTAAGTCCTTACCCCCCCAAAAGACATGTGGATTCAAATCCGTGATAGGCCCAAGTTGGTTAATGTATTTTGCAAAAACATGTTATTATAGGTAATGAATGTATAGTTTTTTCTGTTTTAAATATTGTTTTTATTCAATAAAAAGTTAATACTTTTACTAATGCATACAATGACAAGCAATAATAAGGTTAACATTTACGAAGTTACACACAGCGTTTAATTAGTCCGGAGGTTTCAAGACCGCTTGCCGTGCATAATAATGGAGGTTCGAATCCTACGCTGAACGTGTAAGTATGAAATCCTCGCATTTTACTTGTCATTCGAATTTGGTGGGATAACCAGCCGTTGTGTATATGTTTTGTTTTTTATTTATATCTACTTAATGCGAACATTTCCAAGCTGAATATTTTAACTATATATTTTTGACTAAACGCACTAATTCTTGGTTTAGACCCACACATCTTGGGTTGAGCCGGTTTCTTGTATTTTGCCGTCAAAGTTATGACACCGTCGTTTTGACTTTTAGCAATATTATTCAATAACGCATGCATGTGCACTTTTGAAACTTTTTATGGTTATTAAAAGCGCCAAGAAGTATCGAATACAGTTTTCAACGAGCTTATACGTTTTCTCATTTAGGCGCTACGATATTTTTTCGGGTTTTCAAAAAAGCGCGATTACTTGAAAATTATAAATATTTTCTTAAATCTAATTCTGTCACAAATACGCACAAACAAAGAGGTACTCGTATATGTTTATTCTACAGGCGCACATATAATGGTTTCAGAGATACACGATTCTGCAAAACGTTACTCCAGCAGGAAATGCAATATCTCGAAAACCTGAAGACGCACAAATTATATTTTTGGCGCACATTTTTGCACAAATGTAAGCTTTCTGCCCATGCAAAATATTTCGCTCTCCGACCTTTCGTTTAGAATTTTCCTGCTGGAAAAACGTTACTCCAGCAGGAATCGTTTTTTCCGTTTTATTCCAAAACGACAAAACGCACAAACATTTTATTTGGCGCACATTTACAGCAGATTACGCACTAATTATACGTTCCACTCATATCACTCTAGGAGACACTTTCCTGCTGGGGTAACGTACACACGCTGAACATGTGTTTTTTGTCATGCGATATGCATTTTTTTAATATACAGTATTTTTCTATTTTATTTTAGTAATATATAGAAATAATTAAGAAATCAATAAAAATAAATAATATTTATTATTGCTATTATTTAACAAAATTTTGATCTTGTTTTACTAAAAATTGCTCTACTAACTATTGTAAAGATAATAATTTATATTATCTTTACAATCTTTTTATTTATATATTTTATTTTTTCTTTTTGTAAAAGTTCTGTTTGTTTTTTTTATTGGAAAAGATTTGATAGTATACAGTTATCATTAATCATTACATATTTTGCCAACTGACACAAACGAGTTATAATTTGAGGGTATGGATTAATTTTATAAAGAAAACGTAAGTAAAATTAATGGATACCCTCAAATGATAACATTATCGACTAGACAGAGACCTAAACTACTTGGACGATAGTGGATAACAATTTCATCACAATTCTAATGGGCTCGCTGGCTAGTGTGTCAAACTGCTGTTATGAGTATGACGACATTCGGTTATGCGATGGTTCGAATCCAAGTCGAACTAGTAAACTCTTTTTGAATTATTCTTTAGATTATTCGTAACGAATTCAATATTGTAGCAGTGTAACATTTTAAAACTTGAGGGGTTAGCACATAATGACGCCTACTGTACTACCGGGTACGAGTATCCCATTTCCTAACTCAGGTCATGGTCTACCATGTGTTATCGAAATCCATCCAGCCGTGGAAAAGTAACAAATAGTTAATTTCACATTTATTATACTTGACTAGGTGCAGAAATGGATACGTTCGCAAGCCACGGTACGCAGCCGATCGTATGCGTCGACATCCTCCATAAGTTTTCAAAGGATAGGTGCCAAAGTCCCATAATACAGAATGTCACTCAATACTGAAGCATTACTTATAACTATACTCCATTTACTATAGCATTAGACAAATAACAGCTAAATAATGACAGTTATTGTGTAATATTGTTGAAATTACTGCACTTTAGTTATTTTTATAATGTAAATGGTAAATAGATTACAGTGCTTTGTATTTATCATGAAATAACGGAGTTTATTAAACGTTTACATCAAAATAATGAAAGGGTGAGAACAGTTATTTGTCTAATGTTATAATAAATGGAGTATAATTTCAACCAATCAAATGGCTTGAATCTAGTTTTAAGTAATGCTTGAATATTGAGTGACATTCTGTAATATAGGCTTAAGAGTCAGAAGTAAAACCAACAAATGGATTATCTTATATTTTATTGATTACCACTTCACTTCCTCTGCACATTCTGTGGGCGCTGCATGTCCCTAGGGAAGTTGCTCTTGGGTGGCGTACGGATCCTCCTGTCTTTCTTTGACCTGTTGCGCACAACCTTGCTGTGGATTGCGCAGGAGACGCAGTAGTGGAGCTTTGCATACAGCTTGGGCAGCTGGAAAGCTGTGGAATAAAATAAAAGAATTATTGTTAATATTCATAACAGCAATATCAAAAGGGCCTCAATCTGGTTTACAGGGAATATCTGTTACGTGCAACATTATACAAAAATAGGACTGAAATTATTGTTTTAGCTAGTTGCAAGTCTTATCTCTTCTTGAGGGTGTGAATGACGATATTGGGCAACTAGTGAGGATTTTTAAGGTGCTTAGTTGCTGCTGATACTGAAAGTTTACCAAGATTTTATTAGAACCCTTCTTACTAGTTATATCAAGAAGAAACATGTCGGCCTTTACATCACCACAGGAAGCTTTGGTTAGCAACAAGCCGTGATAATGGAGCTAGTAGAGGATCGTGAGAAGTTCTATGTTCATTATAAAGTAAAGTATACCTACAAAATGATATTTTAGGTTAGGAATATTTGTTGATTATCAATTTATCAATGTAGAAGACCAATGTATGAAATAGTAGTAGAACGGTACATGAAATGCTTGAAGTAAGATACTTACAGGCATATACGGAGGCTTCGTTGATATCCCTGACGGCGGCCGCTTCGACGATATTCCTGATCACAAATTTCTTGATAGCCTTGTCCTTAGGCACGCAACGCGCACAGTTGGTACACCTCACAGCCTTCACGTGGCCTCGGCCGTGCTTGGCCCGTCCTCCATTACGGCGTTTGCGAGTCTGGAAACAGAAATCATCCGCTCATGAAGCCACATGCTCAACTTGACAAAGGCGACGCGTGTATTTCAAAGTTCTGGCGCAGCCGAAATAGGACACATTGACTGATAATTGTTAATACATGACACTGCAGGTCTTGTTCCGGTTGATTACTGATTAATTGCACTATTTAGTTCTTATTTATTTCAAAAAGTTTACGCACCATGTTTCTAACCTCCGAATCTGTGCACAGAAAACGATGGAAAAGAAATTGTCAGCATAGACAATTGACTCAGTCAATGATGACAATGAACGATTTCCTATCATTCAGATGTAATGTTACCACGTAAAAAATAAAATAATGTTTTTAAAATCTTCAAAATGTATGTTCTTTTCAAAACATCTTCAAATACATTCTTAGCATATCTAAATTGAAAAATACACGAAATAAAACAAAGAAATGGTATTTGGGCACAATAATTAAAATATATAGTATGCTGTCAATCATTATAATAGATGAAAAAAGAAAATTAAACAAATCCATTGACAATGTAAAGTTCCACGTTCCGAACGGTCAAATGACTCATTCATTCCATTCACCATCAATCAACAGAAAAAAAAATAATCGTCTGTCACGAAGAATTTATTTCACTGTAATATTATTTTTGTTGCAAAATAATAATAGATTAGTAAAAAAATCCTTTGTTTTCCTATTTCGCATGATTCATACAATAATTGCAACCATGTTCGATGTCTGTCCGTAGCAGTGAATTTAACTTTACTCCGTCATCGTGCGATTGTCCTGAGTGCTCCGTGTCTTATTTAACTTTTGTGAAAACATTTCTGGGATTTGCGATGTTGTGCAGATAGTCAATTGTTGTGTACCGCGTGTGAAATGTCACAACATGGATGCCCAGAGAGACTGTCGAACAGATCCAAAGGTTTCCAGGATGACGGCCCGGGTCAGTCTACGATGGAGGTTCTTGTGGAGACCCTCACTGGAACCGCATTTGAAATGACCGTGTTACCCACGGACACCATATTTGCCATTAAATCGAAGATATTCAGGGTCGAAGGTGAGTCGTATGTCTGATTGTGCTTATATGACTGTATGTATTATTTGACAGGGTAGGCTTGATCGTGCGTCATCCACGCTCGACAAAGGATGTTGTGGTGTTAGTGCGTCGTAAACGACGACACTTCGTTGATAACCTAGGTTGGGCAATGAGAAACCACTGTATAAAGTGACAATACACCACACTCATTGGAAACAGGAAGGTTGAAAATTATAAGTAATTTAATTAAAGTATTGTGTAAGAGCTAAGTCCAGTGTCAGTGTAAACAATATTATAAGTAGGTGTGTTGTTGAGTACAGCTTAGATCTGCACAATACTTGTGTACTTGTGATCAACCTTTTTGTTGGAGTTAGCCATTAATTTGGCCAACAAATGTCAAACAAACCTGTATTGAAGACTTCCCCCCATACTTTCTAATTAAAAAGTTATGTCGTCAGTCTATTTTTGGGCCAGTATGTAATGTTTTAGCCTTCCCTATTCTCAGTACAGCCCTGCCTGGCAGAATACCAAAAAAAGACAAACAAAAAAATTATATCGGGGTAGGTTATGGTCACATAATATAAAAAGTGACATTGAGCTATATTTGCCCTGCAGATTCTTATGGCTTCTTACCAGTTTTTTATGGCATCTATACAGCTGTATTTTTAAAGCCTAAGGATATCAAAATAGCCATGCATGCATGTCTGTGCATGGACAAAGGGATTTTTTTTTTCTCAACCACCATCACCTGCCTTTTTGTTGCAACCTTTTTCCAGCTGTTGAGTCAATAAATAAACAAACAATGTAATAATGTATTTTCTATAAGCATTCATTCACCACTAAACAATATTAAATCCTGTTAATATAATCATGTGTTCTTAACATCAAGATTCATTGTACCTACTTGATGTACTATTTATAGAATTAATAATTCTTATGAACATTCATTGAATACTATTGTTTTGTCTTTAGTTTTCAAGGTCCTCATTGGTTGAACAGGACATAGTACAGGGTGTTGTAAAACATACAATTTTTTTTTAAGAAGGAATATTTTTATAATTACTTATTTGTAGAATGGGGTAATTATTATAGTATCAGAACTTGTACCTTAACAATGTAACACTAATTACATCCATCAACTTGATAAGTGACCTACTAACTTGTTTACTGATTGGGTCAAGGTTAAGTAGTTTCTAGGAAGTTGAGTTCTAAGTCCATGTTCTTTAATTGTTTATTTCTTTTAAATTAAATGCTTTTTAATGTTGGACAAGACTAATTATTACCATACTGAGACAGCATATTTTATGCTTGGTTACCTCAATATTTGAATGAAATAAGTAAATGGAAGCAATAATTGAGTAATTTCATCTAAATTCATTTTTCACTGATTGCATTCAGCTAGAAAGCTGAGCCGCCGGGAGGGGCTTACGGCTAAGTAATACCAGTCGCACAGTTAGATCGATCTGGTTAAGCTATGCTTAGTGCGATTGGTCCGTGGATCATTTTTACATACCAAGACCCCTCCGTGCCACAGAAATCATGTTAAGCCGTTGGTTCGGCTGTCATTCGTGGATTGACATTTGTTATGGGTCATCAGAAGCTAGACAGTCTGACATCAAGCCTTACCAAGGGGTATCGTCTTACCCAGTAGCTGGGTTGTGGTGGTCAGATAAGCAGTTGCTCCATGCAAAATACTGGTATTCAGCTACATCTGGTTAGACTGGAAGACTACCTCAACTACTGTCAGCTGCCATACCACATGCCCCTTTACTTTGTCTTTCGTAATATTTACAAATTCACCTTCATTTATAACTTGACAAATTCAGCTGGTGTTCATGATTCATTCCAAAGTTCTTACCTGTTATTCATGTTCTAAGTTATGACTCGGCTATAAAGTAATTAACAATCCAGCAATAGCTTATAAATACTATTAGTCAGACCTATCACATGATTAGAGAGTTGCATACAAGTTATGCTAATAATGTTTCTAAATATTGCAGTACAATAGTTCAGTTCATAACATAGCTTTCGATCCTATGAGGGTTAGGCAGAAAACACAGAATTAGGTATACCCATAGCTTTTCCTCATTTAAAATGTATCATAATCAAAATATTTTATTTTACATAAACCTACATGGTCACTTATGAAACGTCAGAAGCTAGGTGCACAGTTCCAATTGGTTGTTTCCTATGAATAGAACGGGCAAGAAACTCCACAGTTACTCTTTTAAAAATAATAATTTTTTACAGTATTATCAAATAACTGTATATTTTAACACAATGAATAAATTTGATTTGAATTTGTGACCAAATATTATACTTTTAAAATAATATGGACATTCAAATGTGGTTTAATGTAAATTGTAAAAAAAAATTGCAAAATGGGTCAATGGTACACAAACAAGCTAAACTTGTTGAAAACCCTGAAACAGATTTCTGCTCACTGTAAATACTGGTACTTACATAAAAGTAGGCTTGGCGTGCCTGCTTATGTCAATGTAAAGTATGTTCAGCATGGACAGTTGTGTGGACAAAGATGTCTTCACCTTGTGAGAAAAAAGTTGAACAACACAAATTGTTTTTATCTGTTTCAATGAAATGGCTTTGTAATCTTTTGCTTCCTTCTTTGCTAGAAGGACATTCACTGTTATATTCTATTGGCATCTGACTCACTTATTTTTAAAGTTTGTTATGCATGTCATGTAACAGATTACTTTATATTATGCTAATTGTTGTGGAAATAAAAATCTGGGTTTTGCCCCATGATAAGGTATATTTGAAATATAACCAAGTCTTAGGGAGATATCCTATCTTCTATACTTAATATATAAAGCTGAAGAGTTTGCTTGTTTGTTTGTTTGAACGCGCTAATCTCAGGAACTACTGGTTGGAATTGAAAAATTCTTTTTGTGTTGGATAGTCCATTTATTGGGGAATATTATAGGCTATATAACATCACGCTACGACCAATAGGAGCGGAGCATAAATGAAAAATGTTGCAAAAACGGGGAAAAAATATTCCTTTTTGAGAGCTTCCGTTGCGTGCGCTGCGTAAACGGTTTAAGCTACGCAAATATCATGTATGATAGAATTGTTCCTCTTTAAATGTTCTAAAAAAAAGTCCGCGATAGCATATGTCTATCTTTTAAGATTGACTCATTATAACCTTTTTTATGGTAATCAAATTTGTTCAAAATTAATGCATTATTTGCGAAGGAGTTTTCATAAACATGGTATTAATCCTTATCCAAATAAATACGTTATTCATCACAAGTATTTAATTTTGAACAAAGTTGCCCTTACATCATTTAATTTCAATGAATATCTTAGGAGATATAACTGTTTTATAATAACTCCGCAGCAAAATAATGATCAACTCTGCGAGGTAGTCTATTCTAAAGCTGAAGAGTTAGTTTTTAGGGCTCCGGACACAAAGAGCTCCGGGCAAACTCCGCTGTCCGTCTGTCTGTCTGTCCGTCCGTCTGTCACCATGCTGTATCTCATGAACCGTGATAGTTAGACAGTTGAAATTTTCACAGATGATGTATTTCTGTTGCCGCTCCCATACAACGGACATGATTTTTTTGCCGTTTTTTTGCTCCGCCCGCGTGGATGTCGGTTATCGCGTAAAAAAGTAGCCTATATCCTTTTCTGTATCCCAAGCTATATTCCTGCCAAATTTCATGTCGATCGGTTCAGCGGTTTAGGCGTGAAAACGTAACATACAGACAGACAGACAAACAGACAGACAGATAGACAGACACACAGACAGAGTTACTTTCACATTTATAATATTAGAAAGGATTTGTATGGATGCTATGCAACCACCCTTCGTGCGCGAGTCCGACTCGCACTTGGCCGGTTTTTTTGTTTTTTGAACGCGCTAATCTCTGGAACTGCCAGTTGAAGTTCTTGTGCGCTTAAGCTACGCAAATAATCACTGTTAATGCTCAAAAGCCACTTTTTGAGTCTTATCTCACTACAAGGAAACGGATGCATTTTAACGTCCTTTAGCACCACAATTTTCGATACAACACTTGTTGTACATCTTGGGGTAAAATTTAGTATCGTGCGGCACGCGTAGGGGGAGGAGGTTGGGGGAGAGGAAAGGCGGTTGCCCCCTAGTACCACTCCCATTAAAAGGTAATGCACCATTCCTGAAAAAAACCGATAATTGTAACCTAACCTCAAAACACTATAGTCGCTTAAAAAGGCGTAGTAGGGTTAAAATTTGGGTTGGAAGAGGGAATGAGGAGGTGCCCGTCTGCCCTGACACCACTTTCACGTAAAGGCAACACACCGTTCTTGAGAAAAACTAATAAATGTAACCTAACCTCAAAACGTTTTATAGTCACATAAAAAGCGCTCAATGTAGCGCAGTCGAGGGAAGGGCGGTCGACGGAGCCCCGCTTTGCGGGGCTCCTACTACTGAGTGGTTTAAATAAAAAAAACCACGAAGGGTATGGCGGGGTCTATTCGCTCGCTTCGCTCGCTCATTCGACCCCGCCATACCCTTCTAACCTAATCTATCCGACTCGGGGTGCCAGTCCAAGTAAGTATTTAAGTAGTCTGTGAACGGAATGAACATGAACAATGATAGTGACACAACAACATTAATATCTTTTTTTTTACGTTCCATTTTGCCAACTTTTCACGTAATTTTGCACCATAGACAATATGTGGAACAGATTTAGTTATCAATCGCCCATTTTAACGTTCCGTTTTCACTATAAAACTGATTTGAGGTTAGAAACATTTTTCATTAATTTCTCGAAAAATATGCATTACCTTGTAATAAGAGTGACAGCGTTACAATCGGGGACCCAAACCCTACTAGCTTTAACCCTTTTTACCCCCTCCGCGTGCCGCACGATACTAAAGCCAACCCACATCTTGCACTACCGATGCAAAATATTACAGTTTAAATGACTGAGAGGATAGGTTTAGGTAAGTACGAAAATTAATCAACGCAGACTTCACTCGATCAACAACAAAACTGCATTACGGTATGGCGGTAGCGAAAAAATCGAAAACTTAATCGACAACCGCCTTAATTTGTCAGTGATATTTGTAAATTGTCTATAGTTTTAGCACCGGGTGTAAGAAGGGAGACGAGTGATTCCATTTTAAACAATAGTTATTTGACACTATGTTAATAGTTTTGAAATATAATATTTACGTTAACGCACTTTTTATTTTTTCTTCCTATATGTATCAAATTCTTCAATTTCTTTCAATCTTTAATCTATTGAAAGTTCCATGATAAAATCTTTCATAGTAGGTAATTGATTCAATAAAAAATATATTCATTCTGGGGTAATTACGTTGATCGTTGGCAACTCTGGCTGTTTTACCGATGACAATGTCTTGTCTCGTTCCAACATAATTAGTTTGACGGAAGAAGAAATGAGACAAACAGATTATTTTGACATAATTTATGTATCCGTTTCAAAGCTACGTCTTTAACTCGTAAGTGGTTACGTTTTTCGGAACTTTTTAGTAGGCCGTTGCGCCTCTAGTATAATATAACTTCATTGGAAATATCATTTTTATTGCTATGCCATCTTGTATGTTAAGAACAGTATGGGTAGTAAAAGTTCTAACAAAAACAACAATGTCAGTGAATCAGAAATACCTAAACAACAATAAATTATAATTATTCTATTCTCAAATGATCTTAATAAATACTATAACTATCCTAATCCAAATGATTTTTTTAAATTAATGTTCTTGGATAGATATGTGTAAAATTTTATCAGTGGAATATTAATTTTCCAGTGTACTACAATAATTTTCAACTTTAAGTGCACTCAGGAATGCACCTAATTGCCGTAATAATTGTAATTATAAGTCTACAATCAGCATATTGTTGTTGTAAAGTATGTAATTTTGTAAGTTGCTTAAGACTAGGAAATTAAGTTAGGTCTTATTAAATATCTGAACATTTTGAGCAGTAGCAAGCCAGGGCTTTAGACAAGATATTTTTTTCTAAAAAGTAAATAAATAGTATACCATACAGCTATTAATCATGACAAGGTCACCAAAATAGTTCGATTTGATTTCAGATAAGCTTGAGGACATTTTTTAAAATCTTAAATGTCAATCTCAATTAACATCAATCGCTCTGCCTCCCACACTGCCACGCAATGAGCAAAAGCTAATAATACGAATTAAAGACAACAGCTTCAAAATCTGTTTTTCTAGGTCTTAATGCTTATGAGTCAACAATTCTCAAAAATAAACAATTATTTGCTCATTGCTCCCATTCTCAAACTTATATACTAACTAGCTTTTAAGCCCGCGGCTCCGCCCGCGTAGATGACGGTTATCGCGTAAAAAAGTAGCCTATGTCCTTTTCCATATCCCAGGCTATATCTCTGCCATACTTCATGACGGTCGGTTCAGCGGTTTAGGCGTGCAAACGTAATAGACAGACAGTTACTTCCAAATTTATAATGTTAATCCATACTTCCATACTAATATTATAAATGTGAAAATAACTCTGTCTGTCTGTATGTTACGTTTTCACGCCTAAACCGCTGAACCGATCATCATGAAATTTGGCAGAGATATAGCCTGGGATATGGAGAAGGACATAGGCTACTTATTTACGCGATAACCGACATCCACGCGGGCGGAGCCGCGGGCAAAAGCTAGTGAGCTTGATAAAGTATAATAATTATGGATAGGATGTTTTGATAAACAAACTTGATTTTCAGAACAGCAAATTCAGTTTAATATATTTATAAAATATGAAGAGTCCTTGTAGAATGACAGACTGTTTAATTACGAGTTTACCCAAACAGCTGAATGTTATTTTAAGGTATAAAGGTGTGTTCACATCGTCGGTTAGACGCGCGGGTCATTGGGGTTTACATGACGTTACGACGTTTGATATCGTGCCAGAACGATCCGTCTGAGATACATTATGTTACGCGCGATGCCCGCTCTCATATCTTTTTATCACGATTGATTTATTGCTTTATGCATTCAGAATTTGTGTGGAATCGGTTTAATGGTTGCCGATTCGAAAATAATATTTGTTTGAGTCGAGGCACCTGTGTTGATGTTTGTGATTAAACTCAGGTCGGGCTTACACTGCGGAGCTGCAGTGTATTAACAACCTAATCAAGAATCGTCAAAAACGTATTCAAACCCCAAGGATACTGTAGTAAAATAAAAGTTCTATTGTTTTACACCAATTACTGCTTTATGACGCACGTAATATTGACGTGTTGAAGTATTTTACGGTTACACAGTCACCGAATTCGAGTCTTGGAGGGAAGGTCCCTTCTTCCAACTCAACACATTTCAGTAAGCACCACAACTAAGTTAACTTACTTTTTAATAATAACAATCCGATAATCATAATGCCTACTAATAATTTAAATATTTTACAACTAGCTTTTGCCCGCGGCTCCGCCCGCGTGGAGGTCGGTTTTCGCGTAAAAAAGTAGCCTATGTCCTTCTCCATATCCCAGGCTATATCTCTGCCAAATTTTATGACGATCGGTTCTGCGGTTTAGGCGTGAAAACGTAACATACCTACAGACAGAGTTACTTTCACATTTATAATATAGTATATCTAGTAAGTATAGTATACTGGCTTTTGCACGCGGCTCCGCCCGCGTGGATGTCGGTTATCGCGTAAAAAAGTAGCCTATGTCCTTCTCCATATCCCAGGCTATATCTCTGCCAAATTTCATGACGATCGGTTCAGCGGTCTAGGCGTGAAAACGTAACATACAGACAGACAGACAGAGTTACTTTCACATTTATAATATAAGTATGGATAGTATGGATACGTATAAAATAGGCACCTTTATGAAATGTAAAAAAAAGACTTTTAAACTGTTTCAGATCCGTTATTAAAGTCAAACCTGCTACTGAAATTGTAAAGAATTATTATCATAAAGGCACCCACAGACAGGCGCGACGTGACTCTAGTAAACTATTTCTATGAAAACGTCATGTAAAGTTGATCTACCAGAATCGCGTCGCGCCTATCTGCGGGGGCCTTTACACTGCAAGAATTTACAACGAATCACGACATTGGCCGCCAGACTGCGTGCAAAACTCCGATGTACGCTAAATCACGACACTAGTCGACTTCTGAGTACCGCAGTATGACAAGGCGGTATGCTACTGGTTCCCAATTTTCCTGTCGGGATACGAGCTGTAAAGATTCTCTTGCAATAATGATTGCCTATTTGCGCCAGACCTATTATATATTTCTCGTGAAGGCTTTGAGTAACCATTGAAATAAGACCCGGGTCAAGCCTATAGAGGAACAGGGTGTACAGTTCATTCATTCTCTATTGAAAACTGAGGATCCTCCGACCAGACGGGTGTTGAGTCTGGTGGGCAAATGCCCGACGGTTGATGTCAGGATGTTCTATATATGCTAGTCACGCGGTAAACTCTGATTGCGCGATGCAGGATTTGTGACGTCAGCTCTTTGATCCGTGATTTGTGGTCTTTGACGCGTAGTTGGCATGTGGCGTTGTTGATGCCGCTACAAGCCTTTAAAAATGGTGACCACAGACTAAGCACCAGACGTTTCTCATCAAGCCCTCCCGGTCCTGGAGTTTTCAGGATTTTCCTGCTTCTGTTATGTACACATATAACTGTGCATGCCCTTCGTTCTAACGACGTGACGAATAAGTGCGACGTAACCGCACGTGTAGTGAACGTGTGACGCAACTCGTGTCGTCGTCTCCGCGTCACTTCATCAATCTCTCTTGTCTAGAATGTTCACGAATTCGGTTCGTTCTAGAACAGTCTTAGGAATGTTTTCTTTAGAAAATATTTTTATGAGCAATAAATTCGCTGTTTAATCTCAAATCTTGACAGGCTTTTCATATGATAGAACTATCTGATGTTTGGATGTTCAAGGAGATTGGTCAATTCAATACAATACTTGTTTTGTTTACTGCTGCAAAAGTGCTTCAGGCGCTATTGTTCTGGGTTCATATGTCAGGGAAAATATTATATTTGTTTCGAACCTCTCAGCAGAAGCCCAGGTTTAGAGGTTTTCTATTCTGTCTTCATGAAAATCGTTGTTGAAACCGACTGTGGAAGGTTGCTTGAAGTCATATCCGACTGCTATCGTCTAGGACTCCATAGTCTGTCTTACAAGAATCGTTTACGCACTCTGGAAGTCCCCCGCTTACCATTTAGGGAACGTCTGTGTTGATGATCAAATAGCTTAAAAAAAAAGAAAGTAATGGTTGTAAGTCTCCCTGATGAGAGGATTTCGCTTGGCTGTACTCCAGCTAGCTGATTCACGTACCCGGCGCACGCGCAACACCCACATATCAGATGTTTTACTTTTATGAACTCATTGTCAAATTCGTTGAGGCGCTATTATGTACAAGGCACGTGTCGTTTTTACAAGTGACGTAATCAGAAACGATGTTACGACTAATATACAGTTTAGCTAGCATATGAATAATTGCGTAGGTATCCAGTGTTTGTCGATTTAGGTATAAAACATTGCTATGTCAGCCTAGATTTACAGTTTTGATTAACAGTTCCAACAATAACTGCTGGGGAGTTTGTTGCGCCACTTCTTCCCAGCTAAAGCAGTAGGAAGTGGTGAAGGGCGGGCATTTTGGGGGACTGCCTTATGTAATTTTGACGTTCTAAATAAAGTGCTGATTCTCAGTCTAGTTTGAATAAATGACTTTTGATTTTGGAATAATCCAGACATTTGATTGTAAATACGACTTTCTATGAGTCTAGGAGAATATGTAAACGATCTAATTATGGTTGGATGCCAAAATAACAGAAAAATAACGGTTTGTTCTTCTATATCTTGGCATCTTGTTATCTATACATATAATGAAATCGTAGCGGAGTCAAAACTACATTGAATGAAAAAAGTAATTGCTACGAGGTCTGGGAACGATTCTTATGCCGAAAATTGGTTTTTAGAATTTTTGTCCATTTGTCTGAATGTATGCTGCATCACGCAAAAACTACCGGATAGATTTCATTCGAATTTTGCATAGGTAGATATTTTGTATAAGTCTGGTCAGTCTGTAGGCTATATGCTATACGCCTATATGCTATGGGGAATGAGAAATATTGCATTATGTTCTTATTCTTCGATAGTTTACCGCAAATTGTAAAAAGACGAGTCAAATGGTTTGAATATAGCAAGTAGTTACAGATTAAACCTTTCAAATGATTATCATCACGCTATACCTTTATGGAGCTAAGCAGTCAATCATGACATAATAAAAACTACAATTTTATTCACTAATAGATTGCTTTGCAAACTTGTGCTAGGGAGTACTATACATATACCTACTCAAATTTTTTTTTCTTTAAATTTCGACGGTCGGTGCACTCACGGTTTTTAAACAGCTTGTCCTTCGACAAAGGCCTCCTCTAAAGATTTCCATATCTCTATGTCTCTCGCCCTAGCACCAAAATGACCAGCTATAAAAATAACATGGTATTGTAATATTCCAGGCATCCCGGTGTCCCAGCAACACTTGCTATACAACTTGGTGGAGCTTGACGACTCGTCATCCCTCCGGGAGCATTCCATCAGCGACGGCGCGCGCCTGCGTCTCGTGCTCGGCATGCGCGGCGGGCCCATCTCCACGCGCCGCCTGCCGCCGCCGCCCAACGCCGAGCCCTGGAGGGATATTGAGAGGCTGCTTGATACTAATAGGTGAGGACAGTCTTCTTAAATGTATCTACTTATTTAAAATCTTACATTTATTGACTGACTGACAATGCACAGCCTAAACTGCTGGGTCTAGAAGCATGAAGGTATCAGGACCAAGTCCTAACAGGTGGGGTGTTCCCGTGCCTGAGTGTGAAGGTGATGTGGTTAGACTTGGATGCATTGGCACGTATCCGCCACTTATAGAGACATTTATGAGTTTTGTCTAGCTGTTTTTGGAGTCTATTGCTGGCCCTTTTAATAAATCTTAGCAAGTACAATTTTTAAGGGAAATGTTTGAATTTTTTTATGAAGGAACATGTGTGGACCGCATAATGTTCCCAAAGAAAGTCAGGGTTCGCTCTGAAGAGTCATTCCTTAATGTGGAGCCATTATCTAACATCATCATTCTCTGGCAACATGTCTTCTTCTTCTTAACTTCTTTATTTATTATAGTCACCCCCATTTCTAGCTATCTCATCTTTCACACATTCCATCCATCGTTTCTTTGGTCTTACCCTACTCGTTTAGTCATCCTCATTCAGACTAGCCATTCTCTAACTAAACGCCATTGTTAATTATGTGTAACCAACAGAGACGACGTGGAGTGGGGCGGCAGTGGCTGCAAGGTGACCGTGCTGGTGTTCCGCGACGGCGAGAGGGTCAACATGCTGCGCGTCAAGGAGAACCACGACGGCACCTACTCCCCGCTGGAACACAACAAATGTACGTCTTATCTCGTTTAACACTTTTCGGGACACTGAACGAGACATCTATGGGCGTTTATTGTCCCGGAAAGTGTTAACCATCACATAGTGTGGCTTTAGGATTGAAAGTCACTCCACCAGCTTTGGACCCAAGTGGGACGATGTAATTTTATCCTGCGTTTGCGTCGCAAAAGTCTGAATTAACGCAGCCATCTTGTTTTTTCAACACATTAACGACATTACACAACATTATTTCACAAACGCTACCAACAGCGCCACGCTTTTAACGTCATTCAAGCGTCAAAAGCTCTCTGTGTTACTCTATTTTGATGTATGTCCTCTTTCCTCAGACTCGTCGACGTCCTCATCGCTGACCCAGCTCGTGGAGCGCGAGACGGGCGCGGAGGGCGCGGGCGCGGGCTCGCTGCACGACAACGCGGTCACCATGGGCAAGATGTTGGAGCTGCGCCGCCGCATGGAGACGCTGTCCGTGCAGCGCAGCCCGCCCGGCAGGACTGATGACAGGAACGGTACGACCACACTCAACATATTATTTACTACTTACAGTCGGACAACACGAGCGTTTTCGTTTAGCAACCATGCATTGTTGTTGGAGGTGTGGTTGAGATAGCTTATAAAAAAGTCTATTCCCAATCCAAGATGGTGGCTAAAATAGCCGCTTTTGAATTTTTTGTCTCATGAAGAATAATTTGATAAGACTTGCTTTACTTCAAGTGATTTTCACAGGGGTGCTGACGACTGATGCCGCAAATTAATTTTTCCAAATTGAAGATGGCGGTGATAAATGAAATATTTTCTATTTCCAGATAAAATAGAAATCCAGAAGACTCGCAGCGAGGAAACCCTCTCCGTCCCTAGTTTGTTAGACGACAGCTCCGAGGGGCTGAAGCACCGCGCGTCCTCATACGCTCCCTTCGGCGACGACGACGCCTTCGCGCCGCTGTACGATGGCAACTATACGCGATACGACTACGACTGCTCCTTTACAGACCGGTAAAATAATGATAACAACAAAACAACAGCAGTATACACCAGTGGCGCTAGCAGCATAACAGTAACGGCCCAAACAGGTACACCCTGCTGCCGCCCATCGGCCGCGCCGACGCCGCGCCGGGCGCCGACGCGCTTCGGCCGCGGCCCGACGCGCGCCGCCCGCGGCCCGACGCGCGCCCGGCCGCCGACGACGCGGCCATCCTGGAGGAGTGCCTGGGCGACGACTGCCTGCGCCAGGACTCGCCGCAGCTGGCGCCCAAGAGCTTGGCGCCCGTGCAGGCGGACTATGGTGAGTGCAATTCTATGCAAACGATGCAACATGTTCTCTGATTTCTTTTCTTACACTGTTTTAGACCTACACCACAAGGAAGAATCGGTTTTGACTAAACTGAAATCCCTTGATCCATCTAAGGGACCAGGTCCTGATGGGCTGTCTGCGATTTTTATTAAACATACGTAGACCCCTAGCTATAATCTACAATAAATGTATCACAGAAGGTGTTATGCCAACGGTGTCGAAGCAGGCTAATATTACACCTGTAAACAAGAGTAGATCTAAGCATAGAGTTGACCAATACCGACCTATTTCAATGTTTTCTACCTTGTCAAAGCTTTTTAAAAAACTGGTACATAATGAATTGTACCCCTTCCTACATAAGTCTACGGATACCACTCATGCTACTCGGGTTACATCTGATGTCCCACAAGGCTCTATTCTTGGTCCTCTTTTATTCATTATCTTTATAAATAATATCGGTGACTGTTTTCATCATTCCAAATTTTTGTTATATGCAATGACCTCTAACTAAGACGGAATATTGTTTCACTAGTAAGCTCAATCTGAGAATTCCCAAGTGCAACTACGTTTTTACTAAAAATAAAAACATCATAAGGTTTTCATACTCATTATGTAATGTTTTATTGAATAAAGTAAACTAGGATATTGCTTAACTCAAAACGTTGCTTGGATTTGCATATCGAATAAATTGTAAATAAAGATTTATGGATTTATAATAAGATCCACACATGACTTTAAGCGGACCTCTTCGACCTCTGCCTGTATAAAACCCTAGTCTGTTCCCAGCTCGAATATGCCGTATCCATCTGGAAGCCATATTAAGGCAAATACATTGACATGATAGAAAACGTCCAACGTAGATTTTTTTCGTGCAATGCACTACAGATGTCACAAAACTTATCTACAGTATACAGTATAACCAGTTGCTCAGTAAATACAAGCTTTTGACGCTCAGCTCTAGATGTAAACTATTAAAAGCTTCGATCAATAATAGCACTAGATTCCCGATAAGCGCTTCAAAAACGGCCCGAAAAATAAGAGCACAATAGTAGATTGTACATCAAGTGCATAAAACGCACCATTTTACGCGAGACGTTTATCCATCCGAGCGAGCTTGCGAGCGAGGATGGATATAGAGTGTAAAATGGGTTTTATGGACGAGTTTTACACTATACTTTTCACTTCGATTGCGAGGAAATGAAACAGCAACATGCAAAAATTGTAAATTTAATTAAAATAGAAAAATAATTATGGTTCCCGCCAATTAACTTTTTAACTTTTTCAATTGGAACGTGACATAACACCCGACTTAGGTCGTTACATACTGCTCAGTTATAAAAACATTTGTTTTTATATCTATGATAACTTAGTTATAATTTAAATATATTGATGAACTAATATAAAAAACTAATTAAAAAAATAATAAATGTACGAAATAAAAAATATAGGTAAGTTTATTTCATGAAGTTTTATTGCGTACTTTGGCTGTTGGTATCCTTGCCTTGTTCTTTTCTTAGAATACTTAAACGAATTGAAATAAAGAGGTTATTCTATGAAGTTGAAGTTGTTCGTGTGGCTGTTGGACCGATTGATTGCCTTGGTCTTCGACGAAGATTTTACTTTATGCTCTAGAGCATAAAAAGCGATTTTATGTCGCCTACGCACGACATAAAGACGAACTTTTAGAGCATGAGAAGTGAAAAAAAGTCAAAAGTTAAAGTGTCAATCAGAATAAAAATTGTCAGAATTGGAACATTTATGTCAATCATATTAATATACCCAAAGTCTCAAATTCAGATAATTTATGTAAACAAAGGGGATAGCATAACAAAAAAATATCTTCGTAATGGTAATTCACATAAAATTGCGAAAAAAGAGGTTCCATTTTCTTTTAAGTACTGATTTTAAGAAATAATAATAAAAAAATAATCATACCGTAATTATTTTTATAAATTTTCGGTTTTAAACAAAGTTATTAATAAAAGATTTTCTGGTATAAAATATTTTATGATACTGGTAACAATGCAGGAGATCCAAACATTTTCAAATTTTGTACATCTTCAACAACACTAATATTACAACTCTCGTACATAGATTCATATTGTAAGTAGCATATCTAGCCACATTTTGGAAGAAAGCGGCAGTAAACTGTTTCGATTGGAAATCGATTTTGGGAGGCCTACGTCTAGTACTGGGCTTAAAAGGGCTGATTATAACGATCATATACCGTGTCTCCGATACACTACACAAAACATTGTTTGGCAACGGTATTTTGTTTGCATAGTTCTTATAATTAAATCACTTTAATTATTGATAAGAAAACATTTAATGATAAAATGTTTTGCACCACTGTCCTGTCATTTTGACAGTGACATTTCTTGACATTACTTTGTTTACATAAATTATCTGAACTAGACTTTGGGTATAGTTTATCAATCAGTGCAGAGATTTATCCAAAAGGAAGTCGTCAATTGTGTAATAGCTTTTCTCAATTAATCTGCTCAACTGTATAATAGGGTAAACAAACAAATATACATGTCGTGGGTCTCAAACCATAGGGGCGTAAATGCAAAAATGCGATTTTTAGGCCATATAGCCGTATAATAGTCGTAAGAGCAATATTATTGCTTAGTGGGGCAGTTTTGCCGTGCCACAAAGACGTAAGCACATACGACCATCAATTACTATATGATCCTGAGGATATTTAATCATCACTGCAGACATATGTACATACGTCTACATATTTTAGTATTACTGTCTCAAGATTTCGTCAAAACGCGGAGGTATAATCATGTCATCAACACCCAACACGATAATTCTGCACAGTGCAGTGGAAGTCAATTTTAATGCTTGGATTATCTTTCGTGTGTTATGGTAGTAATTACTACAGTGTGCTGCTGCTATGAGGATTTACTATAAATAATGAGCCTAGAGTCAATATCTTGCGTTTAACACTGAATAATGTCATCATCATTTCAGCCGAAAGACGTCCACTGCTGAACATAGGCCTTCGCCAAACATCGCCACTTCGATCGATTCTGTGCTTCTCGCATCCAGTGGTTTCTTGCGGTCTTCACCAGGTCATCGATCCACCTTAAGGGAGGCCTTCTAACTCTACGTCTTCCGCGGTCACCACACAAGAACCTTTCGGCCTCATCTGCAAAGCAGAGAGGCAGGTTTTACTCTTCGTTCTAAAGCTTTTACGGAATCTGGCTTGTTCAAGAGGCTGGAAGTCGTCAAACCTACTCGCGAGACGGTTCGTGAAGACTCTTGAAAACAATTTGTAGACATGGCTCAGAAGTGTGATGGGCCTATAATTCTTAAGCCCCCAATGTCCCTCTTTTTAAGGAAGAGTACCACCACACATCTGTTCAATGCCTGTGGCGTTTTACCCTCGAGTATGATGGTATCGAACCGCTTCTGGAGGTCATTAAGAATGGGTTGTCAACTGGTCTTCAGGAGTTCGTCCGTAATTCCGACATCTACGGTGCCTAGTTGTTTTAGCTGCTACAGAGCCATCCTAATCTCGTACAAGCTGACGTCCAGGATGGCTTCGATATAGTGTCGGGTCAATCTAGCTCTTGGGTCATTTGCCTGATTCGTAACGGAGTTAGTGTCTGACGTGAATAACTGTCCATAGAACCTCTCGATATCTCTCAATTGTTCAGGTTTGACGCATATGATTCTGCCTTAATCGGTCTTTGGCTTCACAAACTGGCTCTTTCCAATAGACATATCTCTTGCAAAGATATGGGAGCCCTTGTTCCACTCTATCCCGTCCTTAATACCGTCAGTATTGAAGAGCCGAAGGTTGCTTTTCAATGACTTAAAGATCCATCTATTGAGCTGTCAGAAATTGGACGCATCGTCTGCAGGATCTTCTCGCGCCTGTCCTCCATAAGCTGTAAAGCAGGATCAGAGAACTTCTTGTTTCTATTTGTACGACGGAACTCCCTAGGCACTCGAACCGATTCTGATGTACGAGCTGAAAGCCCTCGGGTTTTTAGATTTCGATCGATATTGGATAGAGCGTAGACTTCATCAGTCGAGATATGTTCACTTTATTTAGATTCAATGACTGTATGGTAATACGGTGAAACAGAGACATCATTGAGTATTTGCTTCCTTTTTGACATAATGAAGTCAATCTCATTTTTAGTTGCACCATCAGGGCTATGCCAGATCCAGCTTCTGTGCTCACGTTTTCTGACGAAGTAATTCTTCATAAAGACGCCTTCCTTCTCCACAAAACTGACCACTAGTTGACCCCGGTGGTTCCAACGTTCAACTCTGAATTGCCCCACTCGCAGCTCATCATCGATGCATCGTCTCGTTTGCTCAGTTTCATTGAAGTCCCCTATGCCCTCATGACTTGATAGTAGAGCAGGTTCTCGGATTTGAAGATAATTGAGTCCTGCCCCTTTCTTAGGACTTCAGATAACCCCACTCTATATCCCATCGTAACCTGTTCAATTAGTGTTGTATGTTGCCAGGTCTAGTTTTCGGTGATTGTTATAATGTATCAATCAATAACATAATAAGCCTATAATATTCCCACTGCTGGGACCGAGACCTATCTTCGAGAGGGAACGGGCTGTAATATACGACACGGGCCCAGTACAGGTTGGTAGATAGGGTGGGTTGGTATCAATCAATAATGAGCTCAATTTCGAATGTTTGTGTTTTATGCTTATTCTTAGTTCTTATTTTTTTTTTCACACAGTAAACATTGTGTAATTACTACCATTTGTTTTTTTTTTCTAGATTGTAGAACCAAAATGGTCTATACTTCTAATTGAATTCCAACATCTCACAATGTTAATGACAAGCCACAAAGGCGTATGAATTTTTAAAATCACGTAAATAACGTTAATTTGATGGTTTCTCATTCCTAAATTGCAATACTTTAAATCACCAAATAAGTTCAAATAAATATTTGTACAATTGTTAATAATTGAAGGTAAAAGGTTTTACGTCCATAAATTCCAAGCATTTTTGAGAGAATTTTGACGTAGATTTACCGTATTGCCGTCCTGCCAAATAGACGTAATGACCAAAAAATGGTGTTTTAAAGGAAATACCTTAAGATCAAGCATCCCATATTAACTGAAGTGTAAATATATGGCCACATGCAAAAACACAACAAGCTGGCTCAATCACAAAAAGTTAAGTTTTTTGTCTCTCCTGAAAATTAAGGGTTTTGTGGATACGCCCCTATGGTTTGAGACCCGCGATACATCCCAACCAACTACATGAATGTAAAAAAAAACTAACAGACTGGATAAAGCCATTTACATACACATATGTATACGGAGCCACTCCTACAACAGATGACCTAACATACACACACACACCCCCACACCACACACAGCCACACCACTCACAAATGTCAGTCACTTTCACATCACATCACACCACTCTCACACTTACATCCCCACACTCCTGCTTCACAAGCCAACACACATACTATATACTATATCTTTTATAAATCACCTTTTATCCTACGTAAGAAAAAGCGGCGTCTTCTATTACAGGCATTATCTGCTTAAAAGGAGGCGCCATTCACCAACAAAATGTAAACAACTATGGTCAAGAAATAAACATTTTTGTATATTTGGTTTAGTGCCCTTTAAAATTGTATTACAGTCATATTTTTTATCACATCAGGTACTGTATTATAAATACGTGGGGTAGTACCAAAAAAACTTTTCTGCATAAGTGCGGTTTACGTTTCACTTGACATAGTTTGTTTACATATTGAGTCCGTATCGGATTTTTTCGAACTGCTGACAGTTTTTAAATAATTGTGGATTGTTTTTTTACAAATAGAGCCGTTTCGAAAATGTATAAAGAAGGAAAAGTTAACAATTATAAAGATTGAAAATAAGAAATACAGCTATCTGTTGTTTTAAGACCGCACATTGGCCTTATACATCGCTTTTGCATTCTAAATACCTGTTCCTTATCTGTAGACTGTCTCCAGAAAATAATGCCATACCGCAAAACCGAGGCAACCAGTCTATGGTACGCTGATAAAAGAGCCTGACAGTGTTTTTTTTTTAGAAAGTTGATGGAGAGCAAACGCGGATTTGCTAAGTTTTTTGCACACAACTTAAACATGAGGTTTCCAAGTGAGTTTGCTGTCAATCACTATACCAAAAAATTTCGCCCGACTCTCTTCCTCAATATTACAGCCTTGGTAAGCAATACTAACATTTGGGTTTTCGGTGCGTTGATGAAATTACATTATTTTCGTCTTACGGTTTATTACTAAATTATTATTACTTAACCAGTTAATTATGTCATGCACACTAGTTATTTATGCAACTGTTGTATAATAAGGGGTATTAAAACACGAATATGGGTTTATCACATGAGTGTTTTAATACCTAACTATGTACAGTTGCATACAAGACTCTATCACACCCATGTTATTTACTCTTTGATATTATCTAATTCATGAAATCTTGGTACGCCTTTTCATATTGTTTTCTCGACTTTTCTGGTAATAATTGGTTAGAAATGTCCTTTGCTGCATTAGAAATATCTGGTGGTGTGTTATCAAAGCTTGTATCACTCATTTTTGTAAAAAACCAACTTATACATTTTTGCAATACTAAGATCGAACAAATATGGCGGGATGCGACGTGAACTCGAATAAATTAAGTTTTTTTTTTTAAATTTCGGCTCTGTGGTAGTAAAACGCGCGTGCATGACAATTTTCTTTTTTTTTAAATTCATAAATGTGGCTGTTTGATGAGTAAGGAAGGGATCGAAAACGCAAGGGAGTTGCATAATTAAATTAAGTACAACATTATAACACTCTTTTGGATGATATTGTGGTTACTATGACACCGGTTGTTTTAATGTTGGCAATAATTGTTTCAGAAACTTTTATAGAGGATTTATAGCATGGGTGTAGATAAAATTATGTATTTATGTTCCTGCTCGTAATTATTGTACACTCAATTACAGCTTTACTGTCATCCTCAAAGAGAACTATTGTATATTAAAAAAGTGGCGGCCCCAATACGCTACCCTGTGGAACACCATATTTTACATGCCTTGGTTTAGATGTATATATGGTTTTTATTTTACTTTTCGGACAAATTTTAGAAATTTCTGTGTATCCCTATGTGCAGTCTATTACTCAAGTACGATTCTGCTAACTGAAGGATGTTCCCTCTTATACCGTAACTATGTAGCTTGTATAGCAGAATTTTATGGTCCACATAGTCAAAGGCCTTGGTCATGTCAGTATAAATAGCACAGACTGGAATTCTCTTATTTACAGATGACATGATGTTTGTTAATTGGTTGAAGAGGTCTATATTAGCGGTAGTATTCTTACGGAATCCCCTTTGTTCGTGACAAAATAATTGTTTTTTTTTTTAATAATTGTATAGAGAGTTGTAGATAACTTTCTCAAAAACTCATTTTGTAGGTAAAACCATAGATAGTGTTCGGGCATATGGGTCAAAAATATTTTCTTTACCTATTACGTTCAGTTAAGAAGTAGTTTCGAGAAGGTTCCATATTTAGTTGTAGATAGTAATGTAACTGCCTCCTCCAGGCCCGCTGGTGCTGGGTTCCGGGCGCGGCTGGGTGCCGCTGGGAGGCGCGGGGGGCGCGAGCGGCGCCGGCGCGCACTCGCACAGCGCGTCGTCGCTGCACGTGCGCGCGCCGCCCGTGCGCCGCGCGCCTTTGTGCGACGCCTTGTTCTCGTCCTCGACCTCGGACCTGGAGAAGCTGAAGAGGAACAGGTATGTGCCGACACTCGCACTCGCACAGCGCGTCGTCGCTGCACGTGCGCGCGCCGCCCGTGCGCCGCGCGCCTTTGTGCGACGCCTTGTTCTCGTCCTCGACCTCGGACCTGGAGAAGCTGAAGAGGAACAGGTATGTGCCGACACTCGCACTCGCACAGCGCGTCGTCGCTGCACGTGCGCGCGCCGCCCGTGCGCCGCGCGCCTTTGTGCGACGCCTTGTTCTCGTCCTCGACCTCGGACCTGGAGAAGCTGAAGAGGAACAGGTATGTGCCGACACTCGCACTCGCACAGCGCGTCGTCGCTGCACGTGCGCGCGCCGCCCGTGCGCCGCGCGCCTTTGTGCGACGCCTTGTTCTCGTCCTCGACCTCGGACCTGGAGAAGCTGAAGAGGAACAGGTATGTGCCGACACTCGCACTCGCACAGCGCGTCGTCGCTGCACGTGCGCGCGCCGCCCGTGCGCCGCGCGCCTTTGTGCGACGCCTTGTTCTCGTCCTCGACCTCGGACCTGGAGAAGCTGAAGAGGAACAGGTATGTGCCGACACTCGCACTCGCACAGCGCGTCGTCGCTGCACGTGCGCGCGCCGCCCGTGCGCCGCGCGCCTTTGTGCGACGCCTTGTTCTCGTCCTCGACCTCGGACCTGGAGAAGCTGAAGAGGAACAGGTATGTGCCGACACTCGCACTCGCACAGCGCGTCGTCGCTGCACGTGCGCGCGCCGCCCGTGCGCCGCGCGCCTTTGTGCGACGCCTTGTTCTCGTCCTCGACCTCGGACCTGGAGAAGCTGAAGAGGAACAGGTATGTGCCGACACTCGCACTCGCACAGCGCGTCGTCGCTGCACGTGCGCGCGCCGCCCGTGCGCCGCGCGCCTTTGTGCGACGCCTTGTTCTCGTCCTCGACCTCGGACCTGGAGAAGCTGAAGAGGAACAGGTATGTGCCGACACTCGCACTCGCACAGCGCGTCGTCGCTGCACGTGCGCGCGCCGCCCGTGCGCCGCGCGCCTTTGTGCGACGCCTTGTTCTCGTCCTCGACCTCGGACCTGGAGAAGCTGAAGAGGAACAGGTATGTGCCGACACTCGCACTCGCACAGCGCGTCGTCGCTGCACGTCGCTCGTTCTATATCATCGCGTGTTCGCAGCCGCATCCTGCCCGCCTTGTCGCGCCACCGGCCGCGCGAGCACCTGCACCTGAGCGACGAGCGCCTGGACGCGCCGCGCGCGCGGGCGCGCTCGCCGGGGCCGGCGCCGGGCCCCTTGGGCGGGGCCGGGCCCTTGGGCGGGGCCGGGCCCCTGGGTGGGGCCGGGCCCCTGGGCCCCGCCGCCGAGGCGCCGCGGCGGGGCCGGCCGCGCTGCGCCTGGTGCCGCAAGCGCCTGAGCATCGCGACGCTGCACCGCTGTCGCTGCGGAGGCGCCTTCTGCGCGCCTCATCGCTACGCCGAGGTGCACGGCTGTGCGCACGACTATCGCGCCGACGCAGGCGCGTTGCTCGCGCGCGACAACCCGCCCGTGCACGCGCCCAAGCTGCCGCGCATCTAGCCCGACTGGCCTTACCTTAAGATAAAAATGTTCAAAAATCCTCCGCCACGTGTGTTTGTTTTCCTTTTCTAATCAAATCTTGTGGAAAAATTGCAAAAAAAGTAATCATTATTCGCTCTAGTTAACACCTCGGTGCTTCGCTCCGTGCTAGCCGCGTACTGTCGCATGGTTTCTACGCCGAGCGCTCGCCGGGACCCGCCCCGCGGCGGCGACGCGGTCGGCCTCAAATTCTTATATTTTATTACTAAGAACCGATTACGCGCCCATAATATAAAACAAGTTAATCCAGTACAAATGAGAAATAGAAATTGTTAGAAAGCAAGTTTATATAAATAAATAAGTAAGTCCAGTACAAGGATGTACAAAGGTTCGCCTGTCGATTACCCTTCCCTTGTTGTTATAATGCGGGTCCTATTGGACCCCTTGTTACGTGTCTTTTGTAAATACTTTCATTATCTAGTACTCGCGGTACAGGAAAGTATCTGTATTGTAAACAAAAGACTGCGATTGTAAAATAATACGATGTTATAATAATACACAGGTGACGCGATGCTTGTGCTGGAGTTACAACGTGTTACTAATGTCGTCGTCCGGTGAGCACTCGGCCTAATTTGTTGTTGTATAATACATTGTATAACACTAGATTAATTAATGCTTAAAACATATTATTTTTTATGAAATATCGTACTTGCCTGCTCTGGAAATGCCACTATATTTGGTGTCTACTGTTATTAGCGCCACCCCATCGGACACGTCGCCGAGGATATTAATTTGTTTGTAGAATAGTGTTTGTGATGACAATCGGTAAACTATGTTAACGTTGTTCCAAATTAATTAAGAAGTAAGTATCAGTAGTAGTTACTAACCAATTTTAAAGTCTAACATTTCGCAATAATGGATTGTGCGTCACAAATGTTTTTCTCTGAACAAAGTACTGTTTGATGGCCTACTGTAAATATTGGAGTTCTAATGTAGTTTAGAACTGATAGGTATATTTTGTTTCCATATATTTAGTATACAGTTAATATTCGGATAGGTCGGCCGTGTCCGCTGGGTGGCATGGCGTTCTGTCCGGACGTCTCGTGTCTACAGATGAAATAGTTTTGTACTGTTCTGCACTGTGGGTGCACGTGCACTCGTCAGTTCACTCATTAATCATTATTGTCGGCTGGGTTTGCCAACTTTTCGTATTTGATTGTATAATTTAAGTTTATAGTTAATGTTTATTTGGGAGAAATAATTTTGGCTGATTTCTATAATAAATATTTATAACGCGCAAGCGTCAAACAATTTATTTACATTTTTCACACTTATATAACAAATATAAAACTATTATTTGGAATAATAAAAATCTATTTAAGTACTACAATATTTTGACTTAGCGTGTCCCGAGTAGGAAACACCTAACAAATGGAATTGTTTACAAAATTGAGCATTACGTTGTTACAAGGCTGGATTATTATACAATGACTATAACAAACTAGGTCTTAATTACAAGATTAGGTACATTCGTTTATTCTGTTAAACATAGAATAGCATAAAACAGTAAATTTCCAGTTAGATACATAACTAATTCAAACACACTAATAGCATAGTTTACAATACTTATTTGACACATTGAAATACCGCTTAATATAGACTACATTTTTTACCACAAGACATCCGTTTAAATGGGAGATCACATTATAAGCACATAAAGTTAAGTACATAGTAATATTCCCGACGCTAGCTTTTCTTTTTATGTGTTTTATAGACACTCCCGATCTAGATGTTTGAGATATCATAATATGCATTTAAACATCTGGTTCGGTTTCAACGATCTCGTACTCATAACGCACCCACACCCCGTTGAAGGCAGTAGCTCAGTGACTGCGCCCGTCGAGTTTCACCTCTCAACAGTTTGACATTTTTATTTCTTATGTGTTCAAAGTTCAAACAGTTCACAAATTAACAAATATATATTAATAATAAACAATTCTCTAATGTCTTATAAAAGCTTAATACTGTCACTAGACGACTCAAAATATAACACGGGAACTATCAAATGATTTGATCGTCAGTTTCACTCAGAAAGCACTCGAAGATTTCCACGAAGTTATCGACGCCGTCTCTGAAGTTCTCATCTATATCTCTCTCTTCTTCTTCATTAAAGAAGGCGTGTGCGAAGTCAATGATCTTCACCGTACCCCAAGGATTGGGAGTAGGAGAGTCATAGGACAGCTGATCTAACATAGCTCTGTAGTTCATTTTGATCTTAGATAGCTTATTCTCGTAGTTGTGTTCGAAGGAGTGGTTGTGGTTAAAGCTGGCGAGGGCATCGCTCCACGGGGAGCTGATGGGCGGCGGGGTGGAGAAGCTAGAGTGAGCGAGCGTCATCGGAGTGACGGACACAGGTTGGAGCTTCTTGTAGAGCGGCCCCTTGGCGGAGATCTGGCCGCTGAAGCTGGAGCCCGCGTCGCCGAAGCCGGCGCCGAAGCCGTGCAGCGAGTGGCGCCGGCGCGCGCTCGCGGCGCGGCAGGCGCGTGCGCTGCGGGGCGGGAGGCTACTCATCATTTCTGGACCAAATAGCGACGCGACCATCCTTTTTCGACCAATAGGAAGAGAACAATAAAAGACCGAGCGCTGCAAGCAGAAATAGTCCTTACGGTAGTTCGGTTCGAGTTTTCTCAAGGTATTCCGCAGAGAAGACGCCGGTGCTTTGGGTACCAACAGCTTCTCTGATCAAAAAATTATGTGTTGGGTATGTCTTGATAGCCATACCCCACGCACCTTTACGGCGCATGTGTCATGAAAGCGACAAACACCCTTTTTATCTACCCTTTTTATTTTTTTAAATAGGGCATCTCAGTGTAACAACAAAGGTTCCGACTCTTTAACCGGACTTTCCTGTTGCTGCCTTAAGCTCCTAACGAAACTTAATGCCTCCAGCCAGGGCGTAAAAACTATTAACTAAACGACTGCTGCTCGCTAAGGGCACCCCCTATGGGGTACGAACCTCGGCTTAGGGCAGCTAAGTCGGAGGGAGGGTGGCAAGGGACCGACGGTAGCTGGATAAAATCAGTGTTTTGATTATTATCGTGGGGAGTTTGGATTACATGCTGCTCAGCTAAAACGCGTGCTGGCGCTTCACTTACAGCCAAGGGTCGGGGAGAGTTTATCTACCCAAGTCACCGCCGGTATTTATACTCCGCCGCGTAACAAAACCATAGCGCGATTCAGGAATTGGGTTCTCAACTAACAACGCCATCTATCGAGGCGTATTAAACTATTTTTGTATGGAAAATGGATTAAGCAATTTTTTGGTCACTTTGTAACAAATGTTCGGGAAAATATGTTTAAAACAAGTTTCGGCTCAATCAGATGCCAGAAAGTGCTTGAAAAATGGATAACAAAGGGGGTGGATTGGCTGAAACATACGAACGAAGTAAGCTGAAGCTTGTAAAAAATAATGTATTTTTAAATTAACGGCGTGATACCGCAAGTTATAACTGATTAAATCAAACAAAAAAAAAACCAAGTGCGTGTCGAACCACGCACAATGAAGGGTTCCGTAGTTGGGATGAATTTATCCCAAGAACAAACTTAACTTCTCCCTGTGTATGGGAGAACATGTTTTTCAACTGTAAGTTGGTCGACTTTTACTTGGCGACTTGTAAAGCCTACTTAGCTGTGATAGTTTTCTTGTTAACTTCGTTATATATACTACTCCAGTGAATTTGTTCATGTCGTTCAAGATGGCTGGACAAATCTTCAAAATGGCTCGCATTTAACTAGGTCAATAGGGCACTTTATGTGACGGCTAAACACCCTTATTTCAGAATTTGTGACGCTAGAGAATCTTAGATAATCGATCGAAAACGTGTCCAGCCAGCTTCAAAAACCACTTTTCGCTGGTCTCTCCATCTCGGTAAAGGAAGTGATTTTGACGACTTTTTGCATATCAACGGGCGTCACATACATTTGTGACAGGCATTGAGCTAAAAGTTTTGTGATACGTACAGCGGTTTAGTAGAAAAATGCAAAAATCTGTGTCCAGCCATCTTGAATTTACGTATAAAACTTTTGTCTGGTACTTCCGAATCTCAATAACGGGAGCGTTTTCGAATATGGTTCCTTTACTAGCATTTAGTGACGCAATTTGTGATAGTAATAACGTTTGATTTATGGCGTCACATGTAAGGGTTTACGAGAAATCAATAAAAACTTAATGTCCAGCCAACCTGAATTCTAGCTGGCTGGACACGTGTATCTCTGCTGCCTGATGATCTACGGCCTTCGAAATGGGTTCAAAATTTTGTGACGGGGACGATAATGATAACCTGAGATTGTGACGGAGAAACTTTGAGTAGTTTCAAAGATATTGGTCATTTAAGTTTTCCAATACAAACATCCATTAATATTGTGAGGTGACCATAATTTTTACATAAATAAAGGATTTCTTTTTAATCGACTAATCGGCCGGTAGCAGCCACGCCTACTTTGAATTTGATTTTCCCGTGGGAATAAAAGATTTTCCCGCAGTAAAAAGCATAAGTATGTGTTAATTTAATTAAAAATAATAATTGACTACCAGGGCTGCAAAAGAGAGCCCACTTGTATTTCGCGTTTAGTTCATTATCTTAGGTAACTAAAAATGAGAACTAAACTCGACAGTCGGCATTGTATGTACTTTTCGAAGTGTAATCACTAATCAGAGTAAGACAACTATTAATTAATCTGTGGTAAGACAACCTAAATAAGAGTTAAGATTCGACGAGTTGCCCTAGTAATACCAACTTTAAGCAATAGATGGCGACACCAACATCAGCTATCATGGAAGTATTACATTCTGTTCAGTTATTTTGTCCTCCGTTACTCGTTACCATAGAGTATGATAAGTATATAATAGGATATCGTTACTGTGAACGGACTGTCAGTACTACTAGGGTTGCCAGACGTTGTATGTTTTTCCTCGTACCAGGGTTGCCAAATATCTCGTTATTTCAGAACATGAATGAATAAGCTTTAATTAATTCCATACAAGTAACATAAACAATTATTAGAAATAAACAGAACATAATCTCGTGTAAGTCAAAAAAATTAAAATTTCATAAAACCCATAATTTCCACAATGTATTTACTTCCATCTGGTTTGCATTAGGCTGTAAAATTAAATAAATTACAACTGTGATTCACATTTTAAATCTATACTAATATATAAAGCTGAAGAGTTTGTTTGTTTGAACGCGCTAATCTTAGGAACTGCTGGTTGGAATTGAAAAATTCTTTTTGTGTTGAGGAATTTATTGAGGAATATTATAGGCTATATAACATTACGCTACGACCAATAGGAGCGGAGCATAAATGAAATATGTTGCAAAAACGGGAAAAATTATTCCTTTTTGAGAGCTTCCATTGCGTGCGCTGCATAAACGGTTTAAGTAACGCAAATATCATGTATTATGGAATTGTTCCTCTTTAAAAGTTCTAAAAAAAGTCCGCGACAGCATATGTCTATCTTTTAAAATTGACTCACTATAACCTTTTTTTATGGTAATCAAATTTTGTCGAAATTAATTTATTATTTGCGAAGGAGTTTTATCAACATAATATTAATCCTTATCCAAATAAATATGTTATTAATCACAAGTATTTAAATGTAAACAAAATTGTCCTTGACATCACTTGATTTCAATCAACATCTTGGGAGATATCATAATTTTAAAATAACTCCGCAAGAAAATAAGTAGAAAATTCATTACTTAAACCACTCTCTCGCTTACGAGTAGGTGACGCAGACGAAGTTGCGCGGGTCAGCTATATAATTTGCTAGCCTTTGCCCGCGGCTCTGCCCGCGTGGATGTCGGTTATCGCGTAAAAAAGTAGCCTATGTCCTCCATATCCCAGGTTATATCTCTGCCAAATTTCATGACGATTGGTTCAGCGGTTTAGGCGTGAAAACAAACAGACAGACAGAGTTACTTTCACATTTATAATATTAGTATGGATAAAGCTGAAGAGTTTGTTTGTTTGGTTGAACGCGCCAATCTCAGGAACTACTGGTTCGAATTGAAAAATTATTTTAGTGTTGGATAGCCCATTTATCGAGGAAAGCTATAGGCTATATATCTACGCTACGATCCTTAGAAGCCAAGCGAAAAGATCGGAAGTTAGAAATAACGCTAAGCGATAACGAAGTTTTAGCGCGGGCGAGCGACGGGATGCGAATGCGACGCGATGGGTGGGCTGAAATTTCACGCGGACGAAGTCGCGGGCAGAAGCCAGTAAGTAGATAATAGAATGAATTCTATTAAAGTAGGTTTTTAGTTTAAGTTTTGTAGGGTAGTTTTTTCTAGGTGGAGTGGATGGAGATTCACAGTCACTACTTACTCATTATTTTAAATTAATCACTGAATAATTCGGAAGACACATCAAAATGCACTGGAACTTATACCCAAAGTCTCTAATTCAGATAGTTTATGTAAACAAATTAATGTCAAGAAATGTCACTGTCAAAATGACAGGACAGTGGTGCTAAACATTTTATCATATTTTTTTTCTAAATAATCGTCTATGAAATTAAAGTGAATTAATTTAAGAACTATGCAAACAAAATACCGTTGCCAAACAATGTTTTATGTAGTGTGTCGGAGACACGGCCTATGATCGTCATAATCAGCCCTTTTAAGTCCACTGCTAGACGTAGCTAGGCCTCCCAAAATCGATTTCCACTCGAAACAGTTTACAGCCGTTTTCATCCAAAATGTGGCTAGATATGCTACATACAATACGAATCTATGATTGAGAGTTGTAATATTAGTGTTGTTGAAGATGTAAAAAATTTGAAAATGTTTGGATCTCCTGCATTGTTACCAGTATCATAAAATATTTCATACCAGAAAATCTCCTTTTTTTAATCACTTTGTTTAAAACCAAATATTTATAAAAATAATTACGGTATGAATATTTTTTTTTTATTATTTCTTAAATTCAGTACTTAAAAGAAAATGGAACCTTTTTTCGCCATTTTTTAGTTAATTATCCCCTTCGTTTACATAAATGATCTGAATTTGAGACTTTGGGTATAACATACTTCAACTACTACTGAGTAAAGCTATATCGTCGTTGCGACTTTAAGACCGCTTATGTGTCACTTTTTTCAAAATCACTTTTTTTCGCCGGCCTTTTTCACATTTTGAAGCTCTATCAAATGCAAAAACTTTCATGTGTATACGACGATTTAATCGTAATTTCTTTACCAATTTCAAGATCTACGTTGTGCTTCCTAATGAAATGTTGGTGTTTAAAATATCGATTTTCTCATAAAGTTGAATTTTACACATAAGAGGTCTTAAAGTCGCAACGACGATATTTTCCTACGTGTTTCGGTTAGAGCAAGGTAGATAAGAATACGATGTTTACATGAGTGCAACAAGGACAACAACAAATAAATACATCGAGCGGGAATTCCCCGGCCAAAGACTACAGAGATGAGGTAATGAATCTAGTGATGTGCTGAGTGAGATATGTTTATGTGTACCAGCCATCGCCGGTCGTTGAAAATTGGAAAAAAAAATAAACGTGGTTAAAATCTCATAAAAAAAGTAAACGAGATTTTTTTTAACGAGATTCGGAAGTGCCAGACAATAGTTTCATACGTAAATTCAAGATGGCTGGACACAGATTTTTGCATTTTTCTACTAAACCGCTGTACGTATCACAAAACTTTTAACTCGATGCCTGTCACAAATGTATGTGACGCCCGTTGATATGCAAAAAGTAGACTTGCAACGAATAGTACAAAAAGTCGTTAAAATCACTTCCGTTACCGAGATTGAGAGACCAGCGAAAAGTGCTTTTTCAAGCTGGCTGGACACGTTTTCGATCGATTATCTAAGATTCTGTCACAAATTCTGAAATAAGGGTGTTTAGCCGTCACATAAAGTGCCTTATTGACGTAGTTAAGTGCGAGCCATTTTGAAGATTTGTCCAGCCATCTTGAACGACATATTTTTTCACATATCCATATACAACATTTAGCTGGCAGGGGGTGGAGGACACTCGACTCTATAAAAAAGTTTGCAACCTCTCGTATGCCGTAATTACAGAAACAATTAAAAAACCATTGTGTCTCGCGTGGATCCACGTTCCGGCTATGAATATAATCAAGAGTTAAAGCTTAAGGCTTTGACTGCCAGACAACAGACACAATAGAAAAACTATTGTTAGCGGTCACCGGTGACCGCGATGGCAGTCAATGTGTTAATATTACGCAAACGGATCCCTCAATCGAAACTTGGTTTTCACAAACCCGCAATATTTTTGAACGGCCTATCCAAGGATATTTCACGCCACGGGAAAGACAAGAAAAAAAAAATATCACCCCCACTTTACGTGTAGGTACCCTAATAAAATATAAATATTTCAAGATTTTAATTTTACCACTTTGTTGACGTGATTAATATTATGTATACAAAATTACAGCTTTCTAGTACTAAGAGTCTCTGAGCTAAGCCGCGGATAGACAGACAGACAGACGGACATGGCGAAACTATAAGGAAAAACACACTTTTTTAGGGTTCCTTGTTGACTATGGAACCCCAAAAAAGTGTGTCTTTCATCTGGGTTCAAAAGGTTTCACCTGGGTGTTTTACAATATTTTTCCTTTTATATACTTATTATCATTATTAGGTATATATCTTGGATGGAGCATGCTATTTTACTGGTTGTTTTTATTATCTGAGTATCATTATGAGAAAAACTTATTAACTGTAGGTAATGTTTTTAACGAAAAGACACTTGATACCCAAAACTTGTATTAAAATAAGTGTGCTAAGGATTATATTGGTCCACTTCTGCATAAAGTCAGAGGAGAAATACCTGTATTTTTTTTAAGAACGTTCGCATTGTAAACTCGGTCTCAATCTGTCAAAAATACCTCTAATTTACTTGCATTTTGAAAAGTGTTCATTAATTGTTGTTGATATGAGATTGGGACTAGATATTGAACGTTTTTAATTATGGCCTTCAGATTGTAGTGACTGGAGCAGAAACAGATTTTAAACGGAAACTTGGGAATGTTATATAACAACGGGTTGTTAGGTAGTTATAACTCACGTGAACTCCTTGTTCTGGCAGCAGTCGCGCAGCCGCGCCGCGTCGTAAACCAGCAGCAGCGAGGCCGCGAACAAGCGCACGGCCCGCTGGCGCCGCGCCCACTTCTGGATCTTCCACAGCTCCGACAGGAACTGCAGCAGCAGCGCGCGGCAGAGGCTGGTGCCGATGCCGTTCAGGTAGTTGCGGATGGCTGGACAAGTCATTTCGCAATTTCAGAGCAACTAAGTAATATCACTAAGGAATATAATCATCATTTCAGCCAGAAGACGTCCACTGCTGGACATAGGCCTCCCCCAAGCACCGCCACTTTATTCCCGCATTTTATCCAGCGGATTCCTGTGGCCTTTACAAGGTCATCGGTCTACCTTGGAGGCCTTCCAACGCTACGTCTTCCGGTACGCGGTCGCCACTCCAGAACCTTTCGGCCCCAACAGCCATCTGTTCTGCGAGAAATGCGCCCTGCCCATTGCCACTTAGTTTGGCAATTCTTCGAGCTATGTCGATTACCTTGGTTCTCCTGCGGATCTCTTCATTTCTGATTCGATCACGTAGGGAAGCTCCAAGCATAGCCCTCTCCATTGCCCTTTGGGTGACTTTTAGCCTTCTAATAAGGCCCATTGTGAGCGACCACGTTTCAATGCCATTGATCATGAGACACTGTGGTATGTGGGACGAGAAGATATTGCGTAGCTTCCCGAACACTGCCCAGCAGAGTCGGATTTGACGATTGACCTCTTTCTCGAAGTTGGACCTACCTCACTGGACAGTTTGTCCTAGGTAAACATACTCGTCCATAACTTCAAGTTTAGCGTCTCCGATCATCATGAGAGTGGGTGTTACATGGGCATTTGACGTGACCTTTGTCTTGTCCTTGTTCATTCTAAGACCCACTCTTTCGGTAGCTCTACTGAGGTCACCGAGCATTGTACTGAGATCTTCCATAGTCTCAGCCATGACAAATATATCGTCTGCAAAGGTGAGTGATGTACTCGCTATTGATGTTGATGCCAACCCCTTTCCAGTCCAGAACCTTGAAGACATCCTCCAGTGCAGCGGTGAACAGTTTCGGAGAGATAACATCTTCCTGTCTCACATCTCGCTGCAGAAGGATAGGTTTCGAGGTCCGGTCCTGAAGTCAGACTGACATAGTGTCGTTTTTGTACAGACTCTTCAGCACCTCGATGTACCGATAGTCGATCTGGCACCGTTGAAGAGACTGCAGTACAGCCCATGTCTCGATCGAATCGAAGGCTTTCTCGTAGACCACAAACGCTAAGCAGAGAGGCAGGTTATACTCCTCGGTCTTCTGAATAACCTGCCGCAGCGTATGTATGAGGTCTACGGTGCTAAAGCCTTTACGGAATCCGGCTTGTTCGGGAGGCTGGAAGTCTTCAAACCTGCGTGCGAGACGGTTCGTTATGACTCTTGAAAACAGCTTGTAGACATGGTTTAGAAGTGAGATGGCCCTATTATTCATAGTGAAATTATCACCGCACCTCTGTGGCGCTTTGCCCTCGAGTATGACGGAATCAAACAGATTCTGGAGGGTCTTAAGAATGGGTTTTCCGCCACCGGCCTTTAGGAGTTTGGCCGTAATTCCGTCATCATCCGGCCCTTGTTGTTTTTGAGCTGCTTCAGAACCATCCTAATCTCGTACAAGCTGACGTCCGGGATGTCTTCGGTGTAGTGTCGGGTCAATCTAGCTCTTGGGGAATCAGTCTAGCTCTAAAGAATATAATAATGGTTTATTGGGAACAAAAACAAATACATTCAAAGACAAACAATGTTACACGATGATAGCTGCAATAGTTAGAAACTAGTGGCGCAGCTTCCAACGCCTGACGCCTACTGAGAGGGTAGGTTGTTCCTAGACTTATTAGTCTAGGAACAACGTAGCCTTAATTTTTTTTTTTTTTCTTTTAAAGAAAGGAAAATAATATAATAATCAATTTTGAGATAAATGCCGTGTTTGTGAGTACCCAATATTCAGTAAGAGAGAGAGAGAAGGTGTGTGTTTTGTGTCGTGTCTGTATATTTTCCGAGACGTTTAATTACTACAAGTTTTTTGTTTCATCAAAAGACAAAATTTTCATACTTTTATTGCTTGAATATGAGGCTTTTGGCTGCTTTAATTGCATGTTTTTATTTTACGCGTTTTGTTTATGCAGAATAAGATTTATTTTATGCTTTACTGAGTGATTTCAAGATAAAACTGAAATGAATTTAGTCTAAACAACAACCAACACCAAAATGGAAAATAGTTGTTTGTGAAATTAGTAAGATTTATAAGGAGGCTTTGGTTATGGATGCCCCAAGGCATTGCCCGTCAGTCAACCACAAGCTGATTAAAAAGAGGACAGTGAGTAATTGGCAATTCTCTACAGCAACTCTTGGTTGCTTACGGATTAAAGAAAGGCGTGACGGTTAGGCTATGATGACTTAAATGATAAATTAAACATCCCTCACCATCTTTAACAGCCTGCCCATGTATCCTCTTCCCGTAGTCCTTATTATACTTATGCAGCTTGCCAGTACTAAGCTTGTACACCTGGAAGCCAGGGATACAGAAGCTATACTGCTGCTTACTCAGCTGGTACTTTATCTGCTCGTTCGCGATCTTTTGTTCCGAGGCCAGGGGGTCCCAGGTTCTCTTGCCTGGAAGGTTTTAGTAGAAGTGGTTAAATAAAGCCTATGTTATGAATCCCCATAATGCGAAAGTCGATCTGAGATTGAAGATTTGGGATTGTTTACGAACAGAAAACTAGGAGTTTAGCCGATTACTCGGGCATTAGTGGTACACTCATGACCATATTTTATTGATTTGCGTTTGATACAGTCAACTGCAATATTGTTAAAACCTCTTACCCTGCGCGACAGGACGCGGCCATATGTTACCTTTTTATTTCAACATAATTTTGTATTGCAACTGTTTGTTAACCCTCACTCTAAATCTATACTAATATTATAAAGAGGTAAACTTTGTATGTAATCTCTGGAACTAACAGTCGAAATTGAAAAATTATCTCTTTTTGCATTTGATAGCCCAATTCTTGAGGAAGGTTATAGGCTATTTAACATCACGCTGTGACCTTTAGGAGCCGAGCAAGACGAAAAAAGTCATAAAAAAACGCTAAGTGAAACCAAATAATATCGCGGGCGGGCTATAGGTCGGGGACAAGAATTTTCACGCGGACGAAGTCGCGGGCAGAAGCTAGTTATTAATATTATAAAAACCGGCCAAGTGCGTGTCGGACCACGCACAATGAAGGGTTCCGTAGTTGGGATAAATTTATCCCAAGAACAAACTTAACATTTTAATGTAAGTTGGTCGACTATTACTCGGTAACTTGTAAAGCCTACTTAGCTGTGATAGTTTTCCTTTTAACTTCGTTATACACCGTGGCATTTTAGTCGTCTTACAAAGACAGCCCACTTCACGTATCCAATGAATACTAATCAATCATGTAAAAAAAAATATTTTTTGAACATTTTTTTTTTTTTTTTTTAATATAATTATGACGCATGACATAGTTTAAAACATCCTGTTACGAGTGCAGTCCGACCCTTGTGATACAAGGGCGCCGCAGAATGGATTAAGTTTAAGGTGCAATAGTAAGAAACACATTTTTGCGTTAGGGTCGAATGAACTCTGATAAAGATGTCGCCGCTCCATTCCGCGGCGCCATTGTAACTCGCTCTGCTCGGAGACAGACTCTGAACAAAAATTAGCACTTTAAAGTTTAATCAAGTATTACGCAAACGGATTCCTGAATTGAAAAATGGTTTTCACAAACCCACAACATTTTTGAACGGCCTATCCTACGATACCCCACACAATGGGACAGACGAGAAAAAAATATCATCCCCACTTTACGTATAGGGGAGGTACCCTAAAAAAGTTTATATTGCAAGATTTTATTTTACCACTTTGTCGGCGTGATTAATATGTTTATTCATACCAAATTACACTTGCTTTCTAGCACTAAGAGTATCTGAGCTAATCCGCGGACATGGCGAAACTATAAGGGTTCCTTCTTTACCACGGAACTCTAGAAAGGCTTGTTTGTAAGAGGAAATCTCTGGAAGAATTAATCCCATTAAAAAAAAATCTTTAACTGATTGAAAGCTACACTATTTTCGAGTGTCGGTATTACAAGTCGCCGTATTTCCATCCATTATTATCCTCTACTCACCAATCTTAACATCCATGATACAGGGCTCCAGCATCCTCTCTGTAAGATCTTCCAGTATGATGTAGTCCTGCTCGAAACCGTTATACGTGTACTTGCGGCGCCCGAAATACTTGGCGACAGAGCCCCGCAGTTCTAACAGGTCGGGGTGGTCGGTGGTCGCGAGGCGCTCGTAGAAGTCTATCTCGCGCTTCTGAGCCTCTTTTATTATGGGCTTCATTATTGTGCCGTTGTTGCATTGGAGCAGACCTGGAAGCAGGGCCGGATTAACTATTAGGCAGAGTAGACAACTGCCTAGGGGCTCGCATCGGCTACCGCGCGCGCACAAAAGTGAAATTAAAGAGAGTGAACATTATTCCGAGGACATTGAGCCCGAGTTTATAAACGAGATGGTACAGTTCAAGTACTTCATCTTACAATTAGAAGCGGGGATTGCGGGGAAAGATAAAATTGTAACTGCCGCGGAATCGTTTACATTAATTTTTGATAATATGGTATAATAAACTTTTCCAAATGTAATGACAGCATTGCAAATATACAGAAGTCTGATGGTATCAAACGCAACGGGTAAAAGAAACTTTTCAAAATTAATACAATTAAAAAACTGTCTTCGTTCGTCAATGGTGCCTTTTCCCTTGTTCACAAACTAAACAAAATGTAAGTTCAGTGCATCTTTTTCTTTCTATTTCATTAAGAAAAGGACAAAAGATAAATTTTAGTTTAGTCCTGTCAATCAGCGCCTGTCAGTACTCCATACAAGTTTAGACGTGGTTAAAAACTTGCCTACTAAAATTACGTCAATTTACGTCAAGCGCTGATTAATTTGACAGGAATGTGTAATTTAAATGAATATTTTCGAAGATATTACCGATTTAAAATACAGGGACAGCGGTTGCGGCGGTACCGGGATTCTGTAGTATATTTATTTTAATATCAGCATTGCACCCGTGCGAAGCCGGGGCGGGTCGCTAGTTTATTTATAAAAAGATTATGCACAAGTAAAAAAAAAAACCGTACAAAGGCGGACTTAATGCCTGAGGCATTTTCTACCAGTCAACCTAAAGGTGATGCAGAGAGGAAATATGGCAGGTGCATCATAAGGGATAAATAAAACGAAAATAACTATAAAATCCAAGAAAAAATATATAGATATATACATACATACATACATATAAGCAGAATAAACTTTGTCAGGAGAAATAAGGATCGGTAGGGGAGAAATAACAATCAGTAGAGGAGAAAACGACCCCGGTGACCGGGTTTGTGTTGCCGGTCGTATTTGTAATGCAGGTTCTTCTAATTTTATATATTTTTGCGAAAGGAAATAAAATGCCGGTTTTCAGTTTCACCAGAAAAAAGCATAGAGCTCTGTTTTATTTTTTTATTTTTTCAAAAATGTTGGAGCATGGTCCATAGACAAACTGAGATTCTATAAAGGTAGGTCTACTTTCTTAAACCAAAGGAAATCACACATTCAATTTGCAACACCCTCCACAGCCCGAAAAAGATAAAGATATGCATTTAACAAAATGTTACAAACAAATTCAAAAGGACCAGAGCCTTATACTATAAAAAAATCAATGGGACCACAGCCATAAACTATGTAAATACAATCATCACATATTCTAATAATAAATAAAATGTGCAAGTATGTATTAATCAACTTGAATGTTGCCTAAATATAACCCAAATGACCTAGGTACCTCTAACTAGTTACACGTACACCATGGTTCTGTATAAGGCTTTTGATTGCGTAAATCACAATAATTACTTCTGAAACTTGACACATTAGAAATTTTTGCGCTAATCTTAGTAAAATCATATTTGAATGATAGACAAGTTCAAATAAATGATGTCAATTCCCAAAAACGGTATACTCCGTCATCCTGTGCTCGGCTACCTGCAAGGCATTAGCCTGTATCTCCAGTGGACTGGTCTGCAGTAGTAATGATGAGCATTGCTAGTATATTATATCTTAGAACTTACCCAAATACTTGGTATCCTCCGTCTTCCTATGACCAGCTACCTGCAAGGCATACGCTTGTATCTCCAGTGGGCTGGTCGGCAGCAGCATAGGCTTGGCCGTCATCTCGGTGTCTTGTCGCTTAATGTTGTAGTGCACTTGGTAGATCGAGCGCTGCCGACGTATGCTACGCCGCTTCGGGTTACACGATACATCGCTCATTTAGTCGTGTGCCTGGAAGGAAAAGAGTCAAAGAGATGACATGTTGTTATTTGATCTTTATGCAGTCCCTAGACGGCCAAAATAGTCTTTTTTTTATTCAATTTTCATGCTTGTCAAGCAATTTTGACCGTCTAGAAAAGGGATGGGCAAACTACGGCCCGCGCAACAACTCCTGCCCGCAAAGGGTTTTAACCTGGCCCGCCAACGTCATTTTGACATAAAAGTGTATTGCTCTCAGAATTTATGTTCTGGCGTTCGTGTACATTTAGGGCCATTGTTAAATCATATTCGAATTACTGTAAGATAAAAAAATTGCACTGGTGAGCTTCACGATTATTTTCACGGTGTGTATTTTAGCCTTCGAAGATTCTTACGATAAATTGCAACTTAAACCAAATGCATTTTTTTATTCTGGACCCTGAATTCCCTACTCTTTTCTGGCTCCTGATGAAAAAGTTTACCCACCTATAGTCTAGAACAAAGCTTGATGTGCTTGACAAGCAAACAACGTGCTTGATAATGCTGGATGAAAAATTATACTTTTGGAATGCTTGATTAAAAACGAATGCGGATGCTTGACTAGCATGCTTGACGTCGCGTCAAGCCTCGAAAGCGTGCAGTGTTGACCGTCTAACGACCGCATTATACTCGTAAATACATACATAAACTCAAGCCTATTCCTATGGATGATTACATATGCCTTTTGTTTTTGCACGCAAGTTGCAAGTACTATATACGCACCTGACCTTTCTGAAGAATATCACCAATAAGGTCATTAGGTAGGTATTTGTCCTTCTGGGATCCCTATACTCCCTGGTTATTAATCAGTCTGACCGAAGCGATGAATACACATAAAGATAACATAACGCTTGCACTCCCCAAAGAACGAGGGAAGACACGTAAGTACGTAAGTTAAAACTAGTAAGTTAAATTGCGTTAGTTAATTTCGTAACTAACTCGCACCGTCAAAACAGTATTGGCAAGTCGTAAGTGGATTAAAACTTGAGAAATTATTATAAAAGCCGACGACACAGTAACACTGCATGAGGCATATATAGGTACCATAATGGCTGATCTAAATGTATCATTTTATTATATGCTTAATATTCAAATGACGTTTGTTTCGGTGTCCTCTATTCTATATTTTCCTCAAATCGAACATCATAATTAGGAAATTAACACTACATAATAACAACACACTTCTTCCTGTGGTCCTTTCCTTATGAATGAAGCAATTGCTATCAGCAACAAAAATAAAAGCCATTTGTTAAAATGTATAACTACAGGTACCTTAGTTATTTTAGCACAGGTAAACCGCAACGTCCTCTTGCCTAATCACTTCCTCAATAAATCGTTAAAACAATCACCTACAATTTACAAGTTCTTGTAAATTTGTCACTTTATCGCTTAACTATGTTAATAGCACCTCATTAAGTTCTAATTTATATAGGTAACTAGCTTTTGCCCGTGGCTCCGCCTGCGTGGATGTCGGTTATCGCGTAAAAAAGTAGCCTATGTCCTTCTCCATATCCCAGGCTATATCTCTGCCAAATTTCATGACGATCGGTTCAGCGGTTTAGGCATGAAAACGTAACATACAGACAGACAGACTGAGTTACTTTCAAATTTATAATATTACTATGGACTATGGATTAGCAGAGCCTGCGATTTCACTTGAATTCTAGGAAAACTGTCACACGTATCCGGATTAATAGTAGATACCTTTCCTATATGGTAATACAGGTGGTCTACCTGTGAAATTTCATCCAAATCCGTGCAGCTGTTACAGCGTAATTGAGTAACAAACACTCACAAACACTATAATATCATAAGATTTTCTTTTGTAAAACAATACACAATTTCAGGAAATTCGTCAGTGCCAACCTCTCGTACCAGTTTATTTCACTAAAATACGGAGTCTGTGTGGCTATGCGGGTGTTTTCACATTCCAATAGTTATTGAACTAATGATTCACAGGTTTTTACATAAGCTGTTTACTTTACCTTATGTTATTCATGGCTAAGTAGAAATGTAAGTTATTTGAATACCTACTGTTAGTTTAATAAGTAAACGTTAGATATTTATTTGGTCGATTTACTTATGTCATTCGAAGGTGCATCGTCCGTGAGAAGTATCAGAGGTATGAAATTTAATCTCTGATATCTGCTTTTATCATATCTTGGAGTAACAATGTGAATGTGTAAATAAAGTTTTTCAATACTTGAGTGTTTTTATCTCTAGTCATTTATTGATGTTTTCCTATTCTTATTTTCAATAGGTAACACTCCATTAATATATAATCTTGTTCAACTTAACAAATCGGAAACTCAACTCATTACCTTTTGTAGCCATCTTGAAAGAGAAAAATAACGAAAAACAAATCACAACACAACAAAGAGAGGAAAACAATTGTTGAAAATGACAACAACAAAAACAACATGAATTGACAAATGACGAGGCACAAATGATTCTAAAATAAACCACAAATGACTGGAACTTTACTAATAATTATACCTATTAGAGGCGAAACACAGCGTTACGACGGAAACTATAAACGCAACTAAAAATATTCGCGACATTGAAGTAAGTACATTGAGGGATTTTACTTTTGTTTATCTAATCAACGTATAAATCAAGATTGACTTGTGTTTATCAATCGATATTTTTACGATGGACGTCGTTGATGCTGATAATAATATAAAATGACGGTATTCGGTGATATTATGTTTGTTTCACTCATATTCATAACTAGCTGCTGCCCGAGGAATCGCCCGCGTGGCTTTTTCTAAAATAAAAGTAGCTCAAGTTACTCCTTATAATATCCATCCATACTAATATTATAAATGTGAAAGTAACTCTGTCTGTCTGTCTGTCTATATGTTACGTTTTCACGCCTAAACCGCAGAACCGATCGTCATGAAATTTGGCAGAGATATATAGCCTGGGATGTGGAGGACATAGGCTACTTTTTTACGCGATAACCGATATCTACGCGGGCGGAACCGCGGGCAAAAGCTAGTCAGCTATATGTCAGTGAAAGTCCCGTCAAAATCGGTCCAGCCGTTTCGGAGATTAGCCGGAACAAACATACAGACAGAAAGAAAGACAAAATTGTATAAAATTGTTTTTTTTATTGTAAGTTCCGTATATAATTTTATTACCATTAATTAGCTGTTTTTTTGACATTACAAACAGACACTTAAATTTTATTTATTTGTATAAATAAAATGAAGCTAATAAATAAATAAATAGATAGATAAGAATATGGGTGCAGTAGGTAGGTACGTTTTGTCAGTCAACTTACATTAACATTTTTAAGTTAATGGTGCGCTTGCGCATATATGAAATAGGAAAAGAAAAGTTTCTAACAATAAAGCGTAGGTCAAAACTTGTACTTAGAAAAAAATAAAACAACTTTGATGAGCATTCAAAATACAACAAGCAGAAATTTAATTCAATTTTAACATTATAGTTGCTATTCATATTTATAAAATCCCTCGCCACTCTTCCTACCGAACTTCCCTTCTTCAACCAACTTATCTAAAAGCGGTATATGTTTAAACACTGGGTGGCCCGTCTTGTCGTACATGATACCCAGGATAAACTTCTTGGTATCCAGACCAGTGAAGTCAGCTAGTTCTAGTGGACCCATCGGATAGCCAGCGCCGAGTTTCATCGCTATATCGATGTCTTCTGCTGACGCATCACCTGCAAAGCGATTGATATCGTTATTATGATAACAAATAAAATTTAATAATCATTATTTAATTGTAAAAGCAATGAATCGTTTATTGATTGATTGAAGGAGATATAGACCAAGATTTGGAGAAGAATGAGTAAGCAGGAGTTATGTAAGATTTTGACGTGGTGTTCTAATTTTGGCTGTTCCTATGACGAAGCCCATCAAGAATTTCTTATAACGACCTCATTTTCCCTGTCAGATGAGCTGTTTTAAAACTGCTTTGCTTCATTGTTTTTATTGAGACAAAAACTTTTTCTAAAGAACTTGGTCAATGCGATGTACTTTGAAGAGATTACATGTACGAAGAATGAGTAACAATAGTCCGATAACGTCTCGCTGTTATCTGTCGGAAACTGTGAAATACCCGTTTCCTAGATATGAAGATTAAAGGAAGCCAGATACACCAATAAGCATCAGAACTATCAACATCTCAAGCAATATTATACATAGCCATTCAATATTTAGACTAGTGCTTGGCAAACCACCTAAGTACCTACTGTATTTGGTTTAATACCCAAAAATAAAGCGTAATAAAAACAAAAAGACAATTAAAGCAAGCAGCAGATGTAACAGGAAAAAAACCGGCCAAGTTCGTGTCGGACCTCGCACAATGAAGAGTTCCGTAGTTGGGATGAATATATCCCAAGAACAAACTTAACATTGTACTAAACTTGCAAATATAAGTTGGTCGACTATTACTCGGTAACCTGTGACGGCTACTTAGCTGTGATAGTTTTCCTATTAACTTCGTTATATATACTACTTCTGTGATTTTTTTCACATATCCAAATACAATAATTTAGCTGACACTTGACTCTAACAAAAATTAGCACTTTAAAGCTTAATATTACGCAAACGGATCCCTTAATCGAAAAATGGTTTTACAAACACGCAATCTTTTTGAACGGCCTATCCAACGATATCCCACACCATCGACTAGACGAGAAAAAATATATCATCCCCACTTTACATGTAGAGGAGTAGGTACCCCAAAAAAAATATTTCTCAAGATTTTATTTTACCAATTTGTCGGCGTGGTAGGTATGTATATTTATTTATTTATTTATTAAAACTTTATGCACAAGTAAAAACTGTACAAAGGCGGACTTAATGCCTTGGGCATTTTCTACCAGTTTACCTTAGGGTGATGCAGAGATAATACACAGTAGGTGCAATAACAGAAAAACAATTTAGAAGATATATATATATGATGTATATTGTATACCCATGCCAAATTACAGCTTTCTAGAACTAAGAGTCTCTCGAGCTAAGCCGCGGACAGACAGAGATACAGACAGACTAGACAGATAGACAGACAGACAGACGAACATGGCGAAACTATAAGGGTTCCTTGTATACTACGGAACCCTAAAAATGTCTAAAAATTATGACTAAAATCACAGATATACTTAGACAAAAAACGATAGACAACGATGTACTTACATTTATTTTTACTTCTTTATCGAAACACATGTATAAACACGACACGATTACATAATAATCCGTAAAAGCAATATGTACGGTCAGCATAAAAAAGATAATTGTATAATGCGTAACTAAAACTTCATAATATTCATTAATTATGTATTTGTTACAAATTATAATAGAGTAATCAATACTTTAATAAAGCGAGGTATTACATTTAATCTTAATAATAATGATGATATAAGATTATGTCATAATTCTGAATATTTATAATGACTCTTATGTTTGCTGACCGTACATGACACTAAGTTAGTATCGGACTATCGCCAGATAATGGTACCTAATCAGTTAAGTTCATGGATTTAATGCAATTATTTAATTGATTTGGTAAGGTTTAGTTTTTGTGACGCAGTTAGTTAATAGTGTGACGTAATAATACGGTAATGCCATAATAAAAACACTGATAATATTATTTTGAGTATTCATAAATAGGGCTAGACTCTTTTATTGCTCCAGCACCGGTTGCAGAGGCACACCCTAGATCAGGGGCTCTCAACCATAATATACGCGCCCCCCCCACAAATTCCCCTACCTTTCTTTTAAAATCACTACGTCCCAACGAGGTACTTTGTCTACATATGCAGAAAAGCATGTAAGAGCGAACAAAAACGAGCGCGAAAATTTTGCGCCCCCTCGGATATATTAGATTTTCTTTTGATCTTTTAATTATTATTATTTATTTTTTTTTTTTTTATTACTCAAGAACTATGAGAATGCTTAATGCAAGAGCGAGTGAAGCGAGATCGAATAATTTTGCACAATTTCGTATACGTTACATTTTTCTTTTGAACACACAGAAAAAGGAGTTCCTTTGTCGACTTTTGCAAAAAAGCTGAAGAATTAAGAGCTCGAAAATCTAAATATAAGCGCGTCGGATATGTTTGGTTTTATTTTGACCATTCGTACAGAAATAGGAAAACTTATTTTGACGACTTATGCAGAAAAGCTGAAGCTCATATTACAGCATCTAAGTATTATGAAACGTTTTGGAATCTAGCCTTAACGTTTTCTAACACCAATACAATAAAATTGTATAAATATTTAGTTTATTTTTGGAGCCGCCGCGCATCCCTAACGGTCTTTCTACGCTCCCCAAAGGGGCGCGACCCAACGGTTGGGAACCTATGCCCTAAATTATATTATATTTTATGGTTTCTCCTACCTAGCCTTGTGTTCCAGAGAGGTCATTAAAATGCCAAATTTGATTTAGTAACTCATTTATGTAACGAAAGTGAATAACAAACAAACAATGATGATAAAAAATACAAATTATAGAAACATATTTATTTCAACAGCACCAATAAATAAATTAACAATTACTTCTTATTATATTTATAGAATCCTTCGCCGGACTTAATTCCGTACTTCCCCTCTTGCACCATTTTGTCAAGCAGCTCGATTGGCGCAAACACTGGGTTGTTGGTCATGGAGTATAGTGCTTGTTGGGCCAACCGGTTGGTGTCCAACCCAGTGTAGTCGGCCAACTCGAAGGGCCCCATAGGAAGGCCTGCGCCCAGCTTCATGCCAATGTCTATGTCTTCCTTTGTGGCATCGCCTGAAGTGTGAAATAATGGTGATGAATATTTTAAAGACTATTGCAATAAAAGATGAATAATGTTAGAATTTTTATGAGATCTATATTTCAAAGCAAGCATTATTTTATTACTCTTGACCACAGATAGTATAATACTACGTACAGATACCCAATCCCATACAAAGAAATGACACCTCCCTAAGTCTAGCTATTGAGCAGGCTATTTTTCGTCCTCCATTTTTTTACAGATGGCAGCATCAGCGACTCACTAATTGCCAGAGACTGTAGTTACAACGCCATCTAGGAGTCGGCCTCAGATATGACGGAAATAGAATTGACATTAACAGACAGAATAGCTACCTACTTTCGAAAATAAAATAAGATAATCTTTGTTTCAGATAAGCAACATCCTTAAGGGAAAACGTTTCGTGCATTCCTTTTGCATATACCCAAAGTCTCAAATTTAGATAATTTATGTAAACAAAGGGGATAACATAACAAAAAAATATCTTCGTAATGGTAATTCACATAAAATGGCGAAAAAAGAGGTTCCATTTTCTTTTAAGTACTGATTTTAAGACATAATAATTAAAAATAATCATACCGTAATTATTTTTATAGATTTTCGGTTTTAAACAAAGTTATTTAAAAAAGAAGATTTTCTGGTATAAAATATTTTATGATACTGGTAACAATGCAGGAGATCCAAACATTTTCAAATTTTTTACATCTTCAACAACACTAATATTACAACTCTCATTCATAGATTCATATTGTAAGTAGCATACCTAGCCACATTTTGGATGAAAACGGCTGTAAACTGTTTCGAGTGGAAATTGATTTTGGGAGGCCTACGTCTAGCACTGGACTTAAAAGGACTGATTATGACGATCATATGCCGTGTCTCCGACATACTACACAAAACATTGTTTGGCAACGGTATTTTGTTTGCATAGTTCTTATAATTAACTCATAATATAATAATAATATATAATAAATAACATAACATATAATTAATTAACTTATATTCACTTTAATTTTAGCGATGACTATTTACAAAAAGAAATATGATTCAAACTCAAACTCAAAGCATTTATTTCAATTAAACCATTTACAGGCACTTTTGAATTGTCAAAGAGACGGTCAGTTAGTCAGAGTCGGCAAGTTGAAGCTAGATGCCCATTCCAATACGTAGATCACTATGGAGAAGAACGGACAAGAAACTCCAAGGACACTCTTTTAAATCAAGATATTACATAATCCTGGGTACATTATTCTTGTTGCTTCTATATGTGAGACAATGTAAAAACTAATAAAACAATTCAAAATATAAAATTACAAATTAAAAATAAGCCCTGGCAGTCAAGAGATGACCAGTCCCAACTGACGGCGCCCGTTCACGAACATGACGCATGGATCAGCACCATCCAGCTCAACCATTTTGTAGGGAACCGAATGATCCAACACACGCGCCACCATCAGTGAAACATTTAAGTGAGCATGACATACTCTCAACTGCCATGCTCTTTCAAGTCAACATAAATCATAATAACATAGTAAACGACTCATGGTATTCACATTTACAAAATTGAAAAAATGCTGCTAAATTATACAGAACTATAGTTTGCAATGTATTTGAGAGATTAATAAAAATTTACTATATTTAAAATGTTTAGTACCACTGTCCTGTCATGTTGACAGTGACATTTCTTGACATTACTTTGTTTACATAAATTATCTGAATTAGAGACTTTGGGTATAGAATGTTTTATAGATCCAGGCACAGTAAAAGGAAAAAAAAAATGTTAATTATGTACCAAAAACATGTTACTAGAATTATTTTCAAATCTTTGACAAATTGAGTAAAAATTACCAGTATATATGCCTTTATTACATAAGTAGACAGAGCTTTAAACATGACGTTAGGTGACTGTTTTGTTGTGTCTGTTGTGTTTATGCATGAATTAAGCATGTTCAGTAAAACATAATAAATATACTTACATAAAATATTTTAATATAAACCCATCCATAAAAAAATCCAAACAAACTTGATATATTTTTAAACCACATAGACAAGTACCAAAGCGCCAACAACAGACAACGTAAGAAATCCAGTTCCTTTTAAATTGTTTTTTTTTAGCCTATATTGTGTCCCACTGCTGGGCCAAACCGACCCAATCCTCTCTCTCTACCTCTCCTTTAAATTAATTAATTAAATAAATACATAAAACAAAATACCCTACAAAATGCGCGAGGAAGAGATCTTTTTTTCTCTCTCTAATGTATGTAGGCGAAAAATGTAACACACACTAACAGACTCACTTTCCCATATGAATGTGGGATGTGGATATTATATTGCCAGAGTAGAATACCAAGTTGAAGCCATTGTCTGGTCGAACATTGTTGTTGCATACAGCTGTTAATGGTTTAACGCCTTTCCATTTTACCATAACGAATCAATCAAAACTTGTTTAACGCTTTTATAACCACCTCAAAAAAGCCGGGAAAGATACAATACCGTGAGAAGCCCAAGTACAAAGACAAAATTAAAAACCCAACAGCACCAAAGCCACACCAACCTCTTTCCAACATCCTGATGGCCTCAGAAGAGTAAGGTCCCAGCAGCCTGTTGACGACGAACCCGGGCGTGTCCTTGCAGGTGATGCAGGTCTTGCCCACAGCCTTGCCCCACTCCATCATAGCCTGGTACGTCTCCTCGGAAGTGTTGTCGCATTTGATAACCTCTAGGAGACGCATCACGGGTACCGGGTTGAAGAAGTGGAGGCCGCCATACCTGATATTTTTGGGGTGAAAATTTTAGTTTGTTATATTAATGTACTTTTGGCTAAGCTGTTGTAATTGTTTACGACCAATCAGTTGATAGGGTGAAATAGGCTTTCAGGAACTGGAGCCAGTAGGCCCATTGAGGAACAAGGAACATAATAAATTTAATGTATGTTTTAAAACACGATACGAGTACATTCGGAATTTTTGGCTTAAGGCTGCAGTCTTGCAAAATTCACTCGCGGTGAGTTATTTGCGCAACTTTGTATTTTTTTTTTTAAACAAATTAATGAAATAACATGAAATATTATTATTGCACAGAAATAAACATAATATAAGTAATAGCTAGTAATTTTTTTTTAGTACATCGAGGTGGATTATGTTAGGTAAATCAAGCGTTGAATACAGCTCTTTCTGCCCAACAACATTTCGAGGTATGTTTGTGCTCCTACTTTAGGGTAATTAAGAATTATTTTCAAAATCTGTTCAGCGCATAATTAGCTGAACATTCTCGTCTTCAAAATGCGCTGATTCATTTTTTCTAATTATCTTTCATTTTCTTATTTTGGAGGTCACAAAGTCATCAAAATTCTCTGTTTTTATCTCTTATTAAACGGTTACAATCTCAAAATACCCAATAAGATGCTCGGCGCGTGGACTCACCGCACGCGATTGTTACATTGCGCTCTAGAAGATTTTTAGGTCTTTTGAGATTATTATTATTGTCAGAGTAAGGTGATTTTGGTGTGTTTTTTTTTTGTATTTGCTTTATTGAACCTTTGGCATCAAAATAATCTAATTATTACATGCATATGATGCATTGTTATTGAAATGAAATGTATGTAATTATATGAAAATGAAAGATAATTAGAAAAAACTAATCAGCGTATTTTGAAGACGAGAATGTTCAGCTAATTATGCGCTGAACAGATTTTGAAAATAATTCTTAATTACCCTAAAGTAGGAGCACAAACATACTTCGCAATGTTTTTGGGCAGAAAGAGCTGTATTCAACGCTTGATTTATCTAACATAATCCACCTCGATCTACTAAAAAAAAAAAATACTAGCTATTACTTATATTATATTTATTTCTGTGCAATAATAATATTTCATGTTATTTCTTTAATTTGATTTAAAAAAAAAATACAATGTTGCGCAAATAACTCACCGCGAGTGAATTTTGCAAGACTGCAGCCTTAAACATAGTAAGTGCGTCGTTATGAATTTTTATTACTTATTCATGGGGAAATTGCTTAAGTTTCTCATTAATAAATAATAATAGGAAATAGGATAGATAGATAGATAACTTACTTGTCTTTCCTTTTGATTCCGGAACCAATGGCATTGACTGAGATGCAGGAAGTGTTGGTCGCGAAGATCGTGCGAGCAGGCGACAGCTGAAATCATAAAACAAAAATGATGTAATACCCCATTACTTAAGAATCCAACAGAGCGCATCCCAAGTGTGTTAAAAATGGAGCACTGATGGATTTTTGTTGAAAATCCAGTTCGCGGTAAAAAAACTTCGCTTTTAAAAACTGACCGTGAGAACGTGGGCTAATTAATCGTCAGGTAAGACAATGGTGCACAACGTTAGACAAATTAATAGCTAGATTCACCTTGCACTTTATCATAATTTATTCTTCATTCATTAATTTATAATTTAAATGACGTGCATTTGAATTAACTTTATATAAAATTTTAACTTTCCCTATGTTTTCATCAATTTTTTTTTAAAAGCTCTCAATCGATTGCGTTCTCAGGTAGGCCGCTGCAAACACAATCTCTCGAAGTGGGGGATTACTGTCTCATCCAACACCCAGTGCGAGTGCGGTGTTTCTGATCAGACCATGTCCCACCTGCTGGAGTGTCTTATGTGCCCGTTCACTTGCACTAAAGAAGACCTAATGAACGCCACTGATGCTGCAATTAACTTGGCCACCTATTGGGCTCCAACAATATAATAACTGGGTACCATCGACACGAAAAGAACATCTAATTTTTTGTAAAAAAAAACCTGCAATCTCCCTTCCATTAATTTCTAAATTGTTTAGCATAGATCTTTGGAATTTAAAAGTGCTAAAAATACCTGCCCAGATTTCGTTATCAGCTCTTAATGGAATATTCATAATGTTAATTACTTGAGCCTCCAAATCTTACCACATCAAGCTTATTAAACAGCTCCTGCTTAACATCCAGCTTCTCCACAATAGCTTCAACAATCAGGTCCACATCAGCTCCATCCTCCAGCTTGGTAGACACCCGAATCCTATCAGCGGATTCCTTTACAAAGCTATCGATCTTGGCTGCATCACCCTTGTACAACTTCTTGCCAACCCTGGTCAGGTTCGTGTGGATAGACTGCTGAGCTTTGTTCAGGAGGTCAGCATTGATGTCTATGATAGTCACATTCTGGCCGGCTTGTGCTGCAACCTTTAGATTTGAGATTAAAAGTAATGATAAGCGTTTGTTGTCTATTAGCATTTGGGAAAGTTAGGGGTTTCTGTGATTTTCTGATAAGTTGAGAAGTCATGAAATAAAAAGTTTAAGTATTCATTTTAAGTTCTATGTAGTTTCTACTAAAAAAAAAGGTGTGTATTTCTGTATGCAATTTATTTTATTTCTTCCATTGCATAGGATTTACTTGTCATGTGTTTTATGTCATAATGATAAATAACATATCTGTTATCAATAACGGTTTATCTAAGTGGATTAAAGATAAACTTTACAACACTTATTTATCCTCAAGTAGAAAAACTAGAGGTATGGATGGGTACCTACAGGTTATTAATTTTTTTTAAATGTGCTTATCAGGAATTCTTTCAATTTATTTGTTCTCCCATAGGTACCTATTAACACCGTTATTTGAAAATATTGTAAAGGCCAATTATTTTTAAAAGAGTACCCATGGAGTTTCATGCCAGTTCTTCTCCATAGGACATGACCAATCAGAACTGTGCAACTAGCTTCTGACCTATCATAAGTGCCCATGTAGGTTTATGTGAACTAAAATATTTTGATTTTGAAGACAGTTATTACAATTTAACAGAATTTTATTTATTTGTTTATTAAAATTTAAAATTTGTTAAAAAATTATCACTAAAACACATGTATATCGATTTATCAAAGTTTTTAATTACATTGGCAATTTCAATTAACTCTCTTGGCCAGTTATAGTTTGACCCTACTATGTGACCCACACAGACAGTAGAGAGTGCAATAACCTTAATTATGCCATTTCACAAAAACACTGTACTATAACTATGTACATTGAAGTAGGTACATAAAATGCAGTAACCTAATTATTTTATAAAATATTTTGTCTATGAGCTTGGGTTTCAATTAAGCAAATAAATTATTAAGAAAGAATTTCAAACAACTTGTAGTATTTCATTTGTGCATCAGAAAAATAGTGTCTGTGTGAACAATGTTGGAATGTGCTACAAATAAATGTCTGTACACAAGCTACAGATAACCTATTGTATCATAAGTTTTCTCTAGTTTTTTGTGAATAATTTAATAAAACACAGTTATCAAGTTTGCAGCAACTACATAAGTAGTTGAGTAAAACTGATAGCTAACACTTCCTAGTTGTAATCCAACTTATGTATTCTGGTGAAAGTTTCTATAGTTACTTACATATTTAGAAGTTAAGAATATCACTTACCTGAGCGATTCCAGACCCCATAAGGCCTCCGCCGACAACAGTTACCGTTTTAATAGCATTTAAAGACGTGGAAGACGAGAAATTTCTCGTTATACCGATTAATTTATTCATATTGAATGATTTGTATGTGTTATTCGAACGAAAGCCGGTCGCGCAATGACGTATTGCAATAAACAACTCGCAACTACTCGCAAGTCTTCAAGTCGCAGAACTTTGCACTCAAACTTGAAACTCCAGGTTATATTTCATACAAAACGATGCGTAAAATATAACCGGTTTGTTTATCAAATATATTATCGCTAAATTATTGTAGGTATTCGAACATCGCTGGGACAAAGTGCAAACACTGATAAAATATGAAGCCTTATCAAATACATCCTTGCCTCTACTTCTGCAATCTCACATACCTGCCATAAAGGGATGTGTTTCTTGATATGATAACACAACACATTTTGATAATTTGTAAATAAAGATTGAGATAAGAAAAATTTAAAGGTTTTTTTGGAAAATGAGAATGTTTATTTATTTGTCAACGTTTCATTTCCACGTTCTTTTCTGCGATATAGTTTCTCGTTTCACCATTACAGCAGGTCTTCATTCAAAGGGAATATCGACAGTTTACTGAGCAAAAGTTATGATAAAAACAACAAAATAACAGCACGGTACAATTTGTATTTGCTTAAACATTGGAGAAAACATTTATGTTAAAAAACTTTTAAAAGTCATTAACTTTAACATTATTGCGTATAATGAAATGCTTGAAAACCACATGTTGATCAGTGTTGCCACCTTGCAGAAAACTTTTTCACTAGTTTTGGTCTGAAATTTCACCAGATTTAGCGATATTTTTAACTTAAAAAATCCCCAGAATTCACTAAATAATTTAAAATTAAATCACAAGGTAAGTCAAAAAATATTTTAATTCTGAATACAATGAATAAAAATAAACATGACAAAACTAACAATCAACTTCAAAAAAGTACTTCTGTTGGTAATTCTTCTTCATCTTGATCGGTTATTATTGCAGATGTAGACGGCTAAGATGGATCATCAGTTTTTCAGTTTTTTTTAAATTTAAATGAGTATTCAGAAATGCTTCCAATAGCAGTAATTACATTAGCCGGGAGCTCGTAACTGTAACAGTTCTTCTTCATTATATTTAACAGATTTCTTAAAAAAAAAAGAAGCTATTTAGAGTGTTTACAGCCATTTTGTTTCTAAACCAAACAAAGACGTCTAAAGCTACGTTCCGAAAGAGGTAATTTTTACTCGGCAAAGTGTATCCTGGATCCAAAACACAACATTCGATAAATGTCACTAAAAATCATCAAATAATTTTTCAGTGATTTTTTTTTTCAGATTATCACTATCTAACTCCTAAAATTCACTAAATCTAGTGACAAAATCACTAAAGTGGCAACACTGATGTTGATTTTGACATTGTCACTATGCAATAGTTCAGAAACCAATTTGTTTACCAAAATCTTTTGAGTGCCATTCAGCTGATGCAGTTGAATCACAGAACGTAAATGCTCCTAGCGGAGAGGAGAGCTCTCTCAGACCACTACATTGATTAGAGAATTACATATTTATGTAGGTAACTCTAATCAATGTAGTAGTCTGAGACTGATGAGTAAAGGATAGTTTACCTATTTTATTAATATCTAGCTGACCCGACAGACTTCATTCTGTCAAAAGCTATTTGACTGTGGCAGTTTGTCTACGCGCAAAGGAAATATAGTATAAACTCCACTACTGTCGCCCCTACTCTACCCTACCTACCTACCTTACCCTACCCTACCTACCTACCTTACCCTACCCTACCTACCTACCTACCTACCCTACCCTACCCTACCTACCTACCTTACCCTACCTACCTACCCTACCCTACCCTACCTACCTACCCTACCCACCTACCCTACCCTACCCTACCTACCTACCTACCCTACCCTACCCTACCCTACCCTACCCTACCCTACCTACCCTACCCTACCCTACCCTACCCGACCTACCTAAAACCTTAAAAGAAATATGATAAAAGCCTATTCTCAGACCTACCAAATGATGACTGACACGTTATGCCAAACGTCATAAAGTTACATTAGAAGATAGATAAATATGATTACATTTTATTAGAAAAGTTAATTTAATACTTATGGTCGATTTCTTAAAACTTTCATTATTTTTTTTTATTATTTTTTTCTTACATATGAACCTTTTTTGTCCTGGCAATAACAAACACAACAAAAAAATAATTAGCGAAATCGGTCCAGCCGTTCACGCGTGATGATGATGATGATGGGGCTCCCTTCTCCGCACTTAGGCGTCCCCCACATTAGGCGTGCGCGTTCCTCGGGCGTGTGGGCGACGCGGGCTACGCGTGCGCGCCTCGAGCGCGCTGCGTAAGCGTCGCGTGTTGCCGCCGTGTGACGTGTGTGCAGCGAGCGCGCGGCTCGCTCGCGGCGCTCGCCATGGCGTTTAACCCCCTTCAGTCAGTAAACAGTAGCGGGTGGCGGGGATAGCGGGCGAAGGGAAGAACGCAACTCGAGCGCCGCGTGCGCGTCGCGTGCACTCTTTACACACGCCGCAGGGCAGCAAAACGCGACGCACACGCAGCGCGCTAGAGCCGCGCGCGTGGCGCCCGCGCTACTCACACGCCCGAAGTACGCGCACGCCTAATGTGGCGTCAGCCTTAGACTCTCATTTGGTCCGTTGTGCGTGGGGATTCTGGCTAACAAAGCCAGCCTAGCTGCGCCCGGTCACGCGTGATGCCATGACCAAGGGAAATAGGATTTCATTTTTATATAGATAGATTTTGAGCTGATATAAAGTGTAGGCATTTTTGTTCATATAGCATTTCCAAAAGCTTGTGTCATTGATATATAATACTTATCATACTCTATGGTCATTGACATATACACTTGTAATGGAGGTCTAGAGTTTCTGAACGATTGAAAACGCAAAGCTACTATTTTTCCTTTTCTCACTTGCTTGTTCTCATCAGGAAAACTCACTTAAATTTCACCTATTTATGTGTTATCTGTAGGACGGTACTTTCACTATTATTTTCTTTACAAAACTTCAATGAACCCGAAAGGCCAGCCATTTTAACGATCTTTGAAATATTTGGAGTCGGTCTATGTGTTGAGTTGAGTTGATTTATCCTACCACTTGTGTTGGATAAAAGGTGAAGACTGAAAATGATTAGAGAAAGTAGTGAGTTTATTACGATAACGGTTAACTATAGTAGGGACCGGCAAGTATCTGATTTGTTATCAGACAGTAGTGGAGGGTCATTGTCGAATTTTTTATGGACGAAACGCAACCGTTTTCCCGACGACGAAAACGGTTCCAAGAAACGGTCGTCGTTGCAACTGGTTTGAAGACGGAACTTATCCCGCATAGAATAGAATTGCGTTTTTTCGACGTTTTCATCGAGTGAAATAGTTGCAGTTTCTTAGTTCTTACGACTATCAACGATTTGAAATATATGAATGGTTTCAATGTCTCCAACAACGCCATAATTACGGTAAACCTACCGTAATTTGAACATATCTACCACTTACCGTAGACATGTTCAATTCTACCATAATTTCGACTATAAGAGTGGCGAATTAAACAATGTTTTAAAATGAAAACACTGTATAATTCCCTGGGGTATTCCCAGTACAATCAACTTGTGTGTATGACAAGTAGATGAAACATAAGCGACCAAATTACGAAGTTATTGAATACAGTACTGGAGTAGACACATTTGTCGCGACGTTTAGATCGCGAAGTAAAAAGGTAACCAAATTAAATTAATATATGAAGCGAAACATGTATCAAGCGAGACATAATGGCTTGAGGTGTGTGCTTCAATCCATTGAGTATAATAATAGTGGCATGAGGTGATCTCTGGCAACATCGAACCCATAGAGCATAGAGATCACCATAAACAAAGAGTTCATATAGTTGTTGGTTTGGCGCCCTCCGGTACACTTGGGATGCGCCATATTTAATTCAATATCTAGTACAAAGTTTAAGTGATTGGTGCTTAATGCGAGGCGTCCAGCTAATGGCAGCTCACCGGAGAGATATTTAAGCTAAGTGGTAGCACTAGACAATAGTGTAGTGATTCCCAGCCGGTTCTAGATTTCTAGTTTTTCTGAAGGAGCTAATTGGACCCAGTTAAGCAGAAAAGATCCAGCCAACGTTTCATTACTTTTGAGTAAATGCAGTTTAAAGTTAGGCAGAGAATAAAAAAATCGTATGATACTGTACCTATTTGAAAGTTAGTAGTGTAGTAGGCCATTAAATATACATTATTTTGAAAGTAGTATATTGTACATTTTCATATGAAGAATATCTGTAATTCCTGAAAAACTATGCGTGGATCTTTTATGCAAAATACAATATTACAATAATAAACATTGGTTTAATGTGTGGTTCATTTTAGAAGGAAGGAAATTAAAATCTGTACTTATATAAAAACAGTTTAATGAGAAAAACTAATTGAAATTGTTGCTTTGAGATGAAAAAAAATATATAAAAAAATGAATCGGCAATCACTGGTTGGTTTTCCAATTTATTTAAGCAATATCGCTTTCCTCAGCTTCAAACTCTACCTCAAAATCAGGTTCGACACCAAATCCATCAATGTCGTCTTCTACATTATTGTCGCCCGTTAGATTTTTGTAGAAGGTGTGAGCATCTCGTGGAATTAAATGCATAAGGCTTTTGATATCGCTCAATTTCGCAGCTGCTATAGGTTTACCATTTGGCCAAAGCATATTCATCATATCTCTGGAAAATCGGCACGGTTGGCGCAGTGGTTAAGCGATGGACTGCTGCGCTGCGTGTCGCGGGTTCGATTCCCGCACGGAACAAATATTTGTATGACCTACAATTAGTTGTTCCGGGTCTGGCGGTTTGTGTATGTGAGTTTAAATGTTTGTAAACGCACCCACGATACAGGAGAAATTCCTAGTGTGGGGCAACGTTTTTAAAAAAAAAGAAAAAAAAAAGAATTAAGCGTTGTCTTCCACGTTGACGTTTTTTCAGATCCACCTCTTCATAATCATCCTCTAAACTTTGTCGCATAAACAAGGAAAACATTGCTTCCTTTTTCAATAAAATTTCTTTAGTTTTAAGCCAGGATATTTTCTCACCAGTAATAGATTTTTTTCTATTAGTGATTGTATTCTCAAGATTTGCTGATCCAAGAAAATCTTTGGCTTCCATTCTGTGCACTTGAAGAGGTTTATTTTTTTTGCAGGTTCTCATTGTGTTCATATAATCTTCAGGTAGGTAAACTCTTTGTTGGTGTTTCAAAGCACATTCTATTTTTTCGAAATCGGTGTCGTTAGGCAAGAAGCTGTGTCCAGACTCTAAAAATCTAATACAAATTTGTTGTAATGTTGGGTGATCATTTAAAAAAGCTTTAAGCATAAGGGTGAGCTTAATGTTCCTATTTTGGCCGCCGCAGGAATCGCTCCACAAAATAAGATTGGTCACTCCTTCTTTCAATCTTTCAGATAGGTGTTTAATAAGACAAGAACCTACTTCCTGGGAGCCTCTCCCAGCTTCACCTTCTACCCAGATGTTGTTGTTGGCTCCTTAAGTTTTTGAAATAAAGTGAGGTATCTATTATGCAAAAAGATCCAAACTGCGTGGTATGAAAAGTATACAACAATTATTGAGACTTTTAAAAGTTTTCAATAGATCCATGCAACATGAATCTTTAAAAAAAAAAAAATCTTATTAATATCTGTGTCCAAGCAACATGGTACTTTTTGCATTTTTCAAAATTGGTGATTAGGGGATGGTATCTTTGACACAGTATAACTTTTGTTAGGTTAATGTGATCAAACTGCCTGGATCTTTTGTGCATATATGAAACTTGATGAGTACATTATGGATACGTAGATAACTCGATTTTACAAAATTGTGGGTTGGATCTTTTCTGCTTAACTGGGTCCAATTATTGTCCAATACTAAGAAGTTTCTGTTACTCTTAAAAGTCGGTTACATTAAGAGGTTTTTCGATGCTGCAATGAGGCTGCATGCGAAAACCTCGAGAGTTGGACAAGGCGAAAGGCCGTGATCAGTCCGTGATATAGTTGAGACCTTCGGTGCTCCAATACGAAGTCTCTGTAAAACAAGTTATATGATTGTATGTACTAAAGGCGAAAGGCCGTGATCAGTCCGTGATATAGTTGAGACCTTCGGCACTCCAATACGAAGTCTCTGTAAAACAAGCTAAATGATTGTATGTACTAAAGGCGAAAGGCCGTGATCAGTCCGTGATATAGTTGAGACCTTCGGTGCTCCAATACGAAGTCTCTGTAAAACAAGTTATACGGTTGTATGTACTAAAGGCGAAAGGCCGTGATCAGTCCGTGATATAGTTGAGACCTTCGGTGCTCCAATACGAAGTCTCTGTAAAACAAGTTATACGGTTGTATGTACTAAAGGCGAAAGGCCGTGACCAGTCCGTGATATAGTTGAGACCTTCGGTGCTCCAATACGAAGTCTCTGTAAAACAAGTTATACTGTTGTATGTACTAAAGGCGAAAGGCCGTGATCAGTCCGTGATATAGTTGAGACCTTCGGTGCTCCAATACGAAGTCTCTGTAAAACATGTTATACGGTTGTATGTACTAAGAGGGTATAAAGTACATACAACTGAACTGTATCTACTTGGAGATACTTAGGGTTCCGTGTTGCACCTAAATTTGCAGACTTGGCTGCTCTTTAATACCCAATCAATTATGATGACCATGAGAGCATGTAACCGAATTAATCTTAGCAGATATGTATGTATGTGAAGCTACACTTAAGACATCAGAAACGTTTATGTATGTATATCACTTATGGAACGGTTGGAATCAATTTAATTTTAACTACAGGTGGCGGGCTGAACGATGGAGCGAACCAGTAAGAACTAAAGTCGATTAATGCGAAGCAATTCTCCCAAGATATTGAAGATTCTTCTCGGAACAAACCCCAGGTACAGATAATTAATCAATCTCCCACAAACACAATATAAATATTCTCGCCGCCGCTACGTCCCTGATTCTACGCAGTTGAAGTAGCGGCGACATGGTGGAGATGCTGGGATATGAGAGGAATAATTAATAAAATATTATTTAAACAAGATTTGGTTATTAAAACTCGAAGTTCTTACTGGTGCTGCCATCTGTGAAAGCTCCGTGTAAAACTAATATCAAAGGTTGAAGAAACTATGCTAAATGTTGATAAGGTTTGATACACGTTTCGCTGATATTGACTCTAATGAAATTGAATATTTCTCAGTGTAATTATCTTCAGATTGACTATCACAGGTACATAAACAAGTATTGTTAAAAAATCCATTATGATGGATTATTACGACAACAAAACCTAGATGGCGTTACTTGTCATTGAAACGAAATGTTTTGTTAAGTTTATTTCTATGTTTATGAAATAAACTAAATGGTGTTGGTTTTATTTCATTTATGATTTATCTCGGATTCGAGTATTCATTAGTTTGCAAAGATACGAAATCGATTTATCATTGTGTGCATTACAGAACCTGAAGCAAACATGATTATGACAATTGACAACACTTTTCAATGTTGGTACACTACGACTGTTTTCTGACTTTCGGTGTGAAATTCAATTTGATTGTTTTGAAAAAGTTTAATTGTGCCAGTGTTTGTGAGACTAAAATATCTACGGCTTATCGATTCAGCCTACGTCGGGATAAAATAACAAGTGTCCCTATGTGAACAAAAAGGTCAGTACAGTCTGTTTAGATGTGTGTTGATTAAAAATTTCGAATTAGTGTTCACAGTTCGTAAAGTTATGTGAAATTGTTAAATGTAGTAATTACATGTAAATTCTCCCTTCTATCTCGGCGGCATAGCGTGAGATTATCAGAAAACTATCAAAACGGCTCGTCCAATTTAATATGGTCAGCCGTCTACAACAATAGGAAAATTAAATATTGTTGGGAGGCAACTAAACATACACACATACGTACATGATAAAATCTGTGCACTTATCCTTCTGTCAGGATATATATATTTAAATATTATGTTCTGTTTATCCTTCCAACACGACCAAGATTGTTGGGCATTGGAGGTAATTGTCATTGAAAAGGGGAGGTCCGTTACTACACAGTAAAACAGTGGTCAAGGGTAGGGCTATTCTAATCCTATCCCTGGTGTTGAAGCAATACGCTATGAAGGAAAGGTATTGTGGATAATGTAGTGCAGACGAGTCTGCATCTCGTGTCTCGACGGTCAGTCGAGTAGTTGGCCCATGAAATATGGTGCATGGTTAGCCCATTGTGTAATGTGGCACGAATATGGCATGGCGCCGTCCGGTAAGGCTTCGGCCTAATGTGAAAGGCCCTTGTAACCAGTTAAAGAGTTTCTTGTAAGTCGGTACCAAAGATTTCAAACAAAATATATTGTGGATGAGTACTATGGGTACACATGATGAACACAAATATTTGTTTATGATGGGGGTTCGAACCCACGAACTCGACCTCTGCAAGCAGAAGTACTGCTGACTAGGCTTCGGTGTCATCAATACAAATAAATAATTATTGAGATATTACAAAAGTCTGTACTCTGTAGGTACATTATGGTATCTGTTAACAGAAAGCACACTGTATGAGAAGAGTGATGCTTTCTTACTGTGTCCATTATTTATTCTATGATTGATGCACTCGGTGATTGGGTATTATGGGTGATTGTGTATTATGTTAAGAGCGTTCTGAATTATTAAGTATCATTTACTTACCTGTACAGGGTAACCCAAAACACATAAATAAATCTAAAAGGAGATTTTTATTTCCATGATAGTGAACAAGTTATTAAAAAAAAAAAGGGGTTTAATTTCCTAAATTAAAATTTCAGAAAGGTCATGAAAATTTTTAAATACCCTGTATGTATGAAGTGTGATCCATTGCAATTAAATTATGGGTTTGTAATCAAACATGACATCATAATTATTTTAGTAAATAATACAAACGCCAATTTGCTATTACTTATTTATAAAAATAGGTGGTTATAATTAAAAAAATACTACATCATAATTAAAATTGCTTAACAAATTAGACCTGTACCTGTGATAGTGTAATATTATATTGCAGACCGTCAATATGGAGGAAACCTTGCTCCTCATTCTTCACGGCTTGTGTGATAAAATAAAAACTGTCCGAATGTGCTCTAATTACAGCTAGCAAACTCATTGATGAAAGAAATGACTTAACTTTACATGAAGGAAAGGTGGTATCCTCTAAACTTTATACCTGTCTCCAACGATTGGAGAGGGAATTAAACAATTATTTCTGACTGGTTAACGAACCGCAATTGGACAAGGTCTCTGCCATATCTGTAATACAGCTAGAAGCTGAAGATAACTATTGCGAACTTAAAGTGAAAATTAAAGAATGTGAAAATTCAACAATAAATAGCAACAAGAACGATGAACGTTTCTTACAGGAAAACTACCAAAATTAGAGTTACCACAGTTTGAAGGTAGCGTTCTTGAATGGTGCCAATTTTGGGACCAACTTAGTTCCAATATTCACAATCGAAATAATTATGACAGATATTGACAAGTTATTATATCTAAAGAATTCTTTATAAGGAGAAGCCAAAGGAGTGATAGACGGGTTAGAGATTACAAATAAAAATTATTCCATAGCAATACAGTATTTTAAGATAGATATGGGAAACAAACTCAAGTGGTTGATGCACACTATTCCTCACTCTACAAAATAAATCCTGCAAGCAAAACCGTATCAGATTGTCGAAGGGTTTTATCTGAAATTGAAAAACATTTGAGAGTTTTGGATTCGATGGGTGAAAATATTAACCATAACCACTTGAGGTTTATAGTAATGGAGAAATTTCCAGAAGATATATTATAAGAGATGAAATTGAAAATAGGGCTTTAATTACGGGCAAATTTTCATAATGTTACCTTGTATTGACAGAGTTAACGTTATTATTAAAATAACGGTAATCGATTTAACGTTATTTATGCGACTATTAATTTTATCGTTATTTTAAACGTGAGAGTTAAGTGGTGGGGTCTGAGGCGTGCGGCGCGTCAGGAGCCCGCCCTCGCGCCTCTCTAATGCCGTGCCGACCAATACGTTGCCTGAATCTGCCTGATTCTTACCCACAGAACGGCAACGCAGCTAAATTAACGTTAGTTATCGTATTTTTCTTAATGTTAATTAACGTTATATTACTGGTAATGTTATCAAGTAACGTAAAATTTTTGTAACGTTAGTAGGTATAACATTGATATTTAACGTTACGTAACGGTTATTAATTTGTTATTTGGTAACGTTAACAAGCCCTGCTTGAAAATAAAGCAAGAACATACAAGTTATCCTGGAAAAAACCAGGGTAAGGAGGGGCCACCGAGAAAGAAGTGTAAACTTCATTGTATCTTTTGTAAAGAGTCTCACTATAATGACGAATGTACTAAATTCAAGAAAATAAAAGAAAGAAAATCCCTACTAAATAACAGATGCTATGGTTGCCTTAGAATAGGACATTCTTATGTAGAATGTAGAAATAAAAGGAAATGCTTTCGTTGCCAGAAATTAGGTCATAACCGTGCTTTATGCCCTGTTAAATTCACAACTGTAAACAAAAGATAATAAAAGTTTAAATCAATGCTTGTATTGTGGACCCATGATGTTGGAGGATTTGACTGGATTACTCATAAAGTTCAGATGTCAACCAATAGGTATAGGTGCAGACGTCGAGAAGGCGTTCTTACAGATTGCACTCAATAAACCAGATCGCGATGTAACTCGATTCCTATGGTTAAAGGACACAAAGAAACCTGCTACAGAAGATAATCTACTTCACTTAACATTTACAAGAGTTCCATTCGGTGTTATATTAAGCCCATTTTAGCTTAATGCAACAATCAGATTACATTTACAAAGATCAGATAGTGAACAGATTAAGAAACTAGCTAAAGACATATATGTTGATAACGTCGTCACTGGAACTAAAACAGTGAAGGAAGCACTGCAACTTTATAAGAATTCTAAAGAGACATTTAATCAATTATCCATGAATCTAAGAGATTGGAGTTCCAACTCTGAAGAATTTATTAAACAAGTACCTGACTCTTGCAAAGAGGATAAGATCAAAGTTCTTGGACTTAACTGGAAACTGAAGGAAGATACACTTCAACTAAAAGATAACGCTATAAGTGAAACGTCAATCTATGATCCGTGCGGATTTGCGGTACCGTCACTGTTGTCTAGCAAACCTTTCATACAAAATCTACGGAAGGAAAAGATTAAATGGGACACACCATTTTCTGAGACATTTGTTGTATATGACATCCATAACATCTGCTGTCAGTTCACAATAAATGTCTAATGGAAGCCGTTTCTTATTTGAACATTGGCGACGAGGAAAATTGGAAAATCTTGTTTAGTGCACTTATTTCTCGATAAAAAATATGTCTATCGGTAAAATAGGTGAGTATAATGTGCAGGCCGGCAATTGGTTGGCATATATTGAACGCTTAGAAATGTATTTCTTAGCTAACAAAATCGATGACGATGTGAAGTTACCCACGCTTATTTCGCTAATGGGGGAAGAAACATGAGCTATTATCTAGTTTAGCAAGTCCATCGAAGCCTTCTTCTTTGAAATACGAAGAAGTTGTTACTTTGCTGCAAGAACATTTACAACCCAGACCTGGCGAAATGGCGGAACGGTTCAGATTTCGTCAACGAAGACAGTTGGCTGGTGAGTCTATTGCCAATTATATAGCCGAGCTTAAAAAGCTTTCAAGATTCTGCAATTTTAATACAGTTTTAGAAGACAATTTAAGAGATCAATTTGTTTGCGGCTTAAAAAGCGAATTCACTAGGCAGCGGTTATTTGCGGAAGAGCATCTTAGTTACTAAACACCGAGTGGTCAAAAATATGTAATCAGTTGGAAGAGGTTTGAGAGATATTTTTTGCCCAGATGTTACTTCAGTGACGCTACAACAACTACTTGCCAAATTCACTGCTTCACAGACTCTTTTTCGAAGGCCTATGTAGCGGTAATGTACATAGTCAATGGCAAGGAGGTAAGATTTGTCTTAGGAAAATCAAAGCTAGTGCCTTTGAAAGATCAAGGCAATCGGAAAATACGCACTAAGCTGAACTAAGCTGATCAAATATGTATCCCAATTTTTACAATTTAACATCACAAGTCAAACGCTATGGACTGATAGTCAAATCGTTATCGACTGGTGCAAGTCGGACAAACTTCTGACACCGTTCGTGGCCAGAAGAGTCGAATCCAGCGGATGTTGCCACAAGACCATTCAGCTCTAAAGAAGATAGAGTAAGATAACTGAATGGTCCCCAGTTCATATTACAACATCTGGATTCCTGGCCGTCAGTGATCAGAGACATTTCTTATTAATTTGTTATTTTTCTTATAAATATTTTCCTTGTTCGGGGGAGGGTCTCCCGAAAGAGCCACAAGAATATATAATAGATACAGAAAATACACTCGATGTGGAAAACCATTATATAGACAGTACAAGTAACCAAACTAAGATTGATGTGGACATAAGGTGAAGGAAAGGATGACAAAATTAAGCAACTTATGATACTACAGTCGGTAAGGCCTTTAGAGGCTCTGCTTTAATATTATATTGAAATCTGGGACAATCTCCAGCTGATGGTGCATCATAGGAAAACTTATGTAACCTATAAACTAAAACTTGATACAAAATGTTTGTCATTAAAAGTTAAGCTTCAACTGATATATTAACCTACTTCAAAAAAGAGGTTTTGTTATGAGAAAATGATGACTGGTATTTGGATAAAAGGTTTCCTATAAAAATAAAGTACCTACCTTTCAATTATTAAAGTTATTAAGATAAGTTGAAAGATTATTAGGTAATTACCTAAACTCAGCTAGTGAACATTTAATTGAAGCTTAACTTATAAAACCAATAATGATTATGTTGTTACTATGTTAGTTACTTGGATTATATTTAATTCTAGTGCTCACATAGGTGAGGCTGAGAATAAAATGTACAAGTGTTCACAAAACTGAAACTTGGCACGAAAGATTTAAGATTCTATTGCTCACACAGGAGGGGCTGAGAATAAAATGCAAGTATTCACAATATGAAACTTGGTATAGCAAAGATTGTAGCATTAAAAAGATAATGATTGTTGTGAATAAGTTACAAGTTTTCAGAAATGAAACTGTTACTGAAATAATGATGTTAGATTCTGGTGTTCATAAATATTTTTGTTTTGAAGTTGCATTAGTAAAAGAAATTGAAGCAACTGTCAATACAAGACCACTAACTTGTGTCGATTCTGAATTAATACATATTTTAAAACCTTCAGATTTCTTAACTATGGGAAAGTTGGAAAAATTACTTCATTGGTCAAAAGTTCTGACGGACTTTGCAGAGTGGTGAAGGTCAAAGTTGGAAGTAAAGAGTTTGTAAGATCTTCAACTCATCTATATCCATTAGAAAAGGTGGTACCACGGAATATGACTGTACACAAATTGATACCATTGCAAGTGGAAGTCATAAATTCAAAAGATATATCAGATAGTTTAGAAAAGGAGAAAGAAAATAGAGAGTCGATAATACCAACGGAAAAGAGTATGTTGGAAGACCTTGATAATGTATCAGAGAGCACGGACAGAGAGAAAATATCGAGTCAGAAAGAGAATGAACCTGAGAAGTCAGTTCAAGTAAACTACGAGGTTAAACAAAAAAGAGACGCGGTCACCAGAGCTCTGGAGAAAATCGCAGAGTGGACGCGTAACTTGCTAACCCTGCTCTAAGACTATTCGGGCGGGAGTGTCGCGACGTTTAGATCGCGAAGTAAAAAGGTAACCAAATTAAATTAATATATGAAGCGAAACATGTATCAAGCGAGACATAATGGCTTGAGGTGTGTGCTTCAATCCATTGAGTATAATAATAGTGGCATGAGGTGATCTCTGGCAACATCGAACCCATAGAGCATAGAGATCACCATAAACAAAGAGTTCATATAGTTGTTGGTTTGGCGCCCTCCGGTACACTTGGGATGCGCCATATTTAATTCAATATCTAGTACAAAGTTTAAGTGATTGGTGCTTAATGCGAGGCGTCCAGCTAATGGCAGCTCACCGGAGAGATATTTAAGCTAAGTGGTAGCACTAGACAATAGTGTAGTGATTCCCAGCCGGTTCTAGATTTCTAGTTTTTCTGAAGGAGCTAATTATTGTCCAATACTAAGAAGTTTCTGTTACTCTTAAAAGTCGGTTACATTAAGAGGTTTTTCGATGCTGCAATGAGGCTGCATGCGAAAACCTCGAGAGTTGGACAAGGCGAAAGGCCGTGATCAGTCCGTGATATAGTTGAGACCTTCGGTGCTCCAATACGAAGTCTCTGTAAAACAAGTTATATGATTGTATGTACTAAAGGCGAAAGGCCGTGATCAGTCCGTGATATAGTTGAGACCTTCGGTACTCCAATACGAAGTCTCTGTAAAACAAGCTAAATGATTGTATGTACTAAAGGCGAAAGGCCGTGATCAGTCCGTGATATAGTTGAGACCTTCGGTGCTCCAATACGAAGTCTCTGTAAAACAAGTTATACGGTTGTATGTACTAAAGGCGAAAGGCCGTGATCAGTCCGTGATATAGTTGAGACCTTCGGTGCTCCAATACGAAGTCTCTGTAAAACAAGTTATACGGTTGTATGTACTAAAGGCGAAAGGCCGTGACCAGTCCGTGATATAGTTGAGACCTTCGGTGCTCCAATACGAAGTCTCTGTAAAACAAGTTATACTGTTGTATGTACTAAAGGCGAAAGGCCGTGATCAGTCCGTGATATAGTTGAGACCTTCGGTGCTCCAATACGAAGTCTCTGTAAAACATGTTATACGGTTGTATGTACTAAGAGGGTATAAAGTACATACAACTGAACTGTATCTACTTGGAGATACTTAGGGTTCCGTGTTGCACCTAAATTTGCAGACTTGGCTGCTCTTTAATACCCAATCAATTATGATGACCATGAGAGCATGTAACCGAATTAATCTTAGCAGATATGTATGTATGTGAAGCTACACTTAAGACATCAGAAACGTTTATGTATGTATATCACTTATGGAACGGTTGGAATCAATTTAATTTTAACTACAGGTGGCGGGCTGAACGATGGAGCGAACCAGTAAGAACTAAAGTCGATTAATGCGAAGCAATTCTCCCAAGATATTGAAGATTCTTCTCGGAACAAACCCCAGGTACAGATAATTAATCAATCTCCCACAAACACAATATAAATATTCTCGCCGCCGCTACGTCCCTGATTCTACGCAGTTGACGTAGCGGCGACAACATTACCGACTTGAAAACAAAAAAAGGAACCAATTGTCAACAAAATCTATTGTTGGGAATCTATTTACGCAGCAACTCATCAAAAAACAGGCAAAAACTGCGTAGATTTCCATCCTACCGATAAAATGATTAAAAGTATTAATGTTTCCATGAACAAAAAGGCTGAAACTTAATTGTTTAATTGTGAAATAAAGTTACCGTAAATTTACCATATTTTTAATTTTTATCTCCCGTAATTTTCCGCCATATACCGTATTTTAAGACTGGCAACACCGTAATTTTGACAAATAGAGTTGGAGACACTGCGGGTTTTATTCATAAACGTTGCTTAAAGTTAAGTGACGTTCAAACGTCAAAAATGTATGGTTAAACAGTCGCTAATCATTACTTAACTTTAAGCAGCGTTTATAAATAAACCCCTGAAGGCTGAATGGTTTACTAAATAAATACAGTGAAAACTCTTTATAGCGACACTTAAGGGACTGCGCATGGCGTTATTGAGAGTTATTGTTAAATGGAGAGAAGAAAATCAATATTATTTTACTTATTAAATAACAATATGTATGTATTTACGAATAATGTGAGCAACTAAGAATATTATAACTTATCGACAATGCATAAAAACCTAATAACAGTCTAGCAGCTGAGGTAAAACACGTGCAAGATAATCAAAACAAGCAAAAGAACGATTTTCTTAGAATCTTCGGTGCGTATGATGCCGACAGTAAATTCCAGGAAATTTTGCGATTATCCCAATTCATTTTTATGCAAGTCGACTTTGACCTTCAACTCAACAACCATATGCTTGCACAGGTTTGACCGTCGCATCACGAATGACAGGATTGACAACTGGAAATATATTATCGACTGAATTTCATTGACAAAAAGTTCACTTGTAAGGACTGTTTTGTAAACGAACGCGGAACGTTAAGGACGACGACGCGACGGACGAGACGAGTGTGATAGATAGTTGACTCATGGCGTTCTCGACTATATTTTCATAGACGTAAAATAAAAAATCTGCAACGAAGACTGTTTGAACTTTGAACCTAGGATGTAAAACGGTTTCATCGTCGCAGAACACAAAACGGACTTTGAAAATGGTTCGTCGTCGCAACACCGGCAACACCCACTCGCCTCTACTCTAACTCTGACAGCCGGGTTGAACTTTGGAGTTTTAATTTTATAACTTTCGAAAAAGTTTACCAAACGCAAACTGTGATATAATTCTTGAAAAATTGTAAATAGCTAATTCAAAAATGACTAAACTTGTTCAATTTGGCATTATTGCCAGGAACTTCTCCAGTTCTTCAGCAATGCAAGCTGCAATCAAGAATGTTACAGTTATCGGCGGAGGTCTTATGGGTTCCGGCATCGCTCAGGTTTGTTTTGTTTGACTTTTATTAATGCTTATTTTATGATTTTATTTGTAAAATCATTACACGTAAATGAGACGAACTTAATAATTGGTGATACGTATATTAACTAATAACAGCAGTTTAGGGTTAGTAAAAAAATTGCCACATAAGTATTTATTTAAGTCTAAATTTAAACACGTATTATCAAGTGTATACCAGCTATAGACTGCAGTCTGCATTATGAACTATCATTCAATTAAGCAAGCGGCAAAAGATATAATTTTTTTGAATAAATTAAAAGGTCAAGTTTCATACCATACATCGTCGCTTCTCCGGAATAGTGTAACAATAAATAAGTAAATTGTACAGGAAAGCCTTTCGAAGATTACTCTGAAGAGATTGTGTATAATCTACCTAGCAAAAGGGAATTAGTAGGTAATATTAATTATATAATTTATATTATACCCTTCACTATGCATATTAAAAAGATTGTCTACATTATATTCATTTAAAAATAAAAAAAATATATAAAAAACTGGAACCCTTTCGACTTATGACACTATTTATAAAAATAAACAAATATTTGTGGGGTTTATTTTTACATTACATAGGAAAGAAACAATAATGTTTTCAATATAGATTTATTAAATCCTCAGTAATCAAATTACAACATTAATCTAAAAGTGAGCCTAGACTTATTTTCTTAAAAACAAAAACTTGAAAAAACTCAATAACTCAAATTCTTTCTTAAAAAAACTAAAAAACAACTTAAAAACTTCAAAAACATTTTGATATAATGACTGTTCAGAAAAATAATTATTAGATGCACTTATTAACTCTAAGATCTATGTTTTGGTTTTTAATGGCACTTACAATTGACGGAATCGCAGTGAATTATTAAGAATGAAATCAGTCTTATCTATTAATAATCACAATCAGTCTTATTAATTAACAATCACAAAAGAATAATTATGAAAAATATTATATAACAAAGTTAGGCATAATACCAAGAAAGAAACAGTAAGCTGCTGAAACTTTTTTTTTTTAATTAGCAGCTTAACCTCATTTCTCCAATTTTTAAAGGTTTGTATAAAATGGAGTATAGAATCTTGGAATAATATTTTTTCTAACTAATTCCAACAATCCTTTTTTCTTTTTTTCTGGTACAGAAAATTTTTGCTTGTAAGCTTTTTGAATATCAATAATATCTCCATTATTTGTACTCTGTCTTTTCCTTCTACTAATACTTAATTGTACCTCTTTAAAATTCTGTGTCTGATATGATGTAGAGTATCTAAAAGTTTCATTATTTGCTTCAATTTTAAGTATTTTAATTTGAATTAATTTTACAGTTTCGTTCTCGGTATTTTTTGAATAATTATTTCCCATAGAATCTGCAAATTTTTATTATTAAAGATTTTTTATTTTCGTCTGTTGAGTATCCATTTCTAAAAGCTTTAACATCAACTTGCCTCTCGAATGATTCATATCTGTAAACAAAAATATCGGTAAATTAACAATGATATTATAATATTTTTTAATGAATGATGCACTAAGTCCTCAATTACGTAACAAAGTGTAAAAAATACAATCGGATCATTGCTTACAACAATATTAATAATAATGATGTTAGAATACTGGTATCTAACATTATCATAAACAATGTCTCAAATAAAAATAAAAACAATCATAAGAATGTTTTTTTCAAAATTAATTATTTATTTTGTTATAATTCACTGTTTAATAACGAAAAACTTAAAGTTTTTAATAACTTTTCGTGAATGTAGACTCAACACAAAACACGTCACTATTGAAAAAGAAATTCAACATAATAGTTAAAAAGTTTTTCAACAATATCGTCATAACGCAAAATAGTTTACCTGCAATACCATTGTAATCCAAAATGTGACACTGTTCACCAAAAATAAACTGAAGTAAAATTATATATTTCGACTTGGTACGGTATTCACGAGAAAGTGTGACGTTTTACTTGGAGCGCACATGTACAACTGGAAAAAACTTGAGAGAATTTGAAGAAAATTCATGAGAAAATCGCGTGCAATTTCGACCAATGGAATAACGGCACAACCGCGCCACGTTGGTAATTTTTGGAACTAGGTCTTAATGTGCTACTCACGAGAAAGTTTATGAAATTACGTGCCGGTTATATGTATAAAACTAATTTTAAAGATTTTTTTTGTTACGACACTATTCCTGAGAAGCGACGACATGTTGATGTGTTTAGTGACGCGCCAATTTACTAAGCAAGGTGTTGCTACTTGCTACCTAGCTTAGATTGGAGGATCCAATGTTTTATTTATTTTTTCTTTAAATGGTGCTGTTTTTGTCTGCTGTTTAAAAGTCCGTTCATATTCCACAACTATATACTTCAAAAAAATACATATTTATAAATACAATATCTTTACAGGTCTCTGCCCAAGCTGGTCAAAATGTGATCCTTGTAGACTTAAGTTCTGATGTCCTCGCTAAATCCCAGAAGTCCATCGCTGCTAACCTCGGCAGGGTGGCTAAGAAGGTGTACAAAGATAAGCCACAGGATGGAGAGAAGTTTGTGTCTGAGTCTATGGCCAGGATCAAGACTAGCACAGACCCTGCGGAGGCTGCCAAGTCAGCTGACCTTGTAGTTGAGGCTATTGTTGAAAATATGAGTGTTAAGCATAAGTTGTTCACTCAACTTGATGGGGTAAGGCCTTTTTTGAGTTCTAAAATAAAGCATGTAACAGTTAGTGGATGTACTTTCCTACCACACTACCACTTCTACCTACCTCTTGTTTCATGTTTATTATATATCTTAATATATATAATTCTTCTGTACGTGTGTAGACTAGATATATATATATATATAGACTACTACTTTTTTTTTTTTTTACTTTTTTTTGTGCGAGGGTGTCTGCTGTTTCATGTTAGTAAGTAGCGAATAATTGTTTATGACACCATTGTCTGCATTGTATAGTTTTTTTTTTTCTTTCTATGTTCATTAATGTAATTGGTATTGATAAATAAATAATATTAGTATAGACTAGCTAGTTTATTTGTATGTAGGTAAAGATAAAAAAAACAAACTGCATCTTCAGGAAAATAAAGGAGCTATAATACTAATTCCTCCACACGATCGGAATGCCACTATCATGTTGAATAGTTACTGATGTTACATTTATTATCCTGTTTCTTTTTTCTCATTTTTGTGTGTCACTGTTGCAGGTAGCACCAAATCACACAATCTTCGCTTCCAACACCTCATCATTATCCATCAATGAAATCAGCTCAGTAGTCAAGAGGAAAGACAGGTATTGTTATCAATCACACAGCCAATCCTTATCATTATCAGTTATTTATCTAACCTTTGCTGGGGTTGAAGTCTATACTTATGTAATATCAGATCCACATGATAAACGCAATAGAACACACAGCTAATCAATGGTTATTGACATACCATCACGCCTGTAATCCCATTAAGCAGAGATGTACCTATAGTAAACTCACATTTCGCCAGTTAAGGTCCCATGTAATAGGGGCGAGCCTATTGCCGGGCACAAATCCAGACTTCATAGGCATATTAAGGGGGGGGGGGGGGGGACTCGGATTCATCGGCCATCGCATCTCAGGGGCCTATTTTCCAGGGGGGGCCTGGAAAATAGCTTTAGATACGCCAATGCCAGACTCCAAGCTGCTACTGAGAAATTCCTGATGGAAAAACCCAATAACACTGCCCGACCTGGGAATCGAACCCAGGACCTCATGCTCAACATGGTTATTTAATAATACATATTATTATTATTAAATTTACAATTCTCAAACTTTGTAACATTAGTGATGGTCAATTGTTGCTAAGAGAACAGGATACTCCTGCCCATATCCCATGTTACTTGGGGTCGGCGTAACACGTTTAATTTTTCCATTCTCCTCAGTCAACCATCAAGTTATTTTCTCTTATAGTATTTTATCTCACGAAGCGATGCGCGCTTTACTTGTGGTTACCAAGTGTACACACGGCCACAAATCAAGCTATACGTTTACGGGAACACCCAAATACTCCGAAATATTTTATTCCGATTTTCGATGTTCCGATGTTCAAAAGTCCGATTTTAATAATACCTAAGAATTATAATGTCTATTAATAAAAATCACGAAAATTGTACCGAAAGTCGTAAATGCGATTTGTTTGTTTTCCGATTTTCATACGTTCGAAGAATCAAATGCTCGATGGGTTCTCGGTCCGAAAAATGACATTCCGATTTTCAATACTCCGAATAAACTGCTAAAATGCTGCAGATCCCCTCAATTTTTGGTGAATCATTTGGGTTAGGTTAGAACTGTGACTATTAAATCGCGAAGGCGAGCGAGCGTAGCGAGCGTGCCGCGGTAGTGGCCGCCGAACACCAGGGCCTCAAGTCTGCTATTACAATAGTGTCAGAATGGTCTCTTCATTGTGAGTTTTTGACAGATTTGCCATACAAACACTGTCAAATACTCACAATGGCGAGACCATTCTGACACTATTGTAATAGCAGACTGGAGGCCCAGATCCTCTCTATTGTTGGTGAATCACAAGGTTTTACAAGGCGTTTATATTTCGGAATTCCAATTCATCGGTACTTTAATAATCGGGATTCGTATTTTTGATGTTTCGAATTATCATTAAGTCGGACTTATTTTTATTCGATTTATTGAAACTCGGTATTTTGAGAATAGTAATTAAAAACGTTAGGAATATTGAAATTTTGGAATTATAAAAATAGGATGAATGATACATCGGAGTTGTTATATTAGGAATTTTGAACCATTCGGAATTATGAAAATCGGTATTTTGAAATTCGTATTTGTGACTGTCGGAATTAAGTTTTTCGTATTAATGTAGTGTACCAATTTCCAGTATAAGCTGACCTCTCATTGTACGGAAATCCTATACAATGCGAGAACTGTAAATTATAGCTTGATTTGTGGCCGTGTGTATATAAAAAAAAACAAACACGCTGTGTATATGTGTATGAGCGCAGGAGCTCTCGGTACCGTCCGAGACAATGGCGCAGTCGGAAGTGTACGTGTGTTTTTTTTTATATATGGCATCTCGCAGGTCAACCTAGGAGGTTCTTGTCTGCTTAGCCGGACTTTCCTGTGGGTGCCTCAATATATTAAGGCCTCCAGCCAGGTCAAAAAACTTGTAAACTAAACGACTATACGCTAAGGGCACGGGCTGTGGGGGTGTACGTTACCCCAGCAGGAAAGTGTCTCTTAGAGTGATATGAGTGGAACGTATAATTAGTGCGTAATCTGCTGTAAATGTGCGCCAAATAAAAATTTGTGCGTTTTGTCGTTTTGGAATAAAACGGAAAAAACGATTCCTGTTGGGGTAACGTTTTTCCAGCAGGAAAATTCTAAACGAAAGGTCGGAGAGAGAAATATTTTGCATGTACAGAAAGCTTATATTTGTGCAAAAATGTGCGCCGAAAATATAATTTGTGCGTCTTCAGGTTTTCGAGATAATGCATTTTCTGCTGGAGTAACGTTTTGCAGAATCGTGTATCTCTTAAACCATTATATGTGCACCTGTAGAATAAACATATACGAGTACTTTTGCTCCCCCAACCCACCCCGTCGCTTCGCATTGCCTGCTCGCGCTCTTATTTCGTTTTCGCTTATAGCCTTTCAACCATTTTTTTTGCTCGGCTCCTAAAGGCCCTAGCGTGATGTTAAATAGTCTATAGCCTTCTTCAAGAATTGGGCTATCAAATACAAAAAGATTTTTTCAAATCCAACTGGTAGTTACAGAGATTAGCGCGTTCAAACAAACAGAAAAAATCTCTTAAGCTTTGATATAGATTTAGGGGTTTATTTATAAACGCTGCTTAAAGTTAAGTTATGATTACCGACTGTTTAACCATACATTTTTGACGTTTGAACGTCACTTAACTTTAAGCAACGTTTATGAATAAACCCCTATGTGTTAGACTACCTCGCATAGAGACCGGCCGATCCCGCTACGGCGCCCTGCCCCTACATGATGTGCGCGCGATACTTGATCATTATTTTGCTGCGGAGTTATTTTAAAATTATGATATCTCCTAAGATGTTGATTGAAATCAAGTGATGTCAAGGACAATTTTGTTTACATTTAAATACTTGTGATTAATAACATATTTATTTGGATAAGGATTAATATTATGTTGATAAAACTCCTTCGCAAATAATGCATTAATAACGAACAAATTTGATTACCATAAAAAAGGGAAAAAAAAACCATAAAAGATAGACATATTATTATGCTGTCGCGGACTTTTTTTTATTTTTTTTTATTCTACTATGAGTTTGCTCTTGACTTTAGTCTAGGTCTGGATGACAGAGACAAAGTCTACGATGGACTGAGCTTACCCAGAAGAAGCCTGTTCACTCTCACTTTGAATAGATTTGGGTTGTATGGGTTCGGAAACACAGACGCAGGCAGAGAGTTCCACTCCTTTGCTGTGCGCATTATAAAAGACGTTTGAAAACGCTTAGTGCGAGTTGGTGGAATATCAACTAGGTAGGGGTGGTAACTTGCTTACTTCAACTTTTAAAGAGCAACCATTCCATCATACACGATATTTGCGTAACTAAAACCGTTTACGCAGCGCACGCAACGGAAGCTCTCAAAAAGGAATATTTTTTCCCGTTTTTGCAACATTTTTCATTTATGCTCCGTTCCTATTGGTGGTAGCGTGATGTTATATAACCTTTCTCGATAAATTGACTATCCAACTCAAATAATTTTTCAATTCCCACCAGTTGTTCCTGAGATTAGCGCGTTCAAACAAACAAACTCTTCAGCTTTATAATACTACTAGCTTCTGCCCGCGACTTCGTCCGCGTTAAATTTCTTGTTCCCCGACCTACCCCGTCGCAACAGATTGCCTGCCCGTGCTTTTACTTCGTTTTCGCATAAACTTTCATTTTAAAAAAATGGTGTTCTAGTTAATAGGAATGTAATTCTTCCTCAAGAATTGGGCTGTAAAATGCAAAAAGATTTTTTCCAATCCAACTCGCAGTTCCAGAGATTAGCACGTTCAAAAAACAAAAAAAAAACGGCCAAGTGCGAGTCGGACTCGCGCACGAAGGGTTCCGTACCATCCATACAAATCCTTATCCTTACTAATATTATAAATGTGAAAGTAACTCTGTCAGTCTGTCTATTTGTCTTGTCTGTCTGTATGTTACGTTTTCACACCTAAACCGCTGAACCGATCTTCATGAAATTTGGCAAAGATATAGCCTGGGATATGGAGAAGGACATAGGCTACTTTTTTACGCGATAACCGACATCCACGCGGGCGGAGACGCGGGCAAAAGCTATCCATACTAATATTATAAATGTGAAAGTAGCTCTGTCTGTCTGTCTGTATGTTACGTTTTCACGCCTAAACCGCTGAACCGATCGACCGTTTTTTTATTTTATTCTACTATGAGTTTGCTCTTGACTTTAGTCTAGGTCTGGATGACATAGAGAATATATGACATATGACCAACCAGTAGTTCCTGAGATTAGCGCGTTCAAACAAACAAACAAACTCTTCAGCTTTATACTGGTCTTCAAAAAAATCAGCCCACCCAGTTTTTGTTTAATATTAGTCGATTGTTTCGCAGATAAGCTGTTTCACATGTTTGTTTTTTATTTTGAGGGTCGATATTATGATTGACGTCTTGTATGTCGTAAATCTCATTGCACTTGAAAGCACTTAACAATTTTTTTATACAGAAATACTGTTGTTGAGTGCTGATTTGCCGGTTTTACATCGGAACAAAACGACCCTCTCTTCCAGATAGAAACAGACTTTTGTAGGGATTTCATGTGCATATCGTTAAGTTTAATTGCTGAGGCTGTAGTTTTGATTAATTCTGTTTAAAAATAATGGACACTACTGAAGCTGAGGCGGTCCAAGTTGTGGCTTTGCTGCAACAAGGTTTAAGTCAACGTGTCGTGGCCAGGAGGTTAAATCTCAGCCGTTCTGCAATTCGGCGAGTTTACCAAAGTTTTCTGGAGACTGGGCAGTATCGAAGAAGATCAGGATCTGGGAGATATAGGGTGACAACTGAAAGGGATGACCGTTTCATCGTGGTATCAGCTTTACAAAATCGACACCTTTCTGGCGTTGATCTCTAGCGACGCTTACGTGAACATCGGAGTGTGGCTATAAGTGACAGAACTGTAAGAAGGAGACTACGTGAGCAGATTTAAGACCACACAAGCCAGCAACGGGGCCAAAATTTACCACAGCTCATCGACAAGCCAGACTTCAATTTGCGCAAAATCGCGTCAACTGGACTATTGGCCAATGGGAGTCAGTTCTTTTTAGTGATGAGAGTCGGATGACTTTATACGGTTCTGATGGACGCCGTAACGTCATGCGACGGCCAGGTGAACGGTATGCCGTGTTGCATAAGAGAAACAGTCAGTTATGGTGAGGGTTCTGTAATGTTTTGGGCTGGGATATCTTTACCTGGACGCACGGAGCTGGTTTTTATAAGAAATGGTGCTTTAACTGCGGTACGCTACATCACAGAGATCTTGGAAGACCATGTGGTGCCATATGCCGGCTATATTAGAGAAAATTTTGAATTAATGCATGATAATGCACGGCCACACGTAGCGCGCATTGTCACCGATTATCTTGAAGAGGTCGGCATTTGGGTTATGTCGTGGCCAGCAAGAAGCTCTGATCTTAAACCAATAGAGCACATGTGGGACACCCTTAAACAAAAGGTTAGAGCCCATAATCCAGCCCCTACATCCTTAGGAGACCTGGTAACCGCCATCAAGGAAGAATGGAACCGAATCCCTCAAGAGACTATCAAAACCTTGATTAGGTCACTAAAACGGTGAATGCAGGCCGACATTCGAGCAAGAGGGGGGAATACTCAATATTAAACTGCAAGAATTGTGTTCATAACACTTATGATAAAAAAATTAGAGCGTGTTTAAAATGAATCCAAAAAAGGGTAAAATTATTCTTTTTAATTTTAAAGCCAAAAAAGTTTTTTTAAATGCTTTTTTAGGTTCATATTGTGCTTAAATTGGTGTAAATAAACATGTCAAATTAAACATATCATTACTAAATCATTTAGTTTTGTTTCGCTACAGATAAAACGTGATTTGCGGTAAAACTGCAGGTGGGCCGATTTTTTTGATGACCAGTAGTATAGATATTATAGATTAAGTCAGTTGATTTCAGAATGACAATTACTATTAAAAAACTCATAGTAATAAAAAAGAAAGATAATAAAGATTTTTCTAAATACACATAGGTACATACACACATCAAAAAAAGTTTGCGATCACTTCGAAAAATCGAAATAGAGAATACGACATCACAAGGTTAGGCTGGCCTGCCGGCTCGCCTGACTTAAACCCAATAGAGCACGCGTAGGATGCTCTTAAGCGAGCTGTTTGTAACCGTCAGCCACGTCCCCAGACAGTGCCAGAGCTCAGGGAAGCCGCTATTCAAGAATGGGACAGGTTACCCCAAGAAAAGCTGGATAACTTCATTTTCAGCATGCCCAGGAGGATCATCGCATGTGTTCGAGCCAGGGGAGGAGTTATATTATATTGAATATAAACCTTTTATTAATAAATTGTTGTTTAGTTTTGGTTAAACAGTATTTTTCTTTTTATCAAATTTCTGTTACAATTACATTATGATTAATTACTCAATTTAAAATAAAAATTTCAAACAGGGTATTTATATTTAAAGAAAACACAACAAAGATTTTTTCTTGATAAGGTCAATTTAAAAAATTATATCAGCTTATGCTAGTGATCACAAACTTTTCTTGATGTGTGTATATTTGGAAATTATATTTTGAACATAGTTTAGATTTCTTACACTGTTCCAATGGCATCACCAGATTCGGGGGTCTCCACTTCTTCAACCCAGTACCAGTGATGCGCCTCCTGGAGGTGGTGCGGGGAGCTGAAACCTCGGACGCCACCTACAAGTCTATGATGGAGTGGGGCAAGGCTGTGGGCAAGACCTGCATCACCTGCAAGGACACGCCCGGGTTCGTGGTCAACAGGCTGCTGGTGCCCTATATCTGTGAGGCTATCAGGCTGTTTGAAAGAGGTCAGTATACTTATCATCTTAGTACTGCATTCTGCTAATAGTCTTTCATACACACCATGAACTGCTTTAGGATAGGAAGATGTTCCATCCACTTGGTACAAGTTAACATTTTCGAGACTACGCCTGATACAAGTAATAGATACCTGGTACCGTACTTAGGCTTTCGCCGAAGTTACGTGCGTATGAAGATATTATATTATGTTCAGCATATTATGCTACCAACCCATCTTCATGACAATGTTTCTTTTCCTGTTATACAAAAAAGCCTGACCTAACATACCTCATGAATTTAATTTGTTTGTTCAAAGTTCTTCACTAACAAAATGTGAAATTCCTCAGGAGACGCATCAGCCCGCGACATCGACACTGCCATGAAGCTAGGCGCTGGCTACCCCATGGGCCCGCTGGAGTTGGCCGACTACGTAGGGCTGGACACCAACAAGTTCATCCTGGACGGCTGGCACAACAAGTACCCAGACCAGCCCCTCTTCAACCCCATTCCGCTCCTAGACAAACTGGTGGCCGAGGGTAAGCTCGGAGTGAAGGCAGGAGAGGGCTTCTACAAGTACGAAAAGAAATAAATGTATGCTTATTGTTGAATTATGAGTGAATTTTATACCCATGTTATATTGATATTACTCTATAATAAATAATGTATTATTTTTAGATCTTTTTCTTTTATTTTTCGAGTGAAATTAATCGCAAGAATAAATTATTAGTGTCTGATAAAATTTATGTAAATGTGTCATTTTGCGTATAAATAAAAATTTGTTTGAAGAACTTAATAATAGGAAGGGAAAATGAAAGTTTCAATAAATTACATCAGTTTTATTTTTCTATAAGTACAGTACACAAAAGTTATAGATGAAAATTTAATTTTCAGTGTGTGAAATACCATACTGTTACTATAAAATAGTCAAGGAATAAAAGCCGATAATTTTATAATGAGCAATGCCTAGGATCCTAAACTGATTACAACTTTCATAGAAAAACTATCTTGGAAGTACTATAGATACAAACTTAGAAATATTTAGCATTAACAAAATACGTGTTAAAACAAGAACTACGTTATTGCTATAGTCATTATGTAAAATGACAAAGAATATTACATTAAACGATTGGCTAGCAGAAAACTTGAAACATTCCATTATTTATTATACTACATAGTAAGGAATTCAGGATAAATGTAAGTAAGCATTTCTATTATGCAAATAACAGTGTCACATTCAGTGAACGACGATCCAGTCATGTTCACAAGCCAGTTTCACTGGGCAAGGTAAACCCGAAACTGAACTACAACGCGAAAACCTTGAAAACAATTTAGGTAGGTACTGAAATTCACCAACAAAGACAGTCTATTTGCACAGCAAGCAAAACTTGCTATTCTAGTAGAAATCAAACACAACATGAAATCAAGTGTTTCCCACAACAAAAGTTGTTTATGATGTTAGTGTTTTACGAATGACCCAATATAATATTTCACATTTGAGTATAAATTCATTTGAGTTAATTATAGTTGTTGTTGCATTTACCAGCGAACAATGCAATTTAAACCTTATGTCAATGACGTTAAAGCCACATGACGCACGCGCGAGTGTTCTCCTGTTTTGCGAGCATGTTACTTGCATTATAGAAACGTGGTTTTGAGGTAAAAAGACGATTATGACAATAACATATTTTGCTATCTACATGGAATCAAGATCAAGAATAACAAAGACGCGGCGCATCTTCAGTGGTTCGCAGGATCAATTCCTCCTGCAGGAAGTATATTTATGGCCCACACATTTGTTTACAGTCTAAATCTATTTTCTGTAAGTTTATAATTATAAAGGCACCCACAACAGGCTACTGGCTATCCTGTGTGGAAGGCTAATAAAATATTCTGAATCAATTCCAAAGATTTGAACTACGAATCCGATTTGAAAGGCATATTCATTTTAAATCAAGCTACATTATTACAAGATTTAGGATCTATTTTTTTAATGTGTAATAACTTTCTTGTTTTGAGCTACATAGCATCTGTTGCAGTTATCAATCACAATTTAAAAAAATCCCCTAAATGTCAACTAAAACTAGGCGAAATCTGCATTTTAGTGTTACTTTCAGGGTACTTGCAAACAGGCTACTGGAGACAGCCACATGAGATGTGTATCAGTCTTGAAATAGTCTATGTATATAAGTAGTAATAGTCTAGGTATTGTATTATCCCAGCTGTGTTTGTGTCCAATTCTTTAGTGAAAATACCAAATCATTCTCAACTTTGTGCACAACACTATCTACCATCATTAGATACATACTCAGAACAAAATCTAGACTTTATTTCCCAGATCCTCTCAATAGTAAAATAAAAGAAATAATGAAGTCTATCAATGAATGCGAACTACGTATCAAAGACCTGGTGACCCCGATGTGATCACCAGTATAGAGGTATGAGGAATAGGGTGTAAAGTTCACTCATCCTCCATAGAAAATTGAGGATCCTCCGACCAGACGGGTGTTGTGTCTGGACCTGCTCGAAGGTTGATGTTGGGATGTTGTGTAAACTCTGCTTGCACGATGCAGGATTTGCGTGACGTCAGGTCTTTGATGCGTAGTTCGCAAGTGGCATTGTAGATGCCGCCACAGCTTCATTAGCTCTGTGCAGATTTTATCTGTGGCTCCACTCTTGGCTGTTTACAGTAACTTGTTTGCAGTTAATTCCCTATAAACTTTCAACATCAAGGGCCTGCTATCTTGTAAATGGTTTGTGGCAGTTTTGGCATGACTGGCTTGTCAGCCATCTCAAGAGCATGCTTCAGGTTTTTCTCAAATACTTTCTTAGCATCACAGAATCCTTGCTTTGTTTTACCGAAGGAGTTTGGTCCTGCTGAAGTTGGTGTTTCCCTGAAAAAATTTAAGCAAGTTTAAAGAAATGTTATTTGATGTTTGTTGCTGTTTTTAACTTCATGTTTTGTAGTAATATGATAAGTATTGTTACTTGTTAAGCATGCAAAGTAACTGGAGCAGGAGAAATATGAAACCATTGTGGCAGGCCTTATCCAAGGTTAACATAGATATACATTATTGCAATGAGTTCATGTGAAAATAATGAAAGAAACTTAATTATTTTATTCATTAGTATAAATACACCAAACTTGCTGATGGTATTAAATATTTAAACTTTTAAATCCTTACCTTCCAATATTCCTCATCCTCATACGTGCTTCGGCAGGCATCTCTTCAGGCTCATCGTCATCATCTGCATTGAACACTGATGCTATAGTAGGTTTGGCCACTGGCTTGGCAGGACCACCAATATTCATTTTGATAGGAGCCTTTGGTTTGTTGAACCCAATGGAGATTTTGGTGATGCGAGGAGGTGGAGGCGGTGCTGGTACATCTTCAGGGTCTTCCCACTCTGGTGCGTGTTTGCAACTCCTATCTAAAATCCAAAGTGAAAGTAACTCTGTCAGTCTGTTACGTTTTCACACGTTAACTGCTGAACCAATTTTCATGAAATTTGGCAGAGATATAGCCTGGGATATGCTGAAGGACATCCGACATCCACGCGGGCGGAGCCACGGGTAAAAGCTAGTATAAAATAAACCATTAGTCATACTATAGTACCTTGTAGTAATGTATCATTGTAGTTATATGTTGAAGCTGCTTGCTGCTTTTATTTTAAATAATTTGTTTACACACTGTGTAAAATTTGTTTTTAGAGATGTTGGTTACCTCATGGAAAAATACGTAAACATAACATGTTGATTACTGTTGCGCAATTTAGGTCATCACTATTCTTGTTGTTGAATATTGTTTACGTGATATTAGAAGGCAATATTCCTACCTTCATATTCCCTTCTGTCTCGTTCTCTGCTGTTCGAGGATCTGCTGGGCGAGTAGTCACTGCTCCGCGCTGGTGGCGACCATCGTCGAGGAGACCGAGACCTCGAACGTCTTCGCTCAGCCCTCTCCCGACCTTCGCGCCTTTCCTTGTGCGGCCTAGAATCATCGCGCGTGGATCGAGACGACCCTGCCAATGCGAAAACACTGGCAAAGATAAATAAAAATACTTATCTGAGTAAACTAATACTAAAAGTGAGAGTATTGCTCAAAGGAGTGATCAATCAGTAAGATTTTACAAAATATCTATTCACTTCATGACATTCTAATACCTTTGTCGAAATCCCGATAACGCCCACTCATTATTGTTTAATTTTAATGCGTTTCAGACATTCAAATCGTTCAGGAAATACACACAAGTGTTATTTTTTCATTTGTTAAATCAACACGACAAAAAGACGGCCATTTTCCTTTCATTGCTTTTTTCTTGATATTGAACCAAACGTTTTGTTATTGGTTTAGTGTACAAATTAAGAAAAGTAACAGCAATTTTTGTTAAGCTGTCTACGGCAAATAATTATTATCTGATACACATTAAATCATAAAACTGTACTAGTAATAGGATTTCTCACATTTTAAGCAGGCGTAAGTAAAAGTTGCATGTTGTAATTAACATGTTTTTAGACCTCGTTTAGTTATTTGTTCCTATCGAAAATGTATCTTTTGACAGATATGATACGACCAAAATTGAAAGATCGTATTCTGAATCGTTTTCGTTGTGGTTTACGTACATTTATTAATAAGTATAATAACATTAATGTCAACTGACTGACAGCAGTGGACAGCAGTGACAGCTCGACTCTCGAGTCTAAAAACCTGTGCTAAAAACAATACTTTATGGTCTGTGCTAAAAACAGATTTTTTAAATTTTTAGGTTATGTGATTTACTGATTTTATAATGATTATTTTATCAGTTCAACCTTTTGTGTAGTCTGTGCTTTTGTGTTTTGTTTCGTCTATTGAAAATACATTAAAATGATATTTATTAGACGCTTAAAATGTTTATCAAAGCGTATTCATAATGCTTCGTCAAATAATTGCCGATGTTACTCAGATACACATCGAGTAACTTCAGTCAAAGAAAAAATAAAACAGGGGCCAAGTTTAAAGGATTTTATAACTGAAAGTTCTGAACCTGTTCTCACAGATCGTCCTTTCATACCTTATTTGCTGGAAAATGATAAAATTAAGACGAGGAGGAAAGTTTTCTTTGATGTTTACGGTTGCCAAATGAACCTAAACGACACCGATATTGTTTGGTCTATTTTGAAAAAGGAGGGTTTTGAGAAGACGTTAGTCGAAGAGGAAGCAGATATATTCCTGGTGATGACGTGTGCAATTCGAGAAGGCGCCGAAACTAAGATCTGGCATCGTTTGGACCACCTCAGAGGGTACAAAAGACGTGCTAAGGATCGCTCTGTAAAGATTGGTATTCTGGGATGTATGGCTGAGAGGCTGAAGGAGAAACTCATTGAGAAAGAGAAAGCTGTTGATGTTGGTAAATTAATAGTTCACGAATTTAACATAATGGCTGTACCTACTTACCTTTATTATTTTAAGGAAATGACTAAAAAGTTTTATACGAGACATTTAGGGTTTGTTAACATTAATAATACACAAAAAAGAAAACTTAAATATGATCAAAACAGAAGAGAATTGCTTAAAACCAACAAATCATTTATTTATTTCAGTGGCAGGCCCAGATAGTTACAGAGACCTTCCACGACTGCTAGCACTCACAGAGAATGGTCAGCCGGCAGTCAATGTACTGCTGTCCCTAGATGAGACATACGCTGATGTGGTGCCCGTCAGGCTGAATGAAGACAGTGTGTCAGCTTTCATGTAAGGATAATAATAATAATAATAATTTATTTCAAATTCAAGTAAGATAATACATTATGGTCAGTGGGTCGTCTTAGGGGCCTAAATGAGCTTAAACTAACAGGAATTCGACAAGACATCAGTGTTTGAACTAGATAAATAAATATCTGTATCTCAGACCTCTCCTAAATTCCCCTCTTCCTAAATTCGCGCTCTTTCCTAAATTATACATTTAAAAGTTTACAAGTTCAGATTTGCTTTAATTATATACATACTAGCTTTTGCCCGCGGCTCCGCCCGCGTGGATGTCGGTTATCGCGTAAAAAAGTAGCTTATGTCCTTCTCCATATCCCAGGCTATATCTCTGCCAAATTTCATGACGATTGGTTCAGCGGTTTAGGCGTGAAAACGTAACATACAGACAGACAGACAGAGTTACTTTCACATTTATAATATTAGTATTAGTATGGATTTAATTATTTTTAGATGAATTAGTAGCAAATAATATTAAAATACAAATAACGTAAAATGAAGTAAAGCAGAGTGGGGATAAGGCAGTGGTGGCCTAGTGGTAACAACTGCAACTTACGAATTGTAGGTTGTAGGTTCGTTAACTCTGACAGATGCTTTACTTTGTTTAAATTATTTCATTACCACTGCTCTCAAAACTTTGAAGGAAAACATTGTGAGGGAACCATGATGTCTTAGAACCAACAATTCGAAGACACCTGACATCGACCAACCCGCACTGGGCCTGCGTGGTGGATGACCCACTCCCTCTCACTGAGAGGAGGCCTGTGTCCCAGCAGTGGGAACATTATAGGCTGGTTATGCTAAGGTCTTGGAATTTTGTGCCGGGGACCTCTAAGCTATAGACACAGAATTCACTTTTGTCTTATTGTTATTATGTGCCTGATGTCATGCTGCCAAAATGTAAAATGCCTTTTATCTTGATAAATAGAGAGATATCTCAGTAAAAAAGGTGATTCAAATTGTTCACAACTTAAGAAGCCTATATTGAAAAAAAAAAAAAAAATGTCTGTGCTTGAGAGCTTTAAATAGGTTCTTGTGAAGAATTTGCAAAAGAATTGTATGTTTTTAGGGTTCTGTACTCAAAGGGTAAAACGGGACCCTATTACTAAGACTCTGCTGTCTGACCATCTGTCTGTCTGTCTGTCCGTCTGTCACCAGGCTATATCTCATGAACCGTGATAGTAAGACATTTGCAATTTTCGCAGATGATGTATTTCTGTTGCCGCTATTACAACAAATACTAGGAAACAGAATAAAATAAATATTTAAGGGGGGCTCACATACAACAAACGTTATTTTTTTGCTCGTTTTTATAGATAAATGGTGCGGAAACCTTCGTGCGCGAGTCCGACTCGCACTAGGCCGGTTTTTTTTTTGCAGTTTCATACACATCAGGAATACTTATTGTTGTATTTTGCTTGTTGTTTACTTTTCATGGAGTTTACTATTTTTGCTTTCCTTCCTTAAAGAGTTATCCAACCAGTACAACTAAAGGAAAGTCTCATAAGTCATAACCCACTAAACAAATTGCAGTGCCTCGACATGTGGCAACTGTTAGCTACTTCAAATAAACATTAAATCCGTCAGATTTTATCCTGATTTAAGCATTTTCCTATAATAAATCCACAGTTCAATAATGCGCGGCTGCGACAACATGTGCACGTACTGCATCGTCCCGTTCACTCGCGGCCGAGAGAGGTCGCGGCCGGTCGCGTCCATCGTCGATGAGGTGCGACAGTTGGCCGACCAGGGAGTGAAGGAGGTCACGCTGTTGGGGCAGAACGTGAATAGTTACAGAGATGTGTCACAGGCTACTGAGAAGGTTGATACTCATATGGCGAAAGGTAAGCATTTTATTCAGATCATGGTCATAGAGTGGAAAAAAGGATTACAGTCGCGCCGGGCCCAGCGCATCGAATACAAAAGAGTGCAGTTCGGCCTGCGTTTAGTGTGCAATGGTTCATATAAAATGTACAAAAGTGATGGAGGAGGAATTTTTTGAACACGGTGCGAGCCGCCCAAAACTACGTCAGGCTTAAAAAGGGAAAGTAGTTAACCCCCCAGAGTTTATCCCTCTATAGTAAAGAGAGGATCCTCCGACCGCAGACGGGTGTTGTGTCTGGTGGGCAACTGCACGACGTATTTTTTTTTTTTGCTAGGGCCTCTCAAGAGTTAACCTTGAGAGGTTGAGACTCTTTAACCGGACTCTCCTGTGGTTGCCTTAAGTTCCTAACGAAACTTAATGCCTCCAGCCAGGGCGTAAAAACTTATAAATTAAACAACTGCGCGTTAAGGGTACCCCCTGTGGGTTACGAACCTCCGCTTAGGGCAGAGTCGGAGGGAGTCCCGATGGTTGATGTCGGGATGTTGTATTTATATGCTAGCCGCGCGGTAAACTCTGATTGCGCGATGCAGGTTTTGTGACGTCAGGTCTTTGATGCGTAGTTCGCATGTGGCGTTGTAGATGCCGCCACACTGCTATTTCGAATGCGCTTGGGCCGTGGCTTGGGCCATGGCTTGGGCATTCTAAATAGAGCACTATTGCCCCATTTTTCGTTTAGCGAGGAACGAAAACGAGGAGCGAAAACTGGGCGTATTATACGCCCATTTTCCGCTTATAAAAGAAATTTTACTTTCTATGCCTTTGTAGATATGACAATCGAGAAATTATGTAATGAGTCCAATCCATTGTTCTTTTTACAGGATTCAAAACAGTATACAAAATAAAGAAAGGTGGCATGAGATTCGCTGATCTGCTGGAAAAAGTGTCGGCTGTGGACCCAGAAATGAGGATACGCTTTACTGCCGCACATCCTAAAGACTTCCCTGAAGAGGTAAGTCATAACAATAAATCGTTCTTGAAGGTTACTCTTGAGTTCTTTGCTATCAGTCCCACTGCAAGGCAAAAGCTTCTTTGCCGTTAAGTATGGTTAAATGCCATATTCAAATTAGTCAAGAGCTCTATGCACTTCTGCTTAAGCTATGGACGACCTCGTATTTGCTTTCTCATCTTTGACAACAAATCCCACTAAATTGAATTTTCACTGAAGTTGTAGCTAACTGCCACTCAGACAAATATACCTTGCCGTTTTATGACGTGCAACTTACAGTCATGCTGTGGGTGATGAAGCATTTACGACGTCGGTATACATAATCATACTGTCCATTGTTAGGGTTCCGTGGTTAATAAGGAATCCTTATAGTTTTTACTGCTACTCCAACGGGGGGGTAGCGGATTGCGCGGGGAGCGGCGGCGGCACGCGTCGCCCGGCCCCCGCCGTTTTGTCATTCATTTGTGCACTTGCGGCTGCAGAGTGTTTGTGACTGTTTGTTCTGTTCGCATCAACAAAGATATTAGCCTATTATTAGTTTTAGTTTAGTTAGTTTACCCTTAGTGTTTGTGAAAGTGTTAAATGTATAAAGTTTAACGACGATGATGGTTACGGTGGGGAACTCGGTGTGGTGCGTGAAGAATGGATGACGCCACGGAAGACTCATTGCATGTGTGTTACAAAATGTGTAAAAATCGTCGCTGCACATGAACCTTATCGGCTTCAAAATAAGGTTGGTTTTTCAAAATAAATCGCTAAAACCAACCTTATTTTGAAGCCGATAAGGTTCATGTATAGCGACGCGCGTACGACCGGCGCTGGCGAGACGCGTCGCTCTGAAACCAGCCGTAGAACCAACCAACATACAACCGCTTGCCTAAATGTATTATGTGTCGTTGGGCCTACCCAAAACTCGTTTTCGTCGGGCCTTCGTAGGGCAATGTACGTTGGCCCCATCGGAAGTTGGGCCTTCGTAGGCAATTCCACGTAGGCCATCAGTTGTTGGCCCAACCCGCAAACTGCCCGCCAATTGTATGCATTTGCCAACCAACCAGAGGTATGTAAGTGGCCCAACTAAATACCAACAAAAAATGCTACTAGGGAGAAAGCTGTAATTTGGCATGGGTGTACATATTGATCACGCCGACAAAGTGGTAAAATAAAGTATTGTTATTTTTTTATTAGGGTATTTCCCTTTCATGTAAAGTGGGGATGATATTTTTTTTGTCGTCTATACCATGGTGTGGGGTATGTCGTTGGATAGGCCGGTCAAAAAAAATCCGAACGATAATAATAATAATTAGTATTATAAAATCCACTCTGCCTCGTTGGCCTAGTGGTCGCAAGCGCTACTGCTGAGCATGAGGTACTGGGTTCGATTCCCAGGTCGGGAATCAGTGTTGTTGGGATTTAATAAATTAATGAGCCCCTTATGTTCTGAGTTGACCTGCACGGTTACTGACAAACGCGTGCACTGACTGGACAGGTCCACTCAATCTGTGTGGTTTTTTCCTAAAAGAGCATTTCAGAAACCAATCTACATGGCCTTCACATGATCTGACCAAGGTTATGTCTGGACTTTAAATGAGACTGACCTCCGAGTTTGTTTCGGCCTTTCTTCTCAGAGTAGTCAGATACGAAATGTCGACCTCATCTAGTTAGGGTTCCGTACCAAAATAGGAAAAAGGAACCCTTATGATTCAATAATTTCAGAAAAATCTGAAATTATTCTATATGATGAAAGTTTATGTAAAGATTACAGGAAAACTAAAACGATGTCTCTAAATAGCACAGTTTTTCTAATATTGCAGTTTTAGGTCAGCGCCATCTCTTGACCGATAGTGTTTTAGATGGTACGGAACCCTCGGTGCGCGAGTCCGTCTAGCTCTTGACCGGTTTAAAAAAAATATGATTGACGTGTAAAAGTATTTGTACAAACCTACTTACAGAAATAAAATCATTTATCATTTAATAAACAATTGTCCATATTTTGTTAGTATTACATTACATTAATTATTTTAAAACTATGTTAGTCATGACGCAATCAATTAATGCATATAATTAACCAAATAAATAATTGAAAATAAATTGAAATGAAAACATTGAAATAAATAATGAAAATGAAATAACTAGTGAAATAAATAAATGATTTCCCATCTGGAATTTCTCAGTAGCAATCTGGAGTCTGGATTGGTGGGAATATCCTCGCCCCCTATTACATGGGACTAAAACATAGCTGGTAAAATATGACTGTATAAATATAGGTACACCTCTTCCTAACCCTTCGGGGAAACAAAGCGTGATGCTATGTTTAACGTAAAATCAGTTCATCTTTCCATTCTATTGTCAAGGTGCTCCAAATAATCTCGGAGCGTCCTAACATCTGCAAGCTACTGCACTTACCTGCGCAATCGGGTTCCAGCGCCGTGCTAGAGCGCATGCGCCGCGGGTACACAAGGGAGGCCTATCTACAGCTCGTTGAAGATGTCAAGAGGACTATACCTGGAGGTATGTGTGTACGAGACAATTGGAAGTCAACTATAGACAGGGTTGAAAAAAAAGAAAAAAATACAGTTTTTTTTAAATATTTTTATAAAACAAGCAGTTCAAAATGTTTTAAACAGTTTTTTTTTTTTTTTTCATTTTCTGGTAGACTGCTGATGTTATAAGGATTAACTTAGGTTACTTTTATTTTTGAATAAGCCACGCGGGAGAATCCGCTTGCAGCAACTAGTACTATAAAGCTTATTCGGAATTGCTCCGAGAATTTATAATACATTCCTAATTCCATAAGGGTATTGCCATTGTCAAAATTTAAAATCGTACTGCAGAAACTTCTTTTTGAAAAATGCTACTATACAATAGACGAGTTGTTAAACGATAAACAGTTATAATGATTAATGCTGCTTTTAAAATTTTCACATCTATAATTTTATTAATGACATTTTTATTTTATAGCATATTAAAACTTTGCATGTTACCATATTTGTATGTCTTAAGACAAAACAAAGCGTGCTATTTTATATGTATGACCTATTGATTTATGATTTATTATATAAATAACATTTAAATGCTGTTCGTTGTTAAGCGCATCACTTGAGAACGGCTCGACAGATTTGGTTAATTAAAAAAAAAACCTAATACGGTTAATAAGAAAAGAAAAACAGAAAAAGATACCCGGAATTCAGACAGGACAACGTCTGTCGGGTGTCAGCTAGTTTATAATATTGTATAGCCAGTGTGGGATTAAGCAAGCGCGGGGCCCGTAGCAAATTCTATCGAGGGGCCTTTAATCTGCTATGGGTTCTCAAGTATAAAGTGGTAAAAAAAAATCAAGCCACGTTTATTCGCCATCTATAGGTTACAGTTTTGTTGTTAATAGTACAGTAGATTACTATACCTAGGCCCTATTGGGCTCTGACAAGTACAAAAAGCCAGAGATGAAATTGCCCCGACAATTTATTTTAAACTTTGGAATTTTATATCTGGTCTGACAAGCACTTTACCACCTAGCGTAATACATGTTTTCATAGCAAATAAAACGTTCTATAAAACCGGTCTCTTATATTTTTTCGATAAGTTTATTTTTTCAAAAGTTATTCAAGGTTAAAGTTGGACATACCTAAATTGTCAGTTTTTCTTCCATCACGGCATAATTATCATTGTTTAGATAAAACAAAACAATCTCTGGGTTTGGCCACCTGGGGCCCCCTTTTGCGCGAGGCCCGTAGTATTTGCTACTCTTGCTACGTAGTTAATCCGGCACTGTAAGTAGTACTGTAGGAAGTAATGTCAGACTATAGATATTCCTTATATGGTTTTGCAGTGGGCTTATCCACGGACATGATATGTGGCTTCTGCGGCGAGACGGAGGAAGAGTTTCAAGAGACGCTCTCTCTCATGGAGATCGTCGACTACAACATCGCGTTCTTGTTCCCATACAGTATGCGAGAGGTAAGAAAGGAGCTGTATTCTTGTATCGTTTAACTAAACTACTATACTTGGGTCGCAATTTTGAGACGACACCTCTGCATCTACAGGGTCAAATTAAATTAACTAGCGAAACTCCGTAAATGTGATGGGTATCGCTATCTAATTACGAAAATGGAAAAAAATATTGGAGAAATCACACCTGGCTATGGGGTCAACGGCCGTTGGTAGTCTAGTTACTTTATTTTTTTTTTATAAATTTAGAAAATCTTTTTTTATTGTTTTGTCATCTTCAGATACCGATACCCATGACATTTGCAGAGTTTTGCTAACTGATTTAATTTGACCCTGTATATCCAAAATAAACCTCTGCGTCTATATAGACGCAGAGGTTTATTTTGGTTGTTAATGTTAATTTGTGGATATCCACAAATTAACATATTTGTTTGATTTGATCCATAACTAACTACATTATGATAAATCACTTTAATTTATCTTAAAGAGCTTTGCCCTTCATTTCGCCTGGCTATGAGATGCAAACAAGTAGAAGAAGTGCACAAAATGCGCTGTCTAACTATTAATAAAAAAAATAAAAAAAAATATGGTGGAAGCGTTTTCAACCCTTAGGATAGCGTTAAATTGTTGTATTGCAGGCCATTCTTAACAAGTTCTGTTCATCTAGCTAGGTGAATGTGTACTCTAACGTACGTACGTTTTGAGTTACTAAAACCAGTAATATTTCTCACAGAAAACTACAGCCTACCGACGTTACAAAGATGACGTACCCGACCTCATAAAAAAAGAGCGACACAACCGAATGCTAGAAATCTACAGACGGAAATGCCAAATACTCAACGACGCAGAAATTGGCAACACTCACTTAGTATTAGTGGAAGGGACTGCGAAAAAGTCTGGTAACATTTTGGGAAGGAACGAATTGTATATGAGAGTTGTGTTTGAACAAACAGAGATTTTGGCCGAAGATGGAGGGAAAAGGCAAGCGAAACCAGGGGACTATGTAGCTGTGAAAATTGTGGGGGCAAGGTCGGCGACTTTGAAGGGAGTACCGCTTTATCATACGAGTTTGTTTGACTTTTATAGAGATAATCAGTGGGGAGTGAGACAAGCTGTTAACTAAAATGAATGTTGTTGATAAGTATTAAAGTTAGTTATTGATCGTTTTTTTTGGTGTTTTTGTTTACATTACAACTAACATTTATAACATTTACAATTGGCGCCGGTGGCATCACATAGCAGAGGTAATTGCCAATATAAAATTGTACGGGTTGTAGTAGTTAACTCCTTACACTGATTTGTCGTGAAGGTTTGTAGGTTCAGGTAGTATAGAGAAACACGTTCCACTAAGATGCACTAAATAGTTTAGTTTATTTAAGTTAAGAGTAAGTAACAGTATTATAGCGGCAGGCGATTATTTCTCTCAGTTGTTGATAGCTATTATAAGTTGTATGCGTAACCCCAGCAAAATATTGCGCCTTAGAGAAAATTGAGTATTACAGATAATTAGTTCATAGTTAGTTGCAATTTGTTCAAGTATAGCAAAATTTGTTCAAGTAGTATTTTCGAAGTTATTCGAGAAATACTGATTTTGCTGGAGTAACGTTACCCCAGCAAAATGTTTTTCAAAACAGGCATTTAGCCTGAAACCAAGTACATGAAAAGATAGCTTTTGATGAGTTGTAAATGCATACCAATAGCAAAATTTGTTCATCTTATAGTTTTTGAGATATTCAAGATTTTGCTGGGGTAACGTTTTGGGATTTTCAAAATCTCGAAAACTGTTCGTCGCAGAAGTTTGAAAAAAATACCAGTTATAGGCCTTAATTTGTTCAAACATAAGTATTTCGATTCATCAACAAATGTCGATGTAATTAATTGTTTTTAAGAATCAGGTAAAAAATCTATATATACCTATCCATATACCCTTTTAAGGTGTGCAAATCTGGATTAAAAAAACTTTACGCGATATGAAGATATAAAGAGATTTCATCAAATTTCAAGCGGTGTTTCTTTGGCGATCGAATACACAGCTCCCTCTGAATAAAAAACGATGGACTATAGAGAACAAATTTGTTCAATTTGTTATAAAACATCCCTGAAAGTTTCAGGTTTAAATCCTGAATGGAATAAAAGTTATTCAGAAAACAAGAAAGTGTCAGCAATTCTCTTATAAACCGACTTAATTACGGAGGCTACGAAAATGCGAGGATTTCATATCATTCTGCTATACTTGAACAAACTGCAACTATGAACTAATTATCTGTAAAACTCAATTCTCTCTAAGGCGCAATATTTTGCTGGGGTTACGCATACTTACAAGTTCACTATAATTACATTCGTTATACATGTTATTTTATTACGCTAAATTATGACGCGCATCGCTTGGCCTAAAGTAGGTTACAGAGTAAGCAGAAAAATGTACGGCGATGGAACCGTACAAACATAAAGAAGAATATTGATGAAGATACTAAAAACGGGCACTCTGTAGATTATTGAATAGGCAATATTTCCCAAAGGCATCACTTTAATTATATTTAAACTAGCTGCGCCCCGCGGTTTCACCCGCATAAGTCTCGATCCCGTGGGAATATCGGGATAAATAGTATACTACGTATTAATCCAGGTTATAAAGTATCTGTGTGCCAAATTTCATCCAAATCCGTTCTGCCGTTTTAACATGTGACTCAAGATGGCTGGACAAATCTTCTAAATAGCTCTCATTTAACTAGGTCAACAGGGCACCTTATGTGCCGGCTAAGCACCCTTATTTCAGAATTTGTGACGCTACAGAAACTTAGATAATCAATCGAAAACGTGTCCAGCCAGCTTGAAAAACCACTTGTCGCTGGTCTCTCAATCTCGGTAACGGAAGTGATTTTGACGACTTCTTGCATATCAACGGGCGTCACAGTGTTTGTATGGGAACATTTTAATAATTAATATCTTTGAAACTGCTCAAAGTTTCTCCGTCACAAATTCAGGTTATCATTATCGTCCCCGTCACAAAATTTTGAACATATTTCGAAGGCCGTAGATCATCAGGCAGCGAAGATACATGTGTCCAGCCAGCTAGAACTCCGGCTGGCTGGACATTAAGTTTTTATTGATTTCTCGTAAACCCTTACATGTGACGCCATAAACCAAACGTTATTACTGTCACACATTGCGTCACTAAATGTTAGTAAAGGAACCATATTCGAAAATGCTCCCGTTATTGAGATTCGGAAGTGCTAGCCAGAAGTTTTATACGTAAATTCAAGCTGGCTGGACACAGATTTTTGAATTTTTCTACTAAACCGCTGTACGTATCACAAAACTTTTAGCTCGATGCCTGTCACAAATTTATTCGACGCCCGTTGATATGCAAAAAGTTGTCAAAATCGCTTCCGTTACCGAGATTGAGAGACCAGCGACAAGTGGTTTTTAACAAGCTGGCTGGACACGTTTTCGATCGATTATCTAAGATCTGTAGCGTCACAAATTCTGAAATAAGGGTGTTTAGCAGCCACATAAAGTGCCCTATTGACCTAGTTAAATGCGAGCTATCCGGAAGATTTGTCCAGCCATCCTGAGTCACATGTTTTTTCGTGATTGAGTAACAAACATCCATCCAACCTCTATAATATTAGTGGGATTCGCGGATAAATAATAGATCTGGGCCTCAAGTCTGCTATTACAATAGTGTCAGAGTGGTCTCGCCATTGTGAGTATTTGACAGTTTTTGTATGGCAAATCTGTCAAAACCTCACAATGAAGAGACTATTCTGACACTATTGTAATAGCAGACTTGAGGCCCAGGACGATGTTTAATTTTCGATATCGTCGTAATTATAAATAATACGAGATTTTAGTTCGTGACACTTCAAAAGTGCATTTTATTAGAGTCAATCAATCAGTACAAAGTTATCAATCATCAATCGGATACAATATGCAACACAATAAATATAGATTATATTACACGGACTACACAAATTGTGACTTTATTCCTATTTAAAATAAGGCTCAATTTTATTATGCTTAATTTACATTTTACATTGTATGTATAAAAGTACATATTGTTCATAATGTCTTATTTAGCACACCAAACAGGGTGGAACACACCTATCAGGTAGATAAATATTTTATTGAATCCTTTATTTGGCCCAGTTTAAAATAAGTGTATAAATTATTATCATTGCTAATACCACTAATATGTATTTTAATTACATATGTGAATTATGAATTCCTTAGTTTTATAATAAAATATAATTTCTAAATATTTGTCATATTTCTCTACTCATTATGCAAAATACTTTTTAAGTTAAGGAGTTGTTGTTATCCATATTCTCGATATTATATGCTCTATAAAACATAACTTTATCTTATCTCTAAAATGATGTGGTTCATGTTCCACCCTTTTAAAACACAACAAACAATCTACTTAAAAACCTGACTTGAAAAATAAAATAAAACAAAAGTGATATGAGTATTTTTACAAATTAAAATTAAAAGAAAAACAACAAGACTTAATACTACTTAATATTAATTACAATTACTGTGATACATGGCATCGTTAAACCCTACATTAAATTTGTACTTTTTGCAAATTTTATTATTGAATTACAACATATTCGTCAGTTTGTGTATTTGTGAAGAAAGTGACTTAGATTAACACGGTTAACGTGATTTTAATTATTACGATATTGTGGCTACACTAATTATTGGATACATTTAATTTAGCAGATTTTTTTAGAGTTGAACACATTACGATAGTAGCAGCAATTGTTAGCCTGTAATAACTACTCGTACAATGATCGAAGTATAAAACTAAAATTACGTAAGAGGTATTTTGATACAATATTTAATAGCAGCTGGCAATGGTTTGATCACCCCGTTTTCATTTTGTTACGGCATTTCGACTGAATTATTTAACGTACCTGATGAACATTTCATATTTCTAAACCTTGTCGTTTATTATCATTTTACTTGAAGGCAAGTTGTAACTGTTCCCGTTTTTCCATTGATCTGCTTCTCTCCCTCTTAAACTAAGCTGGACGCTCCTATTTGTCCTCCCATAATCTTCCCGTTGGGCACAATACTAACTCTTTGCCCAGACAAGTTATCTGAGCCCTCCGCATGGCCTGACAAGCTCGGTGACGGTCCCTGTGAGCTTCCATACACCTTTGTACTATAACCCGAATCGTTGTGCGACTCCCTGTCTGTCTGACTTTGGGTCTCTGTCAGATGTGTGTTAATCGCCAAAGACTGCAGCCGACTGTGAAGTAAACTGTGGTCAGGATTCGGTTTCCTAGTCATTCCATGCGGGTTCCCCCTAAAATTCGGGTACATCGGGTCGTAACACATCCGAAAGTCATTCTGGTTCGCGATCTCCACCTCAGTGTTCTGATCCAAGTGGTCGCTGTAGCAGTGCGGTATGCGCTCCATCTCTCTCATTATGTGGTCTTGCATCATCGCATCGAACACTCCAGTCTGATGGTGGTATAAAGGGTTCCTGTTCCGCGGTTGTATTTGGTTCGGCAACCCTGATTGGTTGTAGTCGTACTGTGGACAAGGAAACTGAGGTACTGGTAGACTGCTGTCCATGTATGGCATCTGTCTGTTGGAGATGTCGTGGAAGTAAGCGTCTTTGGGTATCATAGCTCGCAAGTCGTGAGGGTACGGATTCTGCGTCGACAATTGAGCTGGGGATGGAGATTTTGACACAGTCTCAAAATTCGGCATCGGTAGTGTTTGAAGTAGGTTGGTGTTCCTCATCGGTCCTGGCTGCATAGAACTTCTAATTGGGTTGTCTTCCTCGTCACTACTCTCCGAGTTGTTGCCATTTTCCTTCGGTGGGTTCTGAAAGGTTTTTCTTGTTGGAAATGGTATGAGATTGTGTAAGCTGAACCGTTTGCTCTTCGGTGGTTTCTCTTTCAAGACGGGAGCTGGTCTTTGGGGTTGTTGTGGCATTTTCAAAATGCCGGGGTTCTGGTGGCTTGTTGACGGTACAGTTTCTATGTTTTCGGTGGGCTGTACTTTTCTAGTAATGGGTTCTGGAGATACGGATCTTTGCTGTTCCACTTGCGCCACTAATTCTTGCACTGATTTTCTCTGCTCTCTTTCTACATCATTTGTGTTTTGATAGCTGCCTTGTTTTCTTAGTTTCACGTAGCCATCTTGTGATATGTCCAAAGACTTGTTTGTTCGCGACATAACTTCAGCCATTTCTTTCTCGAAGGCTACTCGCTTTCTGATGTCATCTGCTGTCCTTTGTAGCACCTGACTTTTCCATGAAGGCACATTCTGGTCTTTCGGGCTTCTAACGTCTTCTTCTAAATCACTGGGTTGTTTGTGACTACTGCTCGGTGACTTAGCATCAGAATGTCGACTAGGAGAACGATATCTTTGATTGTGATAACTTTCTACTTCCATGGACATTGGTGATTGTGACACTGACATTTTGTTCGCTTTTACATGTATTTCTGCTGTGACATTCTGATGATGACCTTCCTTGTTATTCTTAGAAAAGGGAGGAATTGAAAGCCTGCTGGGTCCAGCGTCTAAATGATCACTGCTCTTGGAGTTCTTCAGCAGATACCTTCGTCTAGGACTGGACGGCTCTCTACTGTCCAAGATCTCTGTGCTCTTAGACGTGGCTTTGCTATCGTTCAGGTCTTTGGCATTAGTTTCGTAGTGTTCAGCGTTTTTGTTGAAGCTTTTTATTATCCTGTGCACTTTGTTCCACTCTTCAGTGTCAGCATCTAGTAATTCTAAGCTTCTAGTACGTTTAAGTGGAGGTATATCTAAGGAGCCTTTAGGACTGAAGTCTAATTTCTTCACTCTTTCTGAGGCTCTGAACATGATGCCTCTCGTTAACCAATGCTCCAAGTGTTTGTGCCTCTCCTTACACATCGCTCTTTCAGCTGCCACGAATCTCGTCAGTTCTGATATTTGACCTTGTGTTTTCATTTCCAAATCTGTTACCTTTTGGTCTAGTCTATCGTGAGCTCTGTCTATGTGCTTTTTCAAATCCTTCTTATCTTCGTTCAGTTTATCTTCCATATGTTTGAAGAACGGTGCGCAGTAGCAAGTGTAACCGGCGCCTATCGGACCCTTTTTAATGTTTCCAGCCAAATCTAAATAGTATTGCTCGCCTTTTCTTAGTGGTTCGGTGGGTAACGAGCTTAGTTTTGGTTTCGGGAAGAACTTTGGGTCGGGGTAGTAATGACAGCCGTAAGGGGACCATTGGACTTGTGGAGTTGTTTCAAAGTGCACGTTTTTCTTCTTTTTATCTTTGCCTTTGTCTTTTTCCTTTTCTTTCTTTTTGCCTGCGTCTGGTTCGTCCAGCGTTCTCTCTTTGCTCTTGTCTCTGTGCTTCTTCTTGGCTTGCTTTGCTACTGGTGTGTTAAGTATGCTAATAATTTCTTCTAGACCTTTCCTCGTGGCTATATCTCTGGCTGTCTCTCCTTGGTGGTTTCGTATGGACTTGTCGCAGCCAGCTTCTAGGAGTATCCTGGTTAGTTTTCGCCTGCCCATGGCCGCGGCGATGTGCAGGGCTGTGTCTCCGTTCTTGTTCTGTTCTGAGACTCGGCACTGGGCAGAGATGAGGATGCGAGTGACGCCGGCGTGCCCGTACCGAGCTGCCGTGTGGAGAGATGTATCGCCATACTGGAAAATAAACGACGACCAATTAAAAATGCATTCAAGCATAAACGTGGTTTGCGGTTACTATTAATTTCTCCATAGGGGTAGTCAGATAGGAAATGCCACTTGCACACAAAATAATATAAAAAAATAAGCTAGATGCTTATTTTTTTATATTATTTTGGTATGACGTAAAGTGATTCCGATATCCTATTAATACAGACAAAACTATTCATTCAGATAACAGATTATACTATTTCATTTCATTTACATAATCTAGCTTGTTAGACTATCAGTAGACGCTCATTGGACCTCCGAGGGTCGCTCATGACCAACTGAATCTTATTAATTACAGCTTGAAGTTTACGCTTGTAAATAATATCAATTTGACTATATTTTAATAAGACTCATGTCATAAGCGTATTAACAAAGCCTTAGAATATTCTACGTACATTGTTCTGCAAGTCGGGAGGCGCTCCAGCCAGCAAGATCTCCCTACAAGCCTGGTTGTGTCCGTTCTGGCACGCCAGGTGCAGGGCCGCGAAGCCCGCCGCGTTGCGCGCGCGCAGCTCGGCGCCCGCGCGCGCCAGCAGCGCCACGCAGCGCGAGTAGCCCTTCCACGCTGCCTCGTGAGCCGCGGTGTTGCCATGCTGAAATTCACGGGAATGTCGTGTGAAGGATTTGCTGGAAGGATTCGGGGTGAGAGATGTATTACAGCATTGCAATGTGCTATTGAAACCCCACCAAACCCAGTAACCCAGTTTCCAAACGGCCAATCAACACAAAAATTTACTAACAGGCTGGTAAACACAATGTAATACTGTGATTGGCTGACTTAAATAACAAAATCCAATCAAATCCCAGTGAGGAGGCCAGTTTCCCAGCAGTTGGAGCATTATAGGCGGTTATGCTTGACGGCGCGCAGTGACGGATTAACCCTTAATCAAATTAAGCAATTGCCTAGGGCATCATTTCTGGGGGGGCACCAGAAGAAGCACAAACTCACGCACAATTGTATAAAATAATACATGATGATACAATTTAATCGGCTTTCCCTAATCTGATCAAAAATATAAAATATAATCATTTGACCTGTGTTAAATTTTGACACCATTGATTAGCCTTTTAGAAAACGGATGTAACTACATTTTATTGTTGCAAGTAATTACATTGCTACGGATAAATGCATCAACGTTGAAGTTACCATAAACTGAAGTCAGTTGGTTAAATTAGGCTAAGTTTATTAGTTACTAAAGCCTCATGCAGAAACGAATAAGAAGTACGCTTATGGCCTTACCACATTGTCCTGTTTGTTGGGATCAGCGCCATGTTGTAGCAACAGTTGCACCACTTCGACGTGTCCGTCAGCTGCCGCACGCTGCAACGCTGTGCATCCATTCTGTAACAAGGTTTGAAACATTGCATCGTTACGCTAATGTTCGGAGGGTTCAATTGTCAACTAGACAAGTGAGCGATTGCATAACGATAAAAAATATCAAAATAGTGAAATGTGCGGTTAAAATTTGTATGTCACGGTCTGAAAAGATTACCTAATAAAGCAAGTTACATTGCACAAGTAAGTTTGCTAAATTTTCTTCAGATTATTCAAAAAAACATTACGAGACGAATTAGATTTGTCAAACATTGTTTTGCCAGTAAAACCGATTTTGATTTTACCAGACTGTTGGGAGTTTAGCGAATGACGAATGTATGTTCCTATAAGTCGAAATTATTATTATAGTCTGTTTGGTAAACATTGAAATAATATCATTCCATTTTAAACAATAGTTATTTGATACAATCTTATTCGTTTTGAAACATAGGTAATATTTACGTTTACGCACATTTTTTTTTTCTTCCTTTAAGTACGAAATCTTAATTTAAATCTTTAATCTATTGAAAGTTCCTTAATACAATCTTTCATAGTAGCTGATTGATTCAATAAATACCATAATTCATTCTGGGGTAATTACCTACGTTGATCATTGGTAACTCTGGCCGTTTTTCCGATGACAATGTTTGTCTCATTCTAATGTAATTAGTTTGACGGTAGAAGAAAAGAGACAAACTGATTATTTTGACAGATAGACATAATGTTATTATTTTTTCGTTACAAAGCTACGACTTTAAACTCGTAAGTGGTTACGTTTTCCTGAAATCGTTAATAGGAAACTGCTCCTCTAGTATTATATAACCTCATTGATCAAACACAACAATCTTGAAGAAAACTGTCTTTTGTTTTATGGAGGTAAGAACATGGGTACTTTAGCATTTAAGTTAAATTATCATTAAAGTGTAACTTATCTATAACAGACATTCACGTTAAGTATCATTGGAAATAAATAAAATTGAAGTGTCTGTTTGTAATACAAAAAAAACAGCTTTGTACTTATTGTATACTAGCTTTTGCCCGCGGCTTCGCCCGCGTGGATGTCGGTTATCGCATAGAAAAGTACCCTATGTACTTCTCCATATCCCAGGCTATATCTCAAAATTCTAACTTAATATTAATTTTAATGTGATTCACTATTTGAATAGAAACCGAAACAAATGATTTAATATAATAAAAGTACTTATGTTCTGAACGTGAATGAGTCTTTACCTAAAGATAACAAACAAAATCAAAATACGAAATTTCACTCAAATTCATAAAGCAATCAATTGTACCAAATTACAACACGAAATAAAAGTGCGACACAAATAATAATTTAAAATAATTCACGTACCAACAATGTGAAAACAAAACGAAATCCTCGGAAATGTCGCATGATACACCGTTTATGCTGATAAAACGCTCGAAATATCTAATGAACACCATTGGTGCATAACTTTTATCAGGGTCACGTTCGCAGTTAGACGAAATATTTGACATTTATTTTGTACTTGCAACACGATCTGGCTGTAGAATTCGATTAATCGATTAATACTTGACCGGTTGACATTTTAGCGGGACACCATTAAACGAACGAAAAAAAAAGAAAACAAAATACGTCTGTACTCGGTGGTCGTGTGGCGGTGTGGCGCGGTGCTTGATGTAAACATTCATCAAGGTTATACGTGCGTAAAGTAATGGATTCAATGAGAAAACGGTTTAATCTTAGAAGAATCTTATACAGAATTACTGAGAAATAAGTGTAGATTTCGTATTGAGTGTTAGTTTATCGAAAAGTGATAAATATGTCAGTGTTAAAGTAACGAAAGTTTTGGAATGCACAAATTTTGATCATAAGGCCGCCGTGTTTAGTAATGTTTTTATGATAAATATACTTGTATACTGTTTGAAATACACATAAGTAGCTAGCTTATTTATCTACGAACATAATTTGGCTAATAACTACTGATATTATAGCGTATTGTTATCGTAATCGTATTTCCAAGAGTAAAATTCGGCAAACAAATACCTACAAAAAGACAATAAAATGGATATAGTATGTTATCCTTATAAGATAGACGTATGCCATCGCGGACTTTTTTGAAGACCTTTATAAGATACATAATTCCACCATACATTATTTTGTTATATGTCAAAGGGTTTAGACAGCGTTTTCGTTGAAAGCTCCCAGACGGCTTATTTTTTTACGACACCTCCAACAAATATCGTTAATTCATACAAAAATGCATACAAAAACTTAACAAACTATATACTAAAACCTTCCTCGAGAACCAAGCTATCCATTGGTGAAAACAGCATGAGAATCGGTGCAGTAGTTTTTCAGTTTATCGCGAACAGACAGACAGACAGACAGACAGACAGACAGACGCGGCGGAGGACTTTGTTTTATAATATGTAGTGATAGTGATAGTGATAGTGATGACCGTTTACACGGTAAAGAAAATAAATAAAATACGTTTACTTGCGGTAAATATGACGCAAGAAAGAACACAAACACTAAAATTAAAAACATTTTTTTTATTTTGTCTGTTTGTCTGTCCGTCTGTTTGTTCCGGCTAATCTCCAGAACGGCTGGACCAATTTTGACGGGAATCTCACTGGCAGATAGCTGATGTTATAAGGAGTAAATAATAATAATAAAAACTATATTCAGTTCAGAAAAAAACACTGTAAAATATTTAAAAAAAACTAGTAGGTTGTTACCTACTAGTTTTTTTAAATATTTTACATAAGCCTTAGGTGCTAGATTTATACAAATTCCCTAGGATTAATAATAATAATTGAATACACTAGGATTCCCTGTGTCGTGGGGTCCAGTCTCTTCCCTAGTAAGGCAAACAGTTATTTATTTATTTAGGTGAAAAAATTATTAGAAGAATGAAAAAAAGAAAAACAAAGGAAAAAATAATAAGTACTTAATAATAATTAAAGACTTAAGTACAATGTAATAAAAAAGTTAACGAACTTAAATTATTATGTTGCAGGAAGATGTTTTGATGACAAGAGGTTTAGGTGCTTATAGGTGTGTGTGTGTGTGAAGTGTGAGGTGTGTGGGGTGTGTGGAGGTGTATGTGGTGAAAATGGGTGAGTTGGTGTGTGCATGTTAAGTTTATTTTATTTTATTGATATGTCAGATATTACGACTGTATGTGCAGTTCAAGTAACTAGGGCTTCTTTTATTTTAGAAGCCGAGGCTAGCAGCTTGTTTACTATAATTTCTTTACAAATACGAAGTACCAGTTAGGCCTGTGTTCACCAACATTTTAATCAACTGTTTAGATATTTAATCAGTTGTTTACTCAAAATTTCATAGGAAATTTGACATAAATCAACTGTTTAAATACCTAACCGGTGGTTTGACTGTTGGTGAACACAGGCCTTAGTGTTGATTGTAAAACTACGTTTGTGGTAGAAATGTCAATTTTGAATGTCTCTGGTTTATGTTTTCAATATTCAGCTACTTATAACTTAATGATATTATACGTTTATGAATATGCAGAAAGCTTTTTGAAGCTTTGTAAGCTTTCTCATAAACAGAAATGATTCTCTTTTATACGTTTCGTGTATAGTCCTTGTTGTATTATTTCGTACAGGTTTTACGTGTACACTCACGTTATAAGAGTATATTATTTTTTACTATCTTCTTACATGCAAAGTCTTGCAGATAAACCTGCATCCAAAATTAATAATTCATAAGCATTAGATAGACCAGACGTATAAATGATCACATTTATATAGCCAGGACCAATTAGACCAGTGCCAGGGCCTAGGCGATTTGAATTAACGCATTACTCGAGTTGCGACATTTTTAATAAGTAGTGAGGTGAACCAACGGCAGGCGGCCATAATGGGAACCCGATCATTTTCTGCTCCAATAAAAAGACAAGGTGCGTAATTTTTATACGTTATGAAACTGGTAACTTTGCAGGAAGTAGGCAATGCAATACGAATTATATTTGCTAGTAGCTTCTGCCCGCGGCTTCACCCGCGTGGCTTTTTCTAAAATAAAAGTACGTTACTCCTTTTAACAGTTTTAACATCAGCTAACTGCCAATGGAATTCCCGTCAAAATCGGTCCAGCCGTTTCGGAAATTAGCCAGAACAGACAGACAGACTTTTGTTTTTTTTTTGGTATAAGTACCGTATATACTTTCATAAGCATGAAATTTATGATACATTTATTATTTACTAGCTTTTGCCCGCGGTTCCGCCCGCGTACATGTCGGTTATCGCGTAAAAAAGTAGCCTATGTCCTTCTCCGTATCCCAGGCTATATCTCTGCCAAATTTCATGACGATCGGTTCAGCGGTTTAGGCGTGAAAACGTAACATACAGACAGACAGACAAAGTTACCTTCATATTTATAATATTATACTAGCTTCTGCCCGCGGCTCCGCCCGCGGGGAGGTCGGTTATCGTGTAAAAAAGTAGCCTATGTCTTCCATATCCCAGCTATATCTCTGCCAAATTTCATGACGATAGGTTCAGCGGTTTAGGCTGAAAACGTAACATACAGACAGACAGAGTTATTTTCACATTTATAATATTAGTATGCCAAATTTCATGACGATCGGTTCAGCGGTTAAGCTGGGAAAACTTAACATACAGACAGACAGACAAAGTTACTTTCACATTTATAATATTAAGTATGGATTTGTGTGTATAGATAAGCGCGGAACAAAAATAATGTATGATTCAGCATTGGTTTTGCGCCATGCAACCTTATATCTTAACTAGCTTCTGCCCGCGACTTCGTTCGCGTGGAAGTTAAAATATACAGAGTCAGGACTGGTGACGCGGGAGCAAGCGACGTACAGGTCTAGGTTCTATAAAAAAGGGTTTGGTTTCCGCACTTAGTCCTTCAGGTGGACCATTGTACATGGGCCATGGCGACCATCAGTGGTTATTCCAACCAGGCCACCTCCCACTAGAAGTTAATTACGTCTCCCTGTCTGTTTAGAACATCTGGGTGCCCCGAGGGTTTCTGTTCTAATTTGGGTGACGCCTGTGCATTCGAAGAGCACCTGCGTGACGGTTTCCTCAGCCTCCATGCAAGCCCTGCACAGAGGATTGTCCGTTATGCCTACTGTGTGGAAGTGTTTGTTTAGCGAGCAGTGTCCCGTGATGGTCCCCGTCACCAGGCGCAGGCCGGTCCTGTTCAGGGGTAATAAACGCCTGGTTAGTCTACCATCTAAGAATGGCATAGCCTCCCTGGACTGTCTGCAGCCCGGTATTGAGGTCAGCCAGCTCTTTTCTAATGAATTATTGAAGGCCTGCGTTCCTGCATATACTAACACTAAAGACACAACACTGAAACATTGCATATTTCTCATTGTCATTCTTACAGATTATTCCTGACGAACACCTATCACTAAAATAATATAACAGTACATTGTAATAATTATAAACACACGGGATGTCTCATTAACAGTCATCTAACCATATATATTTATTTTTATCATAACCATATACAGCAGAAGAGGTCTAACTTAATTACACTCCCGGACACCTGAATCGAGCCACCATGCATATTTTTGTTGAAAGATCTCGTATCTTTTTGAATAGGTAATAGTAGTAAAAAGAAAAAAAAAATGTTTTGGAAGCCAGTCACTCACTACCATTTCCGTTTGCCATTGTTCTAAATTTGAAAATGGAAAACCTAAAAAGAAACAGTTTAATTGCAACAAGTTTTCTTTACGCGTTTGTCAAGGGCAAAATTAGCGTTTGAAGAAAACGGTGGTAGGTGAGAAAACGTTTATTTAGTAACCTCCAAGAATATTTACAACGGCCGTCATGAGTTTTGGCTTGGAATTATGCTGTGGAATGTTCTCTGCTTCCAAAATTGCAGGTATTCTCGAACAATTATTGCCATGTGCGCCCTTGCGCCAAAATTATTATCACGCAAAAAAATTAAATATTGCCTCTAGGCACTGACGAATGCATCGGTCGCTATTCAAGGTCGGTTTCTATTAGTGGTGACACCCGTGGTCCCGTCACAACCTCAAGGCCAGTTTTTCCTTCATTAGAAATTCCACTCCAGACTGTCCATGACCCGCCGCCATAACTCACCTTCTCTGCAATGCAATATTGCTGAAATCGTTCTCCCTGTCTTCGATAGACTTTCCTACGTCCATCATTACCATACAGCATAATATTGGTTTCGTCCGTAAAATGAAACTGGCTCCATAACGTTGAGTCCAATGCAAATGGTCGCGTGCAAACTGTAGGCGCGCCATTCTGTGAGCTTGTGTCAGTTTCAGGCCAAATTTTTTGAATCTCCTTCTAACTGCGCAAAAAGTCAGTCCATGAAAGTACCGAAGCTGTTCTTGGACCTGTACTGAGGTCAGGTGACGATTACGCAGGCTAGTGGTAAGCTGGTTTCGTGGTACTAATGTACCTACGGCGCACGAAGCCCCCAGTCTCCAGGTATCGATGGTAAATTCTTTGAACGGCAGAACGACTTACGTGAAGTTCTGCGCTTCCGTTTCACTGAATAAGCCGTGTTTTATGTGAACACGCGTGTATACGTAACGGGTAATACCTACTTATTTTAATTTGAGCGAATGTTTTTATCCTTTAGCTATCGAGTGGTGTACCTAATTAAATTTTGAATGTAGATGATAGATATGTAGCTGCAACACCAAAGTGTATCCCCCGAATTTGTTACCATCAGTTATTTGAATTGCCACTATGGAAGAAAATTTAAAAACGTATTCACGTCAATAAAGAAAAACAATTTCGATACTCTTTTTATGCAAAACAAAACACAACGAAATAACTATTGACATAAATATGCTCTAATCAAAGCTTGTTGTTCCTATAACAGCGACCAAACTCCGATTTTCTTCTCTTTTTCGAATACGTGAATTCAAACATGGAACAATGGTGATATCCAATTGATGGCCAGTATGTCAACTTCAAAACTGCATACATTAATTTTCTGACTTTTATTATTTTGATGTTTTAGGCCTATAAACATAAAAATGCATGGAGCGTAGCGTAGCGAACTATGACAATTACAGTAACAATATGTAAAAGGAGAAGCTTAAAATATCAATTCTTTGGAACCGAAATCAGATTTGCATTGCTTTGTTGAAAGTTGACTGAAATAGCATTATATGCCATGCATGATTAAAAAGTTAAAATTTGTTAATTGGTAAAAAGATACTTTTTGCATAAGTGACAGTGTTGCACCGGGGCGCGGGGGTGCGATCATCCAGACAAACAGACAAAAATTCTAAAAACTATATTATTGGCATCAGAATCGTTCCCAGACCTCGTGGCAATTACTTTTTTTTTTAAATAATCCAATGTTCAGTTTTGACTTCGCTACGATTTTATTATATGACATGTATAGATTAGAATTTTCCTGAAACTCAAAGAAATCGAGAATAGGTACCTACGTTTCCTACATTTTTAGTATCAGACACAGTTTCCCAACATTGAGACTTAACTAAACTACGGCTGCGACATATCAACTTATGAAATGGAGTAATTAACTAACTAATCGCTATATCAGTTGCGCCAACGCATTTAATGGGTATTGGTACACTGGTTTACTACTATTAATTAAAAACCAGATTTCACTTGCAATATGGCTTGATGAAACATGTTCAAAATAAAGGCCAAATTGATAAAAATGTACACCCTTTTAATGTGAGCAACCGCAAAGTGTTCGTTTTTTGCCACCGACTTCCGAAATTAAAGTTATTTTTCACTTTGTAGTGTGTTTTTTTGGAAGTCGGTTGTTAATTCTTTGGAAAAATAGGATTTATTTTTCACTTTTTAGTTGTGGTACTACAACCTCCCCACACAAATGCAATACCTGTTATGAATGAATACCTGTTACGTAAATGACAGGGACAGGAAGTTGTAACATCATCCACATAGAATAAGTGGAAAAAATACGTGTAATTGAAGCTAACTCCAAAACGACCTAAGCGAAGTTAATAAAATTTCTGTGGGACCACCGCGCAAGCTTCCTCTACCAAATGAAACAATTTTCAAAATCGGATCACAACTTGACGGAGAAATCGGGGAACATACATTTAAAAAAAAAAAAACCTACGAACTGAGAACCTCCTCTTTTTGAAGTCTGTTACAAAATGTTGCCAAATATGACGAGTTCCGCAAGTTTTTTATAACGCAAACAATAATTGCATTTTTTTTTATATGCGTTATTATATAATTGTCTGCCTCGTTGGTTTAGGAGTTGCAAGCGCTGGGTTATTGGGGTTTTCTATCAGGAAATTCCCAGTACCAGCCCGCACCCTAATTGCATAACACCATAATCTGAATGATTTTGAAGGATATTACTAATCCATTGCTTCATCGTCATCTTCCTGCCCTTGTCCCATGTTACTTGTGGTTGGCGCAATACCTTTTCCGTTTCCTTTTTCCATTCTCCCTGTCAACCGTCACGCTATCATTCACTCCTTTCTCTTTCAATCATTCCTCACACAATCCATCCCTCTTTTCTTTGGCCTTCCTCTCCCTCTCCATCCATCAACATTTATATCCATCACTCTTTTCGTCACATGAGTTTCCTCCCTACCACTCCTTGCCACTTATTTTTTAATCCCGTAGTGGGACTTACAGATTTCCGTAGGTGTGTCCGTGGCATTACTGCGGGCCCTATCAGAATACCAGCGCTGCGGTATTTTATTTTTTAAATATCGCAGCATTATGCTGAGATAGTGGCCTTTTTGGCCTCGCACAGGTCTTTTTCTATAATGTTTTTTGCTGTTGTTTACAATGTAAAATTTGTTAGTTTTAAATGCTATTTTTTTATTTATTCCTGTTTTTATTTCTTGTGCGTGTTCCAAATATTATTTTTTTCTTTCTTTTTTTCTCCCTCCTCATCACATGCCCATACCGTGCCAAAAGACTTCCTTTCAACTTTCTCTTTTCTTTTCAATCCATTGCTTCATATGTTCGAAAAGTTTGTCTGCTTAACAACGTAAATAACGCAACGAATTTCGTTGAACTGTCATACTGAAACCCATTGCTACCGTAAGTGTGTTACGCAATTACGCCGCCGGAGTCAAAATGTACTGTGTACTGGTAGGAAAACAGGCGTGATGTTATGTTATTTGTGATTGTAATTCAATACTGGGAATCGCATATGCAATGCCTCTGGATTTGCAGACGTCCTTATTTGTTTATTTATAGTTAACTAAAACGGTACAACACTAATGATATTAATTAACATAGAAACAATTATTAATTGATTACACTGATAATTTAATTTAAAACTAACATGGAACAGTGAATTCCCTTGCATACTTTCTTTCACAGAACACCAGACGTATGTGCATAATTTTTCTCCATTCCAACCGCACACGCTGATGGTAAAAACACTGTCATCTATGACAATGTTTTTACCATCACCGGGTGCGGTTAGCTTGTTTGCCATCAAATATGTACATAAAACTAACAACTAACATATAACTTCTCGTGTGTATTAATTTTAAAACTATCACTATCATTCACCTTTTGTTGTGGTTCAATAATCCATACTTCAGCGTGGTAGGGGGAAGAGTCCGTCTCAGATTTTTTAATTGCCCCTTTTAAATAATTATAAATCTACCTTTTTAATTATCCTTGTTGTAATATACGATTAAACTCTCATTAGTCCTAAGTTTAATAGTTATGCTGTCCATTCATAAGATTTGCGACCAACGTAATTGGATACTGAATCGATCTAAATCTAGCGGTCGCACTGTATACCAAATGACTATATTACTATAATAAAATTATATCTGCAATTTCATAGCTTATTTCGTATAAAATAAAGTTTAGAATCGAACAAAAATATACTCAGCACCTGTTTGTCCAAATGAGGCTATTGCTGGGAGCTTTTGTGATATTGAAAGATATTGGCACGAATTAACTTTTTGTCCTAGAATAGAAAGATTTCGTAGATAATGTTCACTAACTTATTTATCAACAGTTAGGTACCCAATATTATAGGAAATTCTATCGTGTCGGTTGGAGCTTTATCAGAAAAGTTCATACACGTCGTTCTTATCGTCCTCTTCCGTCTGCCTGTCTAAAATCCAGCCAGCAAAGACAAAGCCAATTAAGTTCCCACAGCAAGAAGTCCCCAAGCCAGTAAGTAAGCTGGGCAGATCTTCTATGATCTGAGGCTGTATTCCACCACCGGTGCGGGTTGTACTATAGTAAAGTAATTAATTAATAAGTAACTTTAGTCTCATTATCTCAATATACTGTCAGACACTTTCCTGCCTAGTCTTCCAATAACTGTATGTATGTATTTTTAATGAATTCAGTGAAGCTGGCTCATCTTGCGCATTTCAACGTGCCGGCCGCCCGGACCGGTCGTCGCCTTGTTTTTTAAGGACCCCAAGACCTCGTATGAATGTTGTCGCTGTTATACTATTGGAAAGACTCCTTGATTAGAAGCATCAATAATTATTTTTAACAGTAATGATCTGAAAAGAGTTTGTTTTTAACCATCTTAATAAATTGGCATCGTACCTACCGCTATGAGGTTGCTGTAATGTAACGCGTCGCTCAATGTTTTTTTAACAAAATTAGGTAATATGACAAGTATTACCTACTATTTAAATGGTGTGTACATTAACATAAGATTTAAGATACCTACATAGCTGGCGCCTGATCATCTTTCTTCGGCTGTCGTAAATTACACCTGCTTGAAGCACGCACCTAATAGGATAAAATTCTTCTGCCGCGCTTCCGCGTGCGAATCTGCTAGAAAGGCGAAGAAATCTATGAATAGGCGCACTTAATGAGTGGATCAAGGTATCAACCATGTAACTAGCCACTATGTCTATGCCCTTTTTATGATGCTTTAGGTACTTATAAGATGGGCAGGACAGGACGTGTACCCTCGGCGGTTCTAATCAACTCCCGCGCATATAAAAATGTCAGCGTAGTCATTTTGATTAGTAGGTAATTATAAAAAATGAGCAACTTGTGGAGATGGATTACGTTGTCAGCGCTAATAACGGGTTGAAATAAATTGCGTACCACGGGTTTTTAACGGGCTATTAATTCATGGAGTTAATAAAGGCCGAGCATATTTTTTCTTGACGGAGCTCAGAGTGCTATCTCGGCGATCTTTAAACTCACAAAAGATAACCAATATGACGCAATGCCTTCGTAAAGGCTCCTACAAACAGGCGCGACACACGACGCGACACAAAGACACCGCGTGCCGCGTGACGAGCGGTCTCTTTGTGTCGCGTCGCGTGTCGCGCCTTAACGATCTGTAAAGTCTCGATTTGACATCCCAGGTTCACAAATAAGCTTCAAGAGGAAAGCTCGACAAGTAGGTAGTGCTTCGATCTTGGAAACAAAAGACTTTCGATAAGAAAGGTTAATGGCACAATGACTTAATATTGTTTACACTCCTTTTCCTCAAAAAGTCCGTCATTGTAGCGTACCAGAGTGGGGATAAAATAACATACTTTCCTCTAGGGGAAAAAGTATTTTTTTTTTTAATTATAATTATTTTTACCAACGAGTCTGCAAAAACGAAGAAGCCTTTATTCATAAGTAGAATAATCATGAATAAAGACTCGACTTAATAATACGGTTTCATAAAAAAATTATAACATTCGATTCGAGCTCCTCTTGGAAATCTTTCAGAAGCCAATTTAACAATTAATCTTGTTCTGGCCCGTATATGCGACTGGAGCAAGAGATATGGACTCATGGTCAACCCCATAAAGACGCAGGTTGTTGTGGTGGGCAGTTCTAGGACGGTATCAAGGATTGACTGGACGACTCTTCCCCAAGTTTCTTTTGACAATTCAGTTATTCCGTTCAGTGAGAAAGTGAAAAACCTGGGGATTGTCATAGACAAGAACTTTTCTTGGACTGCCCAGCTACAGGAGGTAAGCCGTACCTAAGCTGTTTGCTTCCGCTGCGTCTTTGAGGAGACTGCGTAATTTTCTACCGACTGCCACCAAGATTGCGCTTGCACAATCACTTCTTCTACCCATGCTTGATTATGCTGATGCCAGCTTTCTTGACCTTACTCAAGACCAACTCGATAAACTTGAGCGGCTTCAAAATTTCTGTATTAGGTTCATATACGGTTTACGCAAATATGACCATGTTTCCGAATTTCGTATGAAGCTCAAGTGGTTACCAATTCGCCTTCGCCGGAATGCTCATATTCTTTCCCTTTTGTATAATGTGCTCTTTTCCCCTTCCACCCCTCTCTATCTTAAAAAACGTTTCCAGTTTCTTTGCGCTCCCACACGAAATTTTTAAGGTCATCGGATAACTTGAAGCTTAAATTGCCCATGCATTCCACAACTTTCCTTGACTAATCCTTTACGGTCCAGGCCGCTCGTTTGTGGAATGCATTGCCAGATCCAGTAAAACGCGCGCAATCGTTGCCTTTGTTCAAAAGACTTGTGAAGGAACATTACTTGTCGTTGTGATTACGTTCTCGTTGATAGCTGTGATAATCTATACTTACACTTCATTTATTTTCTTTACTTATATAGTTAGTATGTATGTATCTATTGTATAGCATATATCTGTGTATCTATTATAGGATATTGTGCTGTTATACTTTTTATTTGCACCAATGACAACCCCATTTTATGTCCACAAATTCACTATCCATGCCAAGGTTGCCTGGAAGAGATCGCAGTATGCGATAAGGCCGCCCATTCTATATTTTATAGTGTTTATGTTTTCCTTTTTGTTGTAATGTATGTTTTTTTGTTATCTGATGTACAATAAAGCATATATAAATAAATATAAATAAATAAACATTTTATTTAAAAAAATGAAACTAAAAGCAGCGATCTCTTCGGTATAATGCATGCATTGCGTTGCGAGTACAGCAGAAATTAAAAAAGGCGTTGGCGCGATTCTTTAGAATATTTCTCTAATTACAAATTGAATTGGTGACCGTAAATTATTTTATAACAGTGAAAATGTCATCATCTAGTGAGAAAGGAGACCCTAATTTGCAGATGGAAGAGAAAGGAAAAGAAATAATTTTCAATCTGTTGCCGTCAAGGTGTATTGGAATATTTTATGTCCTCGCAATCGTAGTGAAAAGTAGAGTGTAACACACGGCGCTAAGAACCATTATAATTCGGTTTCTATTTACTCGCCCTCGCTAAAGCTTGGGAGTAAAACTACCTCATATATAATGGGTCATTTTAGCCCCTTGTATAAAATCTACTATTAAACTTATGTATGGGTCCTCAACTTTCCTCTATAAGAATGTTCATTCATTATAAAGTTAAAAATAATATATTTGGTCCTGTTTAGTTAAATTAAAATCTCTAAAGTTCGTTTGTGAATCTTCTGAGATATAAAATATCTTTTACTGTTAATGAGGCATGAGCTGTTATTCTGGGGGATGCACAAAAAAGTGCAAAATATTGTTTTTTCTGATACAGGCACAGATGATGGATTGTACGATCGATCGATGTTCCTAGCAAAAATAAATTTAGTCTAATTCTAATACATATCTGATGTTAAGTTTCAGTAACATACAATACCGATCTGAAATTGAAATACTAAACCCACGCCACGTTCCTCCATATCTGACACTCAAGTTAGTGCAGCGCGTACATTTCTCAGTAAACTCGTGATTTTACGGCATTTTCAATTGCTTTAGTTATTCCGTGTCGCAAGGTTTAATCTTGTTCTGTGAGATATTTTATCTTAGCAATATACATTAGGTATTAAAAGGTAAATCTGGATAACAATATGTTTCTTGAAACTAAATCCTATAGTGAAAACACTCTTAAATCTCTTCCGACAGTTTTGATAAAGTTTTTTTACTTGTTCTTTGGCAGTGATCGCAAGTGCACCTGCTGAGCGCAGAGGGTATGAGTTTGAATCCAAGGTCGGGCAACGAGCTATTGGAGCTTTCCGTTTAGGAGCACGGAGTTTGAATTTGTGTCCGATTAACGGCAAAAGGCTCACAAGGACTTAATTACGAATGTAAAGAGCTATCGTGTTAATGATTCCAAAAGCAATATTCAAAGTCAAGTGCACTAGACTGTAAAATCTATTCACCAATACAAATAAATAAAATTGAAGTGTCTGTTTGTTATGTCAAAATAACAGCTTTTACTAAATGCATAAGAAAGTATCTATATAGTACCTACATAATAAAAAAAAACTATTTTTAAAATTGTGTCTGTCTGTTTGTTCCGGCTAATCTCCGAAACGGCTGGACCAATTTTGACGGGACTTTCACTGGCCGTTGGCTGACGTTATAAGGATTAACTTAAGATACTTTGTTTTAGAAAAAGCACGCGGGCGAAGCCGCGGGCAGCAGCTAGTATTAACTATAGCAGTAGCTGTGTTGTCTGTAGTCAATGGGGGTAAATGAGTAATAAAAATGCAATTGTCAAAGGCCGTTTTACTGAAGCTGTAGCTAATTAAAGTGCTTTGCTACGATACAGCTAGACGCTAGAGATCTCGTAGAATAAGGAGCTTAGACTAACGAATACTGTAGTTTGATCGTAAATAAATAAAGAAAATAGGTACATTCTTTGTGACATTAGTATTTATGGACTACATTCCGGCCACCGAGAGAATGTGTTCCTGACACCTGTCAGTTGGAGACGATTAGGAACGAATAAAGTTGAAAGTAGAAATAGTTATTTGTTATGCTCAGGCTGCAAAGTTGTTTTTTGGAGCGAGTACCTACTTGTGTTGAAACCTGAGCGTAGCGAGGGTTTCAAGGGTACAAGACGCATAATAACTTTGCTGCCGAGCGAAACACACAACTTTTCACTTCACTACAGCGAGGAAAATGCTATAGTCCATTTGAAATAAGATTAGACATTTTAAAAAACAATTTTTACAGTCCATTCAACCGATTTTGACGTCTATTTCGTAGGCATAAGGATGGCATTAAAAGCAAAAAAGAAGTTACAAATTTTACAATACCAACTGTTTACTGCAGCTGCCATTTGTCATGCCACCAACGCAATAGAAGTCAAAATCGGTTGAACGGACTGTAAAAAAGGTTTATTTAAATGTCTAATGTTATTTCAAATGGTATATAATATAATGTGCAAGAAAAAAACAATAGGCAGACATATGGACTGCCGACAGAAGTGAAAACTCAAAACTTTGGAATTAAGGCTCGTACAGACTAGTGCGATATCGCGGGTGCGACGCGACACTCGTAGCACAATTTCTTTGTCACTGCCTGTCGCGCGAGCCTTAACTGACAGCCTGGCGCGACACGTCACGACTTCACGAGAATGTTGCGCATTTCTGTGACGTGAACCCTAAGTTTTTCCCCTGCCAAAAATTGCTCAACGCGGCTGAAGAAGTTTTCACTTCAAAGATGAAATGTCAGTTACTGCAATTAGCTGACCCCTTTGCTGAAATGGTTGAGGTTTTTTTTACTAACAAATCTTATGACTTTCATATTTTTCAAGTTTTGGGTAGATTTCGTATAGGTATTTAAATAAAATGACGAATTATAAAATTCTATCGATTCGTATTCTAAAAAAATCTCAACCATTTATGTATTTATGGGGGGGTCAGCTAATTGCAGTAACTGACTGTATGTACATTTTTGAAATGAAAACTTCTTTAGCCGCGTTGAGCGATTTTTGGTAGTACCGATTGCACTAACTCTGCAGGTGATTTTATATTTTCGTCACTCCTGGACTCGCTCATTTTTTATGTTTTTTTTTACGATTTTATCAAAAAACAAACTAAAATGATGAAAAGGGAATTAAATATAGAGAAGAAACATATAAAAAGTTTTTTTTTTTAATGCAGTCCTCCTGCTGGCAAGTGCGATTACTTATACTAAAAATGAGGTTAGCGGACTGAGATGAAATAAGTATTAATTCATTTTCAGCGCATTGGCGGTATAAACATTATTGAAAATATAAAGGTTCAAATTTTAAATACACCTTCCACGCCAGCGGATATATGTAAGGCAGTTTTGCACTCAGATTTCGAATGATAAACAGAATCTTTCCGAGCTTGTGAGATGAAAACACATATTCTTTGTACTCGGTGTTTGCAGTCCTTTCAGTTATTTTAACTCTGTTATCGCATCTTAATGATCTTTATTATTGTTGCAAAGCTGCAGCAGATGTAAACTAACTGTGAAAGGACGTAACTCACAGGTGTCAAAAATGCATTCTCGCGTCAGCTAGAGAATATGTACTTTATTCAGATTTACAGTCAACTGCATATCAGTGGAGTTGCACTACGAAAACCTCCCTTAGGTACTGCTACGACATAAAGGCGCTACGCGGTTCACTGTACGCGCTTGCTATTGAGATTGTAGCTAGCCCAATTAAAACTGTTAGTTAACTGACAATTTCGTAATATGTATTTTTATAAAAACTCACCTAACTGAATCAATTAACGGTTTCCCACCAAAAACTTCACATAGATTTGCATACCAACCATGTTTTTCCTGCAACTCATTGACGCGGCCGCGTAGTAATGACCAGGCAATCATGACGTGACGGAGATGCACACAAAGTCATCAAACACCGTTATAAGATGGCGACAATCATGCAACACATTTGCTAAGAAATGTGCGGTTGTGACTTGTGGAAAAAGAATATTACTGGATGTTCTGTGTAAAACAGTGTAGCAAATATACAATGAAGGACAAAAAACTTACCGCTACCATGTGGTAGCGGTAAGTTTTTTGAAGTGTTTTGAAGCTCCCTCATTAAATAGGGATAGTGAACGAAAATGAAGATGAAAAAGAAAGGTTAATTGGACATTTTGAATATTTAGTTATGATAATGGAGAGTTTTGATCTAATTAAAGAGGTCTTAAATCTTTCGACACTGATTTTATATGAGGATACATTGTAATCTTAACACAAGGAATACCTATGCATTAGAAAATGTCGTGTATACCCATTCACTTCCTTTCTAGAATAAACATAACGCGGTAAATCTCAAACTTTTCTACTTATCTTAATTTATTTTAATGTTGGGACACCCCATGGACTGAATGACGATAAAAATATAACTAAACTGGGAAACAGTCCCAAGCCTGCGGCGTCGATGTTCTGTGTATTTCAAGGTATTATTCCGAGGTTATTTCTTCTCCTCGATCTTTTAAGAGCCATTTCACAAAATTTTAACGCTCGAGTTTAGGTAAAAGACGGCAGCGCTGTGTATGTGAGCGTAACTATCCACACATACACAATTTAAGCAGTGTAACGCGAGTGTCGAGACGGACTAAATAATCTTGAGCCATTATAATAATAATGCGGTATTTAGAGATTTATTAAAAAAGTTATTTTATTTATTCAGTCTACTAAAGCTTTCTAGACTAATAAAAAAACACAAATATATGTTTTGAAAGTATATAATAAAAATGAACAGGAAAACAATCACATCGTACAAAATATAAGTGTTGGTCATTATTATTTGACAATAATGTCAAGTAATAATGACTATCACTTACGTTAAATAAATATTTGTCGTAAAGGCATTGATCTTGCTTTTCTAGGGTCTATAATTTCCGGCAATACGCAATCTTCGTAAAAACGAGTCAATTTGGGAAGCATCAAAATGTTGTGGTCGTAGTATAATATCACGGTTACGATATGAGCACTCGACAATTGAGATGCGGGAAAAAGTAGCACAGGTCCTTCCTCGATGGGCGCTCGCGCTGTACTAAACGGTGCCCACTTGTGCATCGCAATTTATTCTTTTTTAGAGTGTTTAAAAAAAGGATATTGTGGCCAATTAAATGAAGGGATTTTAATCAAACTTGAGAATTCGATTTGTTAAAGAACATAGTTCATTTTGAGATGATTTTTAAAATGTAATTACGCTTTATTCAAACAAAAAAATCGCAATATAATTGCGAATAAATCGTAAAAATTGTCCTAAGTCTTTATTTTTTTTACCTATTAATGTTATTAATAATCGAAATTCTAGTACTTCATTTGTCAACAAAACTATATGTCTGATGCTTTGTGTATTTTTTTCAGTCAAATTTATAAATATTAATTATAGAAATAGGAGTCTGAAATTGCCTCTGCGCTGATTTTTCAGTAAACTAGTTCTGGGAGATTAATAACTACAAAGTACACAAATAAGTTTTTGTAAATGTGTTACATGAAGTGTGAATACGAAAGAATCATCTATTATTTACATATATTCACCAATACCAGAGAATTAACTAAGATGGTAAATTAGGCGACTAAAATCTTAGATATTCGCGCGAAAACGTAAAATGGCTCTTAAGACTTTTGCATTTCGGTTAACGTAGTTTGTTTTTGCAATTCCGCCTATTCTTACGATCGCCGCTTTTGAACTGTGACTGCAGTCTACAACTCCACATCGGAGAATAATGAAGATTGCACAGGCGAAAATATACCTTGGTCGTCTTGATCGCAGTGCTCATTATACATTGCAGTTTCCTCGAAGCAATTGTCTCGGAACTTGGTTGTACAGCGCCGAATGGACACGACAGAATGGCTGAGAGTCGTGCGCGGTGGAATGCCCGGACAAGGGACGATTGTTACGCAAACGATTCTCGGCCCGAGGCGTCGTGCCAGCGATACAACTCTAGCTGGTGATGTGAAAATGTCGATAAATAGTCGATGTCTGACTTTCGATTTATAGGTATTGTTGCTTCGGCTGTTATGGTCGTATTTCACTACGGATGTGCTGGACGGTCCATTTGGCTCTGTTTGAGGAAGAGGGAAATTATAACTAATGGAAAGGTACGCTTCATCCTGTGTGTCAAATTATTGACTGTATATTCATAAGCAGCTTTTGTTTGCTGTTTACCTTTATGATTTGAGTAACTCGAAAGGTCTTTCGTTCTTTATTTTTTTATGGTTAAACTACTTTTATTAGCTATGCAATAATAACTGCCTTTAAAAGTCAGATTTCACACACAACTGTCTCAAAAATCTTATTGATATAGAGTCCATATTAGTAGTCTACATCCTCCAGATCTACAGGTAGGAAAGAAGCTACCGTTTATGCACTATCCGACTCGTCGCATATGAATTTTTCATAAAACTAATGATTGACTCGTTCTTTACGATAAATTAAAAAAAAATCACAACATCGCACGAAGCTGTCAACACCTCTATCATACATATAATTTTTATCACGTATGAGAACCATATTGTCATTACTGCGTATCGCCATTGCTTTGCATCACTAACAAAATGGCCGCTTTTGCGCGGTCTTTGTTTTTCGCGGTAAAACGCCCTGTAAGTGACACGGTCCGTGTTAATTAAGTAGCTTCACAAAAAGTGAGAATGTCCCACGGACAGACGAAGTTTGTTTAATTACGTGTAACAATTTCGAGCGAATTTAAAATGTTTACAAACGCAATTAGAAAATAACACGAAATCTTTGAGGAAAGCTGGCATAATTTATGATCTCATGACGTTTTATCGCAAAGAGATTTGTTATGTAATTGGACGATAAAATGGTTTTATCACCTACCACTTACCGTTATTAATTGATCCAGTTTAAACGTGGTTAAATGAATAACGAATTTATAACTTTAGACGTTTACTAATCTTCGTAGAACAGGGCAATTGCTACCTGTTTACGTCTTTAATGACGCCTGTAAAGCGTGCTTGCTACTAACAAATGATATGATAACGGAAGCTTGGACGTAAACCAGCAATAAACAAGCTATTACGAATGACAACAAGCTGTAAAGGCTTGAAAGGGCCTAAGTTGACACTCGACAGTTGAGAGCCGCCATAGATGTCTGCCGCCCACACTAGGGTCTATCAAAGCCTTGGAAACAGGCTTCTGGTGTTTTGGAAATTACGATGGAAGTGTAAATTAAGGTGTAAACTTCCGTTTATTAGTTTTCCACTTGTTGAAACTTACTTAGATATCTACTCATAATGATCATCAAGCTTGCCATTCAAAAAGTTAAGAGATAGAGACTTCTACGTTCTCCATACCTTTTTGATGTACTTACCTAAAATTAAATTAGAACTCGAATTCGGTTAAAATTAGTAGCATAAGTATTATGTACTGGGTACCTACGTCTTTCATTGACTTGAATGTGTCCTGGCTGCTGAGAGTATGTCATTCTCGCTGATGGTGGCGCGTGTGCATTGGATCATTTAGCTCCCTTCAAAATGGTTGAGCTGAATGGTGCTAATCCATGCGTCATGTTTGTGAACGGGCGCCGTCAGTAGGGACTGGTGATCTCTATAATTTTTTTTTTTTTTTTTTTTTTTTTTTTTCTATTTATTACGGACGTTTTTAACGTTCTGCATCGTTCTCACATGTATAGTTTCAACATGAATGATGTAACTAATACTTTGTAAACATACTTTCATTTAAAAGAGTGTCCGTGGAGTTTCTTGCCCGTTCTTCTTCATAGATACCTACTACGCTTTGGAATGGGCTACGCTAGGTTCATCTTTCTGACTGATCGACCCCTTGACAATTCAAAAGTGCCTATAATTGGTTTATTTCAAATAAATTCAATTCAATTCAATTCATTTATTAATTTTGTGAACATAGGGTAAAAAAAAAAAATATACAGGTGTTTTACAAAGAAATATTGGTCCATACTATGTCCCGCCAGAAGGCATACAAAATTTGTTGAGGTAATCATAATGTCGCATTAATAAAATAAAAATAAAAATATAAAGTCAAGAAAATAACATGTCACAATTTCATGCCAAATAAAATGTCAATAAATGAAAACGGCACATAAACAAATAGGTAGTAAGTATTTAGTCATAATTTCGTATACAATAATAAATTAAATAGTAACATTTTAAACAAACAGACATAAAATTATAAAAATATTATTTTAATTTGTCATTAAGATATTCATTAACAGAATAATACGCCTTGTTAATTAATAATTTAAAAAGCTTATGTTTGAACTCATTCATGCTACTGCTTGATACAATTTCATCAGGCAATTTGTTGTAAAGTTTTGGAGCCATTGCATATATACTATTGTATAGAAATTTGGTTTTTGTGCCTAACGGGTGCAACTTTTTTGAGCGTCGTTGACTTTCGACAGCTTTAAATAAATACATGTTGTTTTTTACAAAGATACAGGCTTCATAGACATAAAGTGATGATACAGTCAATATTTTTAAGTTTTAATGCTTTGACTTTGAGTCATTCTCTTCCTTGATCTCCCAAATCTTCTACTTAGGGTTGTTATACTTTTAGATCTGCAATCCGGTTTCCAAATTCCGTTTCCTCGCTACTTTTCTCGTGATTAACGATTGGAACATTCTGACACGTAGTACCGTCACACCACCTGTCAGATTTGTGCCTCACATACCGACGGCATGTGACCTTCATTCTACACCGCAACGGTTCTCTGACAAACGGTGTAGCCTCATAAATCTTTCAAATAACTGAAATTAAAGCTAGCAAGCCCGTAACGACTACACCAAATTATAGCTTCCCACTTTTAACGAGGCTGAGGTTTCAAAAATAGTTGTAAAGTTAATCAATTTTAATGTGAAACAGGATTGTGTCCGGCTAATCATTGTGCTTGTAAAATAAACCAACAATATAATCAACGGAGGATTTAGTAACGATCACTGAGCGCATCGAGAATGACGGAACGGATTGTTTCGGTGGTTTTCATATTGGATTCGGTTTTTAAAATAATGTTGGTGTTCTATTACTGGATAGAAGGATTTTTGCATCGCATCATTGCATTAATAACGACGTGGATGATTGAATTTTTTTATGCACCAGCCAAAGATGCGGTGTAGTTTTTACAAACGCTTGATAGTCGCTTCTTTCATTCAGGCAACGGAGGGACTCGGACATCGGTATTTAACACTATACCCAAAGTCTCAAATTCAGATAATTTATGGAAACAAAGGGGATAACATATCAAAAAAATATCTTCGTAATGGTAATTTACATAAAATGGCGTAGAAAAGGGTTCCATTTTCTTTTAAGTACTGAATTTAAGAAATAATAATTAAAAAATTATCAAACTGTAAATATTTTTATAAGTTTTCGGTTTAAAACAAAGTTATTAAAAAAGGAGATTTTCTCGTATAAAATATTTTATGATACTGGTAACAATGCAGGAGATCCAAACATTTTCACATTTTTTACATCTTCAACAACACTTATTATAATACAACTCTCATTCATAGATTCATATTGTACGAGTATGTAGCATATCTAGCCACATTTTGGATGAAAACGGCTGTAAACTGTTTCGAGTGGTAATCGATTTTGGGAGGCCTACGTGCAGTGGACTTAAAAGGGCTGATTATGACGATCATAGGCCGTGTCTCCGACACACTACATAAAACATTGTTTGGCAACGGTATTTTGTTTGCATAGTTCTTATAATTCACTTTAACTTCATAGATGATTACTTACAAAAAAAAAATATGGTAAAATGTTTTGCACCACTGTCCTGTCATTTTGACAGTGACATTTCTTGACATTTCTTTGTTTACATAAATTATCTGAATTAGAGACTTTGGGTATACCGTCTTTAACTCCGGTTGCTAAAACGCTTATCAACATCGTGTCCAAATTAAACTCATCACAACAGTGGCCATAAGTTACAAAGTTTGACAGACATACATTCTTAGAGATACTTAGATCCAAGGATGCTTCTTTCCATTGGAAAATAAATGTAATATTCAAGATTGTTACAAGTGTTCTAAAAACAACGACTTATACTATGTACATACTACCTATAGCAATTCATTATTTAGGTACCTAATTCAAGATTTTCCAATGTAACGCTAACAACTTGTGCTACAGTTAGGGTTGCCAACCATACTTTATAATAACGTATCCTACTTTATTTTTGGTAATTATACTTTATACTTTTACATACAAATAAAGTATGCAAAAATACTTTATTGTCAACCTTTACTGTGGTGCGTAAAACAAAATACTCATTATGGGTACTTAACGATTCATAATTGCTGAACGAAATATTTAAAACGGATAATGGAAACGATTTTTAATTACTGAACGAAATGTTAGATGTCAATTGTGACATTTGTCACAGATGTCTTTCATTATCGACGAAATTGTACAAAACTGGTCCGTTAGTTTTGTTTATAAGTGAAGAATGCATTTTAAAGTAAATATTAATGCTGAAAATGACGAGTAAATATTAATGCTGAAAATGACGAGTAATTCTGATAGCGACACACCAGTGACTCCTAAAAATCAATACTCTGACCAACTAAATACTAACCAAATATAAAAAAAAATATTTCTTACCTACTCTCCGTTCCTGCAACTTCAGCTTTTACTGAAAGAGTTTTTTCTGTAATGAATCTGAAGTGGCGAGAAGAGAGAAATAGAGCATCAATAAATTTAATTAAAAACGAATTGTTTATCTATTTAACTTTAAATATTGATTGTCAAACAAGCTTTGTAACATTTAAAGATAACAAGAAATTGTTATCATGTGCTAAAAGCACACAAAAATACGTTTTTAAAGCAAAAAAAAAACATAAAATTTGGAATATCCTTTTTTTTCTTCCTAATACTTTATTTTTTTCCTATCCAAACCACTTTTATACGTTTTATTTGTCAAAAAAAGTTGGCAACCCTAGCTACAGTACCTACCTACTTAGAAAAGTATTAAAACGAGTTTCAAATGATTTGCCATAGTTGGCTGTCCAGCTACATTCTACGGGTGGATTATAAAAGTGGGCATAGACAGTTTTAGTATTTTTATTGGAGGGCAAGACAAGACGTAGTGTGCAGATCTCATAGAGTCAGGAACGCCAATGCGAGTCAAAGTTATATTATAAATTATAATATTTTATAAAAAACATACTTGATGGCGACAAAGATATTTTAGCCGACGCTATTATCTCGTGTAAGTTGAGAGACGATCAGATGTGATGAGACTCTGAGAAAGTGTTAATTACGATACAAAATGGACGGAATTTAATGGAAGCAGGTAAAAGTTTGTTTGTAAGCAAAATATAGAGACCAAAAAGCTCGAAAAAAATTAAACTGAGAAGTAGTTTTAAGTACAGTGGCCAGCACATGAAGTTACCACGAACTGTCAAATTTTCTCGTTCGATTTTGAACTTAATCGTTAATACTATAAAGTTTAAAATCGTTTAGAGAAATTTAACAGTTTCGTGTAGCTTAATGTGCTGGCCACCGTACACACAGTCGAAGAATAAGATTAAAAAGTTTATAACCAATTAAAACCATGAATTATTTAAAAAAGAAAGCTATAAATTAATGCAGCTTTAGATCTCATTTCCAATAAATTTCACGTTAATAACTTTATTAAAGAAGAGTTTATAACATCATTTAAGCTACTTATCTAAATGTCATAAAATATAACATTATACATACCGATAGCTCGTTTGGACTCTAGATCCTTAGTAATAAAATTATAATTTAAATTATTGATACATAAAATGGCGCTTTGCATTTAAATAAGTAACAGTTTATAATTTGACCAGCGTATTGTTAATCTTTCGCTGTTTTATTTAGCATCATTTTTACCTCAATAATGCTACCAGTTTGACTAAAAATAGTCAAAGTAGTTTCTGTGAATCGACTTTTGATAATGTTCAAATAACTTGTACTTAATCGTCCTTATCTTTCTCTCTCTTTTTCTTTCGTTTTCTCTTTTTTATTTCTTTATCTTCAACATAAATCTTTCTTTATTTAAAAACAAAATTGATTGATTAAACATGAGTGTTAATTGTCATTGTTGTTATCATTGTTATTATTGTTGTTTATTATGAGACTGAAAATCAAAATCCATTAATTTCATCTAAGTTTTGTTTTGATCTTGCGTTGTGCTGTCTGATGCTGTGTAGTCACCTACCGTTACAGCCAGTAGTATAAATCTCCTTTAGCATCACACATCAATTTAAATGAGTCGCGGAGTCTGAGACGTGACCGCGCATCTCAAATACAAGGCCAATGACTTACTTTGACATAGGCTTAAACCTGAGTGGAGTCAGGGTTAGAATTATATTATTATATTGGGTGAACTGTTCCCCCTTATTACAAAACAAGGTGGTTCTTTAGACCAGGTTCTCCAGGTTATTCTTCTTATTTATGGTGTGGTTAGTGACTAACCTAGTGTCAGAATTTTTATGCCACCCATGGACCTCTGACTTGGCTACACATGTCGTCGAGAAATATCTCTCAGGCATGCCGATTCCGTCACGATTTTTTCCTTCACCGTTTTTTAAGCAAGTGATAATTATACAATACGCACATGCATACGAAAAGTCAGAGGTGCATGGCTTGGGTTCAAACTCGAGACCTATGACTTGGCAGTCCGACGGTCACACCACTAGGCTATCACTAAACAACCAGACCAGGTTTAAACCACTGAGCACATACCGAGCCAGAACCTAACTGATAAAGAAATGCAGTTCTAAATGCAAAACTAACAACCTAGTCTGGTGATAAGTTGTAATTTTTGTATTAAGAACTTTACCGTAGACGAACTAAAATTTGAAATACAAAAACTAGCTATAATATGTATTTAAGTGAGAACTATAGGTAGATTTCGGTCTAGGTTTTCTAATCATCCAAGGACTGATGAGCAACGGTCTCTTTGAGATATGTGTATGTAAGCCAGCGATACATTTATTTTCGTATATTTGTCTTACTAAAGCAGTGGTGGCCCAGTGGTAAGGGCTCCGACTTACGAGTTTGTAGGTCGTGGGGTCGAATCGAGCCAGGCGTTTACTTTGTGTAAATAATTTAATCACCACTGCTCTCAAAACGGTGAAGGAAGACATCGTGAGAAAACCGGCATGTCCTACAACGAAAAATTCAAAGACGTGATATCTCCTAACCCGCACTGGGACCGCGTGGTAGATTACCTACAGCCTCTCGGAGAGTGGCGCCTGTGTCCCAGGAGTGGGAACATTATAGGCTGCTTGTGCTTATAAATGCTTTAACTTGCGAGTGGGGATGGAGATACCGAGAGGTTCGTATTCCAAAAAAGTTTTAAGAACCAGCGAACGGGTTCCCTAATATGGTTTTAGCGTTACTATAGTACAACGCATGTCCATAAGCCTTAATTCTATAATAGTAATTACGTAATGTGCATTACTAGTGGCGTAAATACAGGGTGGCAAGCCGGCAAAATTACACGGGCCCCCAGCCGGAAGTGGAGAATCCATTACACAATATAGTACCTATCTCGTTTTCCAAGGAAATTCTCAGTTTTCGATACTCTTTTAGACATGAAATAGAAACGTCATCTTCTATAAGAGAACTTGCTGACTTATTTAATAATTTTATATCTTCAAGTTTTCATGAAGTGTGCACTGCATTTCTGTTATTTCTCACCGTTCCTGTGACTACAGCTAGAGCCGAGCGATCATTTCCAAAACTGAAATTATTACCTATTACAAAATATTTGTATGACCTACAAGTAATTGTTCCGGGTCTGGCTGTTTGTGTATGTCAGTTTAAATGTTTGTAAACGCACCCACGATGCAGGCGCAATTGCTAGTGTGGGGCAACGTTTTAAAAAAATCCTATGAATTTGCCATGGGCCTCGAACGGTATAGTTACGCCACTGTGCATTACATATCAAATTGTGAATTATGTAGCTACATTATGTATTTGAATGCCAAATATAATAGACGAAATTCAATGCAGTCCTATAACTGCATTTATACAGAAGTTCATTAATGCATATTTTCTTGTCAGTTTATCCGATCTCGGCCACTTTGTTCACAACCAATTTTCTATACCACTTCGTCGAAACGTTTCTATACAAAGTTATTTTGACACCACAGATGCAGAATAGATAAAGTGGGGTCCAACAAAATAAAATAGTGTGCGTAACAAGAGGGACCGGTCCACTGAACGGACTAGTTTTTTAATGATCTCTAGCACACGGTGAGGGAGGCTCGGTTGCTCAAAGATGACAGGAGATAACGATGCTGATTGTGAATACATTAATTGTTTGGAAACTTTAAGAAGGCCATCTCTTTGGGATCAGAAGTAAGAACACCGCTCTAATTGAAACTGGTTTAGTAGGTAAGTCATTGGCTGGTTTTTACAAATTATTTATCTTCGCGCTTCACTTTTTTTTCTTTGCTTGCATGTGACAGCGTCGGGTTGTCTACGATTTACGAAGTTGATTTAATCGCGACTTGGTTTCTACCTGACGTTTCTAGTTTCTACTACCGATTAGTTATCTAGTTTTTCTAACAAAAGTTTCTACTGATATGATCAAAAACGATGACTGTTATTGCAACTGATTTTAAGTCTTCCTGCTCAGGTATATCTTTCTTCTTATTATTATTAGAAGAAAATTCTTCCTTAAATGTTTGAATTGCTGCTTTTAACCTAACCTTAAACCATGTGTTTGAATTAATTATGATTAAACGGAACTGGAAACTATGGACGAACTCGGTTATTTCAAAAGGTGGTGGTGGTTCGCATGAATAAAATCGTGAGGTTTTTCTTTATGTCGAAGTTATGTAAAGGTAATAGGTTATTATATTATATTAAATATAATATAATTAAAAAAAAAACAATTTTACAACCGTAAGGCGTAAAATAAGCTCGCATGGGTTCGAACATAATAATCAAATGCAGTTTTATTAGTAGGTAGGTCATAAGGTTTATATTTCTGAAACCCAGTTAAATTACACTATTATAACTTTGTCGTAATGTGAACCTACTAACGTTTCAGGGCAACCAAGTTTATGAAACATAAATTAGAATTTAAATAAAATAAAAATACTTGTTTAACAATTCTAAGTTATAATTTCAAATCAATTCTAAAGCCATAAAATAAAAAAGTGCTTTCAAAGCTGACTTCATCATTTTCTCCATAGAAGACCAGAGACTATAAAACAAAATCACAATTTACGGTCAAACAACTTTCTTACAAGCGTCAAATAAACAAGCAAGAATCTTGAGCCAGGCAATTTAACTTAGTCGCAACACTGCTGCTGCTAAGCCACAAAATACTGTCAAGATCCCTGATTATGTCAAACGCTTACTCAAGTCGAACACACTGACCATACAAGGCTGAATAAACACACGCCATGATCAATCATTTCCGTAGGAGAACACGAAATGATTAGTTTCCGCACGAATCGTGTTATGTCAACAATTTTAAATGGCGGGCGACTACTGGATTTGTATTTTAACGAGGGACCGGTGTCACCTGTTTCTCCGAAACACGTTATTTATATATGAGGTATCAAACTAAATAATGTAATACGTCCTTTTGCGTTTGGTTTGTATAATACTTCCTGTGAATTAAGGCTTGCTCAGAACAAATGTGTGCGGCGATGCGATGTTCATGTAACCGCGATAAGGTGGCCAAGAGGTCGCCAAGCGGTTGCTAACACAGTGCAGTAGCTGATCTTTGACTATGCTTACTTGCGTTAGAACAATTGCAATTCTGAACCTATTATTACACTGGAGCTTGTGGCGGTATCTACAACGCCACATGCGAACTACGCATCAAATACCTGACGTCACAAATCCTGCATCGCGCTATCAGTTTACCGCGTGACATCAACCGTTGGATAGTTGCCCACCAGACACAATACCCGTCTGGTCGGAGGATCCTCCCTTTACTATAGAGTATGAGTGAACTTTACACCCTGTTCCTCACACCTCTAAATTGGTGACCCCGAACATGGACATTAGCGCAGCCTTCGTGCAACTACTTCAGCGTGACGTCATCCATCACTTCCTCAAGCTTTCGAGCGGCGAGTCACACAGCCAGCCAGCACCCACGGCTTCAACGGGTATCCTGACCACCAGCATGCAGCGAACGCGCATACCTGGTCATCACCCTCAGCCTCATCAGCAACCTTGGCACAGCACACTGCACTTTCGGCCGGTCCACAAGCAGAGCCCTTCAACGCTCTCCTGGTCGACGCCAGCAGTCAGCCTCAACCCGGCGCTGTACGACGTCCGACTCACTGGATCAACAAACACAGCGCCACCCCGACTCACTGGGGAATCACCGCAGTCAGTTCGGACTCAACGTGAACTATGCGGCACCCGGTTCCGACTCACTGGAATCACAACTGGCCCTGGCAAGCATCATAATTATGCACTGACTCAGCCCACTATCGACCTCCGGTCTCCGGAGGGGAGTAATGTGGCGGTATCAACAACGCCACATGCGAACTTACGCATCAAATACCTGATGTCACAAATCCTGCATCGCGCTATGAGTTTACCGCGCGACTAGCATATATACAACATCCCGACATCAACCGTTGGGCAGTTGCCCACCAGACACAATACCCGTCTGGTCGGAGGATCCTCCCTTTACTATAGAGTATGAGTGAACTTTACACCCTGTTCCTCATACCTCTAAGAGCTATACGGGAAAATATCAACAGTCTAGTCTAGGTTTAAATGTGATCAAATGTAGGTATAAGTACCAAGCTCTCATTGTTCGGAAATCCTATACTATGCTAGATCAGCTTGATCTGGAAATGTATAGCTTGATATGTAGCCGTGCGTACCTACAGACGTTGAAAAAAGTTGATCGGTATAATTGAAAAAAGGTAGCATGATAGACCTTTATAGTTATACCTAACGAAGGCTTTTTAATGAAACGTAGGTACATACTTCTTAAATGCCGCCAGTATCGAAAGCACCTAAATGCATGAAAAAAATGATTAACGATTTAAAAAAAGTAAGTACTACGAGACTACGACATCACTTTTAATCACCGCATCGCATTGTTATTACTGTAATTAACGGTCATCTTTATTTGAAATAAAATTGAGAATATGACGTAATTACTGTGTTCTATTTTTAATTGCCTCTACGCTCAACTGTCATTTTGTAAAACAATAAGAAAAAAATAAATAAAATGGTTTATGGTTGTGTTAGAAAAACTGGGCCTAGCTAGGTAGGTAGGTAGGTACTTTGATTGATGATGCTATTCCGTGGGATCCAATTAGCTCGCTTGTAATATCTATGGATGGACAATTACGATTGTTAACTTTTTTATTTGTTGCAAAAAGTTGTTGAAAGCTGCCATTTTGAATTTTTGACTCAATAACGAGTAGTGAACAAAATCGAAGTGATTGAAACGCAAGAACATCATTTTTGGTTAGCAAAATTATATATTAAAAAGATAATATTGTGATCATCAGGCACAAACAGTATTGAAACTTTCTACAAAATCATGCTTAGTTTCTTCTTTTACAAAATTCAAACAGGTTCACACATTCATTTCTACGTAATAAACCAGCCCACAACTAATGCTTTTGCTTGCAAATGCATCTTATGCTCGAGTAGTTGACTAGACTCCATTTTCATTGACTAAATTAATTACTTATTAATTACGAGGCGGACTTCTAGTATGACGAATGGACCGATGGACGCTAAAAACATTGTCTGTCGTGCACAATCTGCACAGCTGCCTCTAGTTTTGTATTTATTTACAAACTGAGCATACAAATTCCAATATCCAACCAGCCTGTAGCGACATGAGTAGATAAATCGGCACCGACGCACGATATATCGATGCATTTTAATTATTTATTAATCGATTCCGAAAGGGACAACTATGTGGACGTTGGGAACACACTAGCCATAAATAAAATGCTTTATATAATCACTTAAGATGCTGTTGAATTACAAACTTTATTATGATGATTTAAGACTTAAGTTGGCTCGTTTGATAGGTACATTAATTTCGCGAGGTATTAATTTGTTCGCGGTTGGGTGCCGATTCGATGTTGAACGATGCTACTGCGTGAAATGGAACGCAGCTGACATTGTTGGGTGAAATAGCGCGCTAACGTTTATTATCCTCCCGCCATTTATCATAAATACAATTTATTGCCTTTTGTATTAAATATAAATCCTTTTGTACGTCGCGCGTCGGTTTTATTGTGAGGTTGTTTGTTGTTATTTTTTGTTATGGTAACACTTTCGTTGTGTTGCCTGTTCGTAAAAATAACATAAAAAGTGAAGCTCTTTATTCCTATTACCGCGTGGGCGGTGCGCATCCGCTAAGACTGAGAAAAAAAATACAAGAAACATGCTTTATGTTTTTCGAGACAGCTAATCCATTTATTTATTCTGACAAAGAAGATAAATCTCGGTCAGAAATCGTTTTAGTATCGCGTTTCTTGTTATAGTAAAGTAAAGCGATCTATCTAAGTCATGCTCCACATTAAAGTAAGTTTAATAAATAAACTAAAACAAACATGTTTTGATGAAAGGTCAATTATATTTTAATATATAATTATATAGCTATAAATTAAACTGGTCATGGCTAGTCATTAGTCTTATCAACTGGCAACTAAAGCGAAAACAGTTTGGAATTTGAAGAATTTCTACTCCGCCTAGCAAGGAATACCGTTTTTTAGTCTCTACATAAACAGAGGCCATGGTTGTCAGAAGTGCAATTCATTAAAGGGCCTTCCCCTTTCGGTGGTTGGTAGGTAACCTAGGAAAAACAAAATTGGTTCAGCCGTTTGGGAAAAGTAGGATCTAACCCTGTGATTGCCGCTGTTCGTCAGCCTGTACCTATCCTAGCATTAACGATCAGTTACCAATCAGAAAAAAAGAAAGTCTGGACATATGACAAGGCCGGACAAAGTCCGGACGAAGCGCTAAAGAGTCACCCTAGATGCAACTGAAACTTGAGTTGTGGTTGCTATGCGCTTCAGCGTGCTGAAGCGATCCTCGTGTATTTACCTCGTCAGTGACATTGATGTCTCGTGCGTCGGCGGCCAGCAGGCTCGCCAGCCGGGCCGCATCGCCGCGCGCAGCCGCCTCCAGCAGCGCCGCGGCCAGACCCATACGGTCTCACACCATCACTGTAACAATAGAAAGACGGAGTTAGTCCAGAGGCCTGACAATTGGCAGGCATTTTCAAAACGTTTCTTATTTCTACACCAACTTTCAACCGAATTGACATTATAGCCGTAGATACAAAGTTATTTCGCCGCGTGGCAAAAAAAAAAAAACAGAACTAACGCCGCCATCTCGTTTTATCAATACAATTTCTGTGACACTCTGCGCTGGTGCGTGAGTTTGTTGCCGGCTCCTCTCCATAGGAAACGACAAATTTTTACTGTACACCTAGCTTGTCACGTTTCATAAGTGCCCAATCATGTAGGTTTGCTTATGTGAAATAAAATATTATGATTTTGACAAATTCACAAATGTTTGCCAACAAGGGGTCGTCCATTATTAACGTGAGGCGTTAAGTGGGGGAAGGGGTCGAGCCGAATCTCACCCAATCTCATGATGGGGACAGGGGGTCTCGACAAATATGACGAATTTTTTTCTAAAATTGCGAGTAAATTGGCTATTAAATGTAAACAATAAGTGTTGTAAAAAAATATTAAGCAGATTATGTTCATTAAAATAATTCTAACGCAAGCACATATTAACGTATTTACACTCAAAATACGAATTTTGAAAAATCTCACGTGAGTGTGGGGGGGGAGGAAGAACGGATTCTCCCCAAGGGGAGAGGGAGGGTTGAAAAATCCCAAAGGCAAAATCACCACACGTAATTAATAGACGCCCCCCAAGGACCCAACCTCTCCCAATGTCAGGCGCCAAAACAGCCTTGTAGCACTCTATTATCGACATTTCCATCATCGTTGTCGCTGATAAAATGTCACTTGTGTCCAGGCCCTCTGGTAACTCTTGGCAGCCAATAGATCAATCTTATGAGGGCTGTGTTCAAACGCAAGCGTAAATAAGGTCAGAACAACAGTCTTTTTCTGTGAAACTCTCGTCAGTCACTTTTCCTGAGGCTAGTCAAACAGATTACAACTAAACTACTAATGGAGACTTAAATATTAAAGTTAAAATATACTGTGGTTAACGGTAAATAATTGATTAGTTATTCAAAATTCTCATTTCAATATTTTTGGACATAGCAGTGACGCCCACCTTTCACTGGCTCGCTTCGTTATTAGTTAAAATTATACGAGACTTACGAAACGAATGTACCTATAGCTAGTTTTAATCAACAAAGAGGAGCATTTCATCCTCGTAACAATCTCTTGTTTATATCTGGAAAACAGGGCCCCATCTCCTGCTGCCTCGTAAAAGGTGTTCATAGCGTCATACAGCGATGACAATCTCAAGCAATTAACGTAATCTGACTATATTAACGTCTGGGAATCACAGCATGACTTCAGACTGTGGCAGATTACATTAAAGACTATGTCATTAAAAAAATAATCTTTGCAATCGTGTCCAATTTTTGAGCAAACATATTTATGCACACAAAATACTTATACAGAACACTTTCACAGAACACTTTTACTTGCTACAGAATACCTACTTTTTTATTTCCAAGTCTGGTAATTAAATAACAGGATCTCAGTTAATCTCAAACTATTTGACACTACCGAGATTTCTTTACCCTATTTAAGTTTAATATGAATGTCTTAATTATGGTGAAAACTGCACCAAAATCCATTGTTTAGTTTAGACGAACTTAGATGACTTTTATGCTATTATTAGGAAGCGGAGCGCCTCGCTACTAAGTCGCTTCAGACGGAGCACTAACAGTATCCTGAGCGTATTGTCCGAGCGGTGGGACTCGGTGTTGTTGGAGAGGTAGATGCACCTGCATGCCAGTTCATAACCTGTTATTAAATAATTATTAATCTTTTATTATAATTTAATTTAATGAAATTGAATAATGTTTTAATGTGTAATCTTTTAATGTGTAATGTTTTAATGTATATAATATTATGAATCCTTATGTTTAATTCTATAATTTGTAATGCTTGATATGGGAATAACTTCCTGAAATAAATGATTATTATTATTATTTTATATACGTTTATATATCTCGGGACCCTGGGGTCCCGGACCTTTGGAAAGCGTACGAGGGGCCGAAGCCAACTCGCAGAGGCCCCTTAGAAAATTTTAAATGGAATGAGGCACCAACCGACGATTATCCCTGTATGCACTATGCAAGTGCATCCAAGGACAACCTCCGGTTGGTGTAGGATTATTGTAGGATATGGAAACAAAGATATTGGGACTGTGGATTTGGGTGGTTAAAATGGACTGGTTACCTAAAACTATGGAAGGACTATGGCCCCTGCCTGATCAATGTACATGGATGAAATGGCAGGGGGTGACTTGCACACTTATTAATGGGCCCCCGGAAACGGTCGCTAGCACATAGTGACGTAGCGACAAGGGGGCATATCCTGAGGTGCTCGAGGAGTGGAGAGGTACTCCACGGCTCTCAGAACAATCCCAGAGCCCGGAAGATGGTCAAGATCCCTACAAGCACTTACTGGAATACTTCCTTCCTCCGAGCACGTTTGCTCTTGCGAATCTCCACTCAAGCCGGCTAATAAAGGCAAGAATGAGGTGGGAGCTCAGTTCCTCGTCAGTGTTCACTCTAGCCAACCAATAAAGGCAAGCCAGAGATGAGGAACATGACTTCTCCCGGGAGATAGGGTCCGTGGGGTCGCAACTGCCCAACAGCTCGCCACATGCTGCCCTGCGGGTTTCTGTACTCTCTTGGTCTGGCTCCTCACCCTAGACATATTCCGGCAAAGTAAACTCTACCGGCACAGACCTAGAGTTCGGAGCGCGCAAGCGTTGCCCACCACGAAGTCAACGTAGAGATACGGCGGTGGGGTTATTATTATTATTATCTCTACATATCTCGGGACCCTGGGGTCCCGGGCCTTTGGAAGGCGTACGGGGGCCAAAGCCAACTCGCAGAGGCCCGTTAGACGCTTTTTAATTAAATGAGGCACCAACCGACGATTATCCCTGTACGCACTATGCAAGTGCACTCAAGGACAACCCCCGGTTGGTGTAGGACTATTGCAGGATATGGAAAAGAAATATATTGGACTATGGGTTTGGGTGGATAAAATTGACTGGTTACCTAAAACTATGGAAGGACTATGGCCCCTGCCTGATCAATGTTTTATTATACACGGATAAGATGGCACGGGGTGACTTGCACACTCAATAATGGGCCCCCGAAAACGGTCGCTAGCACATAGTGACGTAGCGACAAGGGGGCAACATGTCCTGAGGTGCTCGAGGAGGGGAGAGGTATTCCACGGCTCTCAGAACAATCCCAGAGCCCGGAAGATGGTCTAGATCCCTACAAGCACTTACTGGAATACTTCCTTCCTCCGAGCACGTTTGCTCTTGCGAATCTCCACTCAAGCCGGTCAATAAAGGCAAGAGTGAGGTGGGAGCTCAGTTCCTCGTCAGTGTTCACTCCAGCCGGCCAATAAAGGCAAGCCAGAGATGAGGAACATGACTTCTCCCGGGAGATAGGGTCCGTGGGGTCGCAACTGCCCACCAGCTCGCCACATGCTGCCCTGCGGGTTTCTGTATCTCTCTTGGTCTGGCTCCTCACCCTAGACATGTTACGGTAAAGTAAACTCTACCGGCACAGACCTAGAGTTTGGAGCACGCAAGCCCCACCACAACGTCAACGTAGAGATGCGGCGGTGGGGTTATTATTATTATTTTATTTATATATGTCTACATATCTCGGGACCCTGGGGCGGGGGGGGAAGGCGTACGAGGGGCCAAAGCCAACTCGCAGAGGCCCGTTAGACGCTTTTTAATTAAATGAGGCACCAACCGACTTATTATTATTATTATTAACGGTCACAGAGACAGACACGAAAGTGACTTTGATTTATACTAGATACCTAATTATGTAGGTAGGTTAGGTATAGATGAACACAACTAACACTCCTTTGAAAAGTTCTACATTTCTAAAGGACGCCGGTAATCCCTGTCTTACAAAAATGATTACACAGGCATCCTCATTTGGATCAAAGCGCAGTGTTTTCATAAAAGAGTATCATTAAGCCGACTCAAGTTAAATAACACTGCAATAAGATATCCCGTTTACAGACGACTTCCATTCAGTAACCACAAAACAAATAATATGTATTTATATGCAGAAATAAACATTATAAACTCTAACTTGACGCTTATAAGGTTTGAAATGTGATGCAGTTAGATTTAAAAGTAGTTTTTATAGAAGGCTCAGCATCTAACCAGCAATGTGGCCATAATTCGAGGCTGTCTGCCTATTCGAAGGAGGCCTGCCCATTTTGTGAAACTGCCCGAGTCGGCGTCGTGAGGGTTACATCATAGGCAGCAATTACCTATAGCGTCAATAGAAATGGTCGTGGAGCTACTTTTATTGATATTTCTTTCGTGATGTTATGAAATGGAGTATTTTTTGAATCTGTGTATTAGCTAAAGTGTAACTATGTTTCTTCTTTATGCGACATCTGCGTGGGAAAAGAGTAATCTAATAGTTGATTGTGATATTAGGGTCGAAAGCAATCCATTCCCATTTCGCTCGGGTGGCTATAATCCGAGTAGGAATTGATGACTTCCATCCGTGTTAAACACTCTACTTTTCATTTCGAATATAAGGAAAGTAAACATTTTAGTTTTTATAAAATATTTATTGATAATAATAACATGTTGCTCGCGACTTCCTAAAACCATTGTATTTAAGTATCTTTCCTTTGACATTTCTGGCAGAAGCCGTCTTTAACGGAATTTCGGGTCAAAATTTCAAAATCGCTTGAACTAATTTTTAATCAAATATCCATACTAATATTATAAATGTGAAAGTAACTGTCTGTCTGTCTATCTGTCTGTCTGTCTGTCTGTCTGTCTGTATGTTACGTTTTCACGCTTAAACAGTTGAACCGATCGTCATGAAATTTGGCAGAGATATAGCCTGGGATATGGAGAAGGACATAGGCTACTTTTTTTACGCGATAACCGACATCTGCGCGGGTGGAGCCGCGGGCAAAAGCTAGTTAGTCTATAAAACCGAGATTTTGAATTTCGGTACAGCTTACAGAGTTAGGGTAGAACTTGGTAATACGCCCTATGTGACAAAACGCCCCACCAATCTAGCACTCACACAACAAAGCCACGCCGCTCGTAACTAACTAGACGTGCGAGGAGCCCGCGGGCCGTCCACCTTAATAGGTTTTTTTTTTAATTCACAGTCTGTTTATACACTCACAAGACCGCAATTTTTTTTATTGATATGCTTGTTAATTATGTAAAAAATTAAATCTATTTTTAAAATTCATTCCGTCCCTAGAGAGGAAAGCAATTCCTATGAGTCTTTCCCGTCCAAAGGTCCACCCGGTACTCGGATCAAACAAACACTACTTTCCGAGTATGAGAAATGTAAAAGATAATTATTTATTTATTGGCAGTCTGGATTTGAGTCCGTTTGATGGCATTAGGATCGCCCCCTGTTACATGAGACTTAAACATAATAAAATGTGGGTAAGTGCACCTCTGCCTACCCCTTCGGGAAATACAGGCGTGATGTATAATGTTTTAAAAGGATTCGTTATTAATTAGAACCTATAAGAAGAAAAAGCTGCCGTTAAAGTTATTAAATTAAAGACAGAAATGCAGAATTATTGCTTCCAGTAATAATGAAAATTACTTTATTATTCCTAGGTATTTCCAGAGTTATTTCAATTTTACAGGTCATAATAACGCTCATTAGATTTTACTACACCGGTTTGAACCGTCACCTTATTATCAGATAATATGGAATTATCGTTAATGGCCGCATTACCGCGACAAGAATGGAGTTCCATGCTCCTTTGCCTTTAACGGGTTCCATTTTAATAAAATATGAAGCCATTGGAGGCTATCTCAATCGGTTCAATTAACTGCGTACTGCTTTGCATTACATCATTAGGCATGCAGGCTATTCAATTCAGTTTTGCTAACGATGAGCATCATGCATAGTTAGCCAAGAATTGAAAATAAAAAGGTGTGAAGAATTGTTAATGAAAACGTGAATCTTTAGGCGCCATTGCGGTTACATTACATGCATTAAATTGTCTATGGTTGGCGAAGAAAAAGTTTTTAATAGAGTTTGATTTCCTATAATGTTTTTCTCATGGTCCAGCAGTGGTCGTATTGTTTTTTATTTTGTAATTTATCGGGTTTGAAGATTTGCTTCCATTAGGTAGCAAAGCTAAAAAACCAGTCAAGTGCGAGTCGGACTCGCGTACGAAGGGTTCTGTACCATCCATACTAAAATTATAAATGTGAAAGTAACTCTGTCTGTCTGTATGTTACATTTTCACGCCTAAACCGCTGAACCGATCTTCATGAAATTTGGCAGAGATATAGCCTGGGATATGGAGAAGGACATAAGCTACTTTTTTACGCGATAACCGACATCGCCGCGGGCAAAGCTAGTTAACTATAAAAACGGCAAAAAACCATGTCTGTTGTATGGGAGCCCCCTTAAATATTTATTTTATTCTGTTTTTTTGTATTTGTTGTTATAGCGGAAACAAAATTATATATCATCTGTGAAAATTTCAACTGTCTAATTATCACGTCAGCCAACATACAGCGGTTGCAGGTTTGATACAGCCTGGTAACAGACGGACGGACAGCGGAGCCTTAGTAATAGGGACCCCGTTTTACCCTTTGGGTACGGAACCCTAAAAACAAGAAAAGTATTGCTACTTATCACTGTTAACATAATATTATGACCGCGTAATATTTATTCATTAGGTAACATGTTTTCATAATTTTACAAAATAATCAATTAACTTAATCTGTATTAATTACCCCTAATATTTATTTCTACAGCCTATTTTACATTAGATTTAAATTCTATGATTTACATAGAAACATATTAATTGGTCGGTAACATGTTATTGAATTTCATGAATATTTAAAAATATGGATAGATACTACACGTTTTAGTCGTATAATTATATTTATATTTATTGTATATTTAAGTAGGTATACACCGAAGATAATTGTATTGTTTTAAATGAGATACGAGTACGAGTTACTGGACCATGCGTTTTTATTATGTAGTGTAACAATCTGAGAGTTCCTTAATTTAGTACCTAGGTACTTTTCTCATGATTCTTCGTAGCGTAGTACATAAATTTGAAATTAGTCGTAACTTGAGAAAACCTACACTTTATTTATTGGATTACATTTTTATAAAAAATTAATAAAATTGCTTCTGTCTAAAGAAGTTAAATTATTCTTTTATATATAGAGAGAGGTAGGTATAAATTTAATAGTAGGTACTTACATGAAATATACCTATCGAAGAAATTACCAAAACAAACAGTTCTTATCAGCTACCAAGGAGGTATGCAAATCTGGTATCTGGTAATCTGGCAAAATTGGAGAAAAGCTATTAGTTTTATTTTTCTTACCTTTTATTTTTTAATTGACTCTGTAGAATTACCTACTGGACAGCATCTTTTAATTAATCGTCAAAAAGCCGTTTTTCACAAACCTTTTTAAAACTTACTTACATCCCAGCTGTAATAAAACTTGCAAGTTCGAGTAGACACGTGAACGAGTAAAGTAATCACTTGCAACACGTCACTGGCACACGAGACATCGCGTGCGTTTAGATCGGCACTAAACACCAATACTCGACAATCAACATACTTGTTTTACATAGATAGATGTCGATCGTTACAGATTATATCGGCTGTCACATGCTGTGGGCGGGAAGCGGAATGTGCGTGAGCGGGATTAGGTAAAAGAAATCATTGATGTTTATGAAGAAAAATGTTTGTAACTGTTTGGTTCCCATGCAATGGTGGTCAGAAAAAAAAAAGCTTGAGTTCAGCGATAGAACAGCCATTTATCCTTTCGGCTCCTAATGTACTTGGATAGGGTTTTTCAGGATACTTTGTTTATCTATCATTATATCTACCGACAATCATAGATGGGTATCAAATTATTTCTCAAAAGATTACTACGGATCATGTGTAAGGAATGGGTAGCATCCTCTGTTGGATAAATTACAAACAAAACGAGATTACCAAACCCTTTGTTAAGCATGCTTATGCTTACCAAGAAACATGCGTGTTTTTTTTTTAATAATTATTATAAGTGATAGCCATCTATGAATCTAGATACCCGTCTATGAAAAACGGTTTATTGTTTTGCTAATAAAAAGATTAATTGTTTTGCTAATAAATATTACTATAATTTAATGCTCAAAACAAAAAATAACAGCAATAATTATGAGAGTATCATAGAGAAACAACTTCTAGCCATTTGTTTAACCAAAGATAATGTCACCAATAACCAAGCTACCGTTGTATTTTATTGAAAGATCATAATCATTTTGAGCATTAAGTTGAGTGGTGCGCCTGAGTTACGATTTGATTGTGTGCTAATTTAAAACACTATTGTTCTTCAGCAAAACATTCGTAATGTACTAACTTATCATGCTTATAATCTTTGAGGCAGTAACAATTAGTGATAAAGCTTTGAGTAAAACCTCGATTGGATAATGTAATGGGCCAGAAGTTTTGTGAAAATTCTTTTTACCAATCCATTGCCTACTCTAAATGCCTGTTTTAGGGCAAAGGTCTCCGAACCGAACAAAAAATGAATTGATCATCTAGCATAACTGAAAACAAAAAAAAACCTCATTACAATATCATAGATAATTTTCGCTTGTCTTCGTCCACCACGCTACTCTAACGTGTTACAAACGCAAATCACCAATGAGATGCAACCAAACATAAACTAATCATAAATCTTTATTTATCTCAACATCATATTATAGGCACTGGTTAATAAAATGCACAATCTTAAATAGAGTGAGGTAGAGAGCCGGGTGATCTGTAACTCAGGACCTTCCTACCTCAGACAGGTAGGAAGGTCCTGAGTTTACAGATAACCCGGCTCTCTTAGATAGGACATGTTAATTCACACAACAGTAATAGTCAATATATTATTATTATAGTAATAATAAAAGTCTGAAATTCCAATTAAGTATAAGCAGAACCTATAAAATTAAAAGATAGATTTAAAAATGTACATATTGATTTGGTTAATCATGAAATTAGAGAAAATTGCAAATTATATTAACTGATATCTAATTTGACTAGTTAATAGCGCGTTAATAGGTCGCATCGTGTACGGACCGCCACTGAAATACTAGTGCTGTGACATTGTGAGCTGGCTACTCATTGGTGTAGCCAGCTCACAATGTGACAATGATAATGTGGTACGTTACTTTTGAGTATAGCGTCGTGGACGATCGGCCTAATAGAATACATTACCCAAAAAGCACCAAACTATCGTCACTCAGCTGGAAGCTCCATAAAGATCACCAAAAAATCAGACGTAAAAAAAATCGCTAATCGCTCCCGCTCCGGTCACCACTCACCCTTCAATAGTAAACAATAAGCAATTACGACCGCTCCAGTGGTTCTGCCCAGCCCTTCCGCCGCTAAACGTCTTGAGGATGGACCAATAAGTCGAACACTTTATGACCAGCCTGTTTGCTTGTGTAAGTACTCCATGTTCCTACTTGATGCTGCTTAGTATGCAGGTTTTATTGTCTTTGTTCTGATGAAATAGTTACCAACTCATAGGGTTAGCCATGGTAAAAATCTGACATTGGCAGCGTCTTTATTTCGTAGCAGTAAAGGCGTTTTTCGTAGATCAAACGTTAATTTATAGCGTACACAGTATAGCGTCTGATACTGTAAAAATCTCACCGTGAAAACTGAGCTGAGGGTAGCTTAAAGTGAGCTGTCGTTCTAGATGGGGTGCTAGGGATTGACAGCTCATTTCATACGATATTTTGGCAGAATACGGGTCTATTCGAATAACAATGTCCTTCAAAAATATTCTGCACCCTAATGAGGGCTACCGTTTTTGTGCTCAGCAGTTGGCGCCACTGTTGAGTAAGGTCCTGAAGTATAGCTGCAAAAGCTTGTTACAACGGGAAAACGGAACGGAAAACAAAGTTTACATTTAATACCTTAAAACCGTAACGTATAAATACGGTTGATAGTGTGTTACGCACCCTAATTGGGTGCTGAATCATTTTGAAGCATATTGCTAATCCATTGCTTTCATATCTCTGGGGGCAGAGGGGGGAGGGTTGCTTTCCCAAGCCGTGAAAGCACGATTTATCTACATACTCGTACATATTATGTACCTTAGTAATACTCGTACTTATACTGTGTAAAAAGTAAAAATACGTTTATGTCTAATTTACAGTTTGAGTATATGTGGTGGAGAAAATGAAGGCTGGCCGAGCATAAGGGAGGGGCAACTGAACCCGTTGCCCCCCCCCCCATTTATCCACGCCTGTCTGCTCAAGAAAGTAAAAAATGCAATGAATGTTGTTGAACTCTCAAAATGAACCCCATTGCTACTGTGTGTTTTACGCAAATACCGCGCGGCTTTAACGTGCAGTTGACCGTACGTAGGTACTGTTTACGTGGGAAGTGTAGCGTGAAAGCGTATTACGTTGTTAACAAATGTTTCCGACTAGAGGAATGTTACTCCCAAGACCCAATGCATTGTTTCGTCAAGGATAGTTTCCGATTAGCATATAATCATCAGAGCATTTTAACGCAAATTGGAGTTGGTAATGTTATAGCCTGATAGGTAAGGTGGCCACACATCAGGTTATACGAAACTTTCAATCCAAACAGTTTTAAATCTTAAAATATTGCTGGTTTAGTTCAAAATCGAATGAGAAAATTTTACAGGTTGTGGTAACTGATGTGATGGCGACTGTACAACGAAGTGATGTTGAAACAGAACGCGAAAGCAATGGCCCGAAACGGCTGCCAGATGTTTTTATCAAATTGGCATTTATCATCATCATCATTTCAGTCCGGAAACACCTACAGCTAAGCCTCGCCTTTATCCATACTAATATTATAAATGTGAAAGTAACTCTGTCTGTCTGTCTGTATGTTAAGTTTTCACGCCTAAACCGCTGAACCAATCGTCATGAAATTTGGCAGAGATATAGTCTGGGATATGGAGACGGACATAGGCTACTTTTTTACGCGATAACCGACATGTACGCGGGCGGAGCCGCGGGCAAAAGCTAGTTCTGCTATATGTCCCGGTTCCGTGCGTTCCTCATCCAGGTGTTTCCCGTGACTTTGACAATATCATCAACACAGCGCGCTGTTGGCATAATTAGTGTTAAACCAAGGACTGAACAAGAGGTTGTCTGAGCCTAGCGGAAGAATTTTACTGTCTAATAGTGAAACCAAAGAGTACCTATAATTATTAACTTTCATCGGAGCAAAGGAGTAACTGTCGTGAGCCATAGGCGGAAAGAACATCATACCTTCTACATTATTATACCTACGATCACATACTCGTACATGAATGAATTTTCTGTATTTATCGTAAACATCGGCAGTTAATTGCAACACGACAAGTGACAACACGATGTTGTAACCGTGTCCGCGACTTGATAGTAGCTTGTTATAATATAACAAGTTACTGCTAGGGTTCAGTTTTTATATACAGCTTAACATTAATGTAAAGCTTAATGATTTGTCAGAAAGCAGAAAGAGTTATATTTTCACGCAAAGAATAGGATTCGAAACTTTAGGTTACATATTTATTTGTGTGTTATCTATCAGTCGTCACGTCTGCAGATGTACTGGCGCCGTCGCGTCTTTGATCCGCTCGGACGCCTTCATTCTTTTAAATTCCCGGCATCGCTTCACTCTGTCATATGGTGTTTTATGGGTATCACTGGATTGCTCTTGAAAAACCCTTTCTAACCGTTTACGATCTCTTTATTTTGATTTGGCTTTTTGACGAGTATAGGCCGACATTGCATTTTTTTTTTGTACTTTAACGCCATATTACATTCATCGCAACTATTTCACACCAATGTTTTATATACGAAATCAATAGATCTTGATGAGAGCTGACGATTGAAACTCAAACGAACGTCTTAGCTTCTCCGAGACATGAGTTTCTTGCCCATTCTTCTCCATACATAACTACATTTTGGAAGGCGCAACTAGAATCAATTAACTATTCATGTAATTTTTGACGTTCAAAAGTGCATCTTCGTGCCTATTTGAAATAAATTATTTGACTTTGACTTTGACATGATTCATACCAAACGGAAAGTATGTGACGCAGCGAAACAACCTCAAAATGGCGGCGTATCCCCCTCCGCCACGCGCGATGCTTCACATTCCTCACTCCACGTAACAAATTAATTGATCCTTTAGCTATCGAGTGGTAGCTGCAACACCAAACTGTACCTATCCCCTGATTTTGTTAACTTCAGTTTTCTGAATTGCCTCACGTCAAAACAAGATGGCAGGGTTAATTTCGATTTCGGTCATGTGCCAAATTAACCTTGTATTATAGCGATATACGTACAGCCCTAGCATAATGTCCGTACATGACATAGCCGCGAGGTGCCGCCATATTAGACAGATATTTACGTTATTAACTTATTACACTGTACAGTCCCTCGCTCTAAAGTAGTAATATACAGGAATATATTGTGCGATTACATTACTATTGGCATCTAATACTATGCAAGTGCCGTGTGGTCTGTAGTCTGTGTCCAGTGAGTTTGTCGTGGGTGGCAGTGAAAGCGAATAAGGTATAGTTATAAATAAATTATGTTTTATGCAAATAAATGTAGTTGAATTTGATTATTAGGTTTTACCAACGAAGTAATGAAGGGTAAGTAGGCATTTCATTTTAGCTCGTGTTTAAAGGTTTTCAGCCCAATATGTTTCCACAAATTCAATAGTTTTGGAAATATTGTTGTGAAAGGGAGCTCCCATTCCTGGCATTGAACTTGTGGCCACACCACACGACATGTGGTTGGCGCCCCGAAACATCAATCTACTAACACTCCTGCCTACTTTAATTACACTAGCTAGTGCAATACACCCGGACGTGACGTGCGTGTCACTTCCGGGTGTCACGCCCACTGCGCACGAGCTGCCAGTGGGTACCTACTCACTACTCACCTAAATTCGCATCTGTCGCTGATTTACAACCTTATTGCTTTGTTTTGGATGGTACGAGGCATAAGCGTGAGCGGGAGCGATTACATAAGAGTATTTTGGATGTTTTTTGGGGGAAAAAATTATTAGCATAATCAGCCTATAATGTTCCCACTGCTGGGACACAGGCCTCCTCTCTTTGAGAATGATTGCGGGTAGGTAACTGATGATCTGATTGATGTCGAGATCCGCAGACGTACGTAGGTTTGCGATATTGGAAAAAGAGTTATGGAACTCAAATGGAGTTGGGCAGGACAAAGGCGCAGTGATGACAGGTGGAGTAAGGCACTAACCGACGATGACAGGTGGAGTAAGGCACTGGACGTCGTCCAAGGACTGGAAGACGAGGTGTAGGTTGTGCGGCGACGAGATGGGCGGACGAAATATTTACCATAACGGGTAGAACCTGGATGAGGCTGGCACAAGAGCGTGGCGAGTGGCACAAGAAAAAAGAGGCTTATGCTCTATCTATATACAAGGGAAGGGCAAGGGTCAAGTCAGGCTGTGGATGATGAGGCTACCGAACGACTAGGTGTTTTAGCTGAACCAAGAAAAGCAAGACAGTCCGCTAAAGTGGACTCTGTGATAGACAGAATCGACAAATATGAAAAGCTCAAACATTTTTAGTGACTATGTGGGCCGATATGTGGGTAATGTCGGTATTAAGATCACAACATAGATAGAAAGTAGGATATAAATGAAATGATAGGTAAATCTTATTCATCATACTTGCTTAATACTCATGTTTTTTAAGACGATAAACCAATTCCTCTCTTGAAAATATTTTTGAGTTTTGACGTGATAACGTCTAATAAATCGATGAACGCTGGCTGCATGCTCGAAAATGTCCCGTTACGCTCATTGTCCCGTTGCGCTCAATGTAAGCTTGCGCCGCATCAATGTTTTGATAGGACGTTGTCACTTTAAACTATCGTCCGTAAACCAACTTTACAGCCAACCAATTTTTTTTTTTCTTATGTTATTCAGCGATCCGGTATCTCGCATAAATTGCACCACTCGTCACAAAAACAAAATTATGTGGGTGTTAAAGTAAATATTGCCTTATTTTAACAGAAAATAACCTGGATTACAATGTTAATTAGGTTTGAAACTCGTGCGCAGTGTGGCAACATATAACACAAATACCTGGCTGTTACATTTTAAATTAAGAATTAGGAATTTTAAACTTGATTACGCTACTTTAAACTAAACTTTAACTAAACTTTTTTTACTAACATTCTTGTTGAGTCTTGGTTACTCCAATAAAACAAATTCTATTCTACTGTAAAAATATTTTGGGTCATATTATTATCACCACGCAATATTATCGAATATATTTATTTATTTGGTCACAGTGAGAAAGCATATCTTAAACATGACTATAAAACTAACATAAAATAAAAAAAATATCTGTAATAATAACATACCTACCAACGAAATAACAATATTTATAATAAACTAAACATAAAACGAATAACAAAATAAACTAAAATATGGCGTCGAAAAATGCCTCAGCATCGCTGTCGACTGGTAATGTACCCAAGAGATGAGCAGCGTTGCCACGTTGTATGGCAACGATTAGCCTCTGGCCAACGGATCACGGGAAGTGTCAATCAGCCTTTTAGAGATTTCAATCGAATTAAATAAAATCAAATTAATGGTAACCAATTCGTATCTTTAAAGGTACACTAAAATAAACCTTTAACTTTGAAACTGCATGGTGACTGACACAAATCGTTCTCCATGATGTCAATGAAATAGGTGAAATTACTCATGATTTAAATAAGTATTCGCAAACATCAAAAAGAGCAGAATTTATTCCATATTTTTTTCTGTTTGCAAGATCCAAAAAGTTGCTTATTTTTGATTTGATCAAAATTACGTAATCGATATATTTTAGAGCAGCGGTAAACCCACAAAAAGTAAGTGTAGGGTGTATAAGTATATACTCGTATATGGTCACCTCTGCCTAACCGTACGCGACTTCGCGTTCGGGGAAAACAGGCGAGACGTTGTCAGAGGTCCTATACCCAAAGTCTCTAATTCAGATAACTTATGTAAACAAAGGAACGTCAAGAAATGTCACTGTCAAAATGATAGGACAGTGGTACAAAACATTTTATCAATTTTTTTTTTTGTTGTAAATATTCATCGCTAAAATTAAAGTGAATTAATTATAAGAACTATGCAAACAAAATGCCGTTGCCAAACAATGCTTTGTGTAGAGTGTCGGAGACACGGCCTATGATCGTCATAATCAGCCCTTTTAAGTCCACTGCTAGACGTAGGCCTCCCAAAATCGATTTTCACTCGAAACAATTTACAGCCGTTTTCATCCAAAATGTGGCTAGATATGCTACTTACAATATGAATCTATGAATGAGAGTTGTAATATTAGTGTTGTTGAAGATGTAATAAACTTGAAAATGTTTGGACCTCCTGCATTTTTACCAGTATCATAAAATATTTTATACCAGTAAATCTAATTTTTTTATAACTTTGCTTAAAACCGAAAACTTATAAAAATAATTACGGTAAGATTATTTTTTAATTATTATTTCTTTAAATCAATACTTAAAAGAAAATGGAACCTTTTTGTCGCCATTTTATGTGAATTACCATTACGAAGATATTTTTTTGATATGTTATCCCCTTTGTTTAGATAAATTATCTGACTTTGGGTATAGTGTGAATTTTTTTTAACCATCTCGACTTTACGCATCAAGCGTGTCCGGCGCTACGATTGGTCTCCGATTGGCCCTTCACCAATCGGAGCGCTGAACGCGCTCGATGGGTAAAGACGAGATGGTTAAAATAAACTCACACTCCGGTGTTGTGTGCTGTGTTAAAACTTGGGTTATGCTCTGTGTGGCAGGGCCGGATTTAGGGCAGGGCAACAGGGGCTCTAGCTCCGTGCTTCCACAATTTGATTTTATTTAGATAAGAAAAAAAAATACATCCTTTGTGTCCATCAAAGAAAAAGTTCACCTTCACAAGGTTTTTAAAATTAAAATATTTTTTTTTGTCTTTTCAAAAAAAAAAAAAAAAAACGGGGCCCCTCCGCTTCTTGGTTGCCCCAGGACCTTTAAATCCGGTTCCGCTGTGTGGTAAGACAGAATGGCTTAGCTTATGGCTGCAGAGTAATTCATCATCATCATCATCATCATTTCAGCCGGAAGACTTCCACTGCTGGACATAGGCCTCCCCCAATTGGGGGGGGGGGGGTTGCCATAATCGCCACGCTTGGCAGGCGGGTTGGCGATCGCAGTATGGTGTTAAAAATGCATAGAGAACGCTGCTGCCCATTCTCTAGTAAGTCCCTTAGTCGCCTTTTACGACACCCACGGGAGGACATGGGGTGGTGCTATTCTTTACGTCCGGCACCACACGGAACTAGCAGAGCACGGAAGTAACAGCAACGGCTGAGTAATTAAACAACACAATATAATAAGGGCGGTAACATCTCACACTAAAGGACTACCATACCTTGCTCTCATCAGGGAACAATCCAGCATTCCTAGTGCGTTAATTGTCACAGATACATTATTCATCCCGCACGCGCAGTATGGCCGCTACGGCTTCCGGAAAACCATAGCTCTGGATACGTCTAGCTTTTTAAGATGCCTAGGATAACTGCGCATCCGGTCTAGATTTCCTTTTTCCTTTATTATGAGGGCTCAATGATTAACGGTTATAATAAATTCTACCTGGCTATTGAATTATGTAATTACAAGTGATCATGAAATAAAAGCCAATTGTTAACAGAATACTACGGTAAAAACTAAAGGAAATGGCAGGATATTCTTTATGAGGATAACTTTAAGTTATAAATAATTGTTTCTTTGGTCAATGTTACCCACGTTAATTGTAAAGCTATGTTTTGGTAATAATTTAACTTGTTATTAGACCGGGTTATGATCAGTAGGTACGAGTATTATAAGTGAGGATAAGTCATTTGGTAAGTACTTAACCTACCATTAACTGTTCCAAATCCAGGTTCACATGGTTCTAATGCAACCTTAAAGTTATTTAGGCCTTCATAAACCCGCATACATATATCACTCAACATCAAGAATTCCATCACTCGTCTCTCACTCAAATGTGTCAATTTAAATAGCGCATCATTGTTTTTACCTATCACAATCACAGCACTTCCGCGTGGCTGCGCGCGCGCTGGCATTTTAATGAGTTTTTTAACGTCACATTGTATGGGATAGTTTCTTGACGCGTTATGCATCAGTTTGATGAGTAGATTGATGATCTACGCAACAATGTCATTGTTCTATTGTAGAGGAATGGTGTTATTTATGTTCATATTGTTTTGATTTAGAACTGTATCACTTTGTATGGCAGAAAAGATTTAAATCTCGTTTTGATATTAGTATCGTCTTTCAAACTGCTGCTAAAAAGCTACATCATCTGCGTTTTGGTGTCAAACGAATGAGTACCGATGAAACTAAAGGCATAGTTTGACGTCCTAGGTTTTGTCTACGAACAGTGGCGTAGCTAGTCCTGAAGGGGCCCTGTATCAAAACTTTGTTGGGGGCCCCACTTTACCCGACTGCGACAAAACTCTAAAGTAGGGTAGGTAGTTTTTATTGCGAATGTACTAAGAAAATGAAATGAGCATGACGGAAATGAGCTCGAAAATTGGAGCACTCTGATTTCGATAGGTTAGAATTTCTGTGTGATTTTATTTAATGAATGTAAGAGCTTGAGAATTGGGCCTGGGGGCCCTGTTGCTTGGGGGCCCCGTATCATTGATACGGCTGATACCGCGGTAGCTACGCCCCTGATCTACCGACTAATTGCAGCTGCAAGGTGGACTATAACAATGTCCGTTTCATCATCTTAATATATAAAACAAAGTCGGGTTATTTACACCATTTATAACTCAAGAATGGCTGGACCGATTTTTATGATCTTGGATTTGTCTCCGCCCCGACAGATTAACCATTGATTGAGCGCTTACAAAAATTTGCATTCGTTTTGTGTATGGTCTGAGGAAATATGACCATGTTTCTCACTTTCGCAAAGAGCTCAAGTGGCTCCCAATCCGTCTTCGCAGGAACACTCGGATATTATGTCTTCTTTACAACATCCTTTATAACCCTGCATATCCCAGCTACCTGCGCGATCGTTATTCCTTTACCCGTCCTTCTGATGCTCTCTGTAGATCCCACCTCAGGCATCATCTTAATTTCCCATCCCATAAAACTGAACTGTATTCCTACAACTTCTCTGTTCACGCAGTACGTTTGTGGAACTCACTTCCGCCTAACATTCGAGATTGTAAAACTTTATTTCTTTTTAAAAAGCAAGTCAAAGAGCATTACCTCTCTTCTATACAGTAATATTCTACATATCCATACTAATATTATAAATGTGAAAGTAACTCTGTCTGTCTGTCTGTCTGTATGTTACGTTTTCACGCCTAAACCGCTAAACCGATCGTCATGAAATTTGGCAGAGATATAGCCTGGGATATGGAGAAGGACATAGGCTACTTTTTACGCGATAACCGACATCCACGCGGGCGGAGCCGCGGGCAAAAGCTAGTAATATATATGTATGTATATTATAGGTAATATTATATTTATATGTGTATGTATTTGTATGTATGTTTATTTTATATAGTTATAGTTTTGTTTTAAGTGTTTTAATTAAAAAAAATCTTGTTTAACTTTTTTACACACTGTGTCTACATTTCTTATCCTACTTTCCTCTCGCAGGTCTGCTGGAAGAAATTTCTTTTGAAATAAGCAGTACCTTTGTGCTCTTTTATGTTAATATATTGTCCTGTCAAGTATGTTGTGTGTAAATAAATAAATAAACTATTTAAAACATGCGGTAAAGTAAAAAAAAACTATGTAGAAAGTTCACTTTCTCATACATTTTGTACAGAACGGCTTTTTTGATGATATTTCGAGAACGGATTGGGGAACGGGGAACAAGAAATTGCATGCGGACGAAGTCGCGGGCAGAGGCTAGTTATCAAATAAAAACTGAACGTAGTACATATCCTAAAAAGAGAGGATAGGATAGGATAGCTTTATAGTCAATCAGGAAGCATCATTTAGATCTTTTTCGCCATTTTCGATAGAGTGCATTTTAGTATGCTATACAGTGCAACGCTAAGTACGGTCAGCTGAAGAGAAATCTCACCCCCTAGCAATGTATTTATTCATTGCTAGGGGGTGAGATTTCTCTGCAGCTGACTGTACCTCTATCGAGTATAATAACTTAATAAGATGAAATAGTTTGTTTAACCGTAAAACCATCACGTTAGTAACTTTCAGAGTTAAATGAAGAGGCTAGAAAATAAATGTAGTAATAACTATAACATACTACTAACATAGCTTCGTTCATTACTCCAGCAGGTAGCATAAACTAAGCAGTGCTGGTTAGTTGGTATGCTTGCAGCTTGAACAAAGAGCTACAACTTACGAGCACTCAAGCTGTTCGGTTTATGCTTAACTTTGTTGTTCAAACGTGATTATATTTGACGTTCTGTTCAGTATGCTGGGTGATGGAACGTGACAGTGCATATAATTATGTTATTTAGTGTCTTTAGTACTTCCTATGCGTCAGTCGTGTTTATTAGGTTTCGAGCGAATAAAATAAACGAAGAGTGGTCGTGATTTTGAACCCTAAACAGTGCATTATGTGTATAAATTGACGTGAACCTAGGATAAGCATTTTAAATATGTAGCTTAAGTTTCAGTAAACATAACATAACCTATTTATATGCTGGCAAGGCTATTTTGTGACATACGGAATTACGGACAGATTGAAGTGACTTGAATTTACTTAGGAAATCCGTTTTTGCTATTCAGCAACAAAATTGGTGAGATGATATGTTTAAAAGTGATTTTTCCATAAACAATAATTGCTTTAGTAGAACCGGAATATTAACGTATGTAATAAAAGCGATAGAGTGTCAGTTTATACACTCAGAAGTTATGATTATGAGCTGTTATTAAGTGTGAAACTTACTTCATTGCAGTAATTAAGCTAATGTTTCTGTTCAAGCTAGATTTTTATCTCGAGTAAGCTATAACTTAAGAAGCTAAACTACTATAAATCATCTCGTGGCATATCTCTTAAGGGGAAAGAATACTGTGTAGAACTCAGCAAAATATAAGATAACATAATGCCTGTATTCCCTAAAAGGAAAGGTAAAAATGTGCATTACAGTATACACCCCACTATACAACTATACCCGCCACTTCGTCAGTTTTTTTAGAAGTACCTTAATGTTACATATAAAATTCGTAGCAGCAATAAGTCTGAATTTGGAGCCGTCTAATAGAAAAAGGCTTCTCCCCCATGCTAATAGTTTAGCACAACATACATCTATACTAATATTATAAAGAGGTAAAGTTTGTACGTAAGGGGTAATCTCTGGAACTACCTACCAGTCGGAATAGTTTTTTTTTTGCTTTGATAGCCCAATTCTTGAGGAAGGTTAAAGGTAATAAAACAAAATAATATCGCGGGCGGGCTATGGGTCGGGGGAACAAGAAATTTGGGGCGAGCAGAAGCTAGTGTTGTATAACTGGCGAAATGAGGGTGTATTATGAAAACTGTGATACAACTTCGGGAAAATTGGCACTTTTGAGATTAATCACAAGCATGAGAACGCCCAAATAAAACATGTCTTGAATCTACTAAATTCTTGTCGCAATAAAGTGCGTGAGGTTATGTCTGATACCTACAGTCTGACCCAAAACCAGCTCATTGTAATTCTTGGCGTGTTTCTCAGCGCAACGTTCTGCTCTAGTAACGAACAGTAACACATACCAAACAGTATCTAATTATAAGTATGTTTATAAGAACACACGGTATTTACTGTTGTTACCTTAAAAGTGAAACTTGGTACTGATGGTGAAAATAGTAAGACGGGAATACTTCTTCTTCTTCGTCGTATCGATGATTCCCTTTTATTAATTTTAAATGAACTTCGACCAGAATTCGGCCACTTCCGACAGCGTTAGCGCTGGCCTCGCAAAAGTCTTCATGTCTTCCATGGTACAGGTGTTTTTACACAGAGAGCATGACAAGAGGTGAGGCGTCGTTTGTGATGTGGCTCCAGTCTCACTGTGGCTCAGTAAGTGCGACAAGAATACTGATAGCATATGAATTAACAATGATACAGGAGGTCTGTATACTCTGTCTGTATACAAAAGATACCAATTGACTCTTTTCGTTTCATGGATTTCCCTAGCTAGACCGTTCCTTCTTTTAATAGGGTTATGCTCGTTTTCACTAACTCTAGACGACGCTTGTTGGTATTTCAATGCTCGGCTCGGCGCCGAAAGTCGAAAATTCAGTAGCGGTATTTTAGTTTTCATTTAGTAAGTGTTAGTCAAAACAAGCATTAGAGTATAACGTTAGAGGAGTAATTAAGGGGCTGCTCATTATACGTTTTTATTTTAGGTTCTACTTCGACATTTCGATGAATACGTTAGCTGTTATGATTGGTTGACCAAAATAACAACAACCATTCTTACAAGCCTTCTCATAAGACAAGCCCGAACTGAAGCATTTTCTAATCTTCCACCTGCTTAAGAAACCATTTAGCACCAGAGTCCAGATAAACATCGCAATTAATAAAACGACAGCTATCTAACTCATTTGTCAAATGGTTCGCATTTCCATCCATTGTGTAGACTCGTCACAGAAAGTATGCGTACAAGAGAACAATATTCTATCTGCGAGACACAAGGGACCGTTACAAACAACGTTATATCTATAGTCACATAGTACTCTAAGCTTTATGCCCGGGTTACACGAGACTAGAATTTTAGCTAGGATAGCAAGCCAGTAATCCTGGCTAACTGGCTTGGCACCATGGTAGAGCTGATTACACGATGCTAGTAAATTTCAAGCCAAGCATTGCGGTGACTAGTCCGTAGAGTAAAAAGATCCGATTGGATTGCTGGTCTTCGCCAGCCTAACGAGGCTAGTATACAGTCTGGATAGTAAAATCGGTGGTGGGGGCGCTACTAGCTCAAAAATAGAACCCCATCCCCACTAGCTTACTATCATTCTCACTAAAATTTTAATAAAATTGTCTACTTTAACAATATTCGTAAATATGTGAGCACCATGTATCTAACACATAATTTATCCGGCATTGCTTCATTTTTTATTGTTTTTACCTGTTGTGGTATGGTAATCTTATTTTAGGTTGTCTTCATAGATGTCATCATCATCATCATTTCAGCCGAAAGACGTCCACTGCTGGACATAAGCGTCCCCCAATTGGGGAGGTTTGCCATAATCGCCACGCTTGGCAGGCGGGTTGGCGGTCGCAGTATGGTGTTAAAAACGCATAGAGAACGTTGCTGCCCATTCTCTAGTAAGTCCCTTACCTTTTACGACACCCACGGGAGGAAATGGGGTGGTGCTATTCTTTACGTCCGGCACCACACGGTAGCATATATGAATAATGATATAATTGATGTATACAAAGTATTGTAAAACAGTTTATAAGTGTAACGGTGGAGTTTCTTACCCATTCTTCTCTATACGAAACTACCTTTTGGAAGGGGCAACTAGAATAAATTTTGTTTCCGTGTTTTTGGCGTTCAAAAGTGCTATTTATGTGCCTATTTGAAATAAATGCTTTGGCTTTGACACTAACTTACTAGCCTAAAAATCAGGATAGTTCTGTAAACACGAGGCTAGAGTGACTAGCTTGCTAGTTTACTAGCATTATCTTGCTATTTTAGCTTCAACAACTAGCCTCGTGTAACCCGGCCGTAAGAGCCAGTTCCTAAGGTTACTGCTGGTTACCGCACAGTTTATCTTATTTAATGCTGGTCTAGTTAGAAAACAGTGTCATGACCATGTTCGGCTTTCGCATTATATTTATGGTAAACATTACTTTTGGAGTTTGTGAGAAAATAAGTGGCTATAGTATAACGGTATAGGCGCGGACTAGTGCTGTCGTTAGTTCGGACCCCACTCATGGCATAAGCAAACCCACTCCTAGCACAGACCTTGTTGGAATGGTTTGCAATAATACTGGTAATGTGCAACTAATACTGTTTTAAAGCATTTTTTTTTTTCAAAACTCAGAAAATAACAATACTCTAGGTAAACTTGAAACTTATAAAAAAGCATAATATGTCAGAGCCAAAAAATCCAAGACATGTAAAGAAAAAGAAAAAAAATACGTTTATTTGCGGTAAACATGACGCAAAAAAGTTTTCAGCGACTGCCGGCGTTGACGTGATGACGTCGACCGGTGCAGATAATAATAATAATATATCAATGAGATATAAATAATTGATAAAAAAATAAATTAAATTACAATACTTAATTATAAAAATAATATTTTAAATGGCAACATTCCATTCCGTCGGCAGGCGTACGTGCCGCCGGCTTATTATAGAGTTAGTTAACTGTGCGTGCAGCTGTCAGAAAACTATTTGTTTGACGTTTTGACATGTGACATCCACCACCCCGCACTGGGCCTGCGTCGTTGATTACGGCCCACTTCCTCTCACAGAGAAGAGGCCTGTGTCCCAGCAGTGGGAATATTATAGACTAGACGGAATAAAGAATCATTAGGAGTTCAAAAATACGCTACACAACAAAACATCATTAAAAACCTTGAACAGTGAAAACCATTTGTAAAACAAATTAGACATACTACAACGCACTCACTGAGATCCCGAAACCATAATATTTGTTTACTAATCAACCAACGTATTGTATGGACAACAAAAGAGATCTTAAGATAGAGTATACTTTATTGTACAGTCCGCCTCAAAAAGATATATACTTGTACAATATCGATAAGAATTTAATTGAATGTCTACAATTTGTGTTCCATAACACTATATAAATGTGTAGCTACAATAAGTACCCAATGTGTAATATGTTTTGTGTCTACACTGGTACAATATTATGGAACAAATGTAGACATGTGAATGAATTCTTGTCGATCAGTATGCATCTTTTTGAAGCTGACTGTACACCAAAATTGTAACAGCGCTCTCAGAGAGCAGCCAAGCAACAATTTTCTTTGCACAAGTCGAGTAATACATTCAGACAAACCATGCCGTAGACTTAACTACCTACGTGCTGAGCACACGCATAACATGAGTTAAAACGTAGTTAAAGTAAACTGCCTGCTTACTTATCCCATTTGTTGCCCGTACTATGTTTGAGTAAGCCCCCACTGCGCAACTAAACGATCTTCAGTCCCTCTGTAAACACACGCTAACTCATAGGTAGGTACGGTTTTAAGTCGGAAGTCGTGTCATTATGAGTCAGAAAGCGAAAGGACGATGAAATTGCATATAGTTAAGAATAAGTTAAAGGTTTGTGAATGAAACTAAATTTTTAGAATGACATGACATAGCATTAAATACGTCATGTGACCATGAACACATGGTTATAGAAAATAGAAAGAAAATCTGGAAAACTCGACTATATTGTAAAATGAAGATGTTTATCTGCCTGTGAAAGTCCCGTCGAAATCGGTCCAGCCGTTTCGGAGATCAGCCAGAACAAACAGAGACAAAAAAAGAATCGGTATCAGTATCTATATCACTACATATTATAAAACAAAGTCCTCCGCCGCGTCTGTCTGTCTGTCTGTCTGTCTGTTCGCGATAAACTCAAAAACTACTGCACCGATTCTCATGCTCTTTTCACCAATGGATAGCGTGGTTCACGAGGAAGGTTTTAGGATATAATTTGTTAAGTTTTTGTGTGCATTTTTGTATAAATTAACGATATTTGTTGGAGGTGTCGGAAAAAAATAAGCCGTCTGGGAGCTTTCAACGAAAACGCTTTCTAAACCCTTTGAGATATAACAAAATAATGTATGGTAGAATTGTGTATCTTATAAAGGTCTTCAGAAAAGTCCGCGATACCATATGTATATCTCTTAAGGATAACATACTATATCCATTTTATTGTCTTTTGTAGGTATTTGTTTGCCGAATTTTACTCTTGGAAATACGATTACGATAACAAAACGCTATAATATCAGTAGCTATTAGCCAAATTATGTTCGTAGATAAATAAGCTAGCTACTTATGTGTATTTCAAACAGTATACAAGAATCCATACTAATCCATACTTCCATACTAATATTATAAAGCTATTATTTATCATAAAAACATTACTAAACACGGCGGCCATATGATCAAAATTTGTGCATTCCAAAACTTTCGTTACTTTTTCACTGACATATTTATCACTTTTCGATAAACTAACACTCAATACGAAATCTACACTTATTTCTCAGTAATTCTGTTTAAGATTCTTCTAAGATTAAACCGTTTTCTCATTGAATCCATTACCTTACGCACGTATAACCTTGATGAATGTTTATAATAAGCATCGCGCCACACCGCCACACGACCACAGAGTACAGATGTGGTACAGAGTATTTTGTTTTTTTCGTTCGTTTAGTGGTGTTCCCGCTAAAATGTATTAATACCGGTCAAGTATTAGTCGATTAATGGAATTCTACAGCCAGATCGTGTTGCAAGTACAAAATAAATGTCAAATGTTTCGTCCAATTGCGAACGTGACCCTGAGAAAAGTTATGCACCAACGGTGTTCATTAGACATTTCGAGCGTTTTCTCAGCACAAACGGTGTATCATGCGACATTTCGGAGGTTAATTTCGTTTTGTTTTCACATTGTTGGTACTTACGTGAATTATTTTAAAATTATTATTAGTGTCGAATTTTTATTTTGTGTTGTAATTTGGTACAATTGATTGCTTTAAGAATTTGAGTGTTTCGTATTTTGGTTTTGTTATCTTTAGGTAAAGACTCATTAGACGTTCAGAACATAAGTACTTTTATTATATTAAATCATTTGTTTCAGTTTCTATTCACATAGTGAATCACATTAAAAGTAGAAAAGAAAATTAGAAATTTGAGATATAGCCTAAGATATGGAGAAGGACATAGGGTACTTTTTTTATGCGATAATCGACATCCACGCGGGCGAAGCCGCGGGCAAAAGCTAGTCTTAATATATAAAACATGGCAAAGTCGGGTTATTGACACCATTTATAACTCAAGAATGGCTGGATCGATTGTTTTTGATCTTTGATTTGTTGGATTTGTCTCCGACCCGAATAGCAGAATAACTATTCAAACAAGCGAAAAATTCACGAAAAAAAAAAAACATTTATAAAATTCACTTTCTCATGCATTTTGATTTTGTACAGAACGGCTTTTTTGATGATATCTCGAGAACGGATTGAGGAACGGGGGAACAAGAAATTTCACGCGGACGAAGGCGCGGGCAGAAGCTAGTACTTTCATAATTTCATATGATTAGTCAAAAGTTCTTATTTTGACATTACAAACCGACATTTGACCATTTTTTAAATCTTTGTAGTGGAAAGCAATTACGAGTTTGACCATACATTCAGTAGATTTCAATTTAATTCATTAGTAGGTACTTTTTATCCCAAAAACAGCGCGAATACCTATAACTCATCTCCCAGATAACATCAGTTCCCAATATCCAAATCACACGTTCTTATCTTATTTATTACCATATTTACTACATATTTGACACCATATACATGCTCAAACTACATACTGACCTTATAATAAGCCTACAAATATGTATTGACTATATTATAGCCAACGATGAAACTTTTTTTATAGCCTCGGTTAAAAGTTTACGATTTGAAATAGTTATGCTAAAATACGTTTTGTTATACAAGCCATGACTGGAATGTGTACGTGTGTGTGAATTAATAATGGGTGCGTCATAGTACCATATTGATATTTTATTTTTTGTAAATAAATTAGTGATAATAAATATTGGCGTGAAGTAGCTATGCTGTGCCTTGGAATTTATGCAGTTGCAATTAGCACCTGCTCTTATGCTTTTAAGTTAATGAGCCATGATCTCACGATTATTTAAAAGCCATTTTATTGACAGGCGTTGAAAAAGTAAATAGTAACAAAATATGCTGAATGTTAGCGAGGTAAATTCACTAATATGATTGATTAAGATCGTTCAACTGGTTTCAAGTTAATTGTTGAAAAATAAATCTATATCTTATACAAACAAACTAAAAATCCCATAAGAAGATTAAGCTATAAATTAGTTTAATACTCGTATCTCCACCAGTCACGCAACATTGGGGCTATTTCAGACAATACAATAGGAATGGCCGCTGGTCGTGATATGAGCCCAAACAAATAAAATGTTTCACAAGTTAGTTAAAACTTAATTGGTTTTACGATACGGTATCAATTACAAAGATTGTGTTTAAATTACATTAAAGTTATAGCTTAACTTTGGTGTTTTAGTGATGCACTTAAAAATATCCATACCTAACTGACATTAATGGGCCTTACTCGTAACAAATTATTTCTTGATTCAAGCATTTGTTTTGTTTACGTTAAGCATTTCCGGGTTGTTTCTTCGAATGTATGCGCTTATTGCTTACCGGACAGTCAAAGTTTTCATCAATCTGAGTACCTCTATGCCCGTCACCATTATCACCAATCGAAAAATAAGATCCACACAATACACGACCGCTCTTATAAGCAGAGAATGTCTCTACTTATACTCTGTGCGGCATCAAAAAAAAAATCATTTTTCTCTAGCAATGGGGACGATTTTGATAATAATTCCTTCCTGGCTATGTCGTGGTCTGATCGTAGAAATGGCCATATCGTGATCTGTCTGGCCATATCACGATATGCCGCGATTTCATGATTTGGCCGGTTATATCCCGATGTGCCTAATCAAAAGTCGGGCGGAACGATGAAATCAATCTATTTATCGATATTCCCAGCTGACCACTGGGCATATCGCAAAGGAGCTGCTTTTCACGCCGTGAGTGGCAGCCCGACCAAATGGGTTAGGCTAAGTTAGAACTGTGACCAACCGCGCGCGAGCCTAGCGATCGAAGCGACCGGTGTCGCGGCAGCGGCCGGCGAGCGCTACATTCAAGTTGGTCGCAGTTACTTGGCTATTTTGTATTTTTAGGACCCTAAAAAGTAAATATTCTAGTAGGAATTATTACCCGACGGTGCGGCAGCAAAGACAAGGGTATGTCTTTTACGCTTATCTGGGTGGATATGCAAGCATCGCTAGGCAAATCGTCGAACGCTGAGCGTTGAACGATATGGCGGATGTTAGTTGGTCAAATCACGAAATGGCGGCGTATTTATCGTGAAATGGCCCGGCAGTTCACGATATGGCCATTTCTACGATCGTACCACGGACTTATACATGTATCTTCCTACATAACTATTATTATGTTAATACTGTTAGCTTATAAATTATGTAAATATCTCGTTTGAAATTAAATTAGTCTTTGTTCCTAGTTACTCTATTTTCAAATTGTGAGAATACGAATACCAAACAACCAGGAAATAAAAGAAAGATCGTCAGAGTTAGAAGACTAAACTTTTCATAAACTCACGGCTTTTCAAAAACCCAAACTCCTCTTCGTCTCTCAATTAGATGAGATTGTTAAACTTGGATGCTGGTGGCGCACATTTGAAGAGTCAGTCGTTCGCCCGCGCCAGTAGGAGTACAACCCATTAACGTGAAGTATCACTCCTGCACTCAATGTACCGACTCGTTAATTACTAGCCGAGTAATAACCAGGGTTGGCAGAGTACAGAGCTTACGAGTACCTACGTTGTTCATATTAAATTTAATGTTGATACTTGTCACACTTTTTTATACTATGCTAACCTTATTTGTCATATGGAGTGAGAAGACCATAGAGTCTGCTGTGAGACGTTTGGGGTTAGGTTTAAAAAGTTAATCAAATAAATGGCTAATTTTGCATACATAAAGGCAATAGGTAATCCGTGTATTGCTCACTGTATTATGTCGACTGCAGGCCATGCTTTTAATAACAAGATTGTGAAATATTTCTTACCTCAGCTATTCGCATTAAAATTGGCTTATTTTTTTCCTGTAACTTGTGCGAAGTATTCCATTACTCCCATACTAAGTTAAACGGTCTCAGTCATTTTTTGAGGAAGTTTAATTTGAAAATGTTGTAAAGAAGTAAAGTTTGAGGCAGCCCTACCCCACATAGATGGGATGAGATTTAACCTTTTTGTGTGTAGGAATGTGGACCAGATATTAATGACCCAAATATTTTATAATTATTATAAGCTCAACGTCTGTTATGATCGGTTTTTATACAGGGACATTAGATTTTATTCTCATGGACGTATTCATTATGAAATCTTTTTTGGAGATTTATCTCACTGGCTGGCTTTAAGAACAACAGATTATAGTGTGACTAGAGTTTTATATGCATTGAATATCCATCACAAAAATACATGGATGATCAGATACACTTTATTGCATGTACCTACACTGAAACTATTTTTTGTAGACATTAAGTGTATATTTCTTGTATCAATGGATATATTAATGTGTTACTTTTGCAAGAACCTTAGATCGCACAGCACGCTCGCGCTGAGCGGAAATTAGATTCTTTTTATTACATGATTTTTATGTGATCATCTTTTATGAGAGCAAATAGAAATAAAAGTGAATTAGGTGTTCTGTGTATCGACTCAATCACAAAATTAAATCAACCATATCAGTTTGAAAGGAACTAAAGCTAATGAGTTTCAAATAATTACCTTCATAAACACCCATGTTCGTCTCAACAACTTCACTTTACCATCAAAGTGTCCAAAGTTTATTCGACCACACAACCACAAGTAAGTCCAGCTTACGGCCGGTAACGGTGCATTACCACTGGTAACCTATGGCAGCGCTTCATATGCGGTAAGCGCCGACCATGCGCATGCGCCGCGCGCCGGCCAGCCGAGCCGTGGGCGAACGGCATTGTTTCACAAATTTATCGCAATACCATTTGGGTGTTTTAGTGCTATTTAAATGTGGATTTTGTTGACATAAATGACCGTGGTTCTAACGGTCGTGAAACGGGATTTTCTTGTAGAGTTGTCTATTTTTATTTTTAGGTTGGAAGGTCTTGGGCACGCCACATTTGTGGCGATAAGTCCCCTCTTTGAGGAGTGGCTAGAGAGGCGCCACGGCGTCCTCACCTTCCGCCTGACACAGGTCCTCACCGGACACGGTTGTTTCGCGAGGTTCCTGTTTCGGATTAGGCGGGAGGAAACGCCCGGGTGTTACCACTGTGTGGATCGCCCGGAGGACACGGTGGAGCATACGGTGGAGGTCAGCCCTGCTTGGGCAGAGCACCGCCGTGTCCTCACGGAGGCGATCGGCGGTGGCGATCTCTCGCGTCCGGCCCTGGTCCAGGCCATGGTCCGAAGCGAGAGTGCATGGGATTCAGTCACCTCCTTCTGCGAAGCAGTAATGCTTGCGAAGGAGGAGATGGAACGCGTGAAGGAGCGCCCCTAGTCGCCGCAGAAGACGCCCTATGCGGCGGGAATCAGTAGCCGATTCCCGGCCATCGTAGGCGCGGGCTTGCGAATGGCGAGCTATGGGCAGCTCGCCGTCCGGTAAGGACCAGGCCCGGGTCGACGGCGCGCTGTGTTCAACGCGCGCCTCAAAGAGATGTCAGCACGCACTGACGGGGTCCACCAGGACCGGTGCCTGCCAGGGTTACGGGTTTGTCCGAAAGGGATACCGCGGCCCTGGCACACAGGCAACTGAAGGAACACGGGTGGGTTTTAGTTAGTAAAAGTCTGACACGCCGAGAAGTTATTTGATAATTTCCCGCCCAAAAAAAAAGGGTCGCTCAGTAACATAATGAAAACAAATTAAATACGTATAAAGCCTTCGGTAAACTTGGTGCTAGTGCTTGGTGCTTGGTGCTTGGTGCTTGCTATTAGTCTAATATCGGTTTCTCAAAATGTGATCAGTTTGATAATCGTAAACTTTTGTAGGCGTCCATAAGTTCTGCCAGTTCTGTTAAACATTTTTAACGAATTAAAGTTCCTGTATCTCAATCTAGGACCAAGATTGAAATACAATCATCAACATTAAAAAAAGCACTTCAAGATCATACGCTTATTCTCATAAAAGTTTTAAGAATTCCAGACCGCGTCTGAACATTAATTACAATGGTTATTGTTACAAAAACCTTCGACCACCTCAAACCAAAAGACTACCACAAAAGCCTCACTCACAGTAAATTGGACCATTGTTTTTACACACACATAACTAAACGGATATTACGTCTGACCGCTACTGGGTAACGTATTGACTTTCCATTTGCTATGCCTACATAAAGGTGCCTCCTCATTGGGGACTTTTGTGGAAAGAACACTTATGCGTGCGAGTCGGACTCGCCCACCGAGGGTTCCGCACAAATTTGAACTTTAAATAAAGACTATATTTTTTATTATTTAATTACAAATGTATAATTTTCAGATTTTTTAAAGGTTACGGTAACATCGTGCATTCGTACTAGGGCTAGGCCTCTCTGAGCTAGGCCTTGTAAAGTAACTTAATTATACTTAATATTAAATATAAATGTGAAAGTAACTCTGTCTGTCTATCTGTTACGTTTTCACGCATAAACCGCTGAACCGATCGTCATGACATTTGGCAGAGATATAGCCTGGGATATGGAGAAGTAGATAGGCTACTTTTTTACGCGATAACCGACATCCACGAGGGCGGAGCCGCGGGCAAAAGCTAGTGTGCTATATAAATGGAATAAGGCGTGGTCTTAAATCTTATAAGCCTCTTTAAGACTGTATGACATTTAAAAGGTAATCTGTTAATTGTAAACGTGCACGTTTTCCTTACCGAGCGAACAGAGCCTTGCATCAGAGAGGAGCATTAAAATGCGCCATGCGTACTCCAAGCTTACCTACGTTATTTGTGTGCAGACCCTTATAAGCATTAAAAAGTGAACCTACCAGAATCTGTTTTAAAAGTATATGTTTAAAGTGTAAACAAATCCTGTTCACGTTAAATTCTTACGCCATCATTCACTAAAGGGAATTAATTATACATTACAAAGGGAAATAATTACACATTCATCTGTATTTAGAAGGTTACAACTTTATATTTCATCACTTTATCTAACAATTGTTGTTTGAATAACATTATTAAATTGTAATTAAAAGATCCTCGACGAAAATGAGGTTATACAATTAACAGCATCCACAGGTACGTTTCCTGATCAATTTGTTTACATTTTCATCAGAATCTTTTAAGTAGGTATAGTGATAAGGTATTACAGTAATAAATCAAACTCAACCAGTTAATGAGAAAGAGCATGCATTGCTTCACACAAAAACAAACGCTACCAAAAAAGTTATAATTTATTATCATTTTAATACACATTCAATTACATGGTCACCGGACATGCCGCGTTGCATGCTATGTTCAATAAAACAGTGCGCCCAACATATCTTTGCAGGCGGCAAACCACAGAACTAACACAAATGGTACCGAGTATGTGACGTTCATCCATTTTTCTTTGAAAAGCAAGGCCATCGTAAGCTGAAAACTTAAACTGGTCGTGCTGTAATTAGGTGCACACATTTAGTTAGCTTTTTTATTACCAAATCTTATCGTGTAAATAGTAGGTATTAGTGTTAGAGTAAATATTGTGGTGTAATATGGTATGAATGGTCGGCGAGGTCAGGCGAGGCCACGGCGAGGTCGGCATGAGTTTTTGTGAGTGATGCTACATGGCTAGCTGGCTACTGTTACAATAAGTAAGCAATTTCGAAGGAGGTTATAGAAGCAGCATCTGAATGATTTTGAAGCGTATTGAGACATATTTTTCGAACATATGAAGCAATGGATTAGCCATTGCTTCATATGTTCGAAAAATATGTCTGCTCAACAACGTAAATAACGCAATGAATGTTGTTGAAATGTCAAAATGGAACCCCATCCTACTAATAGTGTTATAGAGGTATGAGGAACAGGGTGTAAAGTTCACTCATACTCTATGGGAAAGGGAGGATCCTCCGACTAGCCGGTCTATTCTGTGAAAATCTCACCGTGAAGTGAGCGTGAAGTGAATTGTCATTCTACCCACACACTATTTAGACATTCACGGCTCACTTTGAACTCACTTCACCTAAGTTTTCACGGTGAGATTTTTACAGAATCGACCGGCAGGGCCTCAAGTCTGCTATTACAATAGTGTCAGAATGGTCTCGCCATTGTGAGTATTTGACAGTGTTTGTATGGCAAAACTGTCAAAAAATCACAATGAAGAGACCATTGCAACGTGTGTACATTAGTAGACTTGGCCCCCAGACGGGTGTTGTGTCTGGTGAGCCCGACGGTTGATGTTGGGATGTTGTATATATGCTAATCGCGCGGTAAACTAATTGCGCGATGCAGGATTTGTGTGACGTCAGGTCTTTGATGCGTAGTTCGCATTGTGGCGTTGTAGATTCAGTGTGTTACGCAATTACCTCACGGGCCCAATCAGCAATAAAACATAAAAAAAACGTTAGTAAGGTTGAATTTTAATTTAACATCATTATTTGCATATTATTATTTTTTTTTTTTTTGTATAACCGCTTCATAATTCATTACTTAGTAGTCAGACAGAATGTTGCTCTAATTTTCGGTCAAACTATCATTGATCAATAACGAATAAATACTCGTAATGTTTGATGATTGGCCTTAATTAACAAGCTACTGATGTAGGGAAGCTATGAGGAAGAGACCATTGCCTAGTAGCTATAGGTAGGTCCAGGTAGTATTCATTGTGGAAAAATAACAACAACACTATAACTTCCTATGTTGGATTATACAAAACTACAATGAAACGCCTATTCCCCTACAATCAAGTAAAGCCTAGCCAGTGTTTCATATAGCTGATCGCCATTGTCTGATAGCTCGATAGCCCGGGCGGCGGGTCACGGGTTAATTGCCCGCGCGGCTATCGCTCTGATCTCGGGCTATGGGAACATGGGGTTATGAGCGATTGTTGGGCACAATGTGGATGGTGTGTGATTTTTATGGGTAAATAGTGTTTGAGGGCAAAACATTACGTGACGTTGTGTGACCCTCGCCAAAGAATATAATTCCAACTAAGTAGGTATGTGGGTATGTTGATAAGTATCGTAAACGACGGCCATGGATTGCCGATTTTGAGCCTATTGAGGCTTGGTATTATTTGCCAGGAGCATGTTGCCATAATCCATTAGCGACATTACTTCAGAATGTTTTTCCCCCTTAAAGACCTACACTGTAGAATGCCCAGTCAAATCAAACTCTAACAATATTATAAGAGATGTAAAAGAAATCCTTACAAAAGCTCAAACATCAGAAACAGTTCGAAAAAGAATTACAGCAATGTGGCTAGCTCGATACCAAACGAATAAAATGTGCGAAGAAATAATGATACAAATACAGACACCTTCAGTAATTTACAGTCATGTGCGAATGTTATCTGCGCAACGCCTACATAAACCTTATCTTATACGCTTTACTTTTTAGTGCGGACTGCGAGCAAGACTCCAGGATACCAAGGTGTCCATTACAGCAATAAAAACCCACATACCACTAAATTATAAAGCCTATAACTATCAATTGTACTCAAGCTCGCATTACTTACCTACATGCTAAAACAAAACATTTTGAATAAAAGTGAAAGTCGGACAATCGACTTCAGAATAAAAGCCGGGACAAACGACTTCAAAATAAAACGCTTTGTTTTAAAGTTTGAATTAATTGGCGGCAGAATGTAGGCTCGGGTTGATCGCAGCGGGTTTCAAATGATTAGAGAAAACAAATGAATGATTAATTCAATGGCGGAGTTCCGTAAGTAATTGGGGGCTTTTGAATAGATGAATGAAGAGGAAGTGAAACCTAAAGCTTGGTTGGGGAAGGAAGTAGACGTGCGGAGTGAGGCATATTTTTTAATGGTAGCTCGTGCTCTTACAATTTTTTTTTGTGCCCATGAATTAAGAAATTAATGCAATCAAAAATGAAAATATCGAAATGTTCAAACATTTTGGTTATTTATAATACAGAATTTCACGCAAAAGTTGTCCATGTTCAATCGTGGACAGCGATTGATTGATTGATTGTAGTGTGGTATGTAGTATCTACATATACTTAGGTGTCTACAGATTTGATTTTCTATGATTTTAATCGTCAGAAATCTAGCATTACTCTAGGCACCTTATCACTTAAACACTTAAAGGCTTCATCGTGTAAACCATTCGAATATTCCCTGGCAGAAAAATAGACAAAAACTTGCTAGACTAGAAAAGTAACTTAAACTGGAAACAAACGTTGATTTCCATAGTTACAACCTTCGTCTAGCAGGTCGGTGACCGCAGAGCCAACACTCTCCCATCGATAACATTGCTGAAGCTCTAAGTTATTTCATTATCATTCGATGCTCTCGATTTCTCATAACATACCTATCTACATGTATAATATATGCAAATATATGATAGTGGAGCCGTAGAGTAGCTCTCTCTAAACCAAACGCAGAGCGCACACGACTTTAACGAACAAACTCTACACAATGGGTCTTTCAAATGATTGAGCAAATATAGCTTTTATTAAACGACTTTGGACCTTAATGAGTTACTTTAAGATTTAGATTCATTGGGGGTTCGTTTGTATGATCTTAAAACCTAAGTTTGAAGAGAAATTAATAGCGGAAACACAGATAATTACAAAATGGAGTGTCAATGCCTACAAATGGATACAATGTGAACAGATATTACATCTTTTATATTATAGATATCATATGTGACTTTTGCTATTGGCCAGGCCGCTGACACCGACAGAAGCTATTTCTACTGAAATCTGTGTAGCCTAAAAACTACAAAACTGCTACAGACTTCGTAAACGAAAAACCCCTTGAATAAAAATGTAAATCTTTGAAGCCATAAAAATATCGTTAACGTCCCTTAGAAATTCGGTGAGGCTAAAGGTAGTAGCGCTTCTTGACCCAACAAATATGCTGATTAGCTATCCATCTGTTATGTATTCTGTGAGTGAAACCGAATGCGCAAGCGCTGGCAGGCTGTGTTTGTAGAAACGTCAGACTAACTAAACAATAGTCGTCTATTGTTGACTGTTATCCGACGGATCTGTAAATTAAGATGTGTATGTACCTTCCTTTGATAGTAATGTATGTGTTTATCTTTTAATTGAGTTGAATAACTTTTTAAATATATATGGGTATGCAAGTTTTTTATAGTAGGGATACTTGAAATTATTTCTCTTTGTCATTGAGGAAAAATTTATGTGTAGAAAGTTTTGTCTGATTGCAGATGATGAAACAGGACTACAATAGGGTGGGGAAACATAACGTTGACCACTGCAATATCTTCAGTTATTTTTGATAAATTATAAATGGCAAGACACTATCACGTTATTTATACAGCATAAATAACACTAGAATTGTCTGCTTTGTACCACTCTTAACATCCATCCACGTATCAATTTACCTCTGCTTATCTCCTTACATAAAACAAGCGTGCACATATTCGTAACGTCCACACAAGTCTCTCAGTGGACGCAGGTGCACACACCAGCCGGCTGGTGCCCTTTACATCCCCTCTGCACTTATGTAACGATCACATTCCACTCACCGGCAGAAAAAGTACCAAAGTCACAGCCACTAAACTATGCCCATTGCTCGTACGTGGTGGGTACGAGCAATGGGCATAGTTTAGTGGCTGTTACGAGAGAAAGTGGTATTTTGTTGTTAAACTTGTTGTAACATTGGTGTTTTTTAATTGTGCTAATAAATTAAGAATGATTAAGTCAGTGTACCTACACTGGAGCTAAAGAACTTATAGTTTCCGCACAGAACAATTTATTACGGCTGTGGACTTTTATTTTCTGTTAGGAAAAGCATCCGTTCACACATCGTAAAGTAAATGACTAGCTGTACACTGCAATCCTGAATTTAAAGCTTTCATTATGGATTATAATATTTTATAATTACATTAGTCGGTGAACCGAGGAGCCAGACAACATTTGATTTAACACATGATGTAAATTTGTTATTAAACACAATATTATGTTGCTGGCATGCTTTATTGGCATAACTCCAAATGGATTCCAATACGACACTGCAGAGGGCTTGCTGATTGAAATATCTAAGACCCATTGAAGTACTATCTCTAGACTGAGTCACAGAGATTCCCAGAGGAAATTCATGTCTGGAGCTGGACCGGACGGACGAGACACGTGGGTCATCGGTGCTATTCAGCTTTGAATGTGAATTCAATCAGGGATTATGTTATGGGTTTTTAAGATAAATCATCATGACATTCTCTTGCCCCTCTTCCAATTTATTCGGGGTCGGCGTAAAAGTTTTCAAGATTAATTTGTTTAAGGGTAAGTGATAAAACTCTAACAGTTTCCAATCACTAAGCCTTATGCATGTATTCCCCAACAGGGCAGATAGAAGTGTCTATGTATTACACCCACGTTTTGCCAGCATTATGTTTACTCTCTCTCACCGAAAGGAGGCCTGTGTCCCAGCAGTAGGAATATTATAGGGTGACTGTGCTATGTTAAGTCCCATATTACATATTACATTTTATTCTGACATTACTGCGGGTGTTTTTAGGGTTCCGTAGTAAACAAGGAACCCTTTTAGTTTTGCCATGTCCGTCTGTCTGTCTGTCCACGGCTTAGCTCAGAGACTCTTAGTTCTAGAAAGCTATAATTTCGTATGGGTATACATATTAATCACGCCCACAAAATAGTAAAATAAAATCTTGAATAATATATTTTTTTAGGGTACCTCCCGTAGTCCCGTACACGTAAAGTAAGGATGTTATTTTATTTTCTCGTCTATCCCATGGTGTGGGATATCGTTGGATAGGCCGTTCAAAATTATTGTGGGTTTGTGAAAACCATTTTTCGATTCAGGGATCCGTTTGCGTAATATTAATCTTTAAAGTGCTAATTTTTGTTAGAGTCAAATGTCCCCCCTCTACCAGCTAAATGGTACAACCATTTAGCTGGTAGAGGGGAGACACGTTTGATACGTGATTAAAATCACAGCAGTAGTATATATAAAGAAGTTAAAAGGAAAACTATCAGCTAAGTAGGCTTTACAAGTTACCAAGTAATAGTCGACCAATGTATATTTACAGTTGAAAAACATGTTCTCCTATACATTCCGTATGGAAAAACATGTTTTTCAACTACAATATTAAATTTGTTCTTGGGATAAATTCATCCCAACTACGGAACACTTCGTTGTGCGTGGTCCGACACGCACTTGTCCGGTTTTATTTGAAGATATATCTACATATTGTTCCACAAGGCACATGACACTTAAATTTTCTGGTCAATCGAACAAGCTTTCATGACCACACCTTTAGCACTCTCAAATACTTTCCCATGACAAAACCATTGGTCGCAGATATCCAAAAGAATGTCTCTTCTATCAAAACAAGACGTTGTGTAATATTGTCGCATAAGAATATAAACATATATTGATAATATCGTATGTATATGTGATATATTATGTAAATGGAAGGCGGTCGTCGTGGGCGGTCTCTCAGTAAGCAACCGCGTGATTGGCTATCGACTGGTAACTTAACGAACTTACTTAAGATTAGGAATGCTACTGTGGAAGTTACGGAAGTTCAGTTAAGTTACAGTTTTTGTAATAGGAAATATATTTGTGGAGAATTAATAGAATGCTCATTAGAATTAGTGAAAGTTTTAAATTTTGTCGCTTAATAATGTCGCTGGTTCAATGGTGATTGCTTTATATTCGGAAGTAGATTTTATCTTGTATTAGTATGAGATCACCTTCTTTTTGTTTTAGCGAATTAATAAGTTTTGTTAAAGTAACATTTGCCTTGGATACTTAAGTTGTTGAGCTTATATTCGTTTTAAAAAGCTTTCAGACAAGAAGATCTTGAAAGGGTATCACATTATGACACTTTATTCTACTAATTTCTTGTACCAAACACTGGCCTTTGTTCCAAAATGAAGTACCTATTGAAGCTATCACAGATAGCTCAAAAAGCTCTCTTTATAACTTTACTCTTTTCTTTAACACAATACGTATAGTATGTTAGGCTGCATATCGTCTTGTATTATTTCAAGATCAGTTTCATCTGTGCACAATAATTCCCGGCATTACCCGTAGAGACAACGCGAGATAGATGGCATCAGATACATCGCAGCATTTGTTAAAACAAATAAAATTATAAAAACTAAGCGCAGTCTTTCCTAGAAACATTACCAGTTAATAATAGTATTTGAACTTTATGACTATAGAAACAAAGTCCAAATTACTATAATTTCGAATTTTAATATCAATTTCGCTGGACCCGACTTATATACAAATTCTTCTAGGGTACGTTTAAAAGATTTTTAACCTTATTCTGTGAAGGTTACAGCTGACTTTAGTCTGTCTTCTAAAAAGGCTGTATTCGTATCGTTATCGCATTTATTGGCGACATTGACGTTTTCATGGCTTCATGAAACGCCGGAGGTATGCAAATAACCACTTTTAAGTATTCTCGAGTTTAAAATAAGATGTTTAAGAGGTTATTTAAGATTTGATAAAAATATAGTGGAGAAACCTAATTTTGGGTGATTTACTTCTTAGTTTATGGCTCAATAAACATTTTAAGAGCTTTAAAAACTGTCGAAGATTCGGCTTTTAAAAACATTTGACATTTCAATGTTCGCAAACCAACTTGTAATAATAACTTGATACATTTTATTTAATTAAGATGTAAATTCGAAACTTCCCCAAAAACGGGATGGCAGGCAGACAATAACTTCCTCATATCATCTCAAATACAACATTAACCCAAAAATACACGATATTTTAGTACAAATATACTTAAGATTTTCGCTATAAATAGCTATCTATCGTAAAAATCCCTGTGAGAATATAGCACCTTCACAATGCGAGCGCGTTGATGTCTTTTCTTAGATAACATCAAGATACGCAACTGTCTTGAACTGACTTGAAAATACGCCATTTGGAATATGTATTCCAAATGGCGTATTTTCAAGTTCATATTTCATTTTAATATTCGTTTCGTTCGATTTAACGATCTATTGTCGCTAACGATTTTATCGTAGTTTTGATTAATGATCTGTATTATTAATACAACGCTGATGTGAGATTTTTTCGGTTCAGCTATTTCGGTTCTGTAAGGCGTAGATACACAGACCTATTTCCTAATGACTGTTTTTCTGTATGGAGTTTTTTGATTCTAGTGTATTTTTTATTTATCACGTTCAGTTGTCGGAATTTCGCGTGTATAGTATTTTGTGGTAGAGAGGAAACTCTACAGATTTCCTGTTTCATTTAAAATATGATGGTGATCTGAAATGTAGGAAGTCCTTATTACAATGTAAACAATAAAACAAATATACTATACCTCCAGAAAATCCAATAATCATCACATACAGCACCGTGAAGCAACACGACAGATGAAACACAATCAACCACAGAACTGCACTGTTAGTACACGAGTACACATCCAAACACCCACGATACACAACCTGACGACACGCACTTTAGTATTGTATCACCACTTTGTTAAAGAAAATGTATTATTTAATAATAAAAAATATAGAATCACTCGACGTGACTGTCCCGTGCGGAGGTTTCCGTCGACTAACGCGGCGCGGCGCTGCAGACGCGGCGCTCGCGCACCTCTCGCGCTATCGCTCTCTCTCTTTCCCTCCCACACGTTCCCCCATAAGTGGCTGCAACAGACAGACAGGTATGATTAATGTATACAACTTTGATGACGAGCGAAAGCTTTTGGTAAAAAAGTTGATTTGTAATTTTATGAAGGTTCGCAATGGAGACTATCGGGTCTTGTACCTTGTTGCTGGTTCCAGTTGTGTGTGTCGTATGAGAGTCAGAAACACTTGTTTTTTGGTCAAGAAACTATAATTATGTCTGCTAATCGATTTTTATTGCAAGTTCAGTTAACAGAAATAGCATGATTCTTATTGGATAGTTTTTTTTTTCTCGGCAAGAACCTTCAATGCAAGTTTTTGTCCGATAACTTAAGGCATTAAGTTCTTAAATGGAAAATCTTTGGGAAAAGCTCTTGCATAGAGCAACAGCTTGGTCGTTAAATGACTTCCAACTGCATCTTAATCTATGGAGCTATACCTACTGAAAATATTAATTTACACATATACAAATAAACCTGCATAAAAGCATACTACAGTAACAGAATTCTAGAGTGAAAAAAAAATTATACTTGACTGTGTAAAATAAGAATTATGTTTGGTTTTGTGTTGTTTTTTGTTTGGTTTGTTAAAGTTTAGTAAATTAGTGGCTTGGTTTAGTGGATTCGTTTATAGTTCTGTAACTTTTGCATACGTACTGGTAAAATATGGCTGAACCTATTCCCTATATCACCATGTATTGTACCCATATTTGATAAATAAAATATCTTTATCGTTTATCTTTATCTCCTGAAAACACCCAAGCCATGAAAACCAAACACCAAAACCCAAAAAAAAAACAGCACAACCCATACATAATTACTACCCGTCACCAACAACAACCATCCGAAGATTAATAGACCATTTGAAAGGCCAGTTGTTAGCAAGAACGGTAATAGCTGCCATCACCTACCAGGCTACCATTACATCGACGGCGGTAAAAAGCGACCGCAGACTGTTATGATAATGGCCGACTCTGTCACTGTTAAATCACTCAATGTTAAGCAGCTGTGACGGTGTGCAGTGTACGACAGTTTTTTGACTCCTTCTTTGAATAAATTCTTTGGAAATCGGTGGGGAAGTAATTTGCGAATAGGTTGGATCTACTTAGAACTAATGTGTATGAAAGTATGTATATAAGAGTTATGTTAGAGATAAGCTGTGAAACACGTGTGGCTCTTACAAATATACACGGAATAAAGTTATGACAAGTTAATACGTCAAAAAATGTATGGTTATACCGAAGTTATTCCTAGCATAACTTTATTTCGTGTTTATTTGTAAGGTCACTAAAGTATTGCTAAGCTCGAGAATATGGATGTTCCATGGGTAAAAAAAAAATCTGTTTAGTACGTCAGTCAGATAATAAAAAAATATTAGACACGTATATTTTGCCTTATCATATTAATAAAAAATGACTTAGATAAAACACATTAAACTTGGGGAGTGGGGGCTCGTTACGTCACAGCTACGTATAAAATCTAGCGAGCAGTGACGTCATGCCACATTTGAACTCAATGTCGCCGTATTTTTTTGATTATGTAAAAGAAGAAAAAATACGTGTCCAAATAGTTTTTAATAATCTACATGACATGACGGACAAAAATTTTTAGTCATCATCCCTACTAAACAAATGTGTTTTCCTCGTCCACATTTAAAAGCTGCCTTTAATTAAAGTCTGCGGCCGCATGGTGGATTATGGCCCACTCCCTCTCACAGAGGGGTGGGCCAAGTTTGTAAGCCGGTGTCCCAGCAGCGGGAACCAAGCAGACAGAAGGATACCTATTTTCATATATCGTATGGAGAGGCAACAAAAAAAAGAAAGCAATGGACAGGGGTAGGTATCCTTCCCTGTCTATCATACGGTTCACACGGACACACAAAACTGGCAAAGGAAAAAAATAAGAATGTGTCAAGCAGCCAAGGAAAGAAAGCCACGCCACACCAAGATAAGAGAAATAACAAAACAATTGGATTTTCTACTTCACTCTATGAAATTAAAGTGGAAATGGACAGGACATCTAGCTCGTATGGAAGATGACCGGTGGACGAGTCGTGCCGTAGTATAGAAAGGACCCAAGCGAAAAAGAAAGCGAGGAAGACCATCGAGAAGATGGGTCGATGATATCAAAGATAAAGCAGGAGACAAATGGCAAGCAAAAGCGAGAGATAGAAAACAAAGGATACAAATGGAGGAGGCGTTTACCCAACAGAGGGGTCTCATTCTCAATAGTAAATTGAAAATCGAATTAATAACAATAATAAAATAATCTTGTTAGTTAAAAAAATATTTAAACTTTATATTAAATACCATAATAAAACTATTCAAACTCAAACTCAAAGCATTTATTTCAAATAAACCAAATACAGGTACTTTTGAATTGTCAAGGGGTCGGTCAGTCAGAAAGATGAAGCTAGTTCCCCATTCCAAAGCGTAGTAGGTTCCTATGGAGAACGGACAAGAAACTCCACGGACACTCTTTTAAAACAAAATATTGTTACAAAATATGGGTTACATCATTCATGTTGAAGTCATACATGTGAGAACAATGTAGAAACACGTGCACGTTAGAAGCGTCCGTAATAAAAACTATTCAAAAATTAAAATAAGCCGTGGCAGCTACATAAGAGATGACCAGTCCCAACTGACGGCACCCGTTCACGAACATATATTGCAATAGATTTCAAGAGAAGACATAATCATGACAAAAATTGAATAATATATTAACTTTGTTGCATGCTAACAAATATTGTAAAACTGCATGGAAAGTGAGAAAAATATAAAGGCTTATTTATTTTTTTATTATCAAATTAAAAGATTCCTATCCAAAATTTAATATCTATTCTCTGGATTTGGGACAAACAGATTAGTTTAATATTATAAATAATTGGACTGGAAGTTCAATGTGTATTCAAACTTTTTTATGATGATATAAAATAGATATGTATAACACTAAGCTAATGTGCTCAAGTGCCATATCAAGTCGATATTTATTTTGTTGTTGTTCTGGTATTTTATTGCCGCACAGAATCGAATATCGATTCCGTACATGTTGGGAATCGGAATGAAGTATCTTACTTGTAGTAAGCTTCGGCGTATCGCAGTAACTTATCGAATAATCTCTGTTGCTCGTTGCTACACACTGCAGGTTTCTTCTGAACTTAACCACACATTTATTTGGTCACTAGCTGCTGCCCGCGGCTTCGCGCGCGTCACTTTTTCTAAATGAAAAGTAGCTAAGTTACTACTTATAACATCAGCTATCTGCCAGTGAACGTCCCGTCAAAATCGGTCCAGCTGTTTCGGCGATTAGCCGGAACAAACCGACAGACAGACAAACATTTAAAAACTTGTTTTTTTTATAAGGTCCGTTTAAACTTCCATATTATGCATTTAGTAAAAAGCTGTTATTTTGATATTACAAACAGACACTTTAATCATATTTATTTGTATAGATTAGGCGCTGCCGGGCAAAAGACTGGAAAATTGTGTAATTTAAAACATAATATTTACACCTAATGTTACGGCCATTGCAACCCCTCTAAGGAGTTATCTGCATGTAATTTCTGTGAAAATAAACGTATCTCCTAACTAGTAGCACTTTCGTCGACTCTGTCGGTGCTCAGTATAAAGCCGCGCGATAGAGTCGCACGTGCGCGCGCGCTTCGTAAATAATATCAGATAACGACTCTACATAACACTGCAAGCTCTTACTAAGTGTTAAATGCATACTAATTTAATTCTTACCCATCAAGGTTGTGTAGTTTCTAAGAAATTTTATACACACACAAAAAATCTAAACCTGGTAAGGCTTGGTTTGTAAGCTAAATATTTGACATGATGACTATTAACATAACTCTTTTTAACCGACTGCGCGACAGCAAAGACAAAGGGTTATGTTTTTAGCCCCGGTAGATAACAGGTAGATTTCGATATTACCCGGTTTGAATAATTTTCCAGGAGTTTTCTGCTTTGGTTTTTTCTATTCTACTTTACAGAATGAAAAATAGTGCGAACATCAAACTACATATGTATTTAGTTACCCACCCTTTAGTATGAACATCCTATACTCATATTAGAAATAAGATTAGACATTAAAAAAACACTTTTTTTACAGTCCGTTCAACCGATTTTGACTTCTATTCCGTAGGTATAAGGATGGCATTAAAAGCAAAAAAGTGTTTACAATACCAACTGTTTACTGTAGCTGCCATTTGTCATGCCACCAACGCAATTGAAGTCAAAATCGGTTGAACGGACTGTAAAAAAGGTTTATTTAAATGTCTAATAAACCCACGCAGGCCGCGGCTAGAACTTTTAGAACGAAAAGCTGTGCCAACTATCATGAACCTCTAAGAACTAGTCCAACGCAAAAAGCTGTGCTATTTTCGCTCCGCCTTACATTTTATGTAAGGTCTTCGACCACATGCCCAGACCCGTTCACCGACTCTAACCATCAACTCGATGGGAAACGCAGACATTATAATACGATGCGGGCGAAACCGCAGCATAAACTATGTAGTTCTTGTTCTATGAGGTCTATTTAAATCTAGTTTTATAGAAACAAACGCATAACAAATGGGTCATTAACGCGATCGTGGTCACCGTGGATCTATTTTTTTTTTATCTCCGAAAAGATGTTTTTAATCTGAAAAGCGAGTTTATAAATAAATAAATAACCTTTTATATGACATTTTTACAATTATAACTTTTCAAATGAAGATTTTGTCAGCTAAGGCCTGTGTTCACCAACATTTAAATCAACTGTTTAGATATTTAATCGGTTGTTTACTCAAAATTTCATAGGAAATTTGACATAAACCAACTGTTTAAATACCGAACCGGTGGTTTGAATGTTGGTGAACACAGGCCTTAATAGTCTTATTTAATGAAATATTTTTAGAAAAAGTGGTGAGATATCAATTTGTAACTTTCGAAATACTCGATGTATGATTTCCTTGTAGAAAGTAAGAAAACTAATTTATATAATGCTTTGGAATAGACAGTATTTACATCATAACATGCTGCCAGCAAAACCGCAGGCCAAGCTATGTAGTTCCTAGTACACTTATTAAAAGCTCTCTGTATGCGCAGGAGTCGCGCGGTGCGCTTTCATGTCTTCTAAGGAAATGTTTGAACGTTATTGTTTGAAGTTTTAAACAATAGTTTGTTAGTTTTAATAGTTCTTGGTATTTGAGATTTAGGTGAGAAGGCTTTGATATTTAAATTGCTTTGTAAAGCTTTCGGTTAAATGATAGGCTTTTTAATTTAATGATTTATAAGAGTTGCCGAGGGTCAGAGCAGTGAACTGCTATGTTGATGACGATGATGAATTATAATCAGAAGTCATCAGAAGAAGGCATTCATATAAGGTGATGCCATTGCATGATTGTGGATCAAGCAATTGGAGCATTTCTATAGTTTCTACCTATTTCCATAGTCGTTTGATACTTAAGGATCCTTGATAAGATTCATGAGTTTTAAAGTAAAAAAACCGACTTTTCGCTAATCAAGCACATAAAGCCAATTATTTCCATAATCTTCCAACATTTCAACTCAAAACTTAGAAGACATCCACCGATTCAGGGTTAATGGTCGCAGCACTCGGGGGTCGCGCCAATCGCGACCATTCCACGAACACATGACATGTCTCATTGCGATCGAGTTAACACTGCAAACGCGATGCTTTCCAAGCCTTTTATGGAAATATGTTGCCAGCTATATTGGTAATGTTCTGTCCCAACTCCTAATAGAGTATCCACGCGATTTTGAGAGGACTGTGGTGTGGTAACGTGGTGGGTGCCAGAGACAGTTCGAGACAAAATCAAACTGGTTGCTAATTTAATTGTATTATTTATTATATTAATGATATTAATTTTATTTTCAGTATATACCTATTTATTTTTTATTATATTTTAATATTATTTTTATTTTTATTTTTTTACTTTTTCTCACAGACTGACTTATTATTTGTAAAAATTTAAGGAAAATCATCTACTTTTACAATGTTTGTGAATATATGAGCACCATGTATCTGTCACCTAATTAATTAGTAGTTCACTTTTCATTATTTTTACCTATTGTGGTATAGTAATTTTATTCTAGGCAAGTCGTGTTCACGTAATATATAATTAATGTATAAACAATATTGTTAACATTTTAAAAGAGTAAGTATGAAGTTTCTTGCCCATTCTTCTCCATACGTAACTACCTTTTGGAAAAGGGCAACCAATTTTTTTTTTTTGTAATTTTTGACGTTCCAAAGTTCCTTTTATATGTGCCTATTAGTAATAAATGATTTGAATTTGTCTTTGAATTTAGTCAATTTAAAAGGAAAGTTGATCATTCGGTCATTCTCAAACACAGCATAGTAGAGTCACAACTAGGTGATTAGATTTGCCAAGCCGAATACGCTCCATTCGAGCATATCCAGCTTAGAGATCACTAATCCATCTGCCAAAAGTTATAATTAAATAACAATATCCCCTTTGAAAGATCATTGTAGCTGTCGGCGGAAATGGTACTGTATTCAATAAAGATTAACAAGAAGTTAAGGTCTCGTAAAACACCAATAACTCTACCTCCATCTTTAGTCACGATCGTAAAGTTTACCTAAACAAACACTCCGACACTCACATTTCTATCGCGCATAGATCGATACACGCTCATAACATAAATTTTTTGTCACGTCGGCGTCACCTCGCCACCAGCCACGCTACTTGATCACGTAAACCGACACACGTGGCGATGTCGGTGATACACTATCGGTTAAAGGACTTATATCCTGGAGTTGATTATGTAATCTGATCTTATTCGGGTTCCCGCATATTAAAAACCCCCGTCTTAAGGAATAGTCTCTTATCCGATTATCAAAGTTTGCGCATGAGTGCCTCACAAGGCACACTATACAGGATGTTAGGTTAAACGAGGGACATACTTTAAGGGAGTGTAGTACTCATGAAAATGAAGAAGTTTTAATATGGGACAAACTCCGAAATATGAAAAAAAAAGTCAGCTGTTCCTTACATTTTGATCGCGTTGGTATTGCACTTTGTAGGGAACAGCTGACTTATTTATTCCTATTCCGGAATTTGTTCCATAACAAAACTACTTCATTTTCATGAGTACTACACTCCCTTAAAGTATGTCCCTCGTTTAACCTAACACCCTGTATAAGGTGGAAGGAACATCGGTGCAAAGCCGGTTATCATGGATTCAGTACATGATTCTGGACTTCCCTACTTTGAAATTTTTCGTCAATTATTAAAAAAAAAAAACTACTTTTTCCTACAAAAGTGTAATAACTACGTGGTCAAAATGTATGGGACAGCAATTTTTTTTTTACCGACGAAAAATTTCAAGGCAGGGGGTCCAGAATCATGTATTTACTGAATCCATGTTAACGACTTCGCGTCGATGTCTCTTCCATCCAGTATAACTGCTTGATTTAAGTCGTAGTCTTTTTTCTATACTATAATATATTCGGGTGCTATAATATAATTCTTGCTTATTTGGTAACTTACGGTGCTTAATGTATGGTTCTTTTGGGACCCAAACGAAACAGGCTTTAGAAAGTGTCAGCTTATCTCTTAAAAGCTAAGTCATTTCTCATCAAAATCACCCACAACTTTAACAAATCGCTTAATTATCTAATCATCATCAAATTATCAACATTTCCTTAACATTCTCTGAATAACATCGTAATCCAATAACATGTGAAAAAGATCGCACGCCGGGAATATAGTCGTGGTCTCCCGCTGCGCTTTGATCGCGGCTCATAAGCCTACTAATTATCTAATTAATAATAACGTTTAATTAATTCAGACATAATCCGCGTTAGCTCAATTAGTGGTGCTGCCAGCGGTGGCTTTGAAGTAAGGCTGGGTTCAGATGGAGTGATTTTATGGGTTGCAAATAATATGGATGAAATTAGCTGCTGCCCGCGGCTTCGCCACCGTGGCTTTTTCTAAAATAAAAGTAACTTAGTTACTCCTTATAACATCAGCTATCTGCCAGTGAAAGTCCCGTTAAAATCGGTCCAGCCGTTTCGGAGATCAGTCGGAACAAACAGACTGACAACATTTTTTTTTTTTTTGTTATAAGTACCGTATATACTTTCATATGCATTAAGTAAAAAGCTATTATGACATTACAAACAGACACTTCAATTTCAAGAGAATGGCTGTTTATAAGCTTGACAAAGGCTTGACATTCAAAACCGAGTGCTGAAATTGCAAAAATCATTTATTAGACTATCACGTACATCAGCAAAAGTAATAATTATGTCTTAATATTGCCAATTTATGTGTCGTTCCACTTTTGTCTTAATATGCTATTGTTATTCAGAGGTACTTACTCCCACGCATTTTCGCAAGTCCTAATGTTGACTAAGAGAAAGGGTTTATGTTGTAATAACTGTAAAAGTAGGTCCGAGATAATGATAGCCTGACTTAGGCGTTTGTAGGAAGAAGTCATTATGATGAGCAGGTATGACAAAATTCGGTGTTAAGTATATAGTTCTCATTAATTTTAACGAGCAATATCATTGCAAATAGAATTGGATAATAATTTTTTCTTCTTTCGGTACTCTTGTGTGGTTGATTTGTGCCCCAAAGGTTTACTGCATCTAAACAAAGTTTTACATCTGCTGTGATTTCTGAAACAGCATTATTACTAAGCGGAATTTCATGCTGTTTGTAATATAAAAACATTTCAATTGCTTTCCGAAGTATGCTCTTAAATTAACAACACTATTTATGTCATGGAGCAGTTGTATTTATGGATAATGAATTGCTTGATATGGTAGTCTGTCGTGCTCATGAGTTTTGATTAAAATTGTCAGTTAAGCTTACAAGTTATTCATTTTAACGAGTATTATTAAGAGTGATATGTGCATTTTGAAACAATATATTCTTCATGGGCTTTTTCATTGGCGAGATCGACCTTCTCGTTTAATGCCAATGCGGAATAATGAGCCTTCCAAAATATTAATCACCTTTGGCGGATTGGTAGTTGTTTGCAGCTTGTAAATGAAAACTAACAACACTTTCTACACCCACGTCTACTTCAGTCAAAAATTTACAACTCTATACAAATAATATCACGCTCAAACAAGCCGAGCCGAGATTACAGGCAGATCTGAGATTGCTACCAATCTGTTATTACTTAACAATTACAACTTCGAGCAGCACATACATTACACTGTGGTGCATGCAAATTGCTGGGGAACTGATTAAGGGCTAGCTTGACACGCCTTTTAAATACGTTGGTCCACGGGCCTGGAGTGTACAGGCAAGGATTATCCACGAGCGGCGATGCTTAAACATACGTCCGCGCCCCCTGGGCAGTAAGTCTTATCACCTTGCTGGCTGTCAATATTTCTACCACGGCATGTGCTTTTCTCATATTATTTACACGATACGATGCCGATACGAGCAAAGTACGGCATTGTATGATGACGCCGATTTGCATGTTTTCATGAAGTTCCCTCCATCGTTGTAATTATGAATCAATAAAGGTACTATTTGGAACCAAGCTGCCAACTGCAACTGCCGACAGCACGTGCAGAGACTTCATGCAATCGGCCGTAGCTGCACTGCTGGTTTTTATATCATCATCATCATCATTTCTGCCGAAAGACGTCCAATGCTGGACATAGGCCTCCTCCACCTTTGTATGTATTTATATGAAATGACTGCACGTGCTGTCGGCAGTTGCAGTTGGCAGTTCGGTTCCAAAGAGTACCTTAAGCTATATTTTTATAATTTGTGAGCTGTCACAAGCGCCACCATACAGTGCCGCTTGTTTAGTTTAGTATTCGGAAAGGAAAAGAGCGATGAAACCTTCTTACAATAGCCTTATTGCCAGGAGGTTCCACTCTCTGGGGCTCACGTACCTTTGACCCTGTACCCGACGTCGATGGTATACCACTTCTTTTTATTTACTTACATTATACGCCTGTCATCACAATTCCCTAAGACCTTAATCTCTGCTTACCTATTATCTGTAGCTATGCTTGTAATTAATTTGACAGCTACTGTCAACAGTGGCACGGGAAGCCCTCGGAATGAAAGGTAACCTGAGAGGTGTCCGAAGTGACGCGCCGACCACCCGAGTGGCCAGATTAGTAACGTGATAACCAAGTGAATAGGTTGTTTATGAACTGTTTTTGGTGATTAGGTGTTTATGATTATTGGATGCCCTATCCAAAAGATCACACGATTCATACGGGACCTATTGCTGGTCCCAGCGTAGCAACAGCAACAATTTCAGAATGTAGTCCCTCAACAAATCTGATATTTTGTCATCGATTTAGAATACCCAAATCGATGTGATCTTGATTTAAAAGAGTGTCCTTGGAGTTTCTTGTCCGTTCTTCTCCATAGTGATCTACGTATTGGAATGGGCATCTAGCTTCAACTTTCTGACTAACTGACCGTCTTTTTGACAATTCAAAAATGCCTGTAAATGGTTTAATTGAAATAAATGCTTTGAGTTTGAGTTTGATGTATTTTGTACCCAATTTCAACGGGACAATGGTATTTTTTTAAGCTGTCGAGCGATACTCTTCGAGTCACGACGCGATATATTCTTAAATTGTAATTACAAAAAACGTTTTTTTTTATAAGCAGAGTAATAACGAACAACCTTTGATATTTTGGGGCGACGGAACCCTCGGTGCTATGCTACCCTTGACTACTTTGTTAAGATCATTTGACGGTTGTCTCTGTGAGTGACGTAACTTTCTAAAGAAAAGTGTTTTATGGTTTACTTTAACATTTCTATTTATGGTACTGTGTTGTCTATGATTCTAATCTTTATGGTATGTTTTAGTTCATTAATATCTTTTAATTGATCGTTCATTAGCCTTTGATGTTTGTAAAGCCGCTCTGGTTAACGTTTGAACCTGTTCCTGTGGGTGAAAATAACTAGAAGATTTACTTGCAAGACCGATACGAAGTTTACGAGAAGAAGTTGCAGCTAAAATATTGCGGGTTTGTGTAAACAATTTTTCGATTAAGGGATCCATTTCTGAAATATTAGGCATTAAAATGCTAATTTTTGTTAAGAGTCACGTGTCGCCCCCCCCCCCTGCCAGTGTTAAGTTTGTTCTTGGGATAAATTCATCCCAACTACGGAACCCTTCACTGTGCGTGGTCCGAAACACACTTGGCAGTTTTTTTTTTTTGTGAAATTATCAAATAACTTCTTCCGCTCTGGGCGGAGCGGGAGGGCGTGTCAGTCTTTTACTGACTAAAACCCACCCGTGTTCCTTCAGTTGCCTGTGTGCCAGGGCCACGGTATCCCTTTCGGACAAACCCGGAACCCTGGCAGGCACCGGTCCTAGCGGACCCCGTCAGTGTGTGCTGACATCTCTTTGAGGCGCGCGTGGAACACAACGCGCCGTCGACCTGGGCCTGGTCCTTACCGGACGGCGAGCTGCCGGCTGTTGCAGTCCGCAAGTCGCGCCTACGGTGGCCGGGAATCGGCTACCGATTCCCGCCGCTCAGAGCGTTTCCTGCGGCGACTACGGGTGTAAGGACGCACAGACTGCCGCTCCCTCACGCGTTCCGCCTTCTCGTTAGCGAGCATTACTTCTTCGCAGAAGGAGGTGACTGCCTCCCATGCACTCTCGCTCCGGACCATGGCCTGGACCAGGACTGGACGCGAGACATCGCCGCCGCCGATCGCCTGCATGAGGACACAGCGGTGCTCTGTCCAAGCCGGGCAGACCTCCACTGTATGATCCACCGTGTCCTCCGGGCGATACACACGGTGGTAACACCTGGGCGTTTCCTCCCGCCTAATCCGAAACAGGAACCTCCTGAAACACCCGTGTCCGGTAAGGACCTGTGTCAGGCGGAAGGTGAGGACGCCCGTGGCGCCTCTCTAGCCACTCCTCAAAGACTTATCGCCACAATTGTGGCGTGCCCAACATATGTGTGTGTCTATGGACTGTGAATGTCTGATTAACAAAAAAAAATATTTATAAAGATACCTGAAAGTCTCGGAAACTAGGAATGCTAGCTTAATTAAATAAATTGTGTTTAATAGACAATTAAATGTTCCTAAAATGAAAGTAATAAAACTTTTTAGTTACTGTAAAGATAAGCTATCAAAAATGACAAAATAAAAAAATGGGACTTTTGTAAATGAAACAACGAATTTTCTGCATCTGTTTTTGCTTTTGTTTCTATTAAGTCATATAAAAAGTATGTAAACAGCGTTTCTGATGTCCAATATTCATTATTGAAGCTTTCATTTCCATATGTCCCGATTTTCAAAGCCAAAGAAAAGATCACAATTTTATTTCAAATCTAAACACACGTTTGCATGGACGCAAATATATCGCGGCGGAATGTTATCCTAATCCAGTGCCCGAAAAAAAAATCGCCGCAGGAATAAATCGCCCGTGCGAACCTGGGGTAAGAGGCAGCGTACATTAGGTACCTAAAATTGCCTTTGACATTGTTGTTTATAATTCATCTATAAACCAAATTGCCCAATTGCTGTTTTTTAAAACTTTAATTCTTGTTTTGAGGCTTTTATTGGAGATCACCACAATTTATCCAATACACTTTGCTATACAGTCAAATGCTGGAATTTGTCCAAACCGAACACTGACAGTGCAGGAGTTATGTTAAAACTATTTCTGAAACAGAAAGAAAAACAAACATAACAAATACCCTCTCGTTAATACAGGCATGTCAACACAACACTTTTAATCTCAAGTTTTGCATATGAAAGTGTGTTAATCTGCAAGATGTATGGAGTGAGAGGCTTCACACCTGCGCAGGCGCCGCGCGGAGGTCTTATTGATGTCCACCGTACTTAAAACACTTACAATTAATTGCGACACGATATTATCTCGGGTTTTGGTTCGTTTTATTAATGAGACGATAGTTTAAGGTTTGGGATGTTTCAGATTCTTTCAATGGTAATTTTTGTTTTTGGAGCAGCTGATTTACACGGCTGATAGAAACACCGTCCACCTTTATAGACTCTATTACGCCCTAAGCCGATATATATGTACTTTTCAAAGTAGTATAGCTATAGGGATTATTTAACCAATGTCTTTTGATATTATATGGCTTGTGGCTGCGTAATAACTGCTGCACGGGTCGGTGAAGCTACTCTTGCCTTGCCGCGGTTGGTCCGTGGATGGGTGACCATATTTACATACCAAGACCCCTCCGTGCCTCGGAAAGCACGTTAAGCTGTTGGTCCCGGCTGTCATTCGCGGATCTTTGACAGTCGTTACGGGTCGTCAGAAGCCCGAAAGTCTGACAACCAGTTTTAACAAGGGTATCGTATTACCCAGTAACTGGGTTGTGGAGGTCAGATGGGCAGTCATCATTCATCATCATCATCATTTCAGCCGAAAAACGTCCACTGCTGGACATTGGCCCCCCCAACTGGGGGATTATGCCATAATCGCCATGCTTGGCAGGCGGGTTGGCGACCGCAATATGGTGTTAAAAATGCATAGAGGACGCTGTTGCCCATTCTCTAGTAAGTCCCTTAGTCACCTTTTACGACACCCACGGGAGAAAATGGGGTGGTGCTATTCTTTACGTTCGGCACCACACGGCACTCGCTAGGCAGGCGCTCCATGTAAAATACTGGTATTCAGCTGAATCCGGTTAGACTGGTAGCTGACCACAACAGTAGTTGGGAAAAGGGTTGATGATGATTTCTTTTCATATATAAAAAGTGCTCCTTAGTTAAGAGGGAGCCCGTTTGTTTGGTGATTTCATTTATTTTAGAATGAAAATGCAAAAAATAAGCACGTTACGTTGTGCTTATGTTTTACTATAATACTTAAAGGCTCCTACTAACAGGCGTGACACGCGACGCGTCACAAAGGCGCCGCTCGTCGCTGGACACGCGGTGACTAGAGATGGGTAGTGGGTTAAAACCCATTCTTCCCATTTGGGTTAAAACTGGGTGATTTGGGTTTTAACCCGGTTTTAACCCATTATCACCCATTTTACTGGGTGAAAATGGATATTGTTAATTATTTAATAGTGGGAAGGAGAATTCACGACTAGCTTGTCAAAAATAAAAGTCTGAATACAAAATCAGATACATTTATTAGTTCTTTCAATAATTACAACTAATCAGTAGGTCGTCAATCAATCATCATCATCATTTACATCGGAAATACGGTAACAATAAATAAAAAAAAATGATGTAGACGGTTCAGAGTTATTTCTACGTAGCGCCGTGGTATGCATATTATATTTATGGTATTCCATATGTATCGTTGGAGAATCAGGCACGCAGTCCTCAGTGTTATCCCTTAAATCATCCACGTGCTTGTGCAACAAGTTCCAATTGTATGTTATACAGGGTGTTTGGCAGAACGTTGAACATACGAAAATGGTGGATAGGTGGGGTCATCTGCTACTTACTCAGCCCTAATTTATTTGGCCCTGGCCCCCTGAATATAAAAAAAAAATTTGTTTGCTTTCTTTTAGTTTCACCACTTTCTTAACTTTAAAGTGTATTTTTTTATTAAAAATGGGTAAAACAGGCAATATTTTAGTTTATTTTTTTATCTATACTAATATATAAAGCTGAAGAGTTTGTTTGTTTGTTTGTTTGTTTGTTTGAACGCGCTAATCTCAGGAACTACTGGTTGGAATTGAAAAAACCTTTTTGTGTTGGATAGCCCATTTATCGAGGAAGGCTATAGGCTATATGACATCACGCTACGACCAATAGGAGCGGAGCAAAAATGAAAAATGTTGCAAAAACGGGGAAAATTATTCCTTTTTGAGAGCTTCCGTTGCGTGCGCTGCGTAAACGGTTTAAGTTACGCAAATATCATGTATGATGAAATGGTTCCCCTTTAAATGTTCTAAAAAAAAATCCGCGACAGCATATGTCTATCTTTTAAGATTGACTCACTATAACCTTTTTTATGGTAATCAAATTTGTTCGAAATTAATTCATTATTTGCGAAGGAGTTTTCATAAACATGGTATTAATCCTTATCCACTAAATACGTTATTCATCACAAGTATTTAATTTTGAACAAATTTGCCCATACATAATTTATTTTCAATGAATATCTTAGGAGATATAACTATTTTATAATAACTCCGCAGCAAAATAATGATCAACTCTGCGAGGTAGTCTATTCTAAAGCTGAAGAGTTAGTTTTTAGGGTTCCGTACCCAAAGGGTAAAATGGGACCCTATTACTAAAACTCCGCTGTCCGTCTGTCTGTCTGTCTGTCTGTCCGTCTGTCACCAGACTGTATCTCATGAACCGTGATAGTTAGACAGTTGAAATTTTCACAGATGATGTATTTCTGTTGCCGCTATAACAGCAAATACTAAAAAACAGAAAAAAAATATTTAAGGGGGGCCCATACAACGGACATGATTTTTTTGCCGGTTTTGTTTGCTCCGCCCGCGTGGATGTCGGTTATCGCGTAAAACAGTAGCCTATGTCCTCTATATCCCAGGCTTTATTCCTGCTAAATTTCATATCGATCGGTTCAGCGGTTTAGGCGTGAAAACGTAACATATAGACAGACAGACAGACAGACAGAGTTACTTTCACATTTATAATATTAGTAAGGATTTGTATGGATGGTACGGAACCCTTCGTGCGCGAGTCCGACTCGCACTTGGCCGGTTTTTTGTTTTATGAACGCGCTAATCTCTGGAACTGCGAGTTGGATTTGAAAAAATCTTTTTGCATTTTACAGCCCAATTCTTGAGGAAGAATAACATTCCTATTAACTAGGACACAATTTTTTTTAAATGAAAGTTTATGCGAAAATGAAGTAAAATCACGGGTAGGCAATGTGTTGCGACGGTGTGGGTCAGGGGAACAAGAAATTTAACGCGGACGAAGTCGCGGGCAGAAGCTAGTCTTTAATATTGGCAGATTCTTATAAAATTATTGCTTTATTCAGATGTTAGCTAGAAAAAAAGTTACGACTCCTCAAACTTACAGAAAGATGTAATAAATAAAAATATTGCCTGTTTTACCCATTTTTAATACAAATTACACTTTAAAGTTAAGAAAGTGGTGAAACTAGAAGAAAGCAAAAAAAATTTTTTTTAATATCCAGGGGGCCAGGGCCAAATAAATTAGGCCTGAGTAAGTAGCAGATCACCCCACCTATCCACCATTTTCGTATGTTCAACGTTCTGCCAAACACCCTGTATAATTATGTTAGTGTTGCTGCACTTTCCGTAGTGAGTCCGTTTATTTTTTTACTGTGTATGTTACGATCACTAAAGAACCGCTCTACAGCAGCAGAAGTGCACGGTACTGTAAGAATACGGACAGCGACTTTGCTCAATGCAGTAGATCTACATATTCCTTTCCACCAGATTGATGCGTCGATGTTAGCCCACAGAAATCTCCGACTCCAAAATATAAGACGCCAAGTTTGTCTTGACATTTAATCCGATACTTTGTCCTACTTCACATATGTACTCCATAGCGTTGACTTTTTGACTTTCGTCAAGTTCAGATCCTTGGTCTGTGGGGTTATGCGGTCTAATAAGTACGCTGCAAAGTGAATCGGTTTCAAACACATTTTGATTCTTTCGTCGACATTCATAAATATTTCATCATTTTTGTCGTTTTCTATTGTGGTCATCCGGCAAACTAAAAAGTAATTTCGATTTCATATTTTTTAATATCAAAAATACCTTATGAACATTTTTTTCATTTCCTTCTACTTAATTGAAATATTGCATCAGAAATAGGTTTATAGAGGTATGAGGAATAGGGTGTAAAGTTCACTCATACTCTATAGTAAAGGGAGGAGCCTCAGACCAGACGGATGTTGTGTCTGGTGGGCAACTGCCCGACAGTTGATGTATATATGCTAGTCGCGCGGTAAACTCTGATTGCGCGATGCAGGATTTGTGACGTCTGGTCTTTGATGTGTAGTTCGCATGTGGCGTTGTAGATGTCGCTACATCACTCCCCTCCGGAGACCGGAGGTCGATAGTGGGCTGAGTCAGTGCATATTGCGATGCTTGCCAGGGCCAATTGTGGTTCCAGTGAGTCGGACCCGGATGCCGCATAGTTCTCGGTGAGTCGGAACTGTCTGCGGAGATTCCCCAGTGAGTCGGGGTGGCGCTGCGTTATGCTCCAGTGAGTCGTATGTGGTACAGCGCCGGGTTGAGGCTGACTGCTGGCGTCGACCAGGAAAGGGTTGAAGGGCTCTGCTTGTGGACCGGCCGAAAGTCAGTGTGCTGTGCCAAGGTTGCTGATGAGGCTGAGGGTGATGACCGGGTATGCGCGTTCACTGCATGCAGGTGGTCAGGATACCCGTTAAAGCCGTGGGTGCTGGCTGGCTGTGTGACTCGCCGCTTGAAAGCTTGAGGAAGTGATGATGACGTCACGCTGAACTAGCTGCTTGAAGGCTGAGCTAATGTTCATGTTAGGGGTCACCAGTAGGTATAGAGGTATGAGCAACAGGGTGTAAACTTCACTCATACTCTATAGTAAAGGGAGGATCCTCCGACCAGACGGGTGTTGTGTCTGGTGGGCAACTGCCCGACGGTTGATGCCGGGATGTTGTATATATGCTAGTCGCGCGGGAAACTCTGATTGCGCGATGCAGGATTTGTGACGTTAGGTCTTTTGATGTGTAGTTCGCATGTGGCGTTGTAGATACCGCTACAGGTTCCATAATAAGTTTGTATTACATATTATAATTTTCCAAAATTGTCATCCACCAGCGCTGATTTTTGTTCCGCAGGTAAAAGTGTTGATCTTTTATGTACAGCTAAGGTCTGCAAGGCTACTTTAGTGTTTTTTCGATAGTTTTAAAGCTGGTGTAGTAACCTAGTAACTGCCCCAGGATGTCACAATAATAGAAAACGACAAAAAATATGAAATATTTATGAATGTCGACGAAAGAATGAAAATGTGTTTGAAAACGATTCACTTTGCAGCGTACTTATTAGATCGCATCACCCCACAGACCAAGGATCTGAACTTGACGAAAGTCAAGAAGTTGACGCTATAGAGTACATATGTGAAGTAGGACAAAGTATCGGATTAAATGTCATGACAAACTTGGCGTCTTATAGAGCAAGCGATGGTTTTTGGAGTCGAAGATTTATGTGGGCTAACATCGACGATTTAAGCGCATCAATCTGGTGGAAAGGATATGTAGATCTACTGCATTGAGCAAAGTCGCTGTCCGTATTCACAAAATTCACCCAAAACGCGCGCACTCTAACCAGCGAGGTAAACTCGAGTGAAGGTTTGAATGGGGAAAAGGACGCGGGAGCTGCCTGCGCGTCCCCCCCCCCCACCCCTCTCGGTCCTGCCATCCTGCACCCCGACCATAGCGTGCTACATGTTTAAATACAAAAAAAAAGAAATATTTTGTTTTCACCCGGTCAAACCACCCAGTGGGTGGAATGAAACGGGTGATAACTGGGTTTTAACCCACTAGTAGGTTTTAACCCGGGTGATTACCCATCTCTAGCGGTGACTGTGTCGCGTCGCGTGTTGCATAAAACAATTTAAAACTACTGTTTGTAATAATAATAACGTATAGTCTTGTGGAGCACAACGTAACGTGTTTATTTTCTGCATTTTCATTCCAAAATAAAGGAAATCACCGAACAAACGATGATTGACATGCGGGATTGACGTCAAAAGTATTGACTTTCGTATTACATTAATTTATATCGCTACTTCTACGAATGTTATATATTCTCTTGATAAATAGCTAAGTGATATAAATGCTTACCTCATTGGTCTAATGGTCGCAAAAGCTACTGCTGAGCATGAGGTCTTGGGTTCGATTCCCTGGTCGCGCAAAGTGGTATTGGGTTTTTCTATCCGGAATTTTTCAGTAGCCCGGAGTCTGGATTTGTGCCCGGTTGATAATAATAGGAATAATAAATCAATGTAATTTAATATAATAGCGTCTAACGGGCCTTTGCGAGTTGGCTTCGGCCCCTCGTACGACTTCCAAAGGTCCGGGACCCCAGGGTCCCGAGATATGTCCAAAAAAAAAGAAGATTATTTCATCAACTTATGTAAATTATATTGTTAAGTTTGGAGTCACCTTTTAAGCAAAGATTTGCTTGGTTGATGACAATAGACTCGCCCCCTATGACATGGGACTTATACATAACTGACGAAATATGGGTGTACCTGTACATAGGTAGGGTATACCATACGTCCCGTATATACGGGACTGTCACCGTATTTGACCATCGCGTCCCGTAATTGACCCGTATTTCAATAATTTCGATAAAATTCGGAAATGGCCCGAACTGGGCCAGTTCTATGATTAGGTTTATTAAAAAAGAAAACGAGATCATTACAAAAGTAAAATTAAGCTCAAAATATGACTGGGACAATAAATAAACGTGTATTGTTATAAGTACTATTCGAATAAAAACTTTAAAATTTCGACTATTTTATTTGATTTGTTTGAAACGTCCCGTATTGGTCCATTCGGGGAAACAAGGCGTGATGATATGTGTATGTGATATAAAAGCTTGTAGCCGCATCGAGATAAGACACACAGATAAGCCCAGATAAGTTTAATTAAGTAAGTTAAGAAATTATAAGTTTTATCGCCAAACCCAGAATATAAACAAATTATTGTCATGTTATTGTATATTGCAATAGCTCAGCCACCATTGAAATAAATAACCGTTCCGTCCATATATCACGATGCTCCACATCTGCAGCTTAAAGAAATAACAATAAAATTGACGTTTATGTCCAAATAAAATATATATTGGTATTTTAGAACTGGTTTTTGGATTGTAAAATATATCTACTTGTCTGAGTAATTTGGATATCTTTGATATTTTGGACTTGAATATATAAATATGCATTCAACTGTCTGTCTGTGGTTGTTTTCAGTTTTAACGACCGGAGAGATTAAACATCTAACATTCTTAACAATTTGTCAGTTTTCAGCTTTAGCGAAAAAAAAAATTTTGTTTATTTCATAACCAGAACAATAGTGATTGGAGCCTCCATTTAAGCAAATAAAGCCTGTATTAGGAGACTCCGCTCGTTCATACAAATATTTTTAATTTATTTTTTAACAATCTAGTTAATATAATATAGTTCTCGGAGTGTAAGGGGAAGGGTTTGTGTGTTTTGGGTGTGTGGGTAGGGGAGAGTGTAAGTATGTTGAGAGGTGAGTTATTTCATGCGAAGCGAAGCCTAGCTGATTGTTTTTTTAAGACATAGTACCTAGTAAGGTTATAAATAAGTTGAGAAAAGAGTAAGATAATGATGTAGGTAGTCAGACCGTACCGATAATGTTTTTCTGACTCTTTCATAAAAATGAAAATCAGACGGTGGTATTAATGCAATCCATCTACTCATAGGTACAGTTTGTATGTTCGGCATTACTGCAGCTTAATCCATGTATCACAGCTAAATGATAATGAAACAATTTTCAAAAAGCATAAATAACTACTTCCCTTTAAAAATTGTTGATCATCTGCACATACATAGAAGTACATTAAAATCCGGCCAAGTGCGTGTCGGACCACACACAATGAAGGGTTCCGTAGTTGGGATGAATTTATCCCAAGAACAAACTTAACACGTATTACAGTACTGTAATACGTGTATGTGTGTAATGTTTTATGTATTTTGCTTTCTCTTCTACTCTTATCGCAGGTATGTTGGAAGAGGTTTCTTTAGAAATCAGCATCACCTTTGCACGTATTATTCTGTTCCTTTCTACTTGTCTGTTTATATGTGTATATAACATAAACTGTTAAATAAAATAAAATAAATAAACATTGTTGTTGAAAAACGAGTTCTCCCATACATTCCAACTGCAATTAATGTAAGTTTGTACCTACGCATCATATTGAGAAATTTACCGTGTTATATTAAGACCATAGACTTCTTATAGGGTTTCCTGTAATCTATAAGTAAATTACAATTTTTTCAATCAATGTCGATGTTCATCTATTTTCTTAAATAATTTTAAAAGAATTTGTTTTAAAATTATAAAAAAATATATCTGAAATGCTTACAATAAGCCTTTACATTTGATATCTCACACGGTACAGCACGCAAAACTTTTTTTTTTTAACTTTCTAATTTGCCCCCAAAAGCGACCCCATCTAGACACGAAACAAACACATCCGTGTTTGGGTCACAGAAGTTCATATGTGTACCAAATTTCAAGTAGATTCGGAGCAAATCGGCTGTGACAGAGGGACGGACAAACAGACAGACCAGGGCTTGTTAACGTTACCAAATAACAAAATAATAACCGTTACGTAATGTTAAATTTCAATGTTATACCTACTAACGTTACAAAAATTTAACGTTACTTGGTAACATTACCAGTAATATAACGTTAATTAACATTAACAAAAATACGATAACTAACGTTAATTTAGCTACGTTGCCGTTCTGTGGGTAAGAATTAGGCAGATTCAGGCAACGTTTTGATCGGCACGGCATTAGAGAGGCGCGAGGGCGGGCTCCCGCCACGCCGCCGCCGCACGCCTCAGGCCCCACTACTTACGTCTCACCCGTTTAAAATAACGATACAAAAATAACAACTTGTCACATAAATAACGTTAAGTCGATTACCGTTATTTAAAAAATAACGTTAACTCTGTCAATACAAGGTAACGTTATGAAAGTTTTGCGGTATTTAAAGCCCTGAGACAGACACACGAGTGATCCTATGAGGGTTTCGTTTTTTCCTTTTGAGGTACGGAACCCTAAAAGAAGATTCTTGTTTCCAGATAAGACAGAAAAATTGTTTCGTGTCTAGACATTTTGGCCAAGCTGTAAATAGATGAACAAACAGGTTTATAGTTTAATGTTTTATGGATTCCACCAACACAATGCGATAAATCTCTCGTTCGCATAACCTTATGTTTTGGACACGCTTTCAAATAGTTGTTGCTATTAAATGTTTGTACAACTGTCGTAATAAACGTGTGAACTTTTGTTTGTCTGTCCAATTGTAAAATCAATTACCATTGTTACTTGAAGTGGCGCCAAGACTTTCCATAATTATTCGCTAAATGTTATGGGAAAATGGAAAATGACTTATTTGCTTGCAAGTAGGTACCTTCATTGACATTCGAACTGATTATTGTACTCTTTGTACCACAGTCATACTCCTTAGGGCTATACTACTTTACAAATAGATGTTATATATGTACATCATGGGTTCATCGCACTTTAGAATATTTGTATTAGAAACATTGAGATCAACTTTTGTTGCTACATGTTTGATAAAAGCTGCTGATATAAATTCGCCTGTTCCTTTCACTTGCAAATAAACACGGAATAACCATCCACATTGGTATTTCACGTTAAATAAACTGCGATGTACTTTACTGAAGCATTCCCATTTCCCATAGCATACGAACACAAAGCATGCGCATTTATCACGAACCAAATAAAACAAAACATGCCCCGCCATGCAAAACTATAGAGTTGTCAGCCGGACCGTACCGACGCCGAATTTGAATAACAACACACCACCATAACTCCAGCACCACTCCATTTGATAAACTGCCTTATTGTTAGATCCGTAAGGTCCTTGATGAACGCATTACTATGGCTGTACTCATACAATGGCATGTTCATGGACTTATAACAAGGATTTTTTGGTGTATTCAGATTTGTGCTTTAAGATCTGGCAGATAAAGTTAAATTTTATGTGAGAGTGTTAGCATGTGCATAAAGTTATGCCTATGTACTTTTATACTATCGTAGGTACATACACATGGGATATAAGAATTTAGACATTTCAAGCAGGGGTCATACATTTTACCGGGACGTTGTCTGTCGTGCGCGGACGAAGCCCACCCATCTTCGAAAGAAAGCCAAGTTTACTTCCTCCCACGGGAATGTGGAAAGAACACTGAGAAAACCATTAAAAAGCGACCCCGTAATTGTCAGTACCGGCCGCTTCATCGTCGCAATTTGCCTATGAGTTACTAACCGTTTACTTAGTTTACGATCCCCACGTCATCGTCAATCATTGCATTTTGCTGGCGATGAATTTCGTCGTTCTTTCTAGCTTGTAAAGCTGTAATAAGAAGTCACTAGTTTTGTTTAAACCTTCATTTGGAAACCTTAACCTTACCTTTCTTCGTAATTCAATAATCCGTATATTTTTTTCTTTCTTTCTTAGAGTGGCTGTGCTCTCTATTTGAGAGACGATATCTCAAAAATATTAATGAATATTTTAATTATTTTATAAGGTAGGTAAGATAAAGTTTTTTTTTCACCCCATACATTGATAAAAGCAATATTCTTTACAAGAGCGACTCAATTCTTCACGTCCTCATCACTCACTTTTGCTCGGAAAAAGGGCGTTGGCGGCGGGTGGAGTAGATTTCTTCTATAAGCTTTAGAGAACTGGAAGTTCAAATCGTAGTTTTGAACTCACGACCTCTCACTAGCCAGTTTGCGGTTTAAACTTTGGACTAATTGCCGCTTTATATACAATCTCTGTCATTTTAAATTTGTCTGAACACCATACATCATGACATCATTACCGGATACGTCAACAGAGTGAATGTAACGTTAGAGGGCGCGCGCAACGCTGACATCGGATCACTTTCAATTAGTTCCGAATTAAACGGATATCGCGCTCACTGGGGAGCATACGTCAAAATATTGATACGGGTAACATCGCTTTCAAAATATAGCCGCTTAAATATAATATTTATTTAAAATACTGCTCTCATTCATCGAGCACTTGGTCCCACATGAGTTTTTGCTGCCTTATTAGTTTTGAGCTAATAGAGGAGGACGATGGATATAGATGTCAGATAAGTACTCGCTCCATGTAAAATACTAGTATTCAGCAGAGTACTCCGACATAGTTGGGAAAAGTCTCGACAGTTGATGATCTAACTATTGTAAAGCTTAGAGAGGTAGCATTTTGGCAATGGTAGTGTGGGATACCCCTCTGAGAGGTGGTCGCGCCCCGCCACCTTAAAAAGATGGCAAGGACAGACTGGATGCGGAAGGCGGATGATCTGATGTTACGGCGCAGCTTCGGAGAGACCCATGCCCAGCACTGGACTGCGATAGGCTTAGTTTTATTTTATTTTATTTATTAGGGACAAAAAACAGTTACATGCTACAGATTACAAAGAAATACTTAAACTTAGATTAACAAACATTATATAGTTGATTGATTTCATTGAAGGGATCGTCGTACAACAAGAGTTGGAATAGCTTTTCATCTTTATGACTTGGAAACATCGTCTGATTTATCGTCTCTATTATTCTTTTGAAAACATCTGTTTCAGAAACGGATAGTACCGGTACTTAATTCATAGTATTCGCCGCAAACAACCTCATCATTACCTACTTTAAGCCTCTCAAACAATAATCATCAATACTGAATGTCTTGTCGACTTAACAATGAACGTTATCCACAATATTATAATTTACGACCAACTCATATTCATAAACAGGCAAATACACCTCACGACTCCAATTCGTGCCTCGTTCCGTATGTTTCCAATCCCCACAGGTTAACTTTCGAATTCGGCTCAATAACGGTCGGTGCGCGCGCGCCGTTTTTGTTTGCCATCGAACAAGTGCGTGTTTTTGAACATAACTGTCATGGTCTGAGGCGTGAAAATGACAGCACTCGTGGTGTGGTCACGATATTGATTTAGGGAAAACAAAGAACTGATTAAAATGTATGTAAATATTTAATAAGTGTGGATATAGCGGTATTGGCCATGTCATTGGTTATAAGAATTTCTCATGTTTACATATCTTATGGATGTACGGCAATAGCAAAACGGGTTTCTTTACTTACCATATAGGTACATATAGATAGATATTCTTGGAGAAATAATAGGGCATTCTCCAAGCATTTGCTCAGTTACACCCTTAAGAAATGTTTGATGAAAACAGGAGCTTAAGATTTACAACGAATGCGCAAATACTTCGGTTGATACTAATGAAGGATCTTTACGTCTACTCCCGTTATGTCGATGTCTACGGAAGTCTCCAACCCACTAACATAAGCGCCATTTAACTTGAAAGCTCTACAATTGTTTTGTTTCTAAGCCCAGTAGTTGAGCTGGGGTCAGAGCTCATAATCGTTAAAGTAGTCAGAAGGCTATCACTGCCAAACATCGCTATAAAAGCGTGCGGCTGCTGTGGTCTGAAGCTGTTGTGTAATAGTATTTTTTTTTTGAAGCTGTTGTACGGGTGCGATGTATTTAATACCGAAGTAATTTCATTGCCAGTAGTTGTTTATTATACATAATCATCTGTCTGAATGAGATTCAGTCGCCGCATCCAAGGGGATTCAAAGACTTCCTCAATACTGGAGCAGCTGACGCTCAGATCTCTTATACACAAAGGACAAGCTATTATTATTATGATTTTCAGCCGGTATGAAATAACTTGTTTAAACTAACGCCACCGGGCGTACAGAAAATGGAAGCGAGTTAGCGTTTTTGCAAAAAAAAAAAAAATGGAGTATCTCAAAATCCTGATTTAATTGTTTGAAAGTTCAGCGATGTGCTCAGTATTATGAAACGCAAGTCCAGAACCGCGCGAACTGACTTTTCTTTAAACAGTTATTTCCCTAAATGGTTATCAGTGTGGTCTATTAGCTAAAACCTCTACAATAGCTAGTATAACATAAAGAAATCTTTTTAAATCGTGAATAGCTTAACCAAACGACAGTAACAACTATGTTATAAAACCTGTGCCGCCGCCGGCGCGGTCCTAGATGTGTCGATGTCGATAGCAACCGCAGTTGATATCGGAAAGTCACTTTCTAATCGAAGTACAGTAGGAAAACTCCAAGAAAAAGCGAGCTAATATTTAGCTCCCACTGCATGCATGAATTCTGGGATATTCACGCCTCTCCCCCGCTACACAGATAAGATTGCCACAGGGGGAAAAGTTCGTGTCCCCCTTACACCTCGCCAGTTTCGGGATGGCAAAACATGCCCATTACATGTTCCCATTCTCAGAGGCCGCCAGCTTTATATTCTTTCTGCTTGCACCAAAACTCACAAAATTATTAAAAGCAGACCGGACTACACATCAATCATAAGCAAAATCTTATATACAAAATTCACGTGTCACAATGTTAGTTACCATACTCCTCCGAAACGACTTGACTGATTTTTATGAAATTTTATATGCATATTCAGTAGGTCTGAGAATCGGCTACTATCTATATTTTTTTTAAGTTTTAGGTAGTTAGGTAGGGTAGGATAGGGTAGGTAGGTAGGTAGGTATGTAGGGTAGTGTAGGGTAGGGTAGGGTAGGGTAGGTAGGTAGGGTAGGGTAGGTAGGTAGGTAGGAAGGGTAGGGTAGGGTAGGGTAGATAGGTAGGGTAGGGTAGGGTAGATAGGTAGGGTAGGGTAGAGTAGTGGAGTTTATACTATAGCTTTTGACAGAACGAAGTCTGTCGGGTCAGCTAGTATACTATAAAATCCCAACACCTGACTACATCTCAGTGCTAGCTAGACGCTCCCCAGCTTACTCTCTCATTAATACAAACTCTGTGAAATTAAAAATACTACCTCATTCAGTTGTAAAAAAATAATAAAGAAAATATTGCAAAACTGATTATGACGACTCGGAACAATTAATATAAATACCCTTACCTGTCACTGAATCTAATCACGCACAATGGTAACAAATACCACACACACATCACACATAGACATACCTAAACATACCAGATTTACCACCATACAACACATACACGCATACCTGAAATCACCGATATCATAGTACCTACCCCTATGTGTTAATTGCGATTGTAAACCTTCTCTATTTTCTTAGCTGATCCTAAAACAGCAAGATATATCGGCAAACCGCGCACGTCGATCGTGTAACAGATATATGCCGAGCTCTTATCTCGCCAACTGCTTCACTGAAATGTTACTGCATCGTGTATTTATAGCATAGTTACCATTCCCAGTTGGAATGGAAATTAAACAACGGAAGTGTATAAAACTTGAGTTTTACTAAGGAAGTAGAGGATTAAAGGATAATAAATGCTTGGGTTATCGTCTCTTGCCGACCGATCCTGAGTTCCTGGTTTCGATCCCATCGAATTTAATAAATATGTGAGGAATTCTGCGTAGGTATGCATGAGATCTAACGCTTATAATTGAAAATTTGGTGTATCCCTTTCACAGTAATCAGCTCGACACACTCGGGACACCTAAAGTCATGAAGATTACATGTCTTTATAATAAAAATCCATTCACTCATTGTCGGATAAGGCACAGCCTAAACTAGCATGAAATTTTGCACAAGAGTTCCATATAACGGAGATGAGCACAAAGGAAGGATTTTTGATCATTCATCCATTAAAAGGGTTTGTATGGGAGTTCGTCATTTTTGCCGATGGGAAATCCCATCAATATTGCCGAGCCTAAACCGCAAAAAAAAAAAAACATAACCATAGACCACAACACCTCACCATTCAGCAGGTTTAATGATTTAACACTTTCGACCTCGTCGGTCGTAATGAAGCCGTGACTGACGCGGAAATGACCAAAAACCAACAGAATTAGTTTTATTATAACATTTATCACTAATTGGCTGTTTAATGTAATGGCCGTGCCTTTATAAATTAAAGTGTTCCGATTAATGGCGCGGCGCGTTTGTGGTACACGATTGAGAACTGTGAAATAGCTTCGTTATTTGTTTTGTGTTTTTGTTGTTTGGTTAATTGTTAGGATTGAATGAAACAAAATTGGATTGAAAAAAGGGAAATTAAAAATATCAAATTGATTTAAAAATCAATTTACAAAAAAAGAAAGGGAAGTTAGGAAGTAATCTATATTCGGAGAGAAATTGGTGAAATTGGTAATTAAAACAGTATGTTAAGTGCCCAGCGTCTGAACTTGACCAAATTCGGCATGCACATAAAGCATGGGCAGAAACTTATAGGTTTCATCCCTAAAACCTCTAGAATATTCTTTCAAGACGAGAATTACAGGCAGACAGTTCGTATTTAACACATTATCACTAGTAATCACCAGTACAGGCACATGAATTCTCCTCACTCACGACACACACTATACGAAGTAATTCAGACCTGAATGGTCGCCGTTCACTGCAATATGCAACTGTTCTATGCTCCGTTCGTTTGCATTTCAATCAGTGCAGCCGTGCAGCGGTATTGTGTGAAGAGTTCGCACGTTGATGTTAATGAAGCTACATCACTCAAGTTTGAAATATTTGGGGTCAATGTCTAATGTCTTTGAGGAACGGGCCACCCTAGAAGGTCAATCTAGTACTTAAAAATGTTCAAATCTAGTTTCAATCTGACTTCTTCTCTTCTTCTTCTTCTTGTCGTAAATGTTAGTATTTAATTATAATTACCTTAATCTCTAACAGAAAATGTAACTAAAACTTACGTCAAGATAGCACTAGACCTACCTTATGGCATTTATTCTACCATCAGTTTGATTCGTCATAAATATAATAAATAAACTGTGCACCTGCGTCTAATCAATAACCAAACCAATTATGAAAAACTTGCTATTTTTTGCAATCAACACTATATGATACTTAAGAAGGTAGGTGATACTTATCGCTCTAATTGAACGTTGCCAGTTAATACTAAAGTTCATATAAACCCTAGACACATCTCCACACCATCAATAAAAAGCGTAGCATTTTTCTTACGATAAAAATCTCAAGCAAATCTAAGTCGTACGCGCATGTAAGCTCGGAGCGACAATTACGTTGCGCTAGCGCATCGCTACCCCGAGGGTATGCAGAGTGGTAACATCGTTGGCACGCGAATTTCTGTACATTTCCACAAATTACGCTTAATGGCTCGTTTGTCAAGATGTATTTCCTCGTTGAAAGTAGAGCTAGAGGTTAAGATTGCAAGTTCTGAAATACGGTATTAAGATTTAAACGAAGTTTTTTCTTTGCTTCTTAATTCATCGCATCAGAAAACCTCTTGATGTTGTTACTGCCTGCTGCATTTGCAGCAGTAACCAATTCAATTCATTTCTATTGCAATCCATAATTAACACATACAGGTGGTTAGTATAAATAAAAATAATTATGGAAAATATTAAGTATGGATTATCACTCATTTATTTTTTCTCTGAATATAATATGTGTAGGTCAATCAATTTATTATATTTGTTTAGGTATTTTATTGCTTATTGAATTTTTCTTTTAAATATTTTGTATTGCAATTAGTGTAATATTTAATATAGTTATATATTTAAATTAATACTTAATATGTTTTAACTGACGTATTTTTATTGTGTTACTTATCTGACAAACAGTTGATATCTAATTATTATTGAATTTATCCATGAGATATTCGCCTATTGCGTACAATAACTTTTATTAATTAAGAATTGTTTTAATTTATTTATAAATATATTGGTTTTGTTTTATGTTTTCCGGTAATTTATTATATGTATAGTTTAGTACAGGCGGAAGGGAGGCAAAAAATATCTGTTTTTATGGCGCAACGGATATTTTGTTTGTATGTCTTCCCGTGTATTGTTATATGTATATTGTATTGTATGATTTATATTTTGGAATTATATAATTCCAAAATATAAATGGTGAGAATTTTGTGTTTCTGGAAGTAAGGCTTGCAACTATATGATTGTTCTATGTTTACAATTATTCGTATCAGCTTTTTTTGTAGGGTGAAAGGGTGGGAGTGTCTGTGCTATTTCCCCATAAGATATAGAACCACTTTCTATTAAGACTCACGACTTTCCACCAGTGGATATTTCCTAATAAATATTCCACTTAAGTTTACAAATATTAACGTAATTACTTAATAACTTGTAACCAGATGGCGCCACTGTCCAGTACAGTCGGCTATCAATTAATATGGTAATCGTTAGCCGATTAAGAAAGCGGTGATATAGCATAATTTTATTAATGGCGACCACGCCTCGCTGCCTGTGAACAGTATTTACGATGCAGCTCGCTTACTTAACACGAATTTACAAATAAATGTAGTTATACACGTGCATGATATGAGAGTCAATGAGACGTATGCCAATAAGACTCTCATCAGGCAAGCCTTTGCGCTCAAATCAAGGATTATTGAATGCGAAAGAAGCTGGCCCTACAAATTTTATTATTATAATACTGATGTTAGTTAGGATAGACGCATTAATCGCATTGGGTTTTCCTGTAATGGTAGATAAATAAGTTATTTAAATACACAAGTATAGTTTTCTTGGTAGTTTTATGTTTTGTCTCAGAAACCTCCACTGCGCATTAAAGAGGGAGGTATACCTTCCGCATTTTTATAGGTTTACTAATAGTAATTGAAATTCAAAGAGTGCTTACATTTCAGGATTTCTATTTGATTCTTAAGAAGCCATAGGACGGTGCATAATATGTCAGCCAAATTAAATTATTAAGTAGTAATACATACATAAGTGCTCTTATATTATGTTGTAACATAGGTAAAGAAATTGAAAAACGTCCAGTGTAATCCCATTGGAAAACCACATTTAATTGAATTATTAACTAAAGTTAACTTCCGGTATGTTCTAAAGTTCTCATATTAGTGTCCATGACTGTCCAATATTGCACCCATTCTTCTGCCCAAAGAGGGTATTATTATGTAATTGGGCACCAAATGACGGGTTCGGTTCTCGGGCTATTAACTCTGTAATGGTATTAACACTTATTACTGTGGAATGCTGGAACTATTGTTAATAATGTACGTATTGATGGTACCTCTTGTGGGGTGTACGTTACTGAAATGGTGTTTGTCATGTTCCTGTGTCGACTCGCAACACAGCGTAATTATGTAATGTAAATTTTCTTTGGTCAATGGTCCTGACATCAAGCAATGGACTTAATTTAACAGATTTGCCATACAAACACTGTCGACTACTCACAATGGCGAGACCATTGCAACGTTTGTAAATTAGTAGACTTAGGCCCCTGATCAGCAGCCAGCAGGTGACATAACACACTATAATGTACTGCTGGTAGTGGCGAAGTTTAGTGCAGTTTCTGCGAGAATTTCAATGGAGAAAATTGAGTAATTGTACGATCTATTTTTGTCCCTTATAACTTCCTGTTATAAGTCTGTATATAGTGTATATAGTTGATTACATTATTGCTTCAAAGACGTCGTGGATTTTAATTAGATATTGTCCTTGACCACATTTAATCTTGTCCAAATGGCCGATATAGAGTTAAATCCAAGTTATACATACCTATGACACACAAAAAGACCCCAACAAAAAAATTACAGACTGCAAACTTCTGTGCACCCCATATTCAATCTTACAAAAAGTCCCTTGTCTGCATGAGCCCTAAATGTGAAAAAACGAGCACCCAAGAAGACACTACAACAGTTTTGAAACACAATCGGCGTATAGCATGACATGACGAGTTGGACGTTACACCAGCCGGCTAAAGAGAATTAATACATTCTTGCGCCGGCGCAGGCCGCGGCTAACCATCGGGAAACATCCCAGGAACGTTCTTAATAACCTATTACGTAAGTGGGCTAAGTTACACGGGATGGCGTTTTATGGGATGAAGAACTTGTCATCATAGATAAATCAGCGGAAGAAGCTAAACGTGCTCACCTACATTTTGATCAAATATTACGTTTAATTTGTATGTATAGGTTGGCAAACAGCCTATTATTTTACCAGCAACGGATCCTTTTAAGCCAGAATCAGGTTCACCAGGATAGCAAAACGAAATACAAACTTACTGATCGTAGACAGATTTCTACGGCACGAAGTCATAAAAAGAAAAATATATGCTCATTTTGTAGAAAGAGATCAATTCTTTGGTAGAGTAGAGATTCAAGATAAAAATATAAGTGGCCATGCTACGCGTATAGGTTAACGTTGAAATTGAAGTTAGGTATTATCCATGTATCAAAACCTCTAATATGTTATAACTTAGACCACAGCTAATACCTGTCTCAGGTACTATAGACCAGAGAACGTAGCCTCCGGCTATAACTTGCATCATGACACTCTACAGAAACTATGTATCGATCCATTCTCCATACATTGCTCATTACGTCTCAACTACACACTCGACAATCAATACATAACCAGCAATGGATGAACGAATAATAAGTATTTCCGAATAACATTAAAAGACTTAGTCGTTTGGTACCAGTTATATTTCAAGGAAAGTAAAACAATAGGAGGCTATACAACAGGTTTTTCATACAAAATGCTTAAATAAAGGTAGACTTGTATAAGTGCCCCGGTACACGTCCATGTTTAAGTCGAAGTCGATCGTTGCAGAAAGCCGATGTTAAAGAGATACATTGCATTAAGATAAGGCGTCATCGTTTGCAACTTTTTATTTTGGTCGAGTGTTGATATGGGAATAAAACAACTGTAGCAATGTAGATTTTATCTGATGCCTGCCTTTTGTAAAGCCGCTGCTTCACAATGGTGAACCGAATACAAATATTAACTTTAACGAACGTAGAGTTTTTGCTACTCCCACGTATTAGGGATGTTCAGACGTGAGTAACTGGGAACGAGGAAGAATTGGCGTGCCATTGTAATTTAATAAAACTGTAAACCTTTTTAACAACCTTATTAGAACTTTTTCAAAGCACAGATTTTTTTAAATTAACATATAAGCTATACCCAAAGTCTCAAATTCAGATAATTTATGTAAACAAAGGGGATATACATGTGGGATAAGCTCAGTTTTTCTTTAATAAAACTGCTGATTGCTTCAACTTAAATGTATTTTATTTTCCGTCTTTGAATATAACGTCTTACGCCTTTTCCTTCCTAAAACCGTCTCCTTTCTACGTATTCTACCTTTTTAAACATTCATTCACTATCTCTTTCACTCCTTGACTATTTCGTTCATTCATCTCTGTCAATCTTTTATGCTTCACATCTGCCATCCATCTTCACGTCTCGTTTCACTGTCCTGTCATAACGTTCCATTCCTACATACATATCAAAAAAGTGTCTTCGTAATGGTAATTCACATAAAATGGCGAAAAATAGGTTCCATTTTCTTTTAAGTACTGAATTTAAGAAATAATAATTAAAAAATAATCATACCGTAATTATTTTTATAAGTTTTCGGTTTTAAACAAAGTTATAAAAAAAAGGAGATTTTCTGGTATAAAATATTTTATAATACTGGTAACAATGCAGTAGATCCAAACATTTTCACATTTTTTACATCTTCAACAATACTAATATTACAACTCTCATTCATATATTCATATTGTATTTAGCTTATCTAGTCACATTTTGGATTAAAACGGCTGTAAACTGATTCGAGTTGAAATCGATTTTGGGAGGCCTACGTCTAGCATTGGACTTAAAAGAGCTGATAATGACGATCATAGGCCGTGACACAAAACATTGTTTGGCAACGGTATTTTGTTTGCATAGTTCTTATAATTAATTCACTTTAATTTCATGGATGATTATTTACAAAAAATAAAAATAATGATATAATGTTTTGTACCACTGTCCTGTCATTTTGACAGTGACATTTCTTGACATTACTTTGTTTACAAAAATTATCTGAATTAGAGACTTTGGGTATAGGTAGTTCATTCGTTACTGTGGAACATCGCCTTTATAACCCCCATAGCCCGAAGCTAGCCCCGCGGCATAGAATTTGATATCTACAGTTCTACAGTCACTTCTTTTAACATTATTAAACCTCCTATCTCTCCAATCTACCACGTGCTTGTATTGCGTGCATTGTACGCTGAAAAATATAAGCCGGGCTTCGTCCCGTGTACCGAGGCGTATAATTGCGGTACATTATTACTTAATTAGGTTTTAAATAGGGATACGACGTCCACTCAATACGGATTTCTCAGAAATGATCGGAAGCCATTTTTCTTCGTCACATTTGGAGATACTACGTTCTTGGCACAATTATTATTATTTAATTTTTGGAGAACCGTTGGAGAGATTTGTGTACAATAGTGCTTTTGTTGTGTTCAGAGTTGAACTTCCCTGTACTCTTGTACCTTTGTTCCTTGGGGTCGAAGATAAGAAAAGGTTCCCCTATGTAAAATCTTGCCATATAATCTTATCTTACTTGGTTAAAAGACCATATTTAAAAACCTGAAAAAGTATAGAGAAAATATTCTGAACAAAATAATGATAAAAAACTTTAAACAATACGACAAAGTAATAGTAAGGTATAATAAAATAAATTCTGTCTAAAATTAATATTTTCCAGCGCAGCATGGGCAACCCCAGAATAAAATAAATCTAAGTATAATTATGATCTTACAAAGGCCAGACGAGTAACTTCAGTCCATTGGTCACTAAATATTGATGCATTATGTATTATATGGCACATACTCATGTATTGCTGCATTATTCGATACATAGTGCGACATAAACACAGTAAACCATCATGGTACCCAAGAGTATAGCTTAAATCACGTATTCAACAACCATAACACACGATCTGTTGCTGCTGACAGATTCAATGTTCCCAGAGTCACCAATTACTTTGGTGACAGAACTCTAAAGAAACGTATGCCATACTTATTAAATAGTCTACCGGCAGACATAAGGAGTGAAACAAATAAAAATAGATTTAAAAGTAAGTTAAAAAAAAAATATTTGGATATGTGTGATTAAGTATTATTGTCTAGAGACTCACTGACCCCACAGTCAAACCATTGCAATGGTTTTGTGGGGCTAAGTTTATAAGTTAAGTACTTACCATGTTAAATTAATAAATAAATAAATAAATAAACATCTTACAGCATACCTTAAAGCAGATATTATTATGGGGCACGTAGTGTCTTTTCTGAATTAACTGCACGTGTGTCAACCCCGGAAGAGCTTACCAAGACCGTCTTAGTCGCATTATACGACGATATAACGACGCACAATCACATGTACTCCCAGACAGTTATTTCGTACAAATTGTCAATGCGTTAGTGAGAATACATTTCTTACTAAAAGTCGTAGCTACAATACTGAGCCTGGGGGTCTACTCCCTAAGCACGAAGTCCGTCGTTTCGGGCTTCGTTTCGGGCGTTTCCTACTCCCTATCACCAACGGACGGACGATTCGTTCGGGGCCCGACGAAGAATGAATGGCAACACGATTTGACAACTGTCCCTACTCCCGATGCGTTTTTGCCCGTCCGAAAAGTTGAACTTGACGCTTGTTTTGACGGAACCTTATGTCAGTTGATACGACATCAAAATAGTTATCGTTCTGTCGACGAACGATTATAATTGTTTACACTATTTAGAGACAATGTAAGGAATTCCAAAGTATGGCTGCTTTTTTATTGCTTGACGAAGCTATATAGGAAGAGAGGAGGCAACGTCGACAATATTTACGCCAAGAATTTAGGTTGGCGAGTATTCCCGACGTTATTGATCGCCTTCCCCGCTCGCCAACATCTCGACTACTGGTACAAAATCAGTACTGTTACTGTATATATTTTTTTCTTTTCTTTTGCTTATATCTCGAAAATGGTGCGTCCTATCGCAAAAATAATGAAAATTTCGACCCCCTTTAGAAAACGCCAAACCCCTAAAATTCCGTGTCCGTGAGTTTCTGCAGAGGTTGGGGCCATTTTACGAAATGAATAAGAAAGAAACTAAAATAAAATAATTTTAAAACTTCCCGGCTAGTATCGTTGAATTAATTTGAAAATTTCCGTCAAAATGTCAAAAAGATATCAACAGGATAATGTCGGTGTCCGGACAAAAATGTCAAAAATAATTCTAATCTTTATAATAAAAAGTATATTGTTAAAAATGTAGTCATTTTCTAAGGAAAAAATTTTGATTTTTGTTTATTTAGCTTGAAAACCACAAAATAATTAAACCGGTAATCGACCGGTAAAATAGCACAACTCTATTGTCATCAATCGCCATGCGTCTTTCGTTCACGAATATTGTCTACGATTCCGTTGGAAACTGATGAATCCGAAATTACTAGGGAGTAGGGTTCAGTCCGACGTGTCGGACTACTAATGGACGGGCCCGTTACTTCGTTGACGGACTTAGGGAGTAGACCCCCTGACGTATGTAACTGTTTACCCCGTTAAAAGAAAATCTCGATATGAAAAATTTTTAGGGTTCCGTAGCCAAGTGGCACAAACGGAACTAAAAAAATTTCGTCATGTCCGCCTGTCCGTTTGTCCGTCCGAATGTTTCACAGCCATCTTACTCGGAGACTATTGCCACTATATTGATATTTGGAAGGCAATTGTGTTCTATGAACCGGTAAACAATATAATGGTGTAGAGAAAATACGATAAAACTAATTAGGGGTGGCACTCTTCATACATGTAACTTCAATCACTTATTCAGTGCACATAAGCCTGTGGGGTATTGTTGGACCCCATAGTTAAAAAGATTATGATGTTTCTAATTAACTTTTTTTATATATGTGAATAGATTTTAAGATCATGCGAATTTTTTTGTTTTTCATACTTAGTTTCTTTGAGAAATAACAAACAAACACAAACACAAACTTATTTGTGATGTTGATAAAATCAATATTGTGCACTTACTGCTATACGAATAACAAAGGCGGTGCAACTTGATAACCGGACTTTTTTTGTTCGCTCTGAATGTAGGTAGATTTACAACGAATCACACTCAGAACACAAAGTTTATTTGCATTTTAGATATTATTATTCAGTCAAAATTAAATTAAATTTTAATGTTATTTGTTATTTATTTGACGTAATAATGATTCCTCTGAATCATAACAATTAAAAGGTTTTATACATTACATAATTTATTTATACGTAAAATGTTTTATATAGGCGCCATAGTATGTTCAAAACACCCAATCATAATTTTTAATTCTTTTAGAATAAAATCTGAATGTCATTTACCGGTTTTGTTTATGTTAAAATAAAGAAATTCCAAAATCAAAATCAATATTGTGCATGTGTAAATATTCATACCGATTACGGAACCTTTCACTGTGCGTGGTCCGACAAGCACTGGGCCTGTTTTTTCCTCAGATATTTTAGAATGAAATGGTTAGCGTTAGCTCAAAATAAGACTCACGACTAAACCGATAAAACTGGAAATCATAATGAGAGATCTTTATTTATTTATTTAACACATTCTCACACAAATGTACAGAGGCGGACTTAAGGCCATAGGCATTTTCTACCAGTCAACCTTTGGGTGGTGCAGAGATAAACAGTAGTAGGTGCAATTACGAAAATAGTTTTTTTTTTCATAGATAAGATTAGATAGATTGTTTTTTATCTTTCTCATAGATAAGGAAATTTTACCCAGCACAGGTCGGCCTGTACTGGTAAAAGTAATTAGGTTAATTTTATTGCACCATTCTCTTACGATAGTTTAAGTGCTTTCAGACTGTTATTCAATAAGTCGCGTATTTTCGCGAAGGCGGGGTGCAGTGACACTCGTTGACGAATTGCAAGCGGTCGTCGACCCGCGCCAACCCGCGGTTGCGTCTGCGCACGTCTCGCGCGGCCCATTCAGACCAAACCAGACTATAGTTTATGGGGAATTTGACTTATGTGTATGTTTCAGGTGAAATACTGTGAGTCTTGACTGCCTATTAATGTTGTAGTTGTAACGATGGATTTCTCGAAAAATCTTAAAACCATGTCATTTGTTTTAATACGATACCTCTGAAGATATTAAGATACTAAGGAGATAATTTGATTAACGTGGAGCACAAAAAAAATTGATTGATAATCAACCAGGTAGTTTTTTAAGCAGGTAGGTACAAGAGTACTTCCTTCAAATAAATTAAGAGCAATCAACAGCACACATTCACGTACCTACCGCTTTGCGAGTAGCAGTCAATTCAATTAATTAGGGAGCAGATAAAGCTCTTTAATTGGAATGTAGCAACTCGTTAGATCTCGACTAGACTCAGACCACGCAGTGCTAGGTAAGAATCTGTCTGACACACTTTCTTTGCTTCCCAGATCGCATTGGCAACAAGCGGTTGTCGAAGCATTCGTCTACATTCTCTTTTAGGTTAATCACTTCTACGATTAGGGGTTAGAAACTACGATTGGGTTTTTCACCCTGGATAGGGATTGGAAAAGTACAGATGAGTATTCATCTGAGGTGCTGGGTTCGATTCCCAGGTCAGGCAAAGTGTTATTGGGTTTTTCTATCTGGGATTTCTTAGTAGCAGCCTGGAGTCTGAAGATGTGCCCGGTTGATGGCAATAGAATAGGCTCGCCGCCTATAACATGGGACTTAACCATAATTGGCGAAATCTGGGTGTACCTACTGTAAGTATACCCCATCCCAACCCTCCAGGGAAACAAGACGTGATGTTGTGTGTATGAATATTGTTATTGCGCTTTGAAGATTGAATGTAAGCCTGCCGTCAGGGCCGGATTTAGGGTAGGGTAACAGGGGCTTTAGCCCCGGGCCTCCACAACGAAGGGGCCTCCACAATTTGATTTTATTTAGATAAGAAAAAAATACATACTACGTGATCATCATAGGAAAAAAGTTCACATTCACAAGGTACCTTTTTTTGTATTTATTTAACTATTCCAAAAAAAAAATCGGGGCTTCACTTCTAGGTTGCCCAATAGCCTCCATACTATTAAATCTGGCCCTGCCTGCCTGTTGCTCGGCAAAATGTTTGCCACTAGAGAACCTTACCTTACCTTGTAAAAAAGAAAAACAGTTTTCAGAAAAACAAAATGTTGATTTATTATGGTAACTTATACGTTAGTAAGTAGGTATTTAGTTTTAAAATTTCTTCAGCTTTTATCAAGCTGGTCACGACTAAATACTAGTATCTATACTTTAGTTATCTGAACGTTTCTGTTCCAAGATAAAGGAGACAATTGTCAATGAATAATTTATTACAGTCATTACTCTAAGTAACGGATACCTTAATAGCGGCAGGTCTAGATTAGGTTACTGGTCTAGACGAGTGGTTTACCTGCGCTAGCGAGCCGCCGAGTTTTTTGTCTAGTTATTTATGAGTGGGGGGGTCCTGCGACCATTCTTGGTTCACTCGTTGTGTACACACGGCTACATATCAAGCTATACAAAATTAGTTTACGCTGGTCTCTCATTGTATAAGATTTCCGTATCATGAGAGATCAGCTTATACTGGAAATGTATAGGTTGATATGTAGCCGTGTGTACAGGTAGTACAGCTTTTTTGGGTTCCGTAGTCAACAAGGAACCCTTATAGTTTCGCCATGACGTCTGTCTGTCCGTGGCTTAGCTCAGAGACTCTTAGTATTAGAAAGCTGTAATTTGGTATGGGAATACACATTAATCACGCCGACAAACTGGTAAAATAAATTCTTGAAATATATATTTTACCTCCACTACACGTAAAGTGGGTATGATTTTTTTTCTCGTCTAACCCATTGTGTGGGTTATCGTTGGATAGGCCGTTCAAAAATATTGTGGGTTTATGGAAACCATTATTCGATTCAGGGATCCGCTTGCGTAACATAAATATTAAGCTTTAACGTGCTAATTTTGCGTGCTAATTGTTAGAGTCAAGTGTTCCCCCCTGCCAAATAAATGGTTGTATTTGGATAATATGTGAAAAATTAAACCTAATACACACCATAACACAGCTAAGTAGGCTTTACAAATTACCGAGTAATAGTCGACCAACTTAATATACATTCACAATAATGTTAAGTTTGTTCTTGGGATAAATTCGTTCCAACTACGGAACCCTTCATTGTGCGTGGTCCGACACGAACTTGGCCGGTTTTTTTTCTTGTTAGCTTTCGAAATAAGAGGTTCATCTGAGGGTTTCCCAATAATAAGAAAATGTTTAAAGCTTCTTAATAAATGCTTATCAATACAATTACCTACCTATGCTACTAATATGGCTTCTGCTTACCGGAAACTAGAGAAATCAAATCAAATCCATTTATTTCAGGTTCCCCCATATTACAATCACAAGTTACGAAACACTAGATAAATACAATCTCATCAAATCATAAATACAATGTCAAATAAAAAAATAAAAAACAAATAAAAATAAAATATTATCATCAACTGTAAATTCACGAATCTACGAGTATACTTAAGCACAATTAAGGCGAAAACCTCAGGGTACCCGCGAATTTCTTTTTTTAAGATTTTGGCAATTTATGCATGTTGATCTAAATATGCTTCGCAGCCGTATCAATTATTTATTTATAGAACTATAATCATAAAAATCATCAATAGAACTCTCTAAGTGCATGTAATCCTATTGAATGACTATTTCATGAAATCATGACTTTTAGGATTATACTAACTTAAGGAGTTGTATTTCTGATTCAAATGATTATAATTCTGTAAAAACATATTTGTTACGGTCACGAATCATACTTTAATCAACATAAACCCAGACAATGAGCTTCAAATTGCAAAAATCGTAAGAAAATTAGAATTTCGCGGGCTACCTTAGCGTCTAGATTTTGAAGAACAGTTAATTGTGATTAAGGGATAATCACAATTAACTGTTCTTCAAAATCTAGACAAAGCAAGCATTCAGCTATAAAAGTTTTTTTTTTTAACTTTTGCGATATAAATCGCAAAGATATTTATCTAAGAAGAACAGACAAAAAACGAAAATAAAGAGATTGTAAGGAACTTATCTTCATGTAGTAGAACGGACACGTATATGTGTGGTGCTAATATCAACCATTTACAATTTTGTCATATCCGTCCTTCTATTCACCTGTCTGGATGTCTAATCATGAGTTTAAAGCCTCGGCTCATAAGTTAACTGTAGTCAGTTGAATTGCAGTTTAATAAACTGCCGTTAGTAAGTTATACAAGTCGTGGAGTGATCGCCGATTTATTACTTTACGGTTCATGATTATGATGAGGTTGTCTTACAAGTACAAATGTTGTAAAATTTATACATACTATCCATACTAATATTATAAATGTCAAAGTAACTCTGTATGTCTGTCTGTTACGTTTTCACGCCTAAACCGCTGAACCGATCGTCATGAAATTTTGCAGAGATATAGTCTGTAATATGGAGAAAGGACATACGCTACTTTTTTATGCGATAACCGACATCCACGCAGGCGGAGCCGCACGCAAAAGCTAGTAATATAATAAAGCTGAAGAACTTTTTTGTTTGAACGCGCTTATCTCTGGAACTACCAGTCGGATTTGTTTTTTAAATTTTTATTTGATAGCCCATTTCTTGAGCAAGGTTATAGACCATTTTACATCACACTACGACCTTTAGGAGCCGAGCAAACAGAAAAGTCTGAAAGAACGCTAAGCGAAAACGACGAAGTAAGAGCGCGGGCGGGCGATAATTTCCCGCAGACCATGTAGCGAGCAGAAGCTAACATAAGGCAGAAGCGGATATAAGTAGTAAGTAGTACATAAGTAGGTATTTTATAAGATGGATAAAGAATGGTATCTTAGTATAACTTTCATGAACTTTGCTAAACGATGAATTCTTTCTAACCTATTCATTCAACTTACTACAATGTTACGCTGTCAGATCTAAGTTGCCAGTTCAAATACCTATGTACAGCGGCCAGCATCAAGCTACATGAAACTGTCAAATTTCTCCAAACGATTTTAAACTTTAAAATGTTGTTGATTAAGTTCAAAATCGAACGAGAAAATTTGACTGTTTGTGGTAACTTGATGTGCTGGCCTCCGTACTACAGGACTTAATATTATATATCTTTTTAAATTTTACTGCTTGGACTTTTAATTAATCTTTGTCTCTGCTAACTAAACGTGAAGGAAAACCTGGACTTAGTGGTTTGAGTTCGCTAACACCCACCAGGCAGGTCACGATGCTGACTGACAATGCTTTTCAATTTTTTGGCTAATGATACCTACACCAACGCCTTTGCGTAAAAATCTCATCTGGCATAAGAACAGTCCGCCCGCGTAAATCACATAACTTTCGTTCCCCATTTTAAATCACCAGCATATGAATGTATGTTCATATCTATTACCACAAACTACAAGCCGTATGTAATATCATCCTCTTACCGCACTCATGTGTATTGCAGGCAGGTTTGTGTACATTATGTACAATTCAACGTCTGAACATATTCGATGTTTGCACGGCTTCCCGGATCAAGTGTCTTCGCGGGTTTTAATAAAATGAATGAGGTTTGGACTGCAGTACGGAAGAAGCCTTAGTTTTTAAGACTTTCTAAGCTGATTTATTAAATTAAATTGGGTGTTAGAACACTTTTATTTTACAGGGATTAATTTATTGCTCTACCTTTCAATTATGTATAATAATAATAATAAGTTTATTTATTTTCGTTTATTTTCATTCATGTATTTGTCTGGCTAACTATCAAGTTAACATTAAGATGCTCTTTGAGAAATTAGGAAAAAAAACTAGATAGGTTAGAATGGAGTACTAATTGCAATGTGATCAAAGAGAAACAACCTTTTGCCATCATTTTAGGATTTGCTGTCAAACCATGTGATGTGTAGATAATACAGTTCGGGCAGCGTACGATTACAGTTTAGCTGATGCTTACCTGAATCTCAGAGCAAACACTTCTCCTATAACGATTAAAGCTTAGCAAAACATCATGCCCAACTCCCCTGATTTAAAATCCCCACGCATCGCACATCTGTCTTTAATAACACATCACTTTTTTAAAGCTCCAGCGACACGCACTTTTTATCCGCCATCGCTTCAATTAGCAGAACAAGACGCACCGTTCTAGCCGTGGGTTCGAGCCCCGGCTGAGCTCCGTTTAAGGCGAGCCACGCCCGGTAAGCCGGTTTACCGTAAAAAGGTATTTATTTCCCGATACCGATCGACTTACGAAACGATTTATGTTGGAATAGATTTATTGGTCGGTGGATAGACTGTTGTTTGTTACATAAGGAGTTTAGGTAGTTCATTGAAGTCGGCGACTGATTTTTTGTTAGTTATAAAATTATATTGTGATGGTAGATTACGTTCTTAATTTGAAAACGTGCTAGTGCAAAAAATAAATAAAAAGAAAATAATTATATTCTCTTCTTATTATCTCTTTGACTTAATTTAATCGTGTTGACTTTTCCATAACTAATATTTGACTATTTTGCATTTGAATGTTAACCTAATTTATTTCATTCAATGTTATATCTAACAATCTAACCAAAACCCTGAAAATGTATTTGTACGCCGGAAAAGCCAGAATATTAAGAGATTTGCGAACTATGTAACAACTTTGTATTTTTTTTTATTTAACAATTTATGTACACACATATAAACAGACAAGAAGAAAGGAACAGAAAAATACGTGTAACAATATTCTGACAAATAAAAAAATAATATTCACAAATAACAAATAATATTCTATTCTATATAATGCTACAAGGTATGTTTGGCACGAGACCAAAATCTGTACTAATGCCGCCATTTTGTTTTGTCAATACAATCTCTGTTACATTTTCACAAAGGTTTTCACAACAACCCCTGTCAATGTCATTCAGGCAATCAGGCGTCAAAAGCTCCTTGAAGCACTTATTTTGCTATAAGGATGGCCACTTTTGCACAACTTACCGTTAGAAGCTTGTGCAGCTTACAGATTTATTCCGACAATTCTGAATAGCATCACTGCATCAGTTTTTCTTGTATGTCTTTGAATTCAATAAATAGCCTTCAGTTCCAAGTCCTTTGAATTAATACCCGTTTTTGGGCGTTCTTACCTACAGAGCGAAAAATAGAATTCGTAAATATATATTTACATTAGCTACTCCATAGTGAAAAGTTTTATATTAAAAATAGCTAATGTATTTAATTTGCTATTTATAAATAAATAATAGTGGACAGGAATCCTGGCGCACTGGCCGTAATTTAAGGGCGGTGCGCACTTGCGACTATTAGGCCAATTACACACGTAACGATTGCTCGCCGACTGTCGGCACTGGCCACTGGGAACTGGGCGCCTGCACTTTTATTTTCTCCAACCCTTTATGGGCTACTATTTATAGGACACGTTTTCTACACACTGGTGTTTCCCTTTTACGAGGTGCATAAGTATTTTATTTTCAGTTGGTGGTAGATGACCTACCTAGCTGATATTAAACAGCCTATAGCGTTTTTCAAGAATTGGGCTATCAAATGCAAAAAGATTTTTTTAAATCCTACTGGCAGCTCCAGAGATTAGCGCGTTCAAACAAACAAACAAACAAACTCTTCAGCTTTATAATATTAGTATAGATACGTGTAGATATAGATTGGGGAACAATAAAGACATTATGGTTCAAGTTCCATTGATTTGTTCGTTCTAAACCAATGCCAAAGACATTATTTTCCCAATAACCCAGTTTCCATTCCCCCAATACTTACCTACCCTCATTCTCGAAATTTACTATTATCGGTTCATTTGTTTATGTTTAGCCAACCCTCCCGTGGTTGCTACTCCGAAAGGCTATCGCGATCGAAGCAACGAGCACGCGACAAAAATCGATTATTTCGTTTCTTTTCATTTTATTTGTATTCGGTAAACACTTGCTTTTGGAATGTGATTTAATATTTTACATCACAAACCATGAATGTTGTGTGAATTGTCCTATTTTTAGAATTAAGATAATTCTTCTTCCTCTCACCTACGAGTACTTTGCTGTGCCCGACAGGGTCCACAACAACCATGTCTTCGTAAAACCTATCACCTAAGTTCACATTTCGAATGTAAATAAATATTGAGAAAAGGTGTTTTTAATACGAGTGAAAAAAAACTATAGAATTTTGGTATTGCAGGCACAAACCAATAACCTGAAATAATATGTTTTTGTAACTTTTGCTTATCCCCACCTAGCACCTGCAATACCAAAATTCTATAGATTATAATGCTTGATTTTCTCTTTTCAGTAATGTGTTTTTGCAGTCGGGTTTTTTGTTCTTTTAAATAATTAGCATTTTTTCAACCTTTTTTTTTATTTGGAATTGTCTCATTACTAGCTTTTGTTTGATACTAATATTGTTGTATTTTTTTTTAATTTTCAGATGCAATATACATATAAATATTATATAGCCTATGTCACTCCCACAATTAAGACGAATCTAACGACCATCAATCTAAAATCCATCATACCGTTTAGGCTACAGAGCGTGCCTCCTTCTGGGGTAGTCAGGTAAAAAATGGCAAGTGGACACCATGATTAAAACCATCAGCTTTATTTTCGTGTCTGAACTAAGTATATGAGAAAATGAAAACCAACTTCAAACTACTTTAACCTTTCGTTTATGATAGATGTGACATTTACCGACGTTTTGTAAGGTATGTGACCTATGATCTTACAAATACTGGCACGGAACCAACCAAATACAAACAACCGTAATTATCACTTTCTAGTTTTTATTTCCAGACTGGATAGATAAACAACATAAAAAAAAGAAACAATTACAAAAAAAATATCTAGTTCCCAGTTACGCAGAAAAGTAAAACGATTACCTTATAAAATGATTGTCTTACATAATACATCAGGTTCGTAACCAGCCCTAAAGTATACGCGGGCGGGGGCGGTACAACACGGTACTGCACGGTACCGGTGATAATAATTAATTCGCGACGCTCACCACAGGGAGTGTACAAGCCCTTTTGTATAGAACTCGAAATACCACGACTGCTGATTTTTTTTTGACGAAATAAGTCAAAAGAATTGCATCGTTCCGGCTGGTCTGATTTTATTATATTGTCAAACTTTTAATACCAAAGAGGTGATACAGGGAATCATTATTATAAGTGGATGGAGACTTGGGGAGGCAGCTCTTTTGTTTCTGTCCTGTGCTTATCGCCCTTCATGGTAATTTAATGATCGACAGAATAGTTTCCAGTAATGAATAGTATACTGGCGCGATGTCAGAACATTAGGTACATGTACTAAGGTGAGACTGCATCTTCCTCACTAGGAAAATACTGACTGACAATTAGACAAATCTGGTGCTTCTAACTTGCTTAATTCCTTCATTATAAAATACCCCTTAAAATTAAACCTCGAAATTTTTTGGGTTAAACTGAACTTACTTGTTGTAGGTAACTTTACTCCGCGATTATTAATATGGGGTCAATGATTCATTAAACGTAGTGTCTCCTTGTTTCAATAAGCACAAGCGTTTATACCCTGAAACAATTAAACAGCTCCCTTTAATAGCTCAACATTTTCCGCCTTCTCAAACTTTTTGGTTAATGGCGCGTGTCCCAATTCCCGGTCAATTTACCGGTACTAATATTAGCACGAGCGGTACTGTACGGTACCACTGCCAGTAATAAATTCGCGACGCACGCCACGCCGTAGCCTTCCGCCCTTCCTCATCAGCTCGAACAATCACGATGCTAGTTTTTATAATTTTATTATCCGATTTGTTTTATTTCTGTTCCAGTAAGTTTTAGTGTCTAGATTTGTGATCGGTTGATGGCAATAGGCTTGCCTCCTTAGGTACATAAATTCACATAATGTGGTCTTTAAACATAACCGAGGGGATGCGCACTTCGTTTAGGTACGGTTCTATGTTATGTAGGTTATTTCAACTTGCCTTAGGCCTGCACTTATTCTGCCATGGTACGAGAATAACGTAAAGTTTACAGTCGCATAAAACCTTCATAACCCGCTTTGTAAGAAAGCTCTCAATGCTCTCTTCGCTCGGAGCAAAGCTAGTTTTCCAATGGCCACCTGTTTTGTACATAAAAGTCAACAGTTTACGTTCTTATAATTATAAACATCTAACTGAGCCGCTTCCATTTACCTCATTACAAACTATCTATTGACACAGAATCTTTGTCGCATTCTGAACAATTTCTCAACGTCCTAACTGAGTGACACACGCAAAGGGACGTAATGTGATGTGAAGATATCGACCAGTAACTATACATTCCTACATAATCAGTTTTAGCTTTTGTAGGTACTCAATATACTTGCAGGGGCGGCCTACAAAACCAATATTAGATATTTATAGACATCACAAACACTTTGTCCTACCAAAGACAAAGTTCAAGTGCCTTGTTCCTGAAATTCAGCGGCAATCTTGAAAGCCGGAAGTACGGCGACTAGTAAGGGTTTTTTCCCTCTTATGGTCAGGTAAATAGGCAGCAGATTTCTCCCTTTCCTATGCACACTTAAAGATTGACTGTGTCACACATCATCCCGTAAAAATCATTCGCGTAGCATAGGATAGCATGGCTTTTGTCTGTCTGTCATGTAGAACGCTGGCTTACTGAGCGGTTAGCTCCAAATGATGGCTTTCTCCGTAATCGATGGACGACACCCGCCATTACAGTCGCCATTGTTCCGTAAAATTACTAACAGTACCCGCAGAAGGTGGCAATACTGTCGTTTGTATTCAAATTGTTGAGAAAATTTTCAAAAGTAGGTTTAAAGGCAGGTGTAAGTTTTTTTTTTCTACCATCAGAAAACTATGGATCATAATCACCGGAGGTATAGCTGTTTGACATATTTCTGGAACTTTAAAGAAAATCAGCCACCGAAAAGCTTTTACTTCTTATGCAACTGAAAAGTATGAAGTGTTTTTGGTTAAACGAATGGATTGCCCGCCTAATACTAAGCAAAAGTTTGTTGAAGGCTGCACTTAAAAAAAATGTCATACCTGAGCTCAGCACTCCACTTTACTCTTGCACATTAATAGGTATTCAAACCACTCAAAAAGTCCGTCATAAAATAACATGACAGACAACTCATTTAATTTTCTTTAAACAAACACAATCATAATAACGACCATTCTTTCCCAACATCTAATTTCGAACTCGTTTAAGGAGCCATAAACAGGCTATAAAATATCGCTCGCCTTAAGATCATAATCCACGATGATTTCTCAATACCGGCCGAGCTCTCAATACTGGAGCTCTCAATACTGGCCGGCCGATAATATACGCTTAATGGCTAAAGACCACCATAAAACTGTGGAAGTGAAATATTGCGGCTGAAGTAACTGCGGTATTCACTAATGAAGCCCTGTGAGATTACTCCACTATTAATGTTTGTTTTTGGTTACAATATTGTTGGAGATCGTGGAATTTTTATGGGAAGAAGTATGTTAAAGATATGTGCTGGGTCCTTTCTGTGGGTATGGAGGTACTGGGTAGGAGTAGCTGGTATGGAGGTAGTGACATGTATGATTGCGGAAAACATATAAATACTCCAAATGTTTTCAGTAAATTAAACTTAGTTAGGCATCTACGGTGTCAGTTTATTCTTGTTTAGACTTTTAATATTAATCGCGGCCAACCTCAAAACTCTTCACCCTTGATATATTATTTTGCAATTTTCCATTTTATTTCTAGAAATTACTAGCTCAATGTGCAATGACTTTCAATAAGCACCTCATGTAGGTAATATAAACAGTAAAAAAGTTACGCGTGAGCGAATAACGTATCGGTTGCAGTAACTCCTACGTGTCGGTATCGGTTACGCGGAGGCGATGCGCGGGCTTCCCTCGACCTCCACATTCTGTAACGCCATACCAGCTTAGTGCTTATACGCAGGTATTATGCAGGTGTGAACACTGATCTTATGTTATTACCTGTATTGACATAAGCTTGGTGTATGGTTGCCGAGTTACATACCTAGGCAGGTAACTAACGTCCGTCGTGCATAGTCACTACTCACTAACAAAAAAACCGGCCAAGTGCGTGTCGGACTACGCACAATGAAGGGTTCCGTACTTGGAAAGAATTTATCCTAAGAACAAACTTAACATTGTAGTTGGTAAACATAATCTCCATTCTTAATTAATTAAATTAATTCATTAATTTTCATTCTCATTCCTACTGCAAATGTAAGTTTGTACGCACAATATCGAGAGATTTACCATGTAATTTTAAGACCATAGAATTCTTGTAGATTTTCCTGTAATCTATAAGTATAGAACTATTTTCTGTATTTTTTTCAAAATTTTAGGTTCAGTAGTTTCGGAGATAAGGGGGGGAATGGTCAATTTTCGCCTATTTTCACTTATAACTTTAAAACAATTTATTTTAAAATTATAAAAAAATATATATTTGAGACCCTCATAGTAAGCCCTTTCATTTGATATGTCACACGGTACAGTTTACAAAACTTTTTTTTAATTTTCTTGTTTGCCCCCCAAAACTGACCTCAATATTCTTAATTCATTTATTTACGGTTCATATCCATGTTTGGGTCACTCAAATTGATATGTATACTAAATTTCAACTTAATCGGTCCGTTACATTCGGAGCAAATTGGCTGTAACAGACAGACAGACACACGAGTGATCCTATAAGGGTTCCGTTTTTTCCTTTGAGGTACAGAACCCTAAAAACATTAATATATATACTTCTTATAGGTTTTCCTGTAAGATATCAGTTTTTTTTTTCCTATATTTTAGGTTCAGTAGTTTCGGAGATACGGGGGGAATGTTGAATATTCTTATATTTTCTTAAATAACTTTAAATAAGACTTTTCAGAAAGAAAATGGGCCATTTTCACAAAAACTTTTGTTGATGCCAATCGATCCTTATAAGGATAAAAAAAAATCTCTTGGACCAACTGAGGTTTGAGTGCTAGAAAAGTCAGAAACCGCAAAAACTTTTCCCATACATTTCGTAGAAATGAGACTCCCACCCAACTTGATTTTTTATGATAGATAGACTGGCCACTACAAAAGCCAGAAATAGCAAAAAACTTTTCCCATAACAGTCTAAACGTTCTAAACTATTACAGGACATTTTTATCAGAATTACCGTAATCACACTATCAAATCATAGTCAAGTAACAAACTATATAAATTCTGTTATCAAAGTAAATAAAATAATGCGTTTTAGTTTCCAGTCTTTCCATAGTAAAAAGTAAGTTCGGAGTCTCATTTCCTACGAAATGTATGGGAAAAGTTTTTTGCGATTTCTGACTTTTCCAGTACCTAGTTAAAACTCAGTTGGTCCGATAGAGTTTTTTGTTCCTTTTATTAAACAGGATCGATAAGCATAATTTTTTTTTTTTTGTGAACATGGACCATTTTATTGCTGTCTGTATTTGGCTGTGACAGACGGACAGACAGACAAACACACGAGTGATCCTATAAGGTTTCCGTTTTTCATTCGGACATGACGCAACCCTAAAAATCATGTTCGTACAGTTCTTTTACTACCGATTAACACCAGAGCTTCACGAAATTAATAAGCCGAATGAGCTTTCGGCGAAATTTTGAAATATTTCACTTGAAGCAACTTCATGCCTTGCTGCTTGAAAACTTGCAAACTGTAGGTACCAGGAACGATTGATGTACTAATCAAGTGCAAAGCTAAGTGCTACATTTAGAAAGATACTAGAGCCAATTTAAATAGGAGTTGAAATGATCGCTGCGTCTCAGAAACAAATGTGTTCCAATTAAAGGCGTCACTGAGATCATTGGCACGTCTTCATTGCAGTCTTACTTATCGAAGGGTTGCCAAGAAGATGCAAATCTGTGTGAAGCAATCCTGAGGATTATTGCTACAAGCTGTGTCTTTCAGCGCTGCAAAGAAGTAGCTTTTTCGTTCATCAAATACCTATTAGTAGATACCCATTCTACCGTGCCCTATAGGAAGAATTTCAAGAACCTCTCCTAAGTTATTCAGTCTTGTAAGATTGGGGTCACAATAGCTCAACGAGGTAAGTCTTGAACCCGTGACCTATCGATCCGTAGTCATAACATGCCCAGGCTACTACGGTAAATATTATTGATCTGTGAGTTGAATAGAGTAGCAGAAACAAAATAAACGAGTCTGTAAGAATGTATGAATGACATAGCATACAAAAAAATACACACAACACAACACGTAGGTACCTACAATATGCATACCTATTGAAAAACATTGGCGATATTTTTTTTTAAACGTGCCCCACACTAGTTATTACTCCTGTATTGTGGGTGCGTTTACAAACATTTTAACTCACATACACAAACAGCCAGACTCGGAACAACTACTTGTAGGTCATACAAATATTTTTTCCGTGCGGGAATCGAACCAGCAACACGCAGCGCAGCAGTCAATCACTTAACCACTGCGCCAACCGTGCCGTCGATTATTTAATGAATATGGTTTACTTTCATCATTTCTTATAGACAACAAAGATGTTTTGTCTACAGTTCTTGGTGAAAGCTTTCTTTCTACTTGTTGAAACACTACGAGACGGCTACCTACTGTATACGTCGTCTCATACAGTCGTCGTGATAGAATGTAGTTTTCATTCATGTTTCCTACTGAAAACAAACCAACAGAAACTTTCCACGCACTGTTAAGCGGCTGTCAAAGTATCAGATAGTTATGTTTGAAGAAAGAAAGAAAAAACGTCTTAAGTAATTTCTTAAGTCTAACGAAACTCAATGAAAGACGAAAATAAACAACTTTATACGGCTACTAATTACCTATATGGCAAATTGTCGCTGTATTCTTAATTAGGCCGCTTTCTTATGTTATCTTTCCACACAGCCCTACAGTTGAGATACTGGGGTACTAACCACGAGATGGAGCACAGCATCCATCTAATTCGCGCCGCGGGCTCACTCAGTAGGTACCACTTTGTACGAGTCGGAACATCGCGCGGCATCACGCACAGGCATTTGTTTTAACTCAACATGCGATCGCTGATGTTATGGATACTTTAGATGCTAATATTAAGTCGTTTATTACCTAAAATAAACTTAAAACATAGCCATGTGATACAATTACGAACTGCTGTCAACCCGTTGAACTGGCAAGAAGCATTTAAGATAGCAAAAAGTTCGTCGATGACCATGACCAGCATAACTGTTGACGAAAAACGCAGCAGAACTGTTTGCAGCGACACTAAACTATTACCATAAACTATTACATCATATTCATAAGTCCAAAAATCAAGAAATCCAACAATAATCAATTGTAACGTCTCAATCCATGAGCTAATCTGAATATAACGACGTAAAGCCCACCTCTATGGATGTCTCAGTAATGCTGATAAACGACGTCCATGACAGCACATCTGTTGTATTTCCCTCGTTTATCTAGCCATAGAGCTTAAAAATTATTACCATAAAACCAATAAGTCTGGCAGTTTAGTTTTGAGCAAAAACTTTTTATAGTATCTTGAGAGATAATGCGGTCGATAAATTAGAAATATGCCTTTACGGCAATCCTTCGGCGAGACCTATGTTCTGCAGAAAACCTGCAATTATCTCTCACATTAAAAGGAAATTGGAGAAAACAATAGGGATGTGTCCTGGGTAAAAAAAAGAAAAACTGTTTAGTCCGTCAATCAAATAATAAAAAAATATTAGACACATATTTTTTGCTTTATCATATTAATAAAAAATGACTTAGATAAAACACATTAAACTTGGGGAGTGGGGGCTCGTTACGTCACAGCTACGTATAAAATCTACTGAGACGTGACGTCATGCCACATTTGAACTCAATGTATCGTCGCCGTGTCCAATATTTTTTAATAATCTACATGACGGACAAACAATATTTTTTTAATCATCCCTATTACATACTTATCTCAGTCTTACAGAGAGTAAATACCCTGACAGTATAAGTTTTACGTTCTCTTTCAATAGGGCTTGAGATTCGGGGATGAGTGCACTTTAGAGGATCTTGACAATATTGATCGGAAACCGATTCAAAACGGGCTGCTAAACAGGATCATTTATTGAATCAAATAGGTATAGGTTCATAGTTTGCAATCTTGGTCGTGTTAAGCCACACATAGCATAGCCAAGAGTTCTTCGTTCAAACCCATTCGTAAAAGTTGCAAATACTAGTTAAAAACCTAGATGCTGCCTTTTCCACCGTACTTAGTCAACCTTATTTAAAGCTAATCTTTGTAACAGTGACTATAATCACGACGAGGCCTGCAGGCGGCGGTCAGGACTGATGGCTGTTAACTTGGCGGCAGTTGCCATGTCCGCGGCTGTTATTGTGGAAATGACTGTTGCATGCGATAGTTATTAGTATACAAACTGTTATTTATACACAGGCTAGATTACCAACTGTTGATGATGAATTTATCGGAGTAGAAAGCAGGACAAATGGGAGAAAGTACAGTAAATAGGAATCGATCCAGTTTTTATATCCTAAAGCCAGCGTGAGGGTCGCTTTCCACCGTAGCAAAGAGATGCCTCTCGTGAACAACCAATGATTTGAGCGAAAGATTGTGGATATAACGCCAACTTACCTACCTATGGTTTTTCGAGACATCTCGTTTTTCTGCGCTGTGATGTTACAGGCCTTAACCACTTCACTGTCCACAAAGTAGACACAATAGTTAAACAATTAACGTGAATCATATGTGACTCATGGGACAGCGAAAGTGTTAAGTGACGTTTTTTATATTTTTTATAATCTGGAGATGTTTAGCTGTCGGCTTTCAAATGAAAGTTCTAATTAAAAGTGAATAGGTATACCTATCTATACCGGATGCTTCCCTGGTTACAGTTATAACTAGCTATTAAATTCATTAATCCCAGCATCGTATTTTCTTATTAACACCTCAGAGGATAGATATAGTTGCCCCCTTATCTTGACACCATCTCAAATTAAACATTTCATTCCATTGGTTGAAAAAGTCCAAAAATGAAAAAAGGTAAAGTGGGAATGTTATTCGTTTTTAGCTCGGATCGGCTTGAAACCATCTTGAAACATCATAAAACAATAAAAAGCCATTGACACATCACGACCACAACCTTAGGCTGCCCTTTAAGGTGCAATCTCATATTTTGTGTGCAAATAAAGCTTTAAACAAGCCGTCGTGATCACCTTGCGCCCTACATAGACCTTCGTGACATTACCGATGTCTGTATTGATCGTGTGCCCTAGGCTTTATAGGCTTTCCCCAGCTTTTCGAGTTGGGGTAAGTAGAACTTCCGGGTTAAAGATTCTATGCTCGTTTTAATAAGTTGAGTAATAGATTTTAAAATTAGTAGAGGTTGCGCCGTGGCTTCTTCTATCTCCTTTCCGAACGTATAAAAATTACACACTATAACCAGTGTGGGTACTATAAATCCTGTGATAGTCTAATACCGCGATAAAAGTAAATTATAAATCTTGATATTAGTCATTGAAATTATCTCCTCCTTAACTCCTTTTGCGTATAAAAGTTATCTCAACTTCATTAACTTTTAACCAGCTTAACATTTTCTTGCAAAACTACTTCTGGATGTCCAAACATATTATGTCATTTCATCAGGTTCTAAGTAGGCACTTTAATGATGGACCATTAAGGTGGTTTCAAGTTCAACTTTATTCAACTTTAGTGTTTCAATGCATTTTCGAGCAGTCTACAATCAATCCATCATGCAAAAAAATATCTAAAAACTTACTTCAACTTTCTGCCCAGCCACTATCACCTTCACTAAATAATTTCACACCATCACATCACACTGTCACCACGAACACGAGCACTATTTATTTATTTCCAAACCGAAAAACTATACGTGACATTTTTCAAAAACGAATAAAAATATATAACGATTTTATTTTTTTACATTCGTAAGCGTTCGTGCGTCACCGGTGAACACCGCGGGAATACAACCGCGAGGCTTTGCACCGGCGAAATATACTGTCCTTTTCCTACATTTAGAAATTGCAGTAATATAGAAAGGGACAGGTAATGTATTCTTCAGAACTTGATAGAACTGCAAAAAAATGCAGCTTTTCGTGTTTCTCAAGCGCTTTTCCCTGAAGTTTTTATTGTTGTTCATTGTGTTTATTACGATTTTAATGCAGAGATCAATGACTGTTAATGTTATGGACGCATTCTTTTGCGTTGCCTTAGTTACAAGATAGGTAGTAGAAAGGCATAACAATGATGCAATATTTTTGTTATGATTGTAACAAATTTTCACGAATGTCAAAATAAGTAAGTATACCGTAGTTAGATAGCGCACCATTATTTTATTAAACGAGCACCTTAGCAAAACCTAGCCTGTATTTAGCCAAGTAGGTACGTGTGCCTGTGTTTAGTGTGTGTAGACCACATAAAAATACATTGCATTAAGTCGCGACCAGTTATTAAGTCACATTAGGAGTTACGTAATTAATTCACATTAACTTGCATCCGTACGTTAAAGCTAACTGATACCATTCATTCATAGGCTGCGGTTACATTATGGACTGGTTGAAAAAGAGGACTCTGCAGGACATCATCATCACTCTCTTGCCCTTATGCCAATGGATTTGAGGTCGGCGTAAAACGTCTTTTTCATCCATACTCCTTCATAGAGTATATATACTCTATGAAGGTACCTACCTACTATTTCGTTTAGCGAGGTCATTGAAAGATTATAATTATTGGTTAGTAATATCTCAAGAGTATCCAATGATGCTTTTTTGATGTGCAACATCTTTCCTCTCATTTTCCTGCAATCTGTGGGAGTGATTTCGTGAAAAAGGGCGGAAGTGTGTACACACGGCTAAATATTAAGCTATACAAAACTAGTTTACGCTGGTCTCGCATTGTATAGGATTTCCATATAATGAGAGATCCGCTTATACTGGAAATTTATAGCTTGATATGGAGCTGTGTGTACAAGGAAGCTGGAGAAGCGCGCGCTATTTGATTTGACCAATGAGCGCGCGCGGTGGTAGAGTTAGCCGTCAGCCAACTCATTTTTATTTTTTTTATTTGACCTATTTTTTATTTTTAAATGCACGGCAATCAAAAATTTGGTTTTACACTTGTAAATTAAAATCCAAGATGGCGGCTGCGAAAATTTTCAAATTTTTCATTGTGTGTCGTTTTCATGGTTTATAAGAACAATCGTTACGAAAAATCATTTCAAATAATACCTGAATCATTTTAATCAGGATGTAATGTTAATGTTGCTTATTACCAAGGTGAGACGTCAGATGTTACACATCTTATGCGACTACTGTAAGGCTCGCTCGTTTTTTTTTTCCATTGTTTATTGACATTAGAGATCACGAAACGTAAGTGCTACCTAGGTGATAGGGATTGGTAGAACTCATTATTCGCCTTATTTTTCGCACTTAAGAGCGCTGTCTCGGGTCCACTAGCGCCACTCCTTTAAAAAAATATTATCTCGTGACTGAAAAGGAATTGTGAAAAACGGCTCAAACAGCTGCCTCGGTAAGTGTGTCTAGAATTTTCTAATACCTTTTATAAAGTTTCATATTAAGACACGAAGCAACAAAATACGATCTAGAGGAATGTGGCCGTTTTTCTTGTATGCGTAACCCCAGCAAAATATTGCGCCTTAGAGAAAATTGAATATTACAGATAATTAGTTCATAGTTAAGTAGTTGCAATTTGTTCAAGTATAGCAAAATTTGTTCAAGTGTATTTTCGAAGTTATTCAAGAAAAACTGATTTTGCTGGAGTAACGTTACCCCAGCAAAATGATTTTCAAACAAGGCATTTAGCCTGGAACCAAGTTTGAAAAAAATATCAGTTATGGGCCTTAATTTGTTCAAAGAACAAAGGCGAACTCCCGAACAAATTTTTGTTGACATTTTTTTTTGCGTTTGCTTATGAAAAATATGTAAAAGTATAGATTTTGAATTCCTGAACAGTTTTGTCTTCAGTTATACTTTTATAGGAAGTCAGGAATTAAATATATTCCAGTTTGAAGTTCTAGAGGTTATGTCTTGTCAACAACAAACTAATCGAAAAAGAAATACCTACATATCACTTAAAATATCATTGATAGAAATGCATTTTTACGACAAAATAAGATACGGAGTACGTATTCAGAAAGTTATATATTATATGGTAAATTACATGGTAGAGGTAGGTCACGGGTATAGAAAAAAAACTTGTTTTTTAAATATTTATTCCTCATCTTCTCTTATTACAATGTCATCAAGAAAACCTGCAGGTGCTGAGATATTTTGTTGATGTCTAGCCCATCCTAGATATCACACTACAGTCATTATATGAGCGCAACATCCAACAGTCCGTTATTATTTTATTTCACAGTATTTGTCCCGGTATCGGCGTATTTATTGGCACATATGTTGCAGTTGACACACATGATGCGTGTAGGCTTTACACGGTTACCCATCGTGATAAACAAATCGATGCACACACAACAAAATCCAAGGTATCAGCCAGAATCGGAATCCAGAGTCGCAGAAAATGTCGTCGTATAGGCAAATAATCAGAATTCTTAGGCAAGCACTAGTCACACAGGGACAGTAAATCTCAGAGTCCCTAAGCAGAAGCAATTGATGAAGTAGAAAATCACGGAAAATCGATGGAAAACTAAATAACAAGACGCACGCGTAAACAACAAGTTGTCAGTACGGTACATGTCATTATGCAATGCAACGTTGACAACTTAAATGTTATATTTCTTTTTTTTACGATGTTGCCATACTCGAATAAATTGCACTACGAGGTCATGTATATATTAAATTAAACAATTTAGACCGCTATATTCTTAGCACAAACAATTATTTTTATTTTCACATTTATTTTCTGTTGCAGAAATGTATTTCAAAAGTATATTAATGCAATACGAAAAGCAAAGCATTTTATGTAACTTGACCAAGATTTATATTGCATGGCAACATTAAACGTTCAGCTTAGCCAAAAGTCATGAAGTTAAGCCAGAAAAAAGTAACGAAGCCATGATTATTTATCATCATCATTAATCTAGTCAATTCCGTTTTTAATTATGACGACTTTTTTTCCAGAGTTTAATAGGTCATAAGCTTGATTTGATAAAACTTAGTGAATTATTTCGTCGCTACCTATCACGGTGATATATGTAGACGCTTAATAATTTTATCAACAATTTTTTCGCCATTGTTCTTTGTTCAAACATAAGTATTTCGATTCATCAACAAATATCGATGTAATTAATTGTTTTTAAGAATCAGAAAAAATCGATTTACTCGTAAACTCGTACATGAACAAACAAATAAAAAGCAGTTAAATATACCTATCATATACCCTTTTAAGGTGTACAAATCTGGATTAAAAAACTTTACGCGATATGAAGATATAAAGAGATTTCATCAAATTTCAAGCGGTGTTGCTTTGGCGATCGAATACACAGCTCCCTCTGAATACAAAACGATGGACTATAGAGAACAAATTTGTTCATTTTGTTCATAAAACATCCCTGAAAGTTTCAAATCCTGAATGGAATAAAAGTTATTCAAAAAACAAGAAAGTGTCAGCAATTCTCTTATAAACCGACTTAATTACGGAGGCCACGAAAAGGCGACGATTTCATACTTGAGCGTAACCATCTGAAAAAAAAAAAACATTTTTAGGTGGTACAGTCGCATATAAAAGGATTATTGTGGTCGGTTTTATTTTGTTCATTGGAGTTTGAATACGGTATTTTAGTTGAGACTTCAAAAATACAACATGATAACATTTAATAAGTACATATTGTTATGAATAATAAATGGAAAAGGATGACTTTTTTAGCATATTTTTGTGATTATGATTATGTCTATGATTTTAAATAATTACCACCCAACCTTAACATATAAAAATACTTAACTAATATAATAGCAAAATTGAATAACCTATACTCAAAACATTTGAGATTTAGGTTAAGTACATGAATATTTTTCTGCCCGACTGTACTCAATATCGGTTATTAGGCTGCTAATTTGGGTAGGATACCAAGAACATGCACCGCAAGTATGAAATCGTCGCCTTTTCGTAGCATCCGTAATTAAGTCGGTTTATAAGAGAATTGCTGGAATTTTCTTGTTTTTTGAATAACTTTTATTCCATTCAGGATTTAAACCTGAAACTTTCAGGGATTTTTTATAACAAAATGAACAAATTTGTTCTTTATAGTCCATCGTTTTGTATTCAGAGGGAGCTGTGTATTCGATCGCCAAAGAAACACCGCTTGAAATTTGATGAAATCTCTTTATATCTTCATATCGCGTGAAGTTTTTTAATCCAGTTTTGTACACCGTAAAAGGGTATATGATAGGTATATTTAACTGCTTTTTAATTGTTTGTAGATGTCCAAATTTACGAGTAAATCTATTTTTTCTGATTCTTAAAAACAATTAATTACATCGACATTTGTTGATGAATCGAAATACTTATATTTGAACAAACTAAGGCCTATAACTGGTATTTTTTTCAAATTTCTTCGACAAACAGTTTTCGAGATTTTGAAAATCCCAAAACGTTACCCCAGCAAAATCTTGAATATCTCAAAAACGATAAGATGAACAAATTTTGCTATTGGTATGAGTTGTATACATTTACAACTCATTAAAAGCTATCTTTTCATGTACTTGGTTCCAGGCTAAATGCCTTTTTTGAAAAACATTTTGCTGGGGTAACGTTACTCCAGCAAAATCAGTTTTTCTCGAATAACTTCGAACATACTACTTGAACAAATTTTGCTATACTTCTCTAAGGCGCAATATTTTGCTTGGGTTACGCATACGTTTTTCTTTAGATCGAATGTTGTTGCTTATAAGTGTAAGTTAAATAATTTAGGCTTGCGATTAAATAGCTAAGGGTTGCTTTAGTTTAGACTCGCTAAGTGCGGGCTAAATCCATTTACCTCAGTGAATTCATAGCTTCTACAAGATAGTATACATAGTATATATAGTGGTTACCATTTCTTACACTTTACCCATTTGTGTTTAGGTTATAAGATCTAACCTCGATAGAAACAATGTATTTCTAGCAAATCAATGATTCATTTAATTTTATTTCTGCGATATGATAATCAGCAAGAACGAAAAAAAAAAACCGTTATTTTCTGACAAAACATAAAAAATAATATTATCTACAGAAATACCTACACCGTCGCCGTGCCATCGATTTATCGAACCCTGTTCGGATGCACCTTCAAACTTAGGAACCTTTACAAGTGCCCTTACAACTTATTTCATATTGAAAGTGATCATAAATAAAATGCGAGCTGGTGTTTGAAGCCATTACGCTGCCTTCAACGTGGAGCGACAGGTTCTTTATTTTAAGACCAGGCTACGTAACAGCCAATCAGATCACTCATCACTTGAGTGAGATTGCGATAATGCATGCGTAGCTAAAAGCGTGTGCATCTATGTAGGTGCCATATTTTAATAATAATGAAGTTGCACTGATAAAAAAGTATTGCACAGCATATAATTAACAGCATAGTGTTTTAGACGACATTTTTTTTTTTTTTCAAATATTTAGATTGGTACCGATGGTATTCGTTATTACCTACACCTCACAACAACCCAAAAATATAATAACTCCGCTACAATCCTCAGTAAAAGCAGTGGTAAAAGGTGCCGTCAATTATATCTTTGTTCTTTTTACCGATGAATAAAAGAATTGTGAGATCAGCACGATATTATGCGTTCGACGTTAACATGGGTATTGGCGGCAAAGTAAGAGGGCTGCCATCTTGGAAAATGGCCGCCGTCCATCTGATGCACAAAGGAACTAATGAGAAGCGAATCAGGGATGAAGATGTAGGGGAACCATGAATGGGGTATAAAATGTAAGTACCAGGCTATTAGAAGCCTTCTTCTGGCGTAGCAGGTAGTTATGATGACAAATAGTTAACAGTCTTAAAACTTCTGTTACCATTCGTCTTTACGGTTGTGTCAATATTGAAGCACGTTAGCCCCTTGGTAGGTATCTATGTAAAAACTTATTTCAACTATGACTAAAATCATCTGATTAGATCTGGTGTGGCCTATAATGGTGATAAATAGGCGAAGTGGGGCAAGAAGGTAGGTATATATCCGAACCTTGCACTGCCTTGTAATAGTCACCCCACAAGGCGTGCCGATGAAACCTTTGCTTTGCATATGCACAAATGTATTAATACGAGCATCAGAGCATGGATGTACATATCTATTATGTGTTCACTTTGAGCCTTTTATCTACACGTCTCACTGAAATACAATGTGTTCATAGATTCATGATGATAGCGCTGTTTATCGGCCATTAGGTAGTTGCATGATATCCTAGTAACTTTTTTATAACATAAGTACCTACCTGTAGGCTAGGTGCTAAAATGTGGGATAAACTAACTAGACTCAAATAAAAACTATGTTCGCCTGCAATGTAATAATGTCCTAAACCGCTTTTACATATTTCTTGAATTCTACCCACTAATAATTCACACTCGTACGTATCCAGTTTCCACATCCATACCTTAAATCCATGAAACCTGACACCGCGACAAGTGATGCTAATCCGACAGGCACTCATACAGACCCATTGATCAGGTTTGGTGGGCTCAGTCTAAATATTTCTAATGCTCGGATTAGTGCAGATATATCAATAGAGAGTTGAGCAATCCTTGCTTGTTTATTAGATAAACTTGGTATGATAAGAATAATGATTGTCGATTTTAATATGCGACCCACACAACATATTCTTGTAGAAATTAAATAATTTAGGTGGAAAATAATTTGGTGAATGCCGAAATTGAGTTAGTGTAATAGCCACCTGATTTAAAACAATATTTTAGGTTGAAAACTGACTTTTCCAAAGGTCCATTGTCCGGAAAATTTCACACTAAATAGTCTGATTTTACTTCAAGACCTGGACGAAGTCAATTTCAGTCAGCTTACATCCCGTAATTCAGACATATATCCCGTATTTTACTGTCGGATCTCACACACACCAATACTGGCAAAACCTAACTATGTACATTTTTAGATTACAACCTCACCTCAATAAAATTGACAAAAAACCGCATACCAACACATAGCATTATAACATCAGTAAGTATATGTAACAATGCGTAAATAGGAGGCGCCGCGCCGGTGCCGTGGGAACTACTAAATGAGGCACAAAAATCAGTCATGTCGCGAAGTAAACAGGGAGTTTTAAAAACTCCCTGTTTACTTCGCACACACATTAAACACAACAGTGAACCCTGTATGAGCGACTCGCAATAAGAAAATACCAGTATCTACTCCATTTGGAAAGCATGCAGACGCACAGAATGAAACAGTTAAGAAGAACAGACCTCAATTCCTCAATAGTTAAGAGGCGACGCTACTGCGGAATGCTAATTGTCAAAAAGACCATACCTAGAGCTACAGAAGCTAGAGAACTTATCTACAGTTTTATGTCGTGATAACGAGTTAATCTTCGTCGCTCAATGAGGCTTTTTTATCCATCCCGAGAAAACTATAAACCATGACATATTAAGGAGTTTCATCACCAGTTTTTAATTCAATAAAGGTTACCTGCTTAAAAACAATTGGCTTAAGATAAAAACAACTCGTCAATGATACGTATTTCACGGGTAGCGATAAGATATCTCGATTAAGACAGTTAAGCGACTATGACGAAGCAAATTTAAATAAATGCTGCTCAAAATGGTATCATCAAACTGATCTGATGATGAAGCCGAAAGTAGGCAACGGAACTCCGTAATAAAACAATGTACCCTAGTCATGTTTGGGCTTATTGGAATTGACATGAGATGCACTTTGGCTATAAATGATGTTTAACCGACTTCAAAAAAGGAGGAGGCTCTCAATTCGTCTATATGTATAAGGTGTTAAAAAAAAATCTCTACAAACTTTAAGTTGGAGGTGGAGGTGAAAGTGAACAAAAAATACATTTTACAAAAAAAAAACAACCGACCTCAAAACTTTTTTTTTTATTGGTAACTAATTTTGGAAGTCGGTGTCTTTGGTTCAGTATTTTCGTTTTTTTGCCACCAACTGCCAAAATTAAAGTTATTTTTCATTTTTTGTAATTTTTTTTTAAGTCGGTAGTTTTTTTTTTGTAAGAAGTTTTTTATTTTTCACTTTTTAGTTGTGGTACCTACCCCACACCAATTCGTATACCACAACAGTGACAGGAAATCTTATAACATCATGAACATACACCGAGTGGATTAAATACCTACCAGCTAAATTAAATTAATTAATAAAAAAACAGCTGTTCCATACTAAAGTTTAATACTTACTATTCTAAATTGTATGGGACAGCTGTTTATTATTTCGTGATTTCAAAGCTGGTCCCATAGTAGAAGTTATTCAGTTAGATGGTCTAAAAGCACCTCTTAAAGTTTGTAGAGTTAATTTTTTAACACCTTATACATATAGACGGATTGAGAACCTCCTCCTTTTTTGAAGTCGGTTAAACATCATTCATAACCAGAGTGCATCTCATGACAATTCCAATAAGCCCAAACACGGCTAGAATACATTGTTTTATTACGGAGTTCCGTTGCCTATCGTGGCTTCATCATCAGATCAGTTTGATGGCACCATTTTGAGCAGCATTTATTTAAATTTGCTTCGTCATATAGTCGCTTAACTATCTTAATCGAGAATTCGAGATATCTTATCGCTACCCGTGAAATACTTATCATTGACGAGTTCCGTTGGCCATCTGTGGTCTTCCTCATCATTTCCGGTTCACCATATGATACTTTTTATATGAATACCTATAAATTTTGAGGAGTTCCCTCAATTCCTCATGGATCCCACCAGCAGAACTGGATATTGAAAAAAATGGGACATATCTGGAAGTATATCCTTTCAAATAAAAAAAGAATTTTCCAAATCGGTTCATAAACGACGTAGTTCGGTAACAAACATAAAAAAAACGAAATGAGAACGTCCTCCTTTATTGTGAAGTCGGTTAAAAATCGTTTTGAATACATGCTGTACCTTTAAGTACTTGCACGCGATCTGAATTGTACATTGTGATCCTAATTAGATGACGTGATATGCAAATTCGTTTTTGGCCAGTGATTGAAAGTATTGTAAAATACCAACGAGGTCGTTAGGTAAGGGAATTGAAATTGAAAACTTCATAACAAATTCAATAATCAAAAATACAATTCTCGGAAGCGGCAAAATCGAGTTATTGCATTTTTCGTTAGTGCGGCAGAATAGAATTGGCTCTCCTTCTACGTTTTGATCCATCCAAAGGTTGTCTGTAAAAGATCGCTTTTAGCGATTTGCCGCCCATTGTGACACCCTATAACAGTTCTACATTTATATCTGTAATTTTTATGGCGTAAGGGTGTACCTACATAATAAAGAGTATTCTATCTATGATAGTTCAATTGAGCCCTATATTGCAAACACCGCAAACTGATTGGTTATGTTGAACTCACGTTTTCATTCTCTCACAGTAATCTCAATCTCTCATCTCAATTTTCATTGTAGCATTTCCTAACCTAAAGGCTCGTACAGACTCACACGCGATATCGCGGGCGCGACAGGCACCGACAAAGAAATTCTGCTACTAGTGTCGCGTCGCGCCCGCGATATCGCACTAGTCTGTACGAGCCCTGATTCCACAGTTCGGTCACCTCAAAGAAACATGCCTTGCAAATAACTGTGTAAACGGAAAATAAACCAACCGACCCGACCCATAAATAACACTGCAACATATTTAAATACAATTATAATTAGATGGCGTTGTCCGGCCTCAGAATCAACTTGTCGCTTTGCCGACCGCTCTCATACAAGTGTCCGGCGCGCACCGGACAAGAAAATCACCGCGCTGCGTTCGATAACGTAAGATACATTACACGTCCATTTATCTACACCACAGCTGTTAATTGGAAAAGTTATTAGGTACGTGACGGTTGTTAGGTATATTGATTACCTACGGGCTCTCGTTTGCATGAAGACAGTTAATCTATCTCTCTTGGACAAAAAAAAACCGGTCAAGGGCGAGTCGGACTCCCGCACCGAGGGTTCCGTACCATCATATATAGCTTCATAAGCTTCATTCGTATAAGTAGGACCTACATAGTTACATATGTGCCCAGAAAATAATAAAACTGTGCTTCACCCAAAGCAACCTGCGAGTGATAGGAAGGAGGTTATTTTAGTTGTGAACCGCGAAATGTTTTTTCATCGGCGAGGCCTTTATTCGTCAGTTAATTTTAAAACTGCAATATTCTACAGAATATTGCAGTTTTAGGTCAGTGCCATCTATTGACAGCTAAAGGAACTAATGTAATATTTGTTGATTTCTGAAAAAGTGTGCTATTTAGAGACATAGTTTTATTTTTCCTGTAATCCTTACATAAGCTTCTATCACATAGAATAATTTCAGATTTTTCTCTATGCAAACTTCGGAGATAAGGGAACGGTATTTTTTTTTTTAATTTTTCATCAAAAGTCGAAAACTATAGGGCCTAAAGAAAAAATATTTGAGAATGTGCAAACAGCGCTCTTTCATATGATACCCCACAAACTCTAGTAGCGGCATTTCGAATTTTTAAGACCACCTTTCAGTCCCAGTTGCAAAAAAAATAAAAACTTGTTTGTTTCTTTCTTATTTGCAAAATAGTTGGGCAAACGTCATCTAAAACTATTCTAAATTTCAAGTTGATAGCATCAGTAGTTCTTGAGATATTCAGCTGTGACAGACAGACAGACAGACTGAGTCACACCATAAGGGTTCCTTTTTACTATTTTGGTACGGAACCCTAAAAAGGAAGACTTGTCGACAGCGGTGCCAGAGCAAGAATGGTATTCCTCTATCTGAAGAAAGTATCCGCTAAATGGTGCTGAAAGTGCTGTATTTTATTACCCTTTCAACAAGCTGCCTGAAGTACGCTATACGAGGGCTGCACTAAAAGTATCGGGAATGGAATATTTCCACTGTTCCTGTCATATTAAAATCTTTTTAATTGAAAACTCCTTGGTTTTAAATCAAAATCAAAATATTTTATTTCACATAAACCTACACGGGCACTTATGAAACGTCAGAAGCTAGGTGCACGGTTCGAGTTAGTCGTTTCCTATGGAGAAGAGCCGGCAAGAAACTCCACGGTTACTCTTTTAAAAATAATTGGCTTTACAATATTATTAAATAACAGTGATAATAGGTATGGGAGGACAGTGTAGGCCTTTAAAAATCGAATACCATTTATTTATTTTAAAAAAGATTCTCGGTCTTGTCACAAGGTTTTGTCAAACTTGTTTAGTCGTTGAGAAAATGGAATTGACTCGAGAAAATTCAAGAGTGATGATTTATTATGACTTTCGAAGTGGTTTAACACAAAAACAGTGTGTTGGCCGGATGATTTCTGCATTTGGTGATGAAGCCCCATCCAAAACCACAATTTATCGCTGGTTTGCTGAATTTCAACGTGGACGTGTCAAGCTCAGTGATGATCCCCGTCAAGGTCGTCCAAAAACTGCAGTCACCCATGAAAACGTTGATGCTGTGCGTAAGCTGATTGAGGAAGATCGACATGTGACATACCGCGAAATTCAGGCAACTTTAGACATTGGCATGAGTCAAATACAAATAATCTTGCATGAACGAAAAGGTGTAAAAAAGTTGTTTTCCCGATGGATACCGCATTCGCTCTGTGAAGAGCAAAAAGCGGCTCGCGTTATTTGGTGCGTCAGAACTCTCGAAAGATTCCACGCAGGATCCTCAAATGCTGTATACAACATCGTATCAGGTGACGAATCCTGGATATATGCGTACGAACCCGAAACAAAAAACCAGTCACGAGTTTGGGTGTTCGAAAATGAGTTAAAGCCAACAAAAATTGTTCGTTCACGGAGTGTTGCAAAAAAAATGGTGGCCACGTTTGTCTCCAAAACCGGCCATGTTACGACTATTCCTCTTGAGGGACAAAGAACGGTTAATGCAGAATGGTATGCTAGCATTTGTTTGCCACAGGTCGTTTCTGAACTCCGTAAAGAGAACTGCAACCGCCGCATCATCCTCCATCACGACAATGCGAGTTCTCACACCGCGCACAGAACAAAAGAGTTTTTAGAGCAAGAAAACATAGAGTTATTAGACCATCCGCCGTACAGCCCCGACCTAAGCCCTAATGATTTCTATACTTTCCCTAAAATAAAGAATAAATTGCGTGGACAGCGATTTTCATCACCTGAAGAAGCTGTGGACGCCTACAAAACGGCCATTTTGGAGACCCCAACTTCCGAATGGAATGGTTGCTTCAATGATTGGTTCCATCGTATGGAAATATGGGTCAAATTTCGCGGAGAATACTTCGAAAAGCAATAAATACATTTTTAAATAGTAATGTTGTGTCTCTTCCTTGATTCTCGAAATTTTCAGTGCCGCCCTCGTACAATACGCTGTTTTTGGCTTGAAGCAAATAGCAGCTTTCAAGCTTACCTATAGTAGGTGCCTAGGTATTTAGGTTCAGAGCAGAATTACAAGAAACAAATCTAAGCTTATAACCATCACACGACCTAGACGAGATGATAAGACACCTCATGTGAAATCCACCCAGCTGACACCGACACGATGCTTCTACAGCATAATATAAGAACCCCTCATAAAAAAGATACATAGATACTCGTGAAAAATATAACAATCTTTGCTGTCGCACAATCGAAACATCTTTGATACGAGGGCGGCACTGAAAATTTCGGGAATCAAGGAAGAGACACAACATTACTATTTAAAAATGTATTTATTGCTTTTCGAAGTATTCTCCGCGAAATTTGACACATTTTTCCATACGATGGAACCAATCATTGAAGCAACCATTCCATTCGGAAGTTGGGGTCTCCAAAATGGCCGTTTTGTAGGCGTCCACAGCTTCTTCAGGTGATGAAAATCTCTGTCCACGCAATTTATTCTTTATTTTAGGGAAAGTATAGAAATCATTAGGGCTTAGGTCGGGGCTGTACGGCGGATGGTCTAATAATTCTATGTTTTCTTGCTCTAAAAACTCTTTTGTTCTGTGCGCGGTGTGAGAACTCGCATTGTCGTGATGGAGGATGATGCGGCGTTTGCAGTTCTCTTTACGGAGTTCAGAAACGACCTGTGGCAAACAAATGCTAGCATACCATTCTGCATTAACCGTTCTTTGTCCCTCAAGAGGAATAGTCGTAAAATGGCCGGTTTTGGAGACAAACGTGGCCACCATTTTTTTTGCAACACTCCGTGAACGAACAATTTTTGTTGGCTTTAACTCATTTTCGAACACCCAAACTCGTGACTGGTTTTTTGTTTCGGGTTCGTACGCATATATCCAGGATTCGTCACCTGATACGATGTTGTATACAGCATTTGAGGATCCTGCGTGGAATCTTTCGAGAGTTCTGACGCACCAAGTAACGCGAGCTGCTTTTTGCTCTTCACAGAGCGAATGCGGTATCCATCGGGAAAACAACTTTTTTACACCTTTTCGTTCATGCAAGATTATTTGTATTTGACTCATGCCAATGTCTAAAGTTGCCTGAATTTCGCGGTATGTCACTTGTCGATCTTCCTCAATCAGCTTACGCACAGCATCAACGTTTTCTTGGGTGACTGCAGTTTTTGGACGACCTTGACGGGGATCATCACTGAGCTTGACACGTCCACGTTGAAATTCAGCAAACCAGCGATAAATTGTGGTTTTGGATGGGGCTTCATCACCAAATGCAGAAATCATCCGGTCAACACACTGTTTTTGTGTTAAACCACTTCGAAAGTCATAATAAATCATCGCTCTTGAATTTTCTCGAGTCAATTCCATTTTCTCAGCGACTAAACAAGTTTGACAAAACCTTGTGACAAGACCGAGAATCTTTTTTTAAATAAATAAATGGTATTCGATTTTTGAAACCAAGGAGTTTTCATTTAAAAAGATTTTAATATGACAGGAACAGTGGAAATATTCCATTCCCGATACTTTTAGTGCAGCCCTCGTAGCATTTTGTTAAAGTTTTGGTAATTTCATCTAAAGCTAAAACTAAAAGTAAAAGATACCCAATAAATATGATGAGATAACATCAAATATCACCTCAATTAGTCAGCAAACTAAATACCGGACACAGGATGCTTATTCGCGTAAATCAATGCCGGCCATCACTTACGAGACGCTGCAGACTGCAGTGAATCAGCATCAGTGATCAGATAAGAGCCGTTATGTAAAAGCTGCACACGCGACGCGCATGCGCATGGTGTCAAATGGCAGCTATAAACACGCAATGGCGACATATGGACCAAACACACATCTACTTGCCTATCTTCTAGCTAGTCCATTTCAGATTTAAAGTCTGCTATTTTAACTGATTCTAAATGTGCATCGGTCTTATGTACATCAGTGGACAGTGGCTTACGGCTGTGAAATGATGATTATGATGAAAGAAGCATTTAACAGAGGTTTATCTTGCTGGTAAATAAATAATCATTAATTTTATTATACATTTATTAATAACTTCTTATTCTGAAATAAAAAATATTCTCTTCTCTTATAGCTATCTTATACAACATACGTTTGTACAACTTCTTTCAAGGTGTTCACTAAATTTGTATTATTGTCACATTCAAAACCAACGCCCATATTATGACTTTTTAACACAAGAGAATCGTTAGCAAGTAACGCTTTCGATAGCAACCGTATCACTTCATTATCTTTCAACCAAATACCTACTTTATTCACTAAACTTAACATTTGTTTCTTGGAAAAACTCTTAATAGTTCTCTTTGACATAAGTCTGCATGTCTTTACATAGTCAACTGCATCTTCAACTTCTAAGTCATCTAAATGTTTCAGTAAATCGTAGTGTATCACTAAAATTTCTTGTTCCACATCCTTATTAGTTCTCAATTCTATGAATTCATTTACTTTTCCATTCTTGGCTGCTATAGTTCTGGAGAAGGCAGCAATATTCATACTGTATATCATATTCTGGATGAGTCTAAAAAGTCCTTTGATTAACAGCTTATCATTTGTCTGCCGCACCACAAAATGTAGCCATGACAGCAGCCCGTATCCTTCAATTAATATCTCAAAAGCTCTCGGCACAGCTACTATTGAACTCATAACGCTTAAAATTTTTTCCTTGACTTTTCTATCACTTAAAACTGAGGAATAGAAATCCATAATCATTTTCAAGCACATCGTTTTGAACACGACATCTATATCTATCATGGTTTTAGTCCCGTCCCTGATGATATCGAGTATCCAAAGTCTTCTATCGATAGATTCGACATCACTATCATGGAAGAGGCTGAGGAAGTCAGGAACTAGGGTGCAGTCGACGAAATTCTTGGCTATGAGGAAGTTATTGACTGGTTTGTACAATGGATCGAATGGTGCCGTGGAGACCATGAGTGCTCTGGCGAGGTACAAGGCGTCAATGGCTGGAAGTTTGGGGTTCTTCATGTCTTGGCCATCGAAGTTTTCTGAGCTGGTGATGGCAGATGTGAGACTACGACGCAACGTGTTGATGAAGTCCGTCAGGAATAACTTGTCGTTTTTGTGTCGTCTGGAATGGAAGAATAATGTCTCATAAGAACAATATTTTATAACATAGTTATAGTATTATATTTAATTAAAAAATAAACAACAGAATAAAAATGAGCTAATTATTAAAAAACATACCAAATATAACTTTTAATCATTATGACACTGCCGCAATGCGTTATCATGAAGCAGGGGCGGATCGCTAGTAACTTAAAATATTCAAATGACTTACGTTTCAGTCTCGAGCAGCAAACAGAACCGATGCAGCACGTGGTAGGCCGCCGCCCTCATGTTGGGGCAGTGCGAACTGAGCGCCATCACTGGCACCGACAGCAGCCCGCTCCTCAACATCTTGAAGCACGAGGCCACTGACCCCGGCGCCAACAAGTGACTCAGAAGCGGAAACACGAACACAGGATCGTATATCCCTTCGTCTTGATCTACATTCGATGTATGCAGCAAATCTCCTCCAGTATAATTAGTCATTATACCCTCATATTTCCCTTTTACTGTTAAATTCCTGACTACCCCTTCACCATCTTTAGTCACACAAGGCTTTAAAACTCCATCATCAAACATCTCGTTTAACACAGTCCTTACTGAATCTGTTACTTCACTCGCTACACCAATATTTGGAGTTAACTCATAATGGTATTCGAACTTTTGTGAAACTGGGAAGTTTTTCACAGTTCGCTCAATAACTTCTTTATCAAATATGTTCAGAACTTGATTGGGTGTTGGATGCGACCATAACGATGATGACCTATTCTTACGAACAGCGTAATAGTTCGCAGCTGAATCGCCCCACACGTAAGGTTTGTATTCATTGACCGGCTGGCCATTCGTCTCGTAGAAATGTAAAATGGCCACAATAAGCCTGTCGCATGGACTCCTAGTAGCATGATACGCGCTTAAATACACAGGAATATGTTGAGTTTTCATCACAGTTTTGTTCTTCAATATTAGCGTGTATAAAAACTCTATCAGCCTAGATTTGATATCCGAGCTGTAAAGACTGAGCATTACATTTAAGAATTCCGAATGAGATGTCACCATGTCAAATAATGTAGTTATATCATCGTGATTGTCAGGATATAATAGTTTGACCAATTCCGTGAATAAAGCAAGAATTTTAGGACCTATTGTGTAACCCTGATCAACCGTTTTCACTTTCAAAGAATCTTTTAACGTTACCTTGCAGAAATTCTGCCATATTGCGCTCTCAATCATTTTCTTGAAATCATCTTTTTGTTCAGTCTCTAATCCTTCGACGACTTTACAAACTTGAACAACGGTATGCATGGTGGTGACGATTTCATTTACCGCATCAACCTTTGTTTCTTTTAGTGCTATCGTTGTCAAATTCAGCATAGACGAGAAATAGTTGATAAGGTGATCTTTTTTAGCAACATTTTCACATATCTTCAAAAATATACTTTGTAATATTTGTATGTGGGTACACTCAACAGCTTCGAATTTGTGGATTTTATTAAACAGTTTCAAGCCATCTTGTACTTCCATGCATTCGATTACCAACTTCCTGATAAATTGCCAACAAGTAACATAAATCTGTCCAGCCTTATGAGGCTTTTCCAACATTTTTATAATATTACATTTATATTCATTATATACAGTTACTAAGAACTCCTTATTATCTAGCAAGAATTGATTGTGGTTTATTACAGCATTACCTAAAGGCAACGTTATTTCTCTTTGGGCTAATATCTCGGGCCTGGTGATTTCTTCTTTGAAAATGTTGCAGAATTTTACGTTAAACTTCAATAATACCGCTGCGAGATTAGCGGTAGATTTTCTTATGTTGTTAACGTAAAAAAACTTTTTAAAGTCTTCATCAGATACACGTAATGCTTGATGTGGTTTATTTTCAAAGTATTTCGTAAACGCGTTCTCCAAGTTAGTTAGATTAGGATTGACTTCTTTGTTAGAAAGCAAATTCGTGTACAATGAAATACTCTTCATCAAAACATTAGGTTGTAGCTCCAAGCTAATTGTTTCTGAATATTTTTCTATTAAATATTTTAGTAACTCGAGTACTAAGCTTGGTTCTTTGTCATCTCTCAAGCAAGCATCTGTGTCTGCACTAAAAATAAGATTGAACAACTTTACATCATCTTCACTGGACAGTCCCACTACTTCTAAAACGTGGATCGTGTATCGACTGTCCACATTCTTTCTCTTATTAATTTTGATGAACGCTTTCACGATTTCGTTGTAATTCTTTTGTTGATACGATTTTAAAAGCTTATGTTTGTTATTTAAATAGGTTATCATTTGTTTGTGCTGCGTAAAGACTTGTAATAGAAATTCCGTTGCGTGTAAACCTGGCGAATCTTTGCCCAGATTAAGAGGTTTATAGATCTTAAGGAACTGCGGGTTTTTGAATAGCGTTAGTATTATTGTCCGACCTACATCTATCAAAAGATGCTTTTTACCGATTTCGATAATGCATTGGAAGTAATCCGTTATTCTCTTCTGCTGTTCTTCATTCAACTGTCCCATATTTGTCAGCCTTATTGTACAAAATATCAGATATTTCGCCCATATCAACATTTCCGAACTGTCGACAATCTTAGTACTGTCGATTTTGTAGTGGACATTATTAATTTTAAAGTCACCTTCTTCGGTCACCTCTTCTAAAAACGGAAACACGCCCTTCAAAGAAACATCTTCATTGCCGATTATCGAATTTGATATCGCTTTCAGAACAGTATCTTGTCCTACAATGGTGTCTGAGATTGACACTGGCTGTCCAATCCAACTTCCGACGTAACTCCTAGCATCTAGTTTACAATCTCCTATCAACACTTCAGTTAACTCAGGGGTATAGTTGCTGTGAAGTAAATTAGCAATGTATAGAGACAGGAAATGTTTCAGACTTTTCTTTGCATCTTTGTGTGACTGTAAGTACTGCATGCATCCTACAATGAAAGGCGATGGCATCTTACTTTCTAGGAACACATTATCTTCTGTGTTCTTATTTTCCATTAGGTCACTGAATAGCTTTTTCAAACTATCCTCTGTATTTTCTGAAGAAATTTCGAAATGTACTAACTGATTTCTTACATATTCTGTCAGGTCAGTAACATTTTCGAGTACATATTCTACAATGTCGCTAATTAGCGAGGATGGATTAACTTTTGCGTTTCTCAGGGTGTACAATATTAAATGTATCTCATCTTCATCTCCTTCAAATATTGATGTGTTTTTGAAGAATATGCGCAAAGTATCTTTAGCTTCGACCCAAGTATCGTCATCATCGCTCATATACACATCTAACATGATAAGGAAGAGTTCCTTAAACATATGATTCTTCAAAGATATTGCAGAACCATCTAATGTTAGCCAAAGAGATACAACTTTAAACTTTAAGAGGGCTACATGTCCAGTGTCTAGTGTTTTAGAGAAATCCAGTATCTTTTTCATATCTATACTCCCTTCTAATGTTTCAAAATATGCAGGGTGGATGTCATTGTAAAGCAGGAGTAAATCAACAAGAGATATCAGAGCATCTGTGTCACCTATTTTAGGAAGTCTGTAATCCTTAGTGGTTTCAGCATCAGTTTTACCTGATATTACATTTTCTATCAATGATACTATTGCAGCAGGAGTTGGCAAATGCTTTGGAATAAAATACTCCAGCTTATTTTGCAAATCAGCAATCTGAGCTGTTTCTTTGGTCTCCAAAATCTGTAAATACCTCTTTAGGGACTGCAACATTTTTACTAGAACTTTAACGCAGTACAAAGACACTGTTTGGTCTTTTCCTAGATTCATGTTTATAAACTTTAGTAATGGAACAGGTAAAGTTATAAATCTGACAAAGTTTGCAATTTGTACTGGATTGAGTTTAGTCATTCTTGATACCATGTCCTCTGGTTTTAGTTTATTCAGCAGGTTGATGGTAAAATCTGTGGTTCTCTCCCATATTGGAGAATGTTGGGGATCGAAGCTGTGTTCCATCACACTAAATATAGCCCTGTGAAGATCAGGACACTTGTAGATAATATTCAAGATAACTTTTCTCTCATGATCATTCTCCCAAGGCCTCTTCAATGTGAGCAGAGCTTTATACAGATTTTGGTTTTTGTTTGCATCAACAGTTCCTAAAGAATTGTCTATAAAGTAAAGACCTGTTTTGTGTGATGTAAATAATATTAGTATTATTTCACTCAGTAAATTCATAACTTCAGGACGCAATTCATTTCTCACTTCTTGGCTCATCTCTGGGGGTCCTTTCCAAGAGAACACTTTAAACAAATTATGCAGAACTTGATGACTGAAAGTTTTTAATTTGAGACTCTTTGATATCAATGCATTATCAACAACATTCTTTTTCAAAATGTTTAAGAATATCAATACTGCCTCTGGTTCATCATTAATTAATCCTGGTATGACAAGGGCCAGCAAGCCTTGCTTCTCCAACAGGGCTTTGATCAAAGGCAGGTGTCCTTCTATCAAAAATGATGTCATAAAGTGAACAAATGAAGTCCTCACATTATCTTTTTCTTTAAAGTTAGGCTTCTCAACAACATGCTGTAAATGCTTGGGAGTTAAAGGTGCCTGGTTCAGTACTTCAATTCCTAAGTCTGAATTTAATGTAACCATTGATGTTAACAGTTTAAGGACTACTTTCCTGTGGCGAGGACCAGAGCTCTCACTGATCATAATCTCAATAGTTGACATGAATGTATTGAGGAAGTAGCGGCATGCCTCCTCCGTGATTGTTATCATGTGTGGCAGAGAAGACTGCACTTTGACGATGATCAGGTGGAAGATGTGAAAGACCGGTGTGGCTAGAGTGAGGTTTTTCTTACTCTCTGCAGTGATCTGCCGTAGTATTTCATGGGAGTTGCCACCAGATTTGAGGTACTCCAGCAAGTAGTCCGCAGGGCTGTCAGGGTTTAGACAGACTTGCAGAAACTGTGTGAGAGCTGTGAACACAAATAATAACAAGTTAATATTTTTTCATATTGGTTACCTGCAAGTTAATTTCATTAATGTCACAAGATTTTTCTAGCAGCCTAAATTACCCTTGCCATATCTATTATATGCAAGAAACCTGAGGATGTGATAGTACATAATTATAAAGCACCACAAGCAAGAGAAAACACCAAAGAAATGTTGATACAGTCAAAATCAAAATATTTCATTTCTCATAAACCTACTTGGGGACTTATGAAACGTCAGAAGCTAGGTGCACGGTTCCAATTGGTCATTTACGTTTTTACGCCTAAAATTTGGCAGGAATATAGCCTGGGATTTGGAGAAGGACACTACTTTTTTACGCGATAGCCGAATTCCACGCGGCCGGAGCCGCGGGCAAAAGCTAGTATTCTATATAAAGAAACAAAATTATAATTAAAATCTGTTTAAACCAAAATAATGACATGGTTGCCACAACTACAGAACAAAACAGTAGGTACTGACTAATTTAATTTTCTGTGATTAATATACTTTAACTCACACACTGACTTATTAAAAGGAGCTACATCTGCCAACAAACTGCTTTGCAGTTTGGCAGAGGTATATTATTTCGTGTAAACACTTGTTTCTGTGAATAAATGCTTTGTCTTTTAGGTTTTTATTATTTGTTAAATTTTCAGGAAAATCATATACAATGTTTGTATATATGTGAGCACCATGTATCTATCGCATTTATTAATGTCTGTCATTACTTTTTCATTCTTTTTTTCTTTAATTTTTATTCTAGATACATTGTCTTCATCTATAATTATTAATTAACTAGCTTCTGCCCGTGGCTTCGCCCGAGTGGATGTCGGTTATATCGCTTAAAAAAGTAGCCTATGTCCTTCTCCGTATCCCAGGCTATATCTCTGCCAAATTTCATGACGATCGGTTCAGCGGTTTAGGCGTGAAAACGTAACATACAGACAGACAGACAGTTACTTTCACATTTATAATATTAGTATGGATTATTTGATGCCAAGGAAGAATGTAATAAATAACACATCATTATTTGGGAGCAGTTAATAGACACAGGACACTTACATAATTATGCCATTAATTAGTTACCAGGGAAGCCACATGTGCAGAAGGAATTATTGCCAAACTTCCTTGTTTTCAATGTAGTCTTTAATTGCACTATATGCTTTTTTGATATGGACATGTTTGATGTGGGTTTTGAACTTTCCATCGCTAAGTTCTGTAACTGACTTTGGCGACTTGTTATAAAAGCGGATCCTATTTATAATAAATAACTTGCTTGTATTAGTTAATATAAGTTTGGGTATCACAATATCATGTCTACTGCATGTATTTATGGTATGTAAATCACTTCATAATTTGATAAGACATAAGTTTTTGCGAACATAAAAAATACAGTAAAATCAATGTTTCTCTATCAAGATCCCAGTTAATATTCAACACTTTTTAGCTAGCCTAGGGGACCGACAGTAGCAATTAGCAGTTTTTAAAATGTGGTGAGTTATCGACTGTACTCCTGACTAATCTGTCTACACTATAGATTGAAATTGCCCTAACTTAGGGCAAGACAGTATATAAATGACTATTAGTTCGCAGGTACTTCAAGTTTACACTTACCCATTGTCTGGCCTTGCTTAGCTGCTATCTCTTTGCGAAAATATTTAACATCAAAACTATCCTTTTTCGATACAAATGCATGTTTATTGTCAGTATTCACATCCACCACTTCATTTTGAGGTTGTACTTTGTCCACATTTTCAACGTCTTCAGATTCGATCTTCTTCGCCTTTTTAGGCGACTTATTGTTTTCATTGTCAAATTTGCGTTTTCCCATGTTTACTCATTAATTAAATTAATCTTTTCAAAATGATAATACGCGAAGAAGCGCGCACGTGAAGATGTTTTGATATGTACTTTTTTTATATTTTGACAGTGGACTAGACACTATGAAGTTACTTAGCATATTGCCTTTTGAGTAAAATACCGGTTTTTTGCAATAATACATTTATATAATGTGTGCGTTTCGATGGCGCGGCCACGGCGATATTTAAAAACAAAAACTATGGCAAGGTGTACAAAAAAAAAATTGTTGATTCTTAAAACCATGAATCTTTCGACTTTGCCGCACCGAGCCGCCCCCCCTACTGATGAAGAAGCAGAGGAATGCCTAAAATAAAATTTTGCAGTGGAGTCTTGTTGGATTCTGCCTCACTAGGTTGACGTTACGAAAATGATAGTTTGGAAATTTTTATTTCCCGTTTCTGGAAGGAAACAGGTTGTAGGTAAATCACAGATTAATTACACGATTTATTATAAATAAAATAGAATAAATAAGGTATATAGTTAAGTAGTTAGAATAAATAGCATTTTGTTTTCTATTTACGGGAATGAATCGTACTCAGTTTGTAATTTTGAGCTTAGTATGAAAAGCATTAATGAACCAGTAAGATCAAATTGCTTAGTGTAGGTAGTTATTTTTTATTTATAACAAATCGTGTAATTAATTTTTGTGTTACAACCCGTATACTTTGTAAAAAAAAAAAAAACAAATTTAGGTTTTACAAAAAACTGTAGACCTCTGCGATGCTTTTTCAGCGAAATATCGACGATAACATTTTTGTCTACAGCTCCTGAAATATAAACCTAGGATTTTTTGTTGTATAATATTTTTACAAATGTTTTACAATTTCAATCTGTTATTTACCTAACAGGTCCCTGCAACGCTTACTTTTAAAGATCTCCGTGGCCGCGCGGTTCTCCGTGTTTCAATGGCGCGGCCACGTTCACACCCTTATAACTTTGGTTTTGGGGATCAACTTTTACAAATCCTTGGCAGTTTTTTGAAATATCACCGTGGCTGCGCCCTCGAAACGCACACCTACATATATACATATGATTTTGACTTATACTTGCTCCATTAAAACAAACAACAGCTTTATCGAGAGTAAATTCAAAAACATTTTCTTATCACTATCATCACTATCACTACATATTATAAAACAAAGTCCTCCGCCGCGTCTGTTTGTCTGTTCGCGATAAACTCAAATACTACTGCACCGATTCTCATGCTGTTTTCACCAATGGATAGCTTGGTTCTCGAGGAAGGTTTTAGTATATAATTTGTTATGTTTTTGTATGCATTTTTGTATGAATTAACGATATTTGTTGGAGGTGTCGGAAAAAAATAAGCCGTCTGGGAGCTTTCAACGAAAACGCTGTCTAAACCCTTTGAGATATAACAAAATAATGTAAGGTGGAATTATGTATCTTATAAAGGTCTTCCAAAAAGTCCGCGATGGCATAAGTCTATCTCTTAAGGATAACATACTATATCTATTTTATTGACTTTTTGTAGGTATTTGTTTGCCGAATTTTACTCTTGGAAATACGATTACGATAGCAATACGCTATAATATCAGTAGCTATTAGCCAAATTATGTTCGGAGATAAATAAGCTAGCTACATAGGTGTATTTCAAACAGTGTCCAAGAATATTTATCATAAAAACATTACTAAACACGGCGGCCTTATGATCAAAATTTGTGCATTCCTAAACTTTTGTTACTTTTTCACTGACATATTTATCACTTTTCGATAAACTAACACTCAATACGAAATCTACACTTATTTCTCGGTAATTCTGTATAAGATTCTTCAAAGATTAAACCGTTTTCTCATTGAATCTTTACGCACGTTTATCCTTGATGAATGTTTACATTAAGCACCGCACCACACCGCCCAGTGTTGCCATGTCCAAAATCTGGTCAGTGGTAAATCCATTATAAAAATACGGTAGATGTTATAAAACTACGGTGATTGGGTTATGAGAAAAACGGTGTAGTTACGGTGTAACACTTTTATTAAAATCATACAAAAAGACAAGTCAAGTTACTAGATAATAATTCAAAAACATATAAGTACAAAAATGAGGAGAGGTAAGGAAATAAATAACGGTAGAACGGGGCTTTTTGAATTTTCGGGGGTTATTTGGAATAAAGTAATTGTAAGATTTGAGTTGACATAAATTCTACCAAAACACCATAGACAGCTTTTATTTTATTTCTGATCTTGTTTACTTTTACAATTTTTCGTACGAAGATCACAATTCGAATTTATGTCAACTCATTGCTTAGTTCCAAATAACCCCCGAAAATCCAAATAGCCCCGTTCTACGGTACCATAACTATTCTGAATCTGACACCAAAATCTCCTCATTTTTGTAAATGTTTTGATTTAATTTCTTAGCTAATCGCGAAACTCTGGTTTCAGTAGCTATTCTTCTCGAAACTTCTGTTTAGACTTTTCTTTTTTTAGGCGGAACTTCCACTTCAGACTAAGAGTCAGTGTCACTTTCAGTTTCACAGTTTCAAAAATAATCGACAGTTAAACAAAGAAACTGTAAAAACTTGACGACTTGACAAGATACCAAAAACAAACTAAATTCGACGAATGTTAAGTAACTAAATGAAACGATTGTAATATTACTCGAAATTAATATCTAAGTAGATATATACGTCAACTCAATTTGTTAGCATTATAGAGGGCCGGAAAAAGGGGGAATCCCCGAACTTGTCTGCTGGTGTGACCATTCTAGTGTCGGACAAAAATATTAGGGATCAGAATGCGTTCATAATACATATTATAATACGACTTTTGATTTAGTTAACTTTTTTACAACAGGAATCTTATCCTTCCAGATAACGGTAGATTTTGTCACCGTTGTCATGCCTCGACGGTAAGTGGTAAATTTTTGCTGAATACGGTGCATTTACCGTAATTACGGTGTACATGGCAACACTGACACCGCCACACAACCATGGAGTACAGACGTATTTTGTTTTCTTTCGTTCGTTTAGTGGTGTTCCCGCTAAAATGTCAACCGGTCAAGTATTAGTCGATTAATCGAATTCTACAGCCAGATTGTGTTGCAAGTACAAAATAAATGTCAAATATTTCGTCCAATTGCGAACGTAACCCTGAGAAAAGTTATGCACCAATGGTGTTCATTATATATTTCGAGCGTTTTATCCTTAGAATAATAACTAACGCATAGAAGGAAAGCTAAAAAATGAATTCTGTAACTACTTTTATACTCTTTCTTTCTTATGGCACGAAAACGGATGTGTGAAAGAGATAAATGATTTACTCTTTGTTTTACTTTTTTGGCATGTCCCAAGATGAACTGTCATTTGGTTATATTGGTTCTAATTCAACCCGGTCAAATTTGATAGTACTTTGCTTTAATGTCTGACAGTTCGTTCATTGAACTACTTGACTCGTTCGCGTGTTCATTGTTTATGTGTTTGTTGTAATCTGGGTATGTTTTTGCGATATTTTAGTAATATTTGTGCTGCTAAATTGCACGAATTCTTTGTTTACATAGTGACGTAAATAATGTTGTCGATACTTTTATTTTACAGATTTCCCAAAGAAGCTGTGAAAAAAAAATATGAATGGGTAGGTAAATTGTATTGGTAGACAAAATTGGACTCCAAAAAAGCACAGTCACTTATGCTCCAAGCATTTTACTTTAAATTCATTTGTATGTTATGAAACGAAATGGAGACGACTTAGAGAAGATGCTGTTCCTACGTTATTTATAGAACATGATAGAACAGATGAAATAGTTTAATAATAAATATGATTTATTTATAAGTTTTTTTTTTTGTTGTAAAAACGTTTATTAATTTTCAGTTTTTAGTGGGTCGGTTTGTATTTTATGGCGTGCAAACAATAAAGTACCCATCCAAATATTTGTCTTTTATTATAAATTTCCACTTTGTATCCTATGTAAATGTCTAAAACCCAAATAAATATGAGAAAGTAATTTGAAGCAAGAGTTGCTCAAATTACACATTCGTAAAACCGAAGTCTCCCACCATCGATTTAATCGATGTCTCCCACGTTGTTTTCATCAATCACTATGGCAATTAAATACATTCGGGGGTAGCCGGGTCAGGTTTAATTCTTGGATATATAAAAATCTGTAAGGAACCAAGGAGGGCTTTGATGATGATGATGATGATGACGAACTATTTAGTTCGTATCTAAGTACGAACTAGATAGTTCGTCATTAATCATCGTTCGTTTTTTGAAGTTCGTTCAAAATTAAACTATCCCTAATTTTATTAATAAAGTACAGTTTCATTCTGAATGAACTTCAAAAAAACGATTTAGATGTTGTATGTATAAATTGTAATTATATCCGCCTACCCAGAAATTACAATGATATTCTTAAAAAAATACATTCACACATGCATTGTAAATTCTATCGATGTCGAAATTTAGTGGGTTACATCACTAGTCTGAACAAAATGAGTGACAACCAACGAAATCTCGAAACTTTTTCTGTATAGATGTTCTTCTCTAACATCAAAGCGGCTCCATAAGTCAAAATGAAGCAAGTATATTGAGTTCAGTTGCTATTTTAGCCCTCCTTCTATGCTTTAGTTATTATTCTAAGGTTTTATCAGCACAAATGGTGTATCATGCGACATTTCGGAGGATTAAGTTTTGTTTTCACATTGTTGGTACTTACGTGAATTATTTTAAAATTATCATTTGTGTCGCACTTTTATTTCGTGTTGTAATTTGGTACAATTGATTACTTTAAGAATTTGAGTGAAATTTCGTATTTTGATTTTGTGTTTGTTATCTTTAGGTAAAGACTCATTCACGTTCAGAACATAAATACTTTTATTATATTAAATCATTTGTTTCGGTTTCTATTCACATAGTGAGTCACATTAAAATTAATATTAAGTTAAAATTTTGAGATATAGCCTGGGATATGGAGAAGGACATAGGGTACTTTTTTATGCGATAACCGACATCCACGCGGGCGAAGCCGCGGGCAAAAGCTAGTATTTTATAAAAACACCAAGGAGCGACACCGCAGTTTGATTTTTTTGGATTGGATACCCTGCACATGGCTCAGTTGTTTGTTACTGTATTAAAAAAAATATATATATCTAGTCAATATCTAGTATAACTGATAGTCAGGGAGGGCGTGCGAAAAGTCTTTTAATCCAGTCTTCAGTCTTTTAGTCTTTACCCCTCTGTACATTGGTACAGACCAGTACAGACCTAGGTCTGGATAGTACTGTATGTATCTTTAAGTGAGAGCCATGTGGGAGTACTCTCGTTCTTTCGACAGCACTCAACAGGTACACACAAGTAGGTACCTAAATTGGGATAGGGGCAAAAGGATGATGATGATGATGATGATCAAGATTTTGTTACCAAAAGATGGATGAGATAAAATAAAACAATTGGGTTATAAAAATAAAGCTATATTTAAAGTACACAATCTCTGAAACATTTAGGTATGTATACAGAAATCTGTCAGACTCGCACTTAAAATGCTCATCTAAATGCGTATCTACTGCACATCACATATCACTTATCTACTGCTGGAAAATAACAGAATTTCAAAAAGAGGCGGTACCTAAAGGTACTTGTTTTTATTATTTTTTATTTTACCTATGCGTATATACTATGAGCTGTCGGACTTTGAGCCGGTAACTTATTAAAATAATAAAAATACACGTAGCTAACATAATAAGACACTACTAATGAGGAAAGGGTAGACTTAGAAGCGTCTCCAGGCTTTGATCATAAATTATAAAAGGCCACAGTAGAGAACTTTTCTGGGCTGGTATTGTCAGCTACGAAAGTCGAACCAAATATTCAGTTCAACACAATGTTATTCACTAGTTGTAACATTAAAATAAGTATCACAAACTCTTGACTACTACGTAATTTCTTACGTAGTAGTCAAGAGTTTGTGATACTTATTGTTATTGTGTTGATAGCGCGGGCCGAGTAATCCTATAATAAGTAAATGTTGCCACTTCTCTTGCTGACCCTACGACCAAAACCAAGAGTCGTGTCAAACGCGCAACATAATCTAACCTTCTCCGCTCCTAGATTATTTCCCTAGCGTTAAATTTCGCCATTGTAAAAATTTGGATCACTAAGGTTTAGATGCACCTGAAGAATAGAGATGAAAAAATCAGTACAACTTCTGTATCATCATCATCTATCTTGCCTTAACCCAAATATGTTGATGTCACCTTCCAGTCTAACCCGATGCAGCTGAATACCAGTATTTTACAAAGAGCTACTGCCTATCTGACCACCATAACCCAGTTACTGGATACCCCTTGGTAAGCCTGGTAGTCAGACTTTCGGGCTTCTGCAACTCGTAACGACTGTCAAAGATCCATGAAAGACAGCCGGGACCAACCGCTTAACGTGTTTTCCGACGCACGGAGGGGTCTCGGTATGTAACGATGGTCACCCCTCCACAGACCAACCGCAGCAAGCGCAGCTTAACCTGATCTATCGACCCGTGCCGCTGTTATTACTTAGCTACAAGCTACAACTTCTATACAATTAAAATTTGTAAATAACTAAAATCTGCAATACGATCAAGATCTTTGACCTAATTTGTAGTAGGTATTTGAAAATTATACGATGTTCTTATTGAATTATTAAACAAGCAGTCACATAATCTGTCAAATTATGCATTAAAATTAATCTAATGTCCTTACATAAACCTTTGGTTCTACTTATATCATACAGATAAAAAACTTATGTAAACAGGTAGTTCAGTATGCGCTGCGCACGGACATAGAAGTTTTCTACTACAAAGTGAGCAAATGGATACAAAAATATTGGATTTCATCCTAATTTTACATATTTTTAGATTAATATTTAGATTTAAAACAAAAGATTCAAACGTTAATAATCATTGCAATTTCACATGGAAAAAAGTATCAAATTCTTTACAAATAATCACTTTATAGTTTCAACATTTTAGTAAAAATAATCTATTAGAAAAGTCGTCCGCCTCACACTGACTAGGCTTCAAGATATAATCTAACAATATCAATAAAATAAAATTACTAATCCGAAATTATGATTTTTCTTTCGTTCCCATACTAGAATTACTATAAACTCACGAGCTCTAAAAGGCGGTATTTAATCTTTTTTTTTTGCAATTTTGTTTTAGCAAAAGTGGCGATTAGAGCTCATAAGCAGCACCCAGACTTGTTTAATTTTAGTAGGTATCTAGTCTCTACTCTACCTCCTCTGTGCGATTATTTCTTCAAAGTTAGGTTCCAGTTCGCGAATTCTGTCTAACAACACGTCAGCTAGGTTCAGTTCTCGATCCGTATCTGTAAAAATACAGTTTTGTTATTTTATGAAGAAGTAAAGTGAGGTTAATTACAATGCAATAAGCCATTAAATCGATTTATCTTTAATAAAAAACTCCCGCACTAAGGGTTTCGCAAAAAAACTATTGACACCACCACTACCTATAATTTCAACATGAATGAATCGTTGTGACTGACGTCGGTCACTCACAAAGATAAAGCTAGTTGGCCATTCAAAACTCAGACTCAAACTCAAGGTACTTTTAAATTCAGAAGTGCCTGTAATTGGTTCTGAGTTTTGACCTCTATTGGCATGCCTAAGCAAAGTAACAAAAACAACTTACTGTCAAAATAAATGAGCTCACATTTGTCCTTGCATTCTGGACTCTTGGCTATGATCTTGTGTAAAGCTTTAAAAAAGTCAGCCACTATTTCCTCTCGGTTTATACCAGACAATACTGAAAATGGAAAATTATTGTGAAACTATGATGTATTATAATTATATGTAAGGATCGTAGCAGGTGGCGTTCTGTAGTATAGAAGGGTCTATTAATCCACTCGTGGGTGGGCCACAGATTCACCGATTTTGTGAATCAAACGTGGCCAAATAATTGCATTTATTTTGCCTTTCTGACAACTTTTGTTTTGCTTTTTTGTTCACATCATGCTTGGTATGTGAGTGCGACGCGTATTTTGTTTGACATTCTTACCACTTATCTAACTGTCTTGGTTGGCTTAGAGCTTTGCGGCATCCTATTGTGCATGTGTGTTCATAATTGTTACATTTTGTGTCTTTAAACACAATAATGAACGATAAAAAAGAAAGAAAATACATTTATTTGCACTAAATGTGGCGCATAAGAAATAACAAAAGATTAAAAACAAACACAACAAGAACAAACTAGGGGAAAATATGCGTCGCATGGACGCAAACCAGCCATAGCTAAGCATGATGCTGTGACACCAAGAGACAGAGCCAGAGCGCTGGTTGCACCAGTTGTTTGGCTGGTTTGAATCAGTTCACCTTCGCTCAGGTCCCTGTTCTTCAGCACGCGGTACAGCGTGTTCAAGGGCGTGCCCCCCACCGCGCTCAGGCACACGGGCGCGCGCTCTGGCCGGTAGATCTTGTACGCGAAGTTCCTGTAGATGCGGTTCTTTACGCCCGCCACGTCCTTCTCTATCTCGCTTAGTGACTGAAACGGTAATGATGTTGGCGCTACAATTTATTTGAGCATACAGGGTAAAATTAAATTTACTGGAGAAACTTCAGACTTGACCAGCAAATTGCGATAAACAAAGTAGTTACTAAATTCTAGAGCTACTAGTTTTATTATTTACTAGCTGCGGCTCGCGGCTTGGCCCGCGTGGCTTTTTCTATAATAAAAGTAGCCTTAGAAAAAAAAAAAATACAACCGAATTGAGAACCTCCTCCTTTTTGGAAAGTCGGATAAAATAACTTTTTCGGAAGTAGGTGGCCATAACCGAAAATATAGAACCAAAGACACCGACTTCCAAAATTAAAGTTATTTTTTTACTTTTTAGTGCTTTTTTTACCGTTGTCGATTTTTTTTTTTGTTAATTTTTTTTTAAATTGTTTTTAATACTGTTTTCAATTATTTTTCCATTCGGTTTATTAACGACGGACTTCTGAAGTAAACTACAACCGAATCGGTCAAGAGATGGCGCTGATCTAAAACTGCAATTATAAAAAGTGTCAACAGTCCCTGTTGCAAAAAAAAAGTGTATGTTTATTTCTTTCTTATTTGCAAAATAGCTGGGCAAACGTCATCTAATATTATTACAAATTTCAAGTTGATAGCATTAGTAGTTCTTGAGATATCCAGCTGTGACAGACGGACAGACAGACTGAGTCGAACCATATGGGTTCCTTTTTACCATTTTTGTATGGAACCCTACAAATAAAAATTATACCTATGTACCAAATAATAAATTATACTTTCATATGCATTTAGTAAAAAGCAGATATTTGGACATTACAAACAGACACTTCAACTTTATTTATTTGTACTTATACAAGATGTGTGTTATCATATCACCTATTTCTGAGAGTGCTGGTGAACTTGTAATTGACAACTAAGCATGTCCGAGATTGTTGTTACCTACATATTATGAGATATATTTTTTACAGAAGCTGTTGATGTACCTTTATAAATAAACTAGCGAGCCGTCCTGGCTTCGCACAGATGCATTTTACTATGTGAAGACGGTATTCTGTTCACGGACACGTTGTGTACAAATTTTGAGAAGTAACCTACCAAAAGTACTAGGCTTGCATGAATTCACGATAGTATTTCATTAGTATTATTAAGTAGTTCTTTTTGTATATATTTACATAAAGTTTTTTATAATATTAGTATAGATTTCAAATACATTAAAATTATTATATACAATCTATGATGCAACTATTTATACTAGGTACTAAATTATGATTAACAAACTAAATTTACAAAAAACAAAATGACACTTAGGCGTTGATGATTTCTACCAGAAAACTAACTGACTAATAAATGAATTTATTTGATTATCGTCACGACTGTGAAGTATCGCCTCGTAATTTAATTTAGACATACTTCAATGTACAGCAGTTACCCGATCAAGATACAGCATGGTCATTGATTATATTAATTTAAAAAAAACCGGCCAAGTGCGTGTCGGACTACGCACAATGAAGGCTTCCGTAGTTGAGATGCATTGCTCCCAAGACCAACTTAACATGCAAATGCAAATAATGCAATGCAAATTAACTGCAAAACTATGTTGGTCATTACTCGGTAACTGGTAAAGCCTACTTAGCTGTGATAGTTTTCCTTTTAACTTCGTTATATTATATACTAATGCTGTGAATTTTATCACATATCCATATACAACCATGTACCTGGCAGGGACACACACACCTGACTCTAAAAAAAAATTTGCACTCTATAGATTAATATTAAAAAAATATATATATATATATATATATATTACGCAAAGGGATCCCTGAATCGAAAAATGGTTTTCACAAACCCGTAATATTTTTGAACGACCTGTCCAACAATACACTACATAATGGGATAGACGTGAAAAAAAAAATATCATCCCCACTTTACGTGTACGAGTAGGGGAGGAACCGTAAAAATGTTATTTTAACACTTTGTCGGCGTGATTAATATGTATACCCATACCAAATAACAGCTTTCTAGTACTAAGAGTTTCTGAGCAAAGCCGCGGACAGGCGGACATGGCGAAACTATAGAAGGGTTCCTTGTTGACTACGGAACCCTAAATAAAGACTAAAAAATAAATAATAATAATTGTAATGTGTAGCTACCCGAAACTGTCAAATTTTCGCAATTAACCTTGGACCTTATGTTGTAGTGATAAAATTGAAAATCTATTAAAGAAATTTGACAGATTGTAGTAGCTTGATGTGCTGGCGTCTGTACAATAAAGTATATATAAATAAATAAATAATAATACATCATGTACAGTGACGGATTAACCCTTAATCAAATTAAGCAATTGCCTAGGGCACCACGTCTGGGGCACCAGAAGACGCACAAACTCACGCACAATTGTATAAAATAATACATATGATAAAATTGAATCAGCTTTCCCTAATGTGGAAACAGCCCGGCGTATATTTTTATCGCTTATACAAATTGCTCAGCGGAACGTTCTTTTTCAAAATTAAATATATTAAAAAATGAACAAAAGGACAAAGATGATACAAGAAAGGCCCGATAATTTATCGATATTATACATAGAGTCCGATATGTTAAAAACGTTAGACGTTAATACTAGGTATCTTGCGTGAATTCAATGCCCGAAAAAGCAGCAAGGCGCATTTCAATAAATAAATAAATTATGCTTTGGTTTTTATTATTGTCGCACCTACTCTCCACTTCTAAGGTACGTTACATTTCATCATCTTATTTTACAAAAAACTAATGTTTTTAGGCGGTAAAGGTTTAAAGACTGATTCTAGTTGACATACGGATAGGGGGGCCCACAGGCGTGGATTGCTTAGGGCATCAACTAGTCTTAAACCGTCACTGATCATGTAGGTACTTACAGTACAAGCCTCCAACTTAGAGACATCATCTCTATCAGGTTTATTTATGTCTTCCAGCTTGGGAGGACTGTACAGTGACTTGGTGGCCACAATGAACAGCTTTTTGACAGGAAACACAACTCCTTGCGTGGCCTCATACACACGGATGTTGTTCTGGAACCCGAAGAACTTGGCGCCGTCTGAAGGCAGGATGTGGACCAGGTAACCTTCGAAGTAGCTGCAAGCCATCCCCACTGCGTAGTTCACTGGTACTTTCTTATTTTTCTCCTGAAGCATGAGCTGGAGACCATTAACGTAAGTATGTATTTATTTGCATAGATTTTAAGTAGGTATTTTAAATAAGTGGTAATGAGGTGAGGTACTTAGATTGGACGTCCGTCCAGGTGAAAGTAATGCATTAAACTCAAAGAAGTGCTTAAAAATATTGAATTCTGAAGGGGTGAGCCAGGTCAATTAAACCAGAATTTTACAAGTTTATATATTCACTAGCTTTTGCCCGCGGCTCCGCCCGCGTGGGTGTCAGCTATCAAGTAAAAAAAGTAGCCTATGTCCTTCTCCATATCCCAGACTATATCTCTGCCAATTTCATGACGATCGGTTCAGCGGTTTAGGTGTGAAAACGTAACATACAGACAGACAGACAGAGTTACTTTCACATTTATAATATTAGTATGGAAGTATGGATACTTTAAGGTGTTTTTTCTTTCTTGTCCAAAGAAAATCTAAGTACATCTCTTTTATAAAAGAGACTAGCTGCTGCCCGCGGCTTCGCCCGCGTGTCTATTTCTAAAATAAAAGTAGCCAAGTAGTACCTTAGGCTTCTTTTAAGGAGTAGGTAGGTACTTATAACATCAGCTATCTGCCAGTGAGAGTCGTTAGTTCCAGCGGTTTCGGAGATTAGCCGGCATAAACAGATAGATCGACAGACAGACAGACAAAATAAAAATATTTTTTGTTATAAGTACAGTATAATACACTTACGTGCAAAAAAATCGACCCTACAGGGTGGGTCGATTTTTTTGCTTTCGATTCAGAACACAATATATAAAAATTAGGATCAGACAAACAAAAACTAATAATGTAATTTGAAGGTATGTTTCATAAACTTTGTTTGTACATACCCTACATTTCAATAAACGGGATGTTGTTGATGATATTGACTCGTTTATTCGGACACCCTCATTTCTCATTTTTAATAACACTATCTTAGTGACATTGCATTGTGTTAAAAGTTAATCAATTTATTGTTTATTCAGTAATTGGTTATTTTACTGATTTTGTGATCATTTACCTTGAGTTTTATTGTTTTTACTCTCTGTGAAAATGGATACAACTCCGTCTGAGTGCGCTCAAGTTGTAACACTGATCCAGGATGGATTGAGTTAGCGCGTCGTGGCCAGACGTCTTCACCTAAGTCGATCAGCAGTAAGACAAGTGTACCAAAGGTTCTTAGAGACTGGGAGCTTCAATAGACGATCAGGTTCGGGAAGAAATCGGGCTACTTCAGAACGAGATGATCGATTTACGGTGTCTACAAGTTTAAGAAATCGACATTTGACTGGTGTTCAGGTGCAACAGCAACTTCGTAATGTACGCGGTGTAGCTGTAAGTGAATGGACTGTACGACGGAGACTTGCAGAAAGCGGATTGCATCCTGACAAACTCGCTAATGGTCCAAAATTAACCCCAGCGCATCGCCAAGCGCGGCTTCGATTTGCTCGTGCTCACGTCGATTGGACACTCGAACAATCGAAGGTCGTGCTGTTCTCGGACGAGTGTAAAATCAGTCTTCATGGAAATCATGGGCGCAGGAAATTTTACCGAAGAGAGGGAGAACGATTTGCACAGGCTTGTATTGAAGAACGAGTGGCTTTTGGAGGAGGTTCGTGGACTGTTTGGGGCGGAATTTCATTGGATGGAAAAACGGATCTTCAGTTCGTATCCGGACCTCGTCTAGGCAATCCGAGGGCTCAGCGATACATCCAGGAGGTGCTAAAACAACATGTTGTGCCATACGCCGGATTTGTAGGTGAGGGATTCACGCTAATGCAGGACAACGCCCGACCACATACAGCCACGATAGTATTCCAGTACCTACGTGAGGTGGAAATTTCTGTTATGGAGTGGCCAGCAAGGAGCCCTAACCTAATTCCATTGAACATCTATGGGATGAGCTGAAGAGAAGGGTCAGGGACAGAAATCAACCCCCAGAAACCCTCCAGGAACTAAAGGTGCCTATTTAAGAGGAGTGGGAAGGTATACCTCAAGAGTTCATAAAAACATTAATAAGGTCAATGAAAAACAGGATGGAAGCTGCAATAAGAGCACGTGGGGGGAATACAAGCTACTGAACAAAGTATTCTTTAGAAATTTTATGGTTTTTTGATTTTTACTTTCAAAATTATTCATTAAAAAATTGAGCAATTCTAACAGTCTTTGTTTTTCTGTCTGTAAAATCAATAAACCAAAATCTGTTATACTAAAAACTGGTGTATTGTAATCTTAGACTGACATTTAACAAACAGTGTGAAAGTATTCTTTAATTAATTTCAGATTTTTATTTATCGTGTTCTGAACGAAAGCGTACGGGGTGGGTCGATTTTATTGCACGCAAGTGTACTTTCATAATTATGCATTTACTGAAAAGCTGTTACCTATTTTGAAATTACAAGCAGACAATTTTATTTATTTGTATAGATGTATAGATTTACGGTAGGGTGATTTGTCAGTAATTGGCTATCTACAGTAAAACAATTCAAAAACAAAAAAATAAAATTATTGTTTGTTACACATACAATTTCCGGACACTTCGCAATCACGGTCGCAATTAAAATCTTAAAGAAGCTATTACGAATTAAAGTCTGATCGTTGAACAAGAACGCGATGGCTGCGACGAACATCATGGCATGGTATCTGTTGACGTTTTTCAGGAGTTGTTGGTCTATGGCCCGCTTGTTATATAACACGTCGTACGCTAGCTCACAAGCACCGTACATTGCTCGCACAGTCAATATGTACAGGACATATCGCGCTGAAAAGAAATATTTTTCATTTAAATTCTGACATAATAAAATGTTAACGAAGCAAAAGGAGTATGTAAGGATCGTAGCAGGTGGCGTTCGTAGTTTCTGCCTACCCTCATGGGATGAAGGCGTCAGTTTACGTATGCGTATGTGAGGCGTCTAATTGCAAACTCCGCTAAAACAATTTTTCTGGATAATGAGCTTTTTTTTTTTCAGGATGGTAATTCATCAAATGACCCCTCCCGCTCTGGGTGGAGCGGAAGGGAGTGTCAGACTCTTACTGACTAAAACCCGCCCGTGTTCCTTCCTTGGCCCTTTATGTTCCAGGGCAGCGGTACCCCTTTCGGCCAATCCCACTGACCCGGCAGGCTTGGGCCCTAATAGGCTCCCCTCGTCGTTGCTGACATCTCTTTGAGGCGCGCGTGGAACACATACGCGCCGTCCAGCACAGGCCTGGTCCTGATCGGACGGTGAGCTACCCATTACTCACCGCCCGCAGGCCCGCACCTACGGTGGCCGGGAGTCGTCACGCGGCTCCCGACGCCCGGAGCGTCTACCGCGGCGGCTGGGACGGGAGGCTCTCTCCGCTCTCTCCCTCTCCCATCCCGCCACCTCCTTCGCTAGCATGACTGCTTCGCAGAAGGAGGTGACTGCCTCCCATTTCCTCTCGTCCTGGACTATGGCTTGAACGAGGGCCGGGCGCGAGAGGTCGCCGCCGCTGTCGATCGCCTCTACGAGGGCACGACGGTGCTCCGCCCAAGCAGGGCAGACCGCCACTGTATGCTCCACCGTGTCCTCGGGGCGATCATCGCAGTAGTGACACCCGGGCGTTTCCTCCCGCCTGATAATGTGCAGGAACCTCCCGAAACACCCGTGTCCGGATTGGACCTGCGTTAGGCGGTAGGTGAGAACGCCGTGACGCCTTCCTAGCCACTCCTCAAAGAGGGGTCTTACCGCCGCTATCGTGGCGTGCCCTTGGATAATGAGCTAATGCTGAGTTTTAAATTCAATAAAATGTGCACTCCTTGGTGCACGACACGTTTACACAAGTCTCCATTGGTCCGCCATACTATTCGTAAGGTCACTTGGTTCAAAAGCAAGCGCTGTGATTGGTTGTTTTCGTTGTAGAGGAATTTGAATTTTACCCATGCCATTTCTATTGGATTTTATTAATTTAGTACTGCTATAGAGATTTGCTCGGAAATGAGTTTGTCACTTATTACAGAATTGAGAAAACTTTCAAAAGAGAGAATAAAGTCGGTTTCAAGGTAAAATCGTTTTAGCGGGGTTTGCAATTAGACGCCTCATGTACCTATGTATTTAATTTTACTCCCAATTTTTCCGACTCTTAGGCAACCTAATTGATTATCCTGAAGAGCTGTTATCAAAAGAAATAGCCAATCAGAAACAACTGATAAACAAATTAAAAACCTGGCGTTTCATTTCTCGACAGTTTTATCAGTCCTTGTATCTGTTAGATGAGCCTATTTTTCTAAGACCTACCCAGCAAAAATTAAACAAGCATTTAGTCATTTAAAAAAAAACTACTTACCAATACTGTACATCCAAATGTGCTTATTATTTAAGTCCAAACTCTGGGACCCTGCAACCAACAATAGAATTACTGTGCTGGTGACTATTAACCTTACACAGCATGTTGCTCACTATGTAAGCTTGACTTGAAATAAAATAATGCCTCTTGTTTCTTCCACATTGTTTTATCTCAGACATCAAAGTACACTATAGTACAGTCACCAAAACAAGTATTTTTTAAGTTGTTTTTGGATGATCTTGTAATTTCTGAAGGTATAATGTGTGTTCAGTTACATTTTCAGTCCATAAGTTTGTCATGGCGTTGATTTAATTTATTCTTACTTCTGTTTACTTGTAATCAGAATTAATACTTGCAATAGTAATGTATATTTATATTTACCACAATATTGAGTAAATATCTCGGTAGAACAAAAAAACAAATATTTTTAAATTTTAATAGTTTTGTTGACTCTATAAACAAAGTAACATGAGTCAAAACAGGGGTTTTGTGTTGTTCTAAAACTAAAGTTTTCATGGTCCCATTGTATAAATATGCTACTCCACTTTTTCTGTTTTTTTTTTTAGTTTTACTGTGAGTAGTGGACCAATATAATGGATTGAGAAAGCAATTTTTCAGAGCAACCTTAACAAAAGCCATACACTTGGTCATCAGAGCAGTTTGGAAAGCACATGTGGCGAGAATTGACCATCATACTCAACACAGGTAAGGTTCAAATAATTATTTAAATGTTTTGACATTCATTTAGGTAGGTACTATTGAACTTGTTTGTACAATCTAGACTATTTTGACAATAGTTCAATGATGCAATACAATCTTAATTCAACTACTGTACTGTATCCATAGATAGAATGAGTGAACTAATCATATTTTATTGACTGTTAATAACTTACCTAATGCAATACCACAAACAAGTATAACTCTCAAAATGTAAGTATGCTTTTTTTGATCCATTTTTGGTTTCTGAAAAAACAGTTTGCATTACAAAAGTTAGAAGGTGTAACAATGTTGTGTACAAGGCTCTTTGTATGGTTATATGTATATAATTGGGTAATTGAGCTCAAAATAATGTCAACCACTCTGTGTGAAAGTAATAATTAAGTCTGCATACTGATAATAAGAGGATCTGGCTGTTTGTGTATGTGAGTTTAAATGTTTGTAAAAAAAATAACTAGTAAAACTCAAAGTAGGTACACTCCAACAGATTACGAATCAATTTGGTAATAGTTTATAAATCAATTTTTTTTATGCTAGATCAGCTGCTATTGAAAATTACTTATTGAAAACTACAACCTAACGAATTTGATCTCTATCCTGAAGGTAGGATAAAAATATACTTTAGTTAGGCCTCTCTTCAATGTTCTGTTACTTCGACTTTATTATGTTCTTTCATGTACTACAAAAAATCCTTTGTTCAAAAGATTAATTCAAATCTACACTAATATTATAGAGTGAATTTTGTGAGTTTAAGTGGAGGATAACCTCCCTAAGATGACCCACTGACCTCCGGAACCACTGCTCCTATTTAAAAAAATCTTTTACCAAAGGTACATTAATCCAGATAGACTAGACATAGGCTCTAGGCTATTTATTATGTAAATATATACAAAAGATTTACTTAATAATAATAATGAAATACTATTTTGCCGGGTTTTAGGGCGGGTCTCTAGTGGTTTATATTAAAGAATAAGAATAAAAGATGTTTTGATTAATGTATATTTGTGAAAAGCAAATTAAAAGAAAAATAACAACCCATAGCAACGTAACACAGATACAGAAATAATTAAGAAAATAGATACTAATATGTACAAGTATATAAAAAAGGGAGGGAAAAGAATCAAAGGGCATCAAAAAATTCGTCTGCATCGCTGTCAACAGGAAAAGTGCCCAAAAGGCTGGCAGCATTGCCACGTTGTATGGCAATGCTGATTCTTTGGGCAAGAAATAGGCCAGCCTTCTGGTCACGTGAAGAGTCGAACAACCGCTTAGAGATGTCTCGAAATACCATGTGGGCACTCGGACCCCATGGTCCTAGTGTTTCAACCCCAAACGGCTCAAACATATAACTCCCAATAAGGTTGTTATATTTGCGCCGTTTGAGGTTTTCCGCACCCGCAGCAGCCGCCCCGGCACAGCCCGCCGTGCTAGGAAGATGGGATGGCGCAAGGGTATCGACACATGTTGCATCCCACACCAAAGGCCGATCTAACTTCCAAGGCATGATGGTCATTCCGTCTGGTCTCTTCCCATCGTCGCGTGCCAAGCCATTGGGTTCTAAAACAGCTGGCACCCCGGCGGTGACAAGAGCACGACTGATGATGTCATTTATGCTAGCGTGCCGTGCTATCCGGCCTGCACTCCTACTGCAGGATAGGCCATGGTGTCCGAGGCAGTCGACACCTTCACCACATTGGCAGCGATGCGGAGCCACGCAAGGAGCGCCCAGACGCAGACAAGTAGCGAGCCGGAAAGTGGTGTCACCCAGCATAGTGCCTATGTTGAGTGACGGTAGTGCCTGAAGCCAGAGGCCCGACTCCCACTCACCCACAGCCAGCAGGCGCGCACGCTCAGCAGTATTGGTGGACGTATTAATAAGATTATTCCGTACCAACCTGCAGAGCGGCTCATCCCACTGTCTCTGGGAAGATGGATTCACGGGCCGATCTGTATTCGGGCAAGCCATTTTCCAGGCATTCACCGCATCAGTGAAACACGGCACTTCAGAGTCAACCAAGGAAGGGGCCAAAATTTTCCTGGTCAACTCTTCCGTGCTGTGGACAGAGGACAGGAACGTCGGTAAGCTAATACTGGTAATTATGCGGAAATATAAAGTTAAAAAGCAGCTGGATGCGCTCTATACTAGAAGTGCTTCCTTAACAGTTTATAAAATAAATTAGATGTCCAAACCAAATACTAACCTCTATAGTTTCATTTATTCACCGGAGAATAACAACAACACATTAGCACTGAATGCACTTACGATTAAGCCGTGATTTAAATTAAGATTTAACTTTTTATGCTTACCACTACGAAGTTTTTAACTTGGACTAAAGTTATCTATGATAAACTTAAATTACCACAATTTAACATGTGAAACGAAAAAAGCGCGGGAAACCTCAAACTTGGCGGACGCGTCCTTTTAAAGATAAAATTGAAAAATTGAAAAACGTTGTATATAAGATCAGTATAACCGTAGTTTTAGTATTCAGTCTTCTTTTTCTTGTAATTTATCTTTAGTTTGTATAGTTTCTTCGGTAGTGGTAAGTTTTTTATTTTTATTTTTTATTAGCGCGGGAAAATGAAAGACCCGCCTGACCCGGGGGACTCCGTTCCCCCGGCAGGCAATTTCGTCACTATAGTATCGAACGAATCGGGCATGGATACCGATGGGTCGGCATCGGCTCGTAATTTAAAAAGAAGCCGTGTTCATATTTGTAAGCACTGCAATAAGCGTCGCCGTACCCGCAAAAACCATGGTACCGTGTCTTCGGGTTGCGGTTGCACGGATTCTACACCAGAACTTACTGCATCAGAACCTAACAGCTCATCAGCTACTATAATGGCTAACGAACCTATTAACAAAGTACCCGATATTCCTGCTCCATCCTCAGTTGTTCCTACTCAGATAGGTCGTAAAACTTATGATAAAACTGACAGCGCGCCTTTTGTCATTCATGTACAAAAAAACTTAATTTCACCAGATGATGGAACGACACTGCACCCAATCACATTTGGCAAGTTCCTTAAACACAATGCCTTCCAAAACATAGTTAATGGTAGCGTCAAAAAAATTGGGCGTAATAAAATTTCCCTTTCCTTTTCGACTTTCCTGGACGCAAATTCTTTTATTACCCATAATAGTCTAGAATCCTATAATTATAAAGCTTTTATACCTACTTTTAATGTTACCAGAATGGGTTTAGTACGTGGTGTTCCTGCAGATTGGTCTCCGGAGGATATTATTGATAACATAACAGTACCAATTGGTTGCGGTCCAATTTTAAAAATCAGACGCCTTAATTTTAAAACCATTGTTGATGGTTCTACCATTTGGAAACCATCCCAAACCATAGTTGTCACATTTGATGGTCAGGTTCTACCAAAAAGAATTTTTATGTGCTATAATGCATTACCTGTAGAATTATATATTTTCCCTACTGTACAATGTTTCAATTGCTGTCGTTTCGGTCACACAAAAATTCAGTGCAGGTCTAAACCTCGTTGTTATAAATGTGGCTTAGGCCACACTGGGGACAGTTGTGAAAGAGAAGAAGAAAGTGCATCTTGTTGCCTTTGCTCTGGATATCACTATGCTACTAATAAGTCTTGCCCAGAGTTTTCTAGACAAATATTAATAAAAACATACATGGCACAAAGCTCAGTATCCTATGCGGAAGCAGCAAAAGTTTATCCCCTTGTTACTAAATCGTATGCTGATGCACTTTCATCTTCTCCTTCCAAAAACTTTGCAGATACTCCATCCATCTCTTCTCCTAATAAAATACCTGTTTCAAGTAGCTATAAAAAGACAGTCTTTCTCAAACCACGTTCCCCTCCCAAATCTGTACAAGGTTATAATAAAGAGGCTCACAATGCCATTATAAAAGATTTCAACATTCCCCAACCATCAAATGGTTGTGCTTTTTCTAATAATCATAATAATGAAAAAAATGACACAATGTTTTCTATAAATGATTTTCTTTCTGCATTACACAATCTTCTTTCTCAATTTAACATTTCACCGTCCAACGCTGCCCCTTCTTTCAATGTATCTCAATCCATTCATAATGGACAACACATCCAAAATAATCCAGTGGAACTGCCGCAGTCTAGTAAACAAAAAGAGTGATGTTATACATCTTTTAAACAAATATGAGCCATTTGCCTTTGCCTTAGCAGAGACTTGGCTCAAATCTAACCATATTTTTAAAATTAATGGTTATTTAACCATTAGAGAGGATAGATCTGATGGGTATGGTGGAGTAGCTATACTTATCAAGAATACTATACCTTTCTCTGTCATTACATTACCTCCTCATAGTGAGGAAATTTCAATTGTAGCTATTAAAGTGCATAATACTTGTCTTGTTTCTATTTACATTCCTCACCCTTCTTCTTCTGTTCTTCAAGAGATTAATAGTCTCTTTTCATCTCTTCCAAAGCCATTCTTAATATTAGGGGACTTTAATTGCCATCATCAATCATGGGGTTGTTCAACTTCTAATTGTTATGGCGATGAATTATTAGATATATTGGACTTACATAACTTATGCATCTTGAACACAGGAGCTGTCACACGTCGTTCAGATCCCAATCAGAACCAAAGTGCAATTGACCTTTCTATCTGTTCTCCAAACTTAGCCTCTTCATTAACTTGGCAAACTCTATCCTCTACTTATGGTAGTGATCATTTTCCAATAGTTATTTCTTATCCTCTTTCCAAACCAAACGCACCATTAAGGAGATCAACATTAAAACATAAGCTACCTAATAGAAATAATAATGACTGGGTCAAATTTAGAAACATTGTTGACAGCAAGCTTTGCTCCTTGCCTGTTATTTCTGATGGCAATGAAAATAGTTGTGCGGAAGCTTTAGCGTTAATTTTAATTTCAGCAGCAGATGAAGTTTTTCCTGTAAAAAATAACAATATCAATACAATTCCCTCGCCTCCTTGGTGGGACTCTGAATGCACAGAAATGGTTCACAACCGTAAAGAGGCTGAATACAATTATAACCTCGATATGTCTGATAGTAATTTTGAAATCGTTACTAACATAATTAACAAAACTTATAAACTTTTTAAGAAGAAAAAATTTGAATCTTGGCGTAACTTTTGCACATCAATTTCACCGAATACTCACCCTACGATTGTCTGGCGCAATATTCGTAGATTTAGGTCCATTTATAAAAACCCTTCTCCTATTCCTGATTCTTTAGTCAACGAATTTTTAGATAAATTAGCTCCACCTTGGGTTCCTGAGGCTATTAACCTTAACCTGTCTCTTGTATCCAGTATCCAAGACACTCATACGACGTTAGATCTCCCATTCACTCTCACTGAATTAAAAGGTGTTATCCATAAAACTAAGGATTCTGCACCAGGCTTTGATGGCATCCCGTATTCCTTTTTCGCTAATTTAAATGATGCCGTCCTCAGTTACTATTTAGAGCTTATTAATTCTATTATGTACACAGGAAACATCCCTGATGAATGGAAACGTCAAATGGTGTTGCCATTCCTAAAACCAAATAAAACTCCGTCTGATGCTTCTTCATACCGTCCCATAGTTTTGTCTTCAATTCTGATGAAATTAGCGGAACACCTAATAAAAAATCGTCTTGAATGGTATGTTGAAAGTAAGGGTCTTTTGGCAGATTCACAATATGGCTTTAGAAAAGGTAAAAGTACTACTGACTGTTTAAGTATTTTAACATCCGATATTCGGCTATCCTTCTCTAATAACCATTCCACCGTTGCAGTTTTTCTTGATATTAATGCAGCTTATGATAATGTTGTATTATCAGTTTTACATAATAAATTAAAAGCCTTACAAGTTCCATTGAATTTGTCGAATTTCATTATTAAAATCCTGACTGAACGCTCTGTTATTATGATAATAGGAGATCATGAGGTATCTCATCTTGTATGGAGAGGTCTCCCGCAGGGTTCTGTGCTCAGTCCCCTCCTATACAATATTTACACTTTTGATTTAGACTCATCCTTAGATAATCATGTTAAGGTTCTTCAATATGCCGATGATTTAGTATTATATTCTTCAAGCCAATCTGTTGAACAAGCTAGCTATGCTATCAATTCTGCTTTATCTACTTTGGAGTCATGGTTACATCTGAATGGTTTGGATTTATCCACGTCTAAAAGCGCAGCTGTTTTGTTCACCCGGAAGAGAAATATTCCCTTAATAAACATCTTTTATAAGGAAATACCTATTCCAGTTAAAGATAATTTCAGATATCTAGGTATAATACTAGATTGTAAATTAAGTAGTGTTCCTCATTGTGATTATATTGTAAACAAATGTGAAAATCACCTAAATATGCTTAGATGCCTCTCTGGTGTGTGGTGGGGTGCACATCCATTTTCTTTGAAACTTATTTACAATGCAATCATCAGAAGCACCCTGGATTATGGATTGTTCGTTCTAGAACCTGGTAGTGTTATGGCTTTTAAAAAGTTGGATCACATCCAGTCTAAAGCATTACGCATTATTTCTGGAGCCATGAAGTCTAGTCCCATTAATGCACTCCAAGTTGAATGCGGTGAAGCTCCTTTATACCTTAGAAGACAATTCCTATCTGACAAATATTTGTTCCGGATTCTTCAGTTCTCAACTCATCCTCTCATTCCTAAACTGGACTCTTTAGTGTTGCAGATTGAATCTTCAGATTACTGGTCCCATAAACGTGCTCCTTGTTTAGTTGTAAGCTATAAAAAATTCCTTTCTCTTTCTTCTCCTATTCACCGTTCCAATAAACTTCCCCTATTTAGCAGTAGTTACGAGAGTTTACAATTCAGCCCCACCATTAAATACTGTGTAAGTAAATCAGGTCCCGATTGCAATTTAAGTTTTAATATTTTTTTGGCTGAACACATAGAGTACCATCACATATTTACGGATGCTGCCAAGCGTTCTCCGACGGGTTGTGTTGGAATAGGAACTTACCATTCTCAATACAACATCGTACAAAAAATAAAATTGCCTCCGGAGACTTCTGTTTTTACGGGGGAATGTTTTGGCATTTTAAAAGCTATTGAATATATTCGGGTTCTAAAGCTCAAGAAAACTATAATTTTCACTGATTCTAAAAGTGCTCTTCTAGCCATCAATAAATCCCCTTTCGAACACAAATCGCAGTGTCCTATAATCTATCTAATAAGGGAATTTGCGTTCAGAACCATTTCTGAAGGTAATACACTACAATTTGCGTGGATCCCGGCCCATGCTGGAATCCACGGCAATGAAGTGGCAGATACAATCGCTGGTGATGCGGTGCAGTGTGGGGACTTAGTTCCATATCAGAATTTTAGTATAGACCTTGTGATATTACCAAAGACTTTTCTACGGGACACCTGGAAGGTAGCCTGGGATATCGGAAGCAAATCAAAGGGCCGTTATTTTTCAACTATTCAACCCGACATTCTGGAAAAACCGTGGTTTGGCAGGGCAAAGTTTGGCAAGATGGAGACCTCCGTTCTTATACGGATGAGACTGGGTCATGTTTGCTCCCCAGCCCATCTTGCCAAACTTCATATCATCGACGACCCCATTTGCTCGTGTGGCACAGACGTAGGCGACTTAAATCATATTTTTTTCTCCTGTCCCTTATACGACCGTTCTTCTTTTCTTAGTAACCTCTTGTCCCTTCGTATTCATTTTCCTACCTCAATACTTTCCTTACTTTGTACAAATAGCTTTCCTGTATATAAATGTATAGTCTCATTCATTACCCTAAATAATATTAAGTTGTAAATATTCGTCATTGTAATTTGCTCATTATTCACTCCTTTGATTCCTCCTTTTTCCTTTTTTTTTTTTTTTTTTACTGATCCTATATCCGTCCTTTCCTAAATTCCGTTCTAATTAATAATATTTTTGTTTCCCTAACTTTGTCTCTTCAAACTAAAAAACATGACATTGGCTAATGCACAAACCGTGCGAAGCCAAAACAAAAAAAAAAAAAAAAAAAAAACATGTGAAACAAAAGTGATGCAGTTACTTCCAGAGTGCAACATACACATAATTTTTAATGTCATCAAAAATGTCATCATAGCTTTGGAATAGAAAACTTCAGCTAATTTATCGCAAAATAAATTCTCTTGTTTGTTGACTTATTAGATGTTGACAAGTTGACAACCAATTTTGACATCTCTCAAAGTGTCAAAAAAATTAAAAGTGCACAGATTCAATAGACAGCTTGTCAAGCGGCGTCGAATAAGATGTAGTAGTACAAGGATCTTTTAGAGCGTGACCAAAATCAGAAATAACGACGCCATCTTGTTTTATCCAAACAATTTCGAACAAAAGGTTTTACAATGGCTACCTATATAAATGTATATTATGTTCTCTTCAACACGTAGGCTATTCTCAAATGGGGACAAATGGAAATGTCAATATTCTAAATCTAAAATCACAACAATATTTATTTTATTTATTATTGTTTATTAAAAAAATATACTCAGAATAATCATCATATAAAAACTAAAACATTTACGTACTTAAAGGTACGGTGGCCAGCACATCAAGCTACACGAAACTGTCAAATTACACCAAACGATTTTAAACTTAAAATTTTGGAAGTTCAAAATCGAATGACAAAATCTGACAGTTTGTGGTAACTTGACGTGCTGGCGACTGTAGTTACTTATTAAATATTCATTAAAAAAAATAAAAACAGTACAGAAACTGAAAGCGAAATTAATAATTACTATTCATTAATTTGTGTACATTTAAAATAACAACTTGACAACTGCTATAGTCACATAAGTAATGTTTTTGATTTTTTATAAAATTATCCGGACATGTCCGGCTTACTGGCTCCCGATTCAAGTTTGTCCGGCCTTGTTATATGTCCGGAATTTTCGATTTAAATTAAAAATCTTATTTTTGAGACTATAAGAAAAAAGAAAGAAAACTTTCTATAATAAAGTAAAATATCTGGCTTTTTGACAGGACTTAAAATTTAATTTGGTAACCCTATTCTGAGGCCACTTAGCCCATAGCACGCAAATTGAGTTATTTTGTTTAAAACAGAAAGCACACTATTGTATCATGTATTTAGCTTATAACTTACACTGTTACGCTTAAATTAAAAATATTTACGATATGATTTATACGTAAAGCATAGCATACAAATGACTGATTAATTTTTGTCAACATGTCAAATTTAGACGAAAGACTAGGTTGTTTGAGATTTACCTCCTAACACTAATTAGCTCTTCAAAGTTAGGTTCAAGTTGACGTATTCTATCCAGCAACACATCGGCTAAGTTCGATGCCGGGTCAGTATCTGTAACAAAAAAAATACTTTTTTTAGGTTAGGTTAGACACATATGAACTTCTGTGACCCAAACATGGACGTGTAACGTAAATAATTGAATTTTGATTATGGGGGTCACTTAAGGAGGCAAATAAAAAAAAAGTTTTGCAACCTGTACCGTGTGACATATCAAATGAAAGGGCTTGTTGTAAGGATTTCAGATATATCTTTTTTTATATAATTTTTAAATAAATGTATAAATAAAATAGATGAAAATTGCCCCCCCCCCCCCCCTTTACTTACCATCATAGAAAACGAATTCGACCCTATCCCTGCATTCAGAGCTTCTAGAGAGGATGTCATTCAGCGTGGTGCAGAAGTCATGGCGCACTTCTTCCACATCCACATCAGCTAGGTCTGAAATAAGAGTGTTTTATTTGTTTGTAAGTATTTTTGTCATGGCCAAAACCAAAACAACGAAAAATACAGTAAAATGGCTACATGAATCTATTAAAATACCAACGAAAGTTAATTAGGATATAAATTGATATTTCATCCTACATGACACATCCTATATAAAATGTGAACACAACACAAACACAATGTGTAATAATCACTACATATTATAAAACAAAGTCCTCCGCCGCGTCTGTCTGTCTGTCTGTCTGTCTGTTCGCGATAAACTCAAATACTACTGCACCGATTCTCATGCTGTTTTCACCAATGGATAGCTTGGTTCTCTAGGAAGGTTTTAGTATATAATTTGTTTTGTTTTTGTATGCATTTTTGTATGAATTAACGATATTTGTTGGAGGTATCGGAAAAAAATAAGCCGTCTGGGAGCTTTCAACGAAAACGCTGTCTAAACCCTTTGAGATATAACAAAATAATGTATGGTGGAATTGTGTATCATAAAAAGGTCTTCAAAAAAGTCCGCGATGGCATATGTCTATCTCTTAAGGATAACATACTATATCCATTTTATTGACTTTTTGTAGGTATTTGTTTGCCGAATTTTACTCTTGGAAATACGATTACGATAACAATACGCTATAATATCAGTAGCTATTAGCCAAATTATGTTTGTAGATAAATAAGCTAGCTACTTACGTGTATTTCAAACAGTATACAAGAATATTTATCATAAAAACATTACTAAACACGGCGGCCTTATGATCAAAATTTGTGCATTCCAAAACTTTCGTTACTTTTTCACTGACATATTTATCACTTTTCGATAAACTAACACTCAATACGAAATCTACACTTATTTCTCAGTAATTCTGTATAAGATTCTTCTAAGATTAAACCGTTTTCTCATTGAATCCATTACTTTACGCACGTATAACCTTGATGAATGTTTACATTAAGCATCGCGTCACACCGCCACACGACCACAGAGTATAGACGTATTTTGTTTTCTTTTTTCGTTCGTTTAGTGGTGTTCCCGCTAAAATGTCAACCGGTCAATTATTAGTCGATTAATCGAATTCTACATCCAGATCGTGTTGCAAGTACAAAATAAATGTCTAATATTTCGTCCAATTGCGAACGTGACCCTGAGAAAAGTTAGTACTTACGTGAATTATTCTAAAATTATTATTTGTGTCGCAATTTTATTTCGTGTTGTATTTGGTACAATTGATTGCTTTAAGAATTTGAGTGAAATTTCGTATTTTGATTTTGTGTTTGTTATCTTTAGGTAAAGACTCATTCACGTTCAGAACATAAGTACTTTTACTATATTAAATCATTTGTTTCGGTTTCTATTCACATAGTGTTCATGAAGAAACCATAAAACCATAGTTATTATTGTGAAATGTTAAAAGTTTGATGTCAAGCTCGATAGATGGCGTTGACGTCGAAATATACCAGCTTAAATCAGTACACAATTGTGGTATTATTTTCAACCCTATTAGTGTGCACATTAGTTCGATAGTTCAACTCATTACCAGCTCGGTAATAAACACATAGTGAGTCACATTAAAATTAATATTAAGTTAGAATTTTGAGATATAGCCTGGGATATGGAGAGGGTAGTACATAGGGTACTTTTTTATGCGATAACCGACATCCACGCGGGCGAAGCCGCGGGCAAAAGCTAGTAACTAATAAGTGTGTCTTAAAAGGACTCTGATTCATACCTACAACTGATTAACTGCCCATAATTTTAAGCTCCCCAACTCGCCCCCCCATTCCCCTGCCTGCTCCCCAACTTTTGTCCAGCACTCCCACCTCTCTACTGACCTTCATAAAGCTCCTGATTCTTTATGACCTGGTACAAGGTGTGCAGGGGCGTGGCGCACTCAGCCACGAGCGACACGGGCAGGCCGTGCGGCCGGTAGATTCTGTACGCCGAGTTCTTGTAGCTGCGGCTCTTCACACCGGCGATGTCCTTCTCCACGTCATCCAGCGACTGGAACAGATCATCATCAGCAGCCTCACACGGAGTAGGCTCCTGGGAATTAAAGTTTTTTTCCTTCTAAATGAATTAAATCTTTTAGTGTAATTTTATGGTTGTGAGCTTTTCTCCAGAAATTGCAATGGCTGAGGATTTCTTGTCTCTAACTGTCCACACTGTCCTGACCAAGATAGTAATTTTAAATACATTAGACCTTTGTTTGAGATACTCTTAGAGAACGCTTTTTGGGAAACAAGGCGCAAACAGATATTTATATCCAAAATTGTTAAAATTGAGTGCAAATCCGTTGCCAAGGTATGGGCATGTGAATCATGTGATGTAGAGGTATGAGAATAGATAATACAATGTTGTAAGTTTGCGAGGACAGTTTGGCCTGTAAATGGCTATGAGAGTGGGGAGCACCAAAGAAAGGATGGATGGATTGTGCGAAAAACGATATGGGTAGAAAGGGGGGGCGACTACTGAGATGACAACTAATACAGATGCATGAAAGAAGTCGACATGCTGCAATGACACCAAGTATTGTGAGATGAGGGTAGGAGGATGACGTCGACTTAAACCCATAATTGTTAAGTACTAAGTTTTGACAGTGAGCGAGACATGAGTCTATTAGTTTTGTCAAGACGCGACGAACCTGTGAAAAATCACCGATTCTCACCGAGCAGGCTTCCAACTTCGGGAGGTCGTCTCTGTCTGTTTTATTGAACAGCTTAAGATCCGGGGGACTGTACAGCGACTTGGTGATGACGATGAACAGCTTCTTGACAGGCACCACGACGCCCTCGCGCGACTCAAACGCGTGTATGTTCTGCACGAAGCCCCCGAACTTGCCGCCGTCCGATGGTATCACGTTCATGAGATAACCCTCGTAAAAGTTGCAAGCCATCCCCACTCCGTAGCTTATGGGAGATTCGGGTTTGTCCATCTGAAAAGTCAAGAAGTAATGAGCCAAGAATTGCCTAATCAGATTTTTTTTTGGGACAAACGGATTTAGGAGTTCCCAAGACTTAAAAATGTTTATAGCATCAAGTGCTATTGTTTAAAAATACTTGAATTGCTGAAATGGATTGACCGGAAGTTTCAAATACTAGCGAACCACAAGAAAACAATCGAAAACATTGAAATAAACTTACAATTTCCGGATATTCCACGATCAAGTAAGCAATAAAAATCAAAGGAAAATCTTCAGCGTAACACCTCTGATTATTGCTTATTAGAATGACTATACATGCAAAGTTTATTATTTGAAGCCAGATGATATTTTTTTGCCGCTCAGATTTTACCCTGTATTGCATGTTATAACACATTGTACATAAAACTGTGGCTCCTTGTATTGATAAGATATAAACGATGTATCGCACTGAAAATGATGACAGTTTATGGATCTTAGTTGGGAAGAACTTTAATATAGGGGAGAGTGGTACAAAATGATCCCCCTAAGGGAAAATAGATAAAAAAAGTACATATACAATGAATTTTGTGAAATTGATAAGTTTTATGTAAGGCTAGTATATCAGCCTATAATTTAATAAGAGTAGAATACATTTCTATTGACGAGATCTAAAAACATATACATTTTTGTCAAGGCACAGTAAAGGATCGTTTTGTACACCAGGATGTCTAAAATGATCCCTGGGGTTGGGGTAATATGATCCCTGGGATCATTTAACCCCGCTGTTAAAGTTAGGTAAAACTAAAAATAAAATTTCAAGTAAAAGTGGTTTATTTTAGCAAAAATTGTAACCTTACAAGTACAAACACTTAGTAAAAAAACTAAACTATGTTTCTAATAATTAAATCTTTTTAATAACAGAAACGACCAGTCCAAATTCAGTCTTAAGTACAAAACAAAAACTTACTTTTATAAACTTAGTTATAGCTCTTCTAAAATTTAAAATCACAGTAAAAGTCTTATGAATTATGCTTTGGTGAGATCTAAGCATCTTATATTTGAATACAACTTTACCTTAATTTTACCATTGACATTAATTAAAAAGCTGCGTGCTACGTGCCATAATCGGCACGGAGAATTGCTTACTGGCAGTTTTATACGGCATGCCACGTTTCACAGCATCTAAAGCGTTGACCATCGAGTTTTCACTCCAATTTTGGCGCGTAGTTTTTCTGACGTAATTCCGCGGCATTGTTCCTGAAATAAAAGTTAATCAGATAAGTTACTAATCTAATTTCATATAAAAATACAATATGTATGATTTATAGTTGTTATTGTAATTAACTAAATTATTGTTAACCAGTTCAATAAAGACATTATAAAAATATTGCATTTTAAACCACAAACAATAAACATAACAATGTGGGTAAAATGATCCCTGGGATCATTTTGCCCTCCTACGAGAGGATCGTTTTACCCCAAATGCGTAACTCTATAAAAACATCAAATAATAATCTCATGGTATTCATTTACAACAACGATAATTGCTGATTATATTGTTAGTTAACATTGGAAACTAACATAAACACTCCTATTACATTATAATTACTTAAACTCAAACAACATCAGATTGAATTATTGCTTACCTTACATTAAACAACACTATTTTTATTTTTTGTCAAAAAAATCTTCCATAATGCTCACACCGCCATGACACTTTGACAGAATGCTAAAACCGTTGTGGCGAAGATTATTTTCACTTAAACAACTAGATGACGCTACTAATGTCGGTAAAACAGTAGATAATCGTTTTACCCCGAGGGATCGTTTTGTACCACACTCCCCTAAGGGTACATATATATGTATATATTTAAGGAAAAGGAAGGGGGTGAGGCGGAGGAGATGGAGATCCCTCCCCCGCATGCGGAAAGTTTAGGAAACGCAGTTTTTTTAAATGTTTTTTTTTAAATCTACCTTGAGGTCGTTTTGTTAAGTTTTTTTATATCATCTACTTAATTTATTGGGGGAGGGAAGAGACCCCCCCGTGCCACTCGACGTGATCGTAGCCGACGGAGCCCCGGTCGACAGGGCCCCGCTTGGCGGGGCTCCTACTTCTGCATAGTTTAAACAAAATAACAACGAAGGGGATGGCGGGGTCTGTTCGCTCGCTTCGCTCGCTCTCTCGACCCCGCCATCCCCTTCTAACCTAACCTGTCCGAGTCGGGGTGGCCCAAGTCCCGAGCTCGCTTCGCTCGCTCTTGTATCCAAAGTTACCGTCTAAAGCAAAAGAAACAAAAAATAAGGTTTGTAGACTTAACTATGCATTTCCTAAACTTCCCTCATGCGGGTATTCCCCTAAAAATATATAAGTACCCATAAACGATTCATAAAAAATGCTATATAACGCGAGTACAGACACACGTTATATGACAAAATTCTCTTATTAGCTGCCAATGCGTTTACGTTTTGTTTCACCTTTAGCAGATAATAAAAAAATTATGACTTTAGATTGACACAAAATCAAAATTTTCGTAGTTATTCACCCAAAAAAGTTCAAATCACTGTGAAATTATTAAACACAAATAAAATTACGAGAATAATATGAATTTTATTTTTTTTTTAAAGTGCGCGTCAACTTATTATTTGCAAAATCAAAATGCATAATTAAAAACTCCTTAAAATAGCAGCACCTGCTGTCAAAATTACGTCAAAAGCAATAAAATAGTGCAAAGTTGAGGATATATTATATCAAAGTTTGAAATTTCTTTATTTCCGAAAGTACTTATTTCCTAAACTTTAAACTTCGATTGACTTTTAACTGAGATTGCTCAAGATAATAAGAACTACACACGAAAAAAAAAAAGAGTTTACTGCAGGTCCCATACATAAAAGACGAGCCCTTATTTGAGGAGTGTCGACTCCAGATTATATCTCATTATGTACCTAAAATATTCATATATCATTCTTAATTCTTATTGGAGTTCTATATATTTTTACTCACCAAAATTAAATGGCCATTGATACTTATCCTCCAAGTCCAAATATAATGACCCTAAAACAAGTAATAAAGTTTATTTATGAGATACTGTTACTAAAGCAATATTTTTATTAATCTTACAACTAACAATATAGTAACTGTAGAAACTTCAGAGCAAAGATAATATTTTTAGATAGCATGTTTGGTTACCATAACCGAAGGCATGAATACAATGTCTTGTTTCTTCCCGCCAGACTCTTATTTTAGGTACCTATTTAGCGTTTTCAAACGTCTTTTATAATGCGCGCAGCAAAGGAGTGGAACTCTCTGCCTGCATCTGTTTCCGAACGCATACAACCCTAATCTATTCAAAGTGAGAGTGAACAGGCTTCTTCTGGGTAAGCTCACTCCATCGTAGACTTTGTCTCTGTCATCCAGACCTAGACTAAAGTCAAGAGCAAACTCATAGTAGAATAATAAAAAATAAAAAACCTATACACACAAGTCATAATACAGTCATAGTCAATGCATAGCACAGGTGCGAGTCCTATGTACTATAGAGCTACCATTGACCGGGTAATGTCTTTCATTGACTTGAATGTGCCCTGGCGGATGAGAGTATGTCATGCTCACTAAGATGTCTCGCTGATGGTGGCATGTGTGTTGGATCATTTAGCTCTCTTCAAAATGGTTGAGCTGAGTGGTGCTAATCCATGCGTCATGTTCGTTTATGGGCACCGTCAGTTGGTATATTGTTTAACAGGAATAGGTATGATGATGTCATAATCTACATACTTGTGAAACACATTAGTCATGTTACATCTTTATTTCGACAGAACACCATCTAACTTTGACTTTAATTAAATATGACCAACTAAATGCCAGTATCCATAGCAAGTGCCCAAGTATATGCAGCATCCAGTTTCATTTACAAAATGGCTAGTCTAGCAAACATTCTTTTCAATATAATGGGTAATATCATTAATAAGAATGAAAATTTTACATGATTTTAAAACTATTTAATTTAACTATGATTATTACCTCCTTTATTTATTATATAATAAAATATTTATTTAAAAAATAGTGGTATTCAGCTACCTCAGCTTGAAGTCTGGTAGCCAACCCAAAAGTAGTTGAACAAAAACAAAAATAACCATTTTAAATATTTTTCAAATTATCTGCATAGACATAGGCAGATAATTTGAAAAATATTTAAAATGGTTGTTTTTGTTTGATTGTTGGTTACTTGTGAATACATGAAGGAGGTCAATATAATGAGGATATAAAGTTGTAAGCAATCATGAATGGATCTTTGGTAACAAAAACTTACCAAAAGTAACACTCACAGCGAGTAACACATACATAATATAAATGAGGATTTGACCCATTTTTTCTTGTATCTGAAAGAACATAAAAATGAGCAAATAATCACAAGAATACATAGGAATATTTTTTTTAAATAAAATAATGTTAAAACTAACCTGTTTTCAATTATGTTAACATAAAGACAACCAGAAAATAAAAATGCTAAGATAAAGTTATCAGACCAAACTAAAACTTTATTTTTTGGAAACATTAAAGTCATGTTAACGCTATGAGTTACGGCGGCTAATCGTAAACAAAAACAACAAAACTACGTTTCCGATACATAGATGACTTTTTTTTTAATAAGTTTATTCATGACCATAGATACAAGTCTTTCAGTCGAATACATAGATGTGTTTTGACAAAGTGTAAACATAGATGACCATTGAGTCAATGGTCATCTATGTTTACACCTTGTTGTCAATGGCATTGACAGAACACTGAGAACAGTGAGAACCTCCCTTAATGACAGAACACTGAGAACTCTTTGTTGAGAACACTATTAGGTAGGTACCTAGTGCTACCTACATGACTCAGACGTACCTAATTAAAATCAAAATAAAAACAAATGACTGAAAGAAAGAAACTTTATTTCATTTACTTTGACAGCAATTTGTGATGGATTGGGTGGATCCAAGCTCTGTGATGGCAAATGTCAGATGATGGAATCACAGATAACTTTAGACTACTCAGAGGATGGAATGATATGATCCAAATAGGATGTGATGGTAATTTGCTGTAGGAGAGCACGATTTAAATCGATATTTCATAAAATATCAATATATTTTCGCGATATATCGCATCGATCCGATATTGTCGAATCATCTAGTATTGATATAAAAATCGATATAATTCATCCGATATATCATAATAAAAATATATTATATCGTGAGAAATTAAAAGCACATTCAATTCTTTTTTTATTGGGATCGTTCAAGCCTCGTGGCACCCTCATTTTAGGGGCTTTTCCATGTTAAATCTTATGGAGTGAAATCCCTTGTAACGGTCACCGTTAGCAAAAAAAGAGGCGATCCCTTAAATTCTTGCGATCGTAGATAGAGAAAACAATAGATCGCTGGTCATCTTCTATCTTACTTACACAAGAAAAAGAAAAATATATACAAGATACATGTAAAGAAAAGAGACAGAGCCTAACATTTTCTGTCCCTTATCGCGTGTCGCGTTTTTCAAGGACAGCACTTCAGTTGCTAAACAAAGTTTGACGTTTGATACGCGTTCCAAAAGTGGTTGCGACGAAATTTTAAGTTATTTAATTTGTTATTTCGAAAAATACTAACTATTTTGTGTTTTTTGTTGAGGATTAACTTTAGCTATTGCTGCAAAATGGTAAGGTGCAGTGTTTTTGGTTGCAAAAGCGATAGTGAGAAGAAAATTGCCGGATTGTCCTTTCATTCGTAAGTAGCTAAATATTTTAGTTTATTCGGTGAAAGACAGTGAAAGTTTTCAACTAATATGGTTTTTCAACTCTTAAAATAAATATACAGCTGTTTCAAGATAAAATGAGAGCTGAATTATGTTTTTATTATTTATTATTCTTCACATAACCTCCAAGCTCAGTGCTGCCTACTTTTTACTCGAATACTTCCCCATTTCAGGGGAAAATTGTACGCCAATAAAATAAATTACCTTCATCAATCATTTCAGATGAATGCTTTATTAGAGTGTATGTATAGCGCTGGCAGCAAATTTGTTCCACTTTTCACTGGACGTAATATTACATCTTAACCTTTTAGTATCTATTTATAGTTTAAAATATTGTATTTGTAGTAGGTATTAAAGTGTTAAAAACTTTCAGATTTCCCGCCAAACCAAAATCACGGGGATTATGAATGAAAGTGGAGATAAAATATTTTTTATGCTGTATCTCAGGTTTTCTTTAAATGTTCTTTTTCCGCAGGTGAAAGAACTCCTATCCTAATAAACTACTTTGACTTATACCCAAAGTCTCTAATTCAGATAATTTATGTAAACAAAGTAATGTCAAGAAATGTCACTGCCAAAATGACAGGACGGTGGTGCAAAGCATTTTATCAATTTTTTTTTCTGTAAATAATCATCTATAAAATTAAAATGAAATCATTTTTAGAACTATGCAAACAAAATACCATTGCCAAACAATGTTTTGTGCAGTTTGTCGGAGACACGGCATTATGATCGTCATACGTGCCGATTCCCTTGTTCACAAACTAAACTAAATTTAAGTTCAGTGCATCTTTTTCTTTCTATTTCATTAAGAAAAGGACAGAAGATAAATTTTAGTTAAGTCCTGTCAAATTAATCAGCGCCTGTCACTACTCCATACAAGTTTAGACGTGATTAAAAACTTGCCGGCTAAAATTACGTAAATTTATGTCAAGCGCTGATTAAATTTGACAGGACTAAACTAAAATTTATCTTCTGTCCTTTTCTTAATGAAATAGAAAGAAAAAGATGCACTGAACTTATATTTAGTTTAGTTTGTGAACAAGGGAATCAGCACCATAATCAGCCCTTTTAAGTCCACTGCTAGACGTAGGCCTCCCAAAATCGATTTCCACTCAAAACAGTTTTCACCCAAAATGTGGCAAGATATGCTACTTACGATATGAATCTATGAATGAGAGTTGTAATTATTAGTGTTGTTGAAGATGTAAAAAATTTGAAAATGTTTGGATCTCCTGCATTGTTACCAGTACCATAAAATATTTTATACCAGAAAATCTCCTTATTTTAATAACTTTGTTAAAAAATTTATAAAAATAATACGGTATGATTATTTTATAGTTATTATTTCGGGTAAAATTTTGTATCGTGCGGCACGCGTAGGGGGTGGGGGTTGGGGGGAGGAAAGGGGGGGTGCCCTCTTGCCCCCTGGTACTACTCCCATTAAAAGGTAATGCACCATTCCTGTAAAAAACCGATAAATGTAACCTAACCTCAAAACACTATAGTCGCTTAAAAAGGCGTAGTAGGGTTAAAATTTGGGTTGGAGGAGGGACGGGGGAGGTGCCCCTCTGCCCTGACACTACTTCCATGCTTGAGAAAAACTAATAAATGTAACCTAACCTCAAAACATAGTCGAATAAAAAGCGCTCAATGTGGCGCAGTCGAGGAAAGGGCATTCGACGGAGCCCCGCTTGGCGGGGCTCCTACTGCTGAGTGGTTAAAAAAAAAATAACCACGAAGGGTATGGCGGGGTCTATTCGCTCGCTTCGCTCGCTCATTCGACCCCGCCATACCCTTCTAACCTAATCTATCCGAGTCGGGATGCCCCAAGTCCTGAGCTCGCTTCGCTCGCTCTTGCATCCAAATTATCCTAGTCGCATTCTCAGCTTCTAGTAACGGAAAGAGGGAAAGCCAAAGTCGTCGACTACAGTCACAAGAAAAACACAACGAAACACAGAGCTTATTCACACAACTCGAGGAGAAACGGAATGAACATGAACAATGACAGTGACACAATAACATAATATCCACAATATCTTATTTTTACGTTCCATTTTGACAATTTTTCACGTCATTTTGCACCATAGACAATATGTGGAACAGATTTAGTTGTCAATCACCCATTTTAACGTTCCGTTTTCGCTATAAAACTGATTTGAGGTTAGAAAAATGTTTCATTAATTTCTCGAAAAATATGCATTACCTTGTAATAAGAGTGATAGCGTTATAATCGGGGACCCAAACCCTACTAGCTTTAACCCTTCTTAACCCCCTCTGCGTGCCACACGATACTAAAGCCAACCCATTATTTCTTAAAATCAGTACTTAAAAGAAAATGGCACCTTTTTTTTTCGCCATTTTATATGAATAACCATTACGAAGATATTTTTTTTGATATGTTATCCCTTTTGTTTACATAAATGATCTGAATTTCAGACTTTGGGTATAGATGTTTTGTTTCTATTTATAAACCCTGTGCGTTTGTACAAAGTAGATAATAGAGATTGAAAAACATCTGAACATTGAAGAACATTCGGGGTAAAATCACTTTAAAGTGGGTAACCCTAAAGTTGCAAGTACCTTGATTTTCTGTCCCGTAGATAGAGAAAACAATAGATCGCTGGTCATCTTCTATCTTACTTACACAAGAAAAAGAAAAATATATACAAGATGCTTCTAAAGAAAAGAGACAGAGCCTAACATTTTCTGTCCCTTAACGCGTGTCGCGTTTTTCAAGGACAGCACTTCAGTTGCTAAACAAAGTTTGACGTTTGATACGCGTTCGAAAAGTGGTTGCGACGAAATTTTAAGTTATTTAATTTGTTATTTCGAAAAATACTAATTATTTTGTGTTTTTGTTGAGGATCGACTTTAGCTATTGCTGCAAAATGGCAAGGTGCAGTGTTTTTGGTTGCAAAAGCGATAGTGAGAAGAAAATTGCCGGATTGTCCTTTCATTCGTAAGTAGCTAAATATTTTAGTTTATTCGGTGAAAGACAGTGAAAGTTTTCAACTAATATGGTTTTTCAACTCTTAAAATAAATATACAGCTGTTTCAAGATAAAATGAGAGCTGAATTATGTTTTTATTATTTATTATTCTTCACATAACCTCCAAGCTCAGTGCTGCCTACTTTTTACTCGAATACTTCCCCATTTCAGGGGAAAATTGTACGCCAATAAAATAAATTACCTTCGTCAATCATTTCAGATGAATGCTTTATTAGAGTGTATGTATAGCGCTGGCAGCAAATTTGTTCCACTTTTCACTGGACGTAATATTACATCTTAACCTTTTAGTATCTATTTATTGTTTAAAATATTGTATTTGTAGTAGGTATTAAAGTGTTAAAAACTTTCAGATTTCCCGCCAAACCAAAATCAAGGGGATTATGAATGAAAGTGGAGATAAAATATTTTTTATGCTGTATCTCAGGTTTTCTTTAAATGTTCATTTTCCCGCAGGTGAAAGAACTCCTATCCTAATAAACTATTTTGACTTATACCCAAAGTCTCTAATTCAGATAATTTATGTAAACAAAGTAATGTCAAGAAATGTCACTGCCAAAATGACAGGACGGTGGTGCAAAGCATTTTATCTTGTTTTTTTTTTGTAAATAATCATTTAAAAAATTAAAATAAAATAATTTTTAGAACTATGCAAACAAAATACCATTGCCAAACAATGTTTTGTGTAGTTTGTCGGAGACACGGCATTATGATCGGCATACGTGCCGATTCCCTTGTTCACAAACTAAACTAAATTTAAGTTCAGTGCATCTTTTTCTTTCTATTTCATTAAGAAAAGGACAGAAAATAAATTTTAGTTAAGTCCTGTCAAATTAATCAGCGCCTGTCACTACTCCATACAAGTTTAGACGTGATTAAAAACTTGCCGGCTAAAATTACGTAGATTTACGTCAAGCGCTGATTAATTTGACAGGACTAAACTAAAATTTTTCTTCTGTCCTTTTCTTAATGAAATAGAAAGAAAAAGATGCACTGAACTTAAATTTAGTTTAGTTTGTGAACAAGGGAATCAGCACCATAATCAGCCCTTTTAAGTCCACTGCTAGACGTAGGCCTCCCAAAATCGATTTCCACTCAAAACAGTTTTCACCCAAAATGTGGCAAGGTATGCTACTTACGATATGAATCTATGAATAAGAGTTGTAATTAATTATGAGTGTTGATGAAGATGTAAAAATTTGAAAATGTTTGGATCTCCTGCATTGTTACCAGTACCATAAAATATTTTATACCAGAAAATCTCCTTTTTTTAATAACTTTGTTAAAAAATTTATAAAAATAATACGGTATGATTATTTTATAGTTATTATTTCTTAAAATCAGTACTTAAAAGAAAATGGCACCTTTTTTTTTCGCCATTTTATATGAATAACCATTACGAAGATATTTTTTTTGATATGTTATCCCTTTTGTTTACATAAATGATCTGAATTTCAGACTTTGGGTATAGATGTTTTGTTTCTATTTATAAACCCTGTGCGTTTGTACAAAGTAACTAATAGAGATTGAAAAACATCTGAACATTGAAGAACATTCGGGGTAAAATCACTTTAAAGTGGGTAACCCTAAAGTTGCAAGTACCTTGATTTTCTGTCCCTTACAGCGACACGCCAAGCAGTGGTCTATTGTTTTCTAAGTCTATGTTCTGTCCCTTACAGCGACACGCCAAGCAGTGGTCTATAGTTCTCTAAGTCTGTGCTTGCGATAATTCACGGTAGCGTTCAGAAACATCACCGCGTTTTTTAAGGGTTCATATGTTGCGTTCGGAAATTCACGTTTAAATAAATCTTTCCGAGTAAAATGCTAAATAATATGCTATATGCTAAATTGAATTTTTGCATGCCAAATGAATAGGGAAAATGCTAAATTCCATTTTTTTAAAGGTCTACTGACTGTGACACTGTCAACTTGTCACAGTCAGTATCGTTGTTACTGTCAGGTACTCAGGTCGGTGTCACTTAGGCTACATTCCGAGATAAGCCGTAATAGCTCATAGCACTCACATCAATAATATAATTTACGTTCCGATTTAGAATATCACGATTATGACAGCTGAGAACTGTTTGACAGTCGCTCACGGTGATAATAATAAAGGATATGGTCGGCGATATTGCAAGATGGCGCATGTCATGACGTCATCTATGACGATTCACGATCACGGGACATCGATATCGCGCTCACGCCATCGCCAGCGCCAATTCGGTACGCGTATAAACACGCTCAAATCGACTACAGTATACGGAATGCAGCCTTTGTCACTGTCAGATAGATACTGTGATCTGTCACAAACCGTCAACAAAATAATTGTACTAGGAAAGATTTAATTATTAAAATGGTTGTTTGTAAATTTTTCCAGGCTGGATATTGTCGTTATGGAAAGAACTGTAGGTTTGAACATGTCTACGGATCGAAGTATACCTATCACGGTGAGTTTTACAACTTTCGTACCTGTTTCACTTTCGAGTTTCGGGCTTGCAACCATTGACTTATAAATTACTAGCTGACCCGACAGACTTCGTTCTGTCAAAAAAATGTTAAGGGTGGACAACCCTTATCACTAAGGGGTATGAAAAATAGATGTTGGCCGATTCTCAGACCTACTCAATATGTTCACAAAATTTCATGAGAATCGGTCAAGCCGTTTCGGAGGAGTACGGGAACGAACATTGTGACACGAGAATTTTATATATAAGACTAGCGTAAGGACCTGGCTAACCCCGCGATTACATGGCACCAATGCGCTGGCCCTAAAAATTACGGTTTGGGCCAACAACGCGACTCAGTTGACAGTGGTCGGTGCGAGGGAGTGATAGTGTATTTGCCTGTCATAAAAATGCCTAGTTGCATGGTAAAAGGCTGCAAAAATTATGATACAAAGATTAAAAAGGAACATGGGATATCGTATCATCGGTGCATAACATATTATTTTTGTTGCAATTAAATTATTAAATAAACACATTTTTAAAGCGATAATATTATTTTACAATGGCATCCATTTGCCCATTGGCCATACAATGGCTCCTCGAAATGAAGGAAGAAACATTGTACGGATGTCATTTTTTTAAATTGTTTTATTTTTGAACTTAGTGTAAGTCATTTTGAATTTTGGTGGGTACCAAATTAGGAGAAGACATATAAACGATGTTTGTACATTATGCGACAGCGAATAACAATTTTTTTTTTTATATTACAGATTTTCAAATGATTCAACGCTTAAGAGATTTTTGACAGTCGCATTATTAGGGAACAACAAAAGGAGCCTTATTTCAAACACTATAAAAATACAAGAGTATGTTCTGCTCATTGTTGCCACATAGATGATGATGATATTTTCTTCATAAGCTGATAGAATTCACAAATAGAGGGAGGACTTTGTTTTCCTTCTCCTGACTTGCTTGAGTAATGCCTATTAGAAAAATATAAGACTTAATTTTATGGCAAAAAGTGACTATAATAATATTATGTTCCTAATCACAAAAACTAGCAAATTTTGTAGTAAAGACCATCATATAGGTACACATGTACAAGGTTACGTCGTCGACCTATGCAACGATGCACTCACGTAGTTCGTATGAATTATGACAGATGGCGATACTTTGGCTTGTATACAGAAGGTGTATGTAAAATGTTCAGATGGGCCTATCCTTCCTTTTGAAATCATTGCTTGCAACTAAGTAGCTAACAGGTTATACTTATCGGTAGTCCCTTTAGGCAAAGTGGTTAGTTATCATTTAATTCTGATCTACATAATAAGATTTATGTGTTTCAGCAAACCCACAAATGCCAACAACACAGCCAGCACCAGTACCAACACAGCCTGCCGGCGTCACGGATGAGCAGCTAGTTAAGCAAGTGCAGTCAGACGTGCAAGCAGCCCTCCGAGGAGGACAGTGGATCCTCTCATGCTACTCTCCATTTAAAGAAAAACCAATTTTTCCAGGAATAACTGACTTGTCACCAGAGGAAGCCAGACTGTTCATATATGAGGCGAAAAACACTAATAATATTGAACAAGCTGTAAGTACAAGTTAAAAAAAAAAACATAATTATACATTTTAATGGAATTATTTTGAATATTCAAAAGTGTTTTAATCAAATAAATGTCACTTTCAGGTAGTATACATAAACAATATGTTTAAAGAAACAAGACTAAAATATGAACAACTTCTACAACCAAATGTGAACATAATCAAAGTGTTAAGAAGCCTCTACAAAGGGGAGTTAGTTTCCTCACCATTCTCAAATGAGTCACAGACTGGGTTCAGCAATTCCGACAATGCAGCAGCTTCCATATTCCATAGTGCTGTCCAAACTGCTCCAGTATTGAGTCAGAATGGTAATAATGCTCAATCAATATTTAGTCACGCACAAAATAGCATTTTCAATCCTCAAGCTGCAGATCCAGCTAAGCAACTGTTTGCGCAAGCCAATGATCCTGCAAAACAATTGTTTGCCCAAGCTAATGATCCAAATGCATTTGGTCAAAGTCAATCTCAAAATATATTTGCACAACAGATCCAAACTACTGATGCTAAATCAATCTTTGCTTCAGCAGCTCAGAATAATTATAACCAAACCAACCCATCTGACATATTTGCTACTGCAAACCAAAACATTTTTGCTAGGGAGCCAAGTCAAAATCCTTCCCCATTTGGTCAAGGCAACATTTTCCAGTCTGCTCAGAATCCTTCATCTGTTTTTGCACAAGTGAATACCAAACCACATACAGAAGATGATCCAAGTGTGTACAGCAAGCTGGAAGAGTTGAGTGACATAGACTTGGAGTCTTTCAAAAGCGATAGTTTTAAACTAGGTTACATTCCTGAACTTCCACCCCCTCATGAGTTGTGTTCTGCTCAATCAAGAACACAGTTGTTTTGAATATCTAAAAATTCGGAAAATGTATCAAAATAAGTTGTTATGTTTATTATTTTTAGGTGTATTCCCACCCTATGTTATATTAACTTATTATGACTCGTCAATTTTGATCACAAAGTTTATATCACTTTATAGCCAAAACGTTAGGGTGTAAGGCAGGAATATATTTTCTCGCGGAATGCACATAAATGTGTAATTATTAAATTCCCTTTAAAATTATACAACTCTAAGAATAACCTTAAATTATCAGAAAATTATAATTATTTTTATGAGAAGTATGCACACTGCACACTTACAATAGAATAAAATGAAATTGAACTGACTATTTCAACACAAGCAGTTTAAAGAAAACTTGGTTTGTATCTTTCTATGTGATATTTATTTTTAATAAATTAAAATGCAGAGTTAAATAGATGGTCTTTTTATTATCTTAAAAAATATTATCTATACGACTGTTCTGGCGTGTTTGAACATTTACGTCCTTAATTTATTTTATTAATTTTTATATTTATTAATAAACACGGAATAAAGTTATGCTAGGTATAAGCGTCAAAAAATGTATGGTTATACCGAAGTTATTCCTAGCATAACTTTATTCCGTGTTTATTTGTAAGGCCCTTAGGGGTTAGGTACACAGTACCTTGTTTTGAAGAAGTGGCACTGATATCAAGCTTCTGCTAGAACTCGGCAGCACTTCCCACTTGTTGACTTAACACATTGCATTCAGTGGACTGAAAGACAACTAGCGAGATAAAAAAAAACATAGGTATGTTATGTTGTCTCTAAATGTAGAAGATTCCATAATCATCTCACACCTACATACAATCCATACTAATATTATAAAATATGTGAAAGTAACCCTGTCTGAAAACGTAACAGACAGACGGACGTCTGTCTGTTACGTTTTCATGCCTAAACTGCTGAACCGATCGTCATGAAATTTGGCAGAGATATAGAGCCTGGGATATGGAAAAGGACATAGGCTACTTTTCTACGCGATAACCGACATCCACGCGGGCAAAAGCTATATAGTCTACTATAATTAAATTATATACCAGTGTCAGTAACATTTGTAACAATAGGCAAACGATTCACAGTCGCTTCACAGTCTTAACTATCGATTTCGCCGAGGTAGAGTTGTTTGTCGCTGGAGGCGGAGAGCACGATGGGCTCCGTGCGGTGGAAGTCCACGTCGTTGACGGAGCCGTTGTGCCCCGGCAGCTTGTACAGTACGCGGCGCGACGTCGTGTCCCACACGTACAGGAAGCGGTCCGACGATCCTGCTGCCACCTACATTTATTCTTATTATTATTTATTTATTCAAACAACTTAAATGCCATAAACGCACGTTGCCCTAATGCGATAGTTAAGCCTACATATAAAAACAAGGATAAGAACTAGAGATAAAAACATGAATCAACAAACACGATCTAGAGGAATGTGGCCGTTTTTCTTTAGATCGAATTTTGTTGTTTCGTATCTCATTATGAAACTATATAAAAGGTATTAGAAAATTCTAGACACTTACCGAGGCCACTAATTGAGCCGTTTTTCATAATTCCTTCTCAGTCACGAGATACTATTTTTATAAAGGAGTGGCGCTAGTGGATCACTGAGCGCCCTCTTAAAATAAAATCTGGATCCAGAGCAGGCAAAAAATATTTAAAAAATCATACCTTAGCTCCATCATGTGACCATGAGCACCGTAGCAAATTCTTCTCAAAGTTATGTTGATGGCCAGACATGAGCTTGACGCATCGTTCCGACGGCGCGAACGGGCGCACGTCCCATATGCGAAGAGTGTTATCCATTGAGTTTGAGAGGAGGTATGATCCGTCGTAGGATAACGCCATGCCTGGAAAGTACAGAGGTCATTGAAATTGTTGATAGGGTCTAAATAAAGGCTCGCGCAGACTGGCGTGATATCGCGGGCGCAAAAGGCAGCGCGACCCTTGTCGCGCCCGCGATATCTCGAGCCTTACGAGCGTATACATCGGTCCACTAGCGCCACTCCTTTAAATAAATATTATCTCGTGACTGAGAAGGAAAAATGAAAAACGGCTCAACAGCGACCTCGCTAAGTGTGTCTAGAATGTTCTAATAGCTTTTATTAAGTTTCATATTGAGACACGAAGCATCAAAATACGATCTAGAGGAATGTGGCCTTTTTTCTTCAGAATGAATTTTGTTGCTTCGTCAAGTCAAACAAACTATCTAATTTTCTCATTCGATTTTGAACTTAACCATCAACATTTTAAGGTTATAAATTGTTTGGAGAAATTTGACAGTTTCGTATACCTAACCTGATGTGCTGGCGACTGTCATCAAAGAACCTGAACATTAAATACAAAGGTGAAACTATAAAAGTAAAGATCACCAAATTTTTTGGCATACATTTGAGTCTGGACTGAACTGGAAAATACAGGTTGACCATGTTTGCACAAAACTAAATCAGTTTTCATATGCCGTCTAAATGTTAAGAAAAGTTACAAATGAGAGTACTTTACTACGTGTTTACCATGCATATCCATACCGAAATATGGTATCCTATTCTGGGGTCATTCAACGAACAGAGTGTGTGCTCTAAAAGCACAAAAAAGTGCAATAGAAGCATATGCCGACTTAGACAGATTGATACATCGATGGCCCCACCGAATAAACGTGCAATGCTTCTTACACGATTTTTTTTTTTACATTTTTCGTTTCTTTTGCCTATCCTGCACCCACTTAATTTTTTTTTGAATTTCAGACTCAAAACTTGAAATTCTTTATAATAGGGAAATAATTAATTTAAAAATTATAGGAATAATAGTTTATGTTATAATTACATGTTTTTTGAGTCGCCAAGAAAGGAAATTACAAGTCTATAGCTTATTTGTTTACCAATAATTCGATTATACATTATTTATACCTATTTACAATTACAATGAAATGAGCGTTATTGAAGTTTAAACGTTTTTATTTTTTGCTGAAAAGTTGTCATTTTTCTCTTATACGTTTATTTGGTGGGGCCATCGACATGTAGATCAGTTTTCAAAAGGTTGAAAATCTTAACCCTACCTTCATTATACATATTTGAAGTGGCAATGATGATAAAACGCGATATGGATAAGTATGAAACACTGAGAAGTGCGAGACACAAAACTGAACTTAAAGCCATTAAATATTTAATGCCTTTAAGTTCAGTTTTTAATGTTACTGTTCTACATAGAACAGTAAAATTTAAATCAAGTGCATTTGGTATTGGAGGTAAAACTTATAACAAACTCCCAAACTGTATTAAGAATATCTCATCATCAAATGTTTTAACATTAAAGCTAAAAGAATTTCTCATATTGTATTCAATTAACGAATTTCTCAATGACTGAATTATTGACTAAAATTGTTTTCGACTTATTTAATGAAATGACCGTAATAATCATGTCTAATAATGAATGTAAGATGAGGTTGACGAAAAATTGATATGTTATACTTATTTTTACTTATTTAAACGTAAATTGTATGACTGTAGTATAGTTTTGTATAATAATTAATGTAAAATGAGGTTGACTAAAACAACCAATGCAATGGATAATAACCACCAAATATTAAGAGAATAATTGAATTATTACTATTCGTTAACATAGCCAATAATATTGACATCAATATAAATACTGTACACCCCATGGATGGGTGTTACAGTGATGCAAAAATGCTAATTGTAAGAACTGTCTTTTCACCTGTGACAAACAATAAATAAATTAATATGAATACAATACCATCGGGGCAATTTAGATTTTCACTGTCCTTATAAAAACTAGGGAATCACAATGTATTAGTGTAGTAATATTTCTTTATCTTATACCTGTTATACTATCCGTATGCCCCTTAATTTTGTATGATATCTGATTATTCCTTATGTCCCACACTTTAACAACATTGTCAATGCCTCCTGAGATGATCTTCTCTGCGGTATCATTGAACAGGACTGATGTGACGGGGTACCCACTATCGAAGGATGCTATGGGGTTGCGTTTTCTTGCATCCCATAGCTTTATTGTGTTGTCATCTGATGCAGATACTAGTAATTCAGGACCTCTTCTTGCACCTGTAAATTAACAATTCAGTATATTAGTATGATTTTGTTAGTGTGGAAAGAAAAATTGCCACCTGGGCCTGCTATTGATCTCGAGCTTGTTCTTTATAAATATTCACTAAAAGTTAAAAGGGGTATCTTCTTCTTATTCTTAGCATGTAGATGGCAAGAATATGTAATTTTTTTTTGTTTGGACCATAATTCAGCAACACTAATACTGTTTGCTGACGCAGCCATTAAGTCCTCACGTGTCCAGGTGACACCTAAAGAGATATCTTAAGAGTACCTATATAATAATGTTGTACTGATGATGTTGAGTTTTGAATAAACAGTTTATTATGATAATAAAAAACATGCACACCTGAGACAGAATTAACGAAACTAGCATGTCCTTTGAGTTTCTTGATCCTGGTACCTGTGGGTACATCCCACACAGCCACTGAGTTGTCGGTAGCACATGAGTACAGATGGGCACCATCCGGAGAGAAGCACAGCTCCATCACAGCACCCGTGTGGCCTTTCATCACCATCACATTCTCACATTGACCGTAGACATTCCATAAGACTAAAAACAAAAAGAACAATATTGTTGCAGGATGGATTTCTTATTAATGATTTGTTTGTGTGTTACAAATATTACTAACTCATTTACAACTTCTAATACTTGTATAATAAAAGCTAATTTAGATAGATGATCATTAACTATGAGAAGACTTACATATTTGTCGGTCGAAACCTCCCGATGCCAAGTGTTTGCCTTCAGGGTGGAACTTAGACGTAAAGACCTCACCCTGATGGCCTTCCAATAACATTATAGGTGCATACAAGCTGGAAGTACGAGGCACCTGGAAAATTTACTTGTATAGTTTTTTTTTCGCATTCTTCAGGGAAATTTAATCAGAAAACTGGGAACAACTTACGGATGAAGTGACCACTGCTTTCTCTCGAGTACCAACTACGGAGATCTCAGTGCGTGTGCGTTTTGATGGAACTACGGACAAATCGTCCGCTTTACGTTTTCCTTCTATTTCAGGCATTTTTGTAAAGTTTTATTTCAAATTTAATTTCTAACCTACAATGTTATTGTTGTGTCGCTAGTCTATGGTATAGATGGTATAATTTTTTTCTATCCCTGTAGTTTATGGTTTAAAGACCATGCAATTAGTATCTACTCTTGATTTTTATTTAGACCATTACCTATTTAATAGGGCGGATTTTTAAGTCATTATATGTTGCAGTTTAATAAGTTAGTTATGTATACCCAAAGTCTCAAATTCAGATAATTTATGTAAACAAAGGGGATAACATAACAATAAAAATATCTTTGTAATGGTAATTCACATAAAATGGCGAAAAAAAGAAGTTTAATTTTCTTTTAAGTACTGATTTTAAGAAATAATATTAAAAAAATAATCATATCGATTTTTTTTTTTTTTTATAAATTTTTGGTTTAAACAAAGTTATTAAAAAAAGGTGATTTTCTGGTATAAAATATTTTATGATACTGGTAACAATGCAGGAGATACAAATATTTTCAAATTTTTTACATCTTCAACAACACTAATATTACAACTCTCATTCATAGATTCATATTGTAAGTAGCATATCTTGCCACATTTTGGATGAAAACGGCTGTAAATTGTTTCGAGTGGAAATCGATTTTTGGAGGCCTACGTTCTGCACTGGACTTATAAGGGCTGATTATGACGATCATATACCGCGTCTTCGACATACTAAACAAAACGTTGTTTGGCAACGGTATTTTGTTTGCATATTTCTTTAATTAATTCACTATAATTTTAGCGATGTCTACAAAAAAAATATGATAAAATGTTTTGCACCCCTGTCCTGTCATTTTGGCAGTGACATTACTTGACATTACTTTGTTTACATAAATTAACTGAATTAGAGACTTTGGGTATAATAATATATTTTTTTTAAAGATTTGCATCGGTCCTTGATAAGTATGCCAAAATTTCGAGTTAATCCGCCGTTTTGAAGGGGCTCAAAATCATGTTCAAAGTTTCCGTTACATAGGCAATACGTTACATATCAGTTCAGACTGCTTCAAAAGTGAGCTTGTTGTTGTTGTTGTGAACTTTCTTCGTTGCAGTAGGGTTTTGTACTCATGCTTGTACTGGCAACATTGTTCACATATGTTTTTGACAATGACAGTGCTTTTGATTTGGGAAAAGGAAAAGTGGAAGGAAAAGTAAACTTGCTATTTACATAATTTAAACAGAAGTTATGACATAAACTGGAACACATACGCCAATTCACGCCATGCAGAAGCTGGAACTAACGCTAGCTATAATAAAACCACATGCGGTATCGAACCCGGTAGTGCGATCTTTCATCAGAAATATTTTGAAGAATAAGTTCATTATTGTGAAAACGAAAAGAGTTACTTTGGACTCGGATACGGCTTGTAGATTTTATAAGGAACATGTAGGCAAATTCTTCTATAACCGCCTTACTACCTTTATGACTAGGTGAGTATTCTCAGTTACAATAAAAAAGAAACAAGCAAAATATTATGGAACCTAACTGCTTCATTGGTCTGGCAAGCGCGACTGTTGCATATGTTCATAGTGTGATTCCCGGGGTGAGCTAAGATTTAATATTTATATACTAGAAAACAGCCACACGGGTTGATCGATCAGGTTAAATACGCTTGCCGCGGTTGGTCCGTGGATGGTGCATGTTTACATACCGTGACCCCTCCGTGCCTCGGAAAGCACGTTTAGCCATTGGCCCTGGCTGTCATTCGTGGATCTTTGACGGTCGTTACGGGCCGTCAGAAGGCCGAAAGTCTGACAACCAGTCTTACCATTGGGTACCGTTACTTACCCAGTTACTGGGTTGTGGAGGTCATATAGGCAATCGCTCCATGTATAATACTGATAATCACCTGCAACCGGTTAGACTGGAAGCTGACCCCAACATAGTTGGGAAAAGGCTAGGCAGAAGATGATACTAGAAATTTCTCAGCCTGGAGACTGAACTTGTGCACATGTCATTGTAGTGCATGGGTCACCTCACCTGTTATAATATGGAAAAATGTGGATGTACACCTCTGCTTACCTCTTAGGGCATACATGTGTGAATGACTTTAACAATTTAAGTTAATACATAGTTAGCCTTACATAGGTAAGCCAGTACCAGTACCATTATTCCCCCTTACATTTTTGACATCATTTATTTCAGTGGTTGCATAGACCTGCATGTCCTGGGTCACATCAATGCCATTCAACTGTGGAGACAGCTCCTAGGACCTACCAGTGTGTACAAGGGCCAGTTCCAGGACCCATACTGTTTGAGGGGCATGTTTGGAATATCAGACACTAGAAATGTAGCACATGGATCAGGTAAAGTTAAATTTACAATTTTTATGACTTCAAAATATATTTTTTATTATGGCAATGCCCAAGGGCTGTCTACATCCAACACCTCACATTAAGGCTGACGATGAATATTTTCCATAGTGAAGAAATGCAAAATACTTATGCAATTTATTAATTAATTATCAACCATGTCAGCTCTGGCAATAATTTATTTGTTTTTCTGTTGTCTGTCATCTTTAGTAATTGCTATGCAACCTAGAATACAGCTGACTAATGTGACATAAAGAACTTTCTGCTATTTCAGATTCTCAAGAGTCAGCTGAAAAGGAGATAAAGTTCTTTTTCCCTGAGTTCTCTTTCTACCACTGGCGCATAGATGACGAGGAATGGTTCAGAAAGGGCCCAATCGTGTTCAATGACCACTTCTTCCAACATGTTAAGAAACTTCATTAACTTAGAAAATATTGTATTGATGTTTAAATTCATGGATATAGATAAAAGTAGGTCATATCTTGTGGTATTGTATGGGAACTGAGCATGCAGCATCATTTGGAATATTCCCAGTCGCCCCCACATGGATTGCCACCAGGTGGCGACTGGGAAGTTATTGCCCCCACTTTAAATCGCTGTACACTGCAGTGTGGATCACCAACCCAGTGGCAAATGGGAATTTTATTCCCGATTGCTAGGGGGGCGATCCATGTGGGGGCAGGGGGCGACTGGGAAAATTCGCATCATTTATGATGGTAAAGCTAGATACAAATAGAGCATTCCTGATGGTTTCAATATAGTAGGTATTGTTAAAAACGTCACATGCAGTCAGAAACAGTGTGTTATCCTTTTTCTTTATATCCACTCTAATGTCAAGCTCATGTTATGCATGCAGCGTGCTCATGTTTAAACATCGTAATTTAGATAGACCAAAGAGTTATGGCATGGTATCGTTAATTTATCTGGTAGGTTTGGTTTGCTATGTAGCCTTTTCGTACATTGAAACAGACCCTTAGGCCCGTTGTACACCGGCGGCGGCGATCTCTCGCGTCCGCTCCTGGTCCAGGCCATGGTCCGGAGCGCGAGTGCATGGGAGGCAGTCACCTCCTGCGAGCAGTAATGATCGCAAGGAGGAGGCGGAACGCGTGAGGGAGAGGCATTCTGTGTGCCCTCACGGCCCTAGTTGGCCTGGGCTTCCGGTAAGGACCAGGTCCGGGTCGACGGCGCGTTGTGTTCCACGCGCGCCTCAAAGAGACGTCAGCACGCACTGACGGGGTCGGGGTCGGCAACTGAAGGAACACGGGTGGGTTTTAGTCAGTATAACGCCTTAGACGCCCTCCCGCTCCGCCCAGAGCGGGAGAAGTTATTTGATAATTTCCCACCCAAAAAAAAGGCCCTTTGACGCACGGGACGGTATCTTTACGGTACGGCGCGGTGCGCTAGAATAATCGTGTGCTTGTATATTTTATTTATTTATTAAAACTTTATGCACAAGTAAAAACTGTACAAAGGCAAAACCACCGGATGACGCAAACGGCGAGGCCGAGGGCGCCGCGGCCGTGCCGTAATGTCGCCGTGCCTGTCAACAAGCTTCCATAGTGATCCATGCAACACTGACGATCGAGCTTACACGCGGCGAATCAATCGTATTTTTTCACTGTAAGAAAAACGTGTGCACAACGGGCGGACAGGTCAGGACAGACCTATCCCACCGCCGGCGATTAACGAGAAGCGAGTAGAGGAGTTGGCGAGCCGCGAGTGCGTGACGGCGACGAGCGATTTTTCGCTGGTATACATACATACTAAGCGTGAGTCCCAGCGAGTGTTCTACTCGCCAACCGAATATTGCTGAGCGAGTATTCTCTTTGATAGCTCTTGTTGCTGCGATAAACTAATGGAGGCAGTGTGAACAGTCAGCAATCAAATAATAATGTATCTATCTCTTTACTTACACGAGACTTACAATCTTATGTTCGTTTCTTGAGCGAAAAAATAATCGCGTCCCCATTGGCGGTGGGAATGGTGCCTAATATCCTGTTTCACCACCTGAGTCCTGGTTAATTTATCTGGATACTATGTCTTGCAAATATGTACCTATCAAACAGATGTAGGTATAGAATTACTTAGGAATTCTGTTTTTATATGTTTGTTTAATCAACTTAATCATTTATAATGTTCTGTGATAATATAAACTAGCCATGAATATGATTGATGGAAAACGATTGATGCCTGCTTAAAGCAGAGAAGTACCTTGGTTATTGTTTATTCCCCCGGCACGCCTTTATGATCTAGGATTCTAGGCATATAGTGTGAGCGGGACATCGACTGGTACCAATGGAATGAATTCGGCCGTTCGCAGTTTCGTTGTTGACTTGTTGGCCATTCATCCTCCAACCACAAAACGGACTATGTTCCATCGCAATGCTTTTACAAACCTAAAGGAAAGGCTTCTCATACAGAGAAGCTACGAGCATTGCTCGGATTGGCAATAAGTGCAGATTTTCTCACGATGTTTTACCTTCATCAATGTCAGTAATGTCCAAGATAAACTCAGAAATAGAGAATTGAATTGTCTACCTCAAAACACATATTTAAGTAACCGGCGTGGTATTTGACAGTGTTTGTATGGCAAATCTGTCAAAAACTCACAATGAAGAGACCATTGTAACGTTTGTACATTAGTAGACTTGGCCCCCTGTTAACAGACTACAGCCATGAGACAAGTCATAGTAGAATTGGTACAAAAAAAGATGACATTAGGCAGGATTCTATTGTGAAAAGTGCCTATATTATTAAATTATGTATGATTTAAAATCGTAAAATAGCTGTAGAGATTAATTTATTTTATGAATAAAATAATGATGACAAAATTGTCAAGTTCGGAAATATAATTCTATTTTCTACAACCTATTTTATTTTTCAAAGAAATGGTTCAAAATCACATATAATTGTTGTAATAGATCACCAAAAAAAAGTTATAGAAACACTGTAAATCATACAACCGTATCTAATTATATTAGTTACAACAACGAATAACATACAATAATACAATTAATACTAACATACGATACCGTCGGATTAACTTAACTGAGCGACCTCACAATAATTTCGAGACATACACAAACATGAGATAACATACAATTTAGATTAGGCTCGGACGGGCACTGGACTTGTGCAGTCAGATCTAACAATATTAGAAAAAGCAACGATTATAAACTACTAGCTTCTGCCCGAGACTTCGTCCGCGTGAAATTTCGGCCCACCCATCGCGTCGCATCCCGTCGCTCGCCCGCGTTATCGCTTAGCGTTCTTTCAGACTTTTGTTATTTTCACTCGGCTCCTAAGGATCGTAGCGTGATGTTATATAGCCTAGCCTTCCTCGATAAATGGGCTATCCAACACTAAAATAATTTTTCAATTCGGACCAGTAGTTCCTGAGATTAGAGCGTTCAACCAAACAAACTCTTCAGCTTTATAATATTATATTAGTATAGATTATTTTAAAATTATGATATCTCCTAAGATGTTGATTGAAATCAACTGATGACAAGAACAATTTTGTTTACATTTAAATACTTGTGATTAATAACATTTATTTGGATAAGGATTAATATTATGTTGATAAAACTCCTTCGCAAATAATGCATTAATTTCGAACTTTGTTTCCATAAAAAAAGGTTATAGTGAGTCAACCGTAAAAGATAGAAATGCTGTCGCGGACTTTTGATTAGAACTTTTAAAGAGGAACAGTTCCATCATACATGATATTTGCGTAACTAAAACCGTTTACGCAGCGCACGCAACGGAAGCTCTCAAAAAGGAATAAATTTTCCCGTTTTTGCTTAATTTTTCATTTATGCTCCGCTATAAATATATTCGGTCCGGTCGTAGCGTGATGTTATATAGCCTATAACCTTCCTCGATAAATGGACTATCAAACACGAAAGTATTTTTCAATGCCAACCAGTAGTTCCTGAGATTAGCGCGTTCAAACAAACTCTTCAGCTTTATAATATTAGTATAGATACGCCTCATATTTGATTCGATGTTCTTTCAGAATTGGATTTTTATAATAATATCTGTTTTTAATTGCGATTGTGAACATACATAACTAAGTGTATACATCATTTCTATTGCTATAATTTTTTTCCTAATTAAAAAAATATTACATACAACACAAATTGCTTAGCTGTTTCACATTTTTTGGGTATTATCAAATCTGACTGCACTGTAATGCCCTGTTGAACACCACAAATTTACAAGTAGTAACTCTGAGCAAGCTCCGGCGACTCACTCTCCTATTTTTACAAACACCTTGGGTCGGGAAAATACTTTGATTCCTTCCTCAAGCTTTGCTAACTGTTTTTCTAGCTCCATTTTTCTGTTACGCATTTTCAGCGTGTCCGTTTTTACTGGCAATTTGTTCAGTTCACTTACTAACTCTGCAAAACCTGAAAAAACAAAAGAAACAGTAAGCGTAAAAGTAAATAAAAAGGTGTGAGGTATACTTTGATCTAATACCAATACCTTGTGATTGAGGTGAGCTTAACACAGACCAAAAAAAAAATTCAGAAAAAAATTGTACCCCATTTGGCAAAAAAATATGAAAACTGCCGCCGACCAGCGCTTGTCAGCGCCGACAAACGCTGGCATATCGGCACCGGTTACCAGCTTTCTACGTAAATTCAACCTAACATAGTAATGATGATGGGATGTTGTATCCAAAAGAGGTAAGTAGAGATGAAGTGCTGTTTTCCCTACAGGTTGCCAACAATGCTACTAAGAGGTCCCATGTAAACATGATGGTAGTTTAGAAAGTCAAGTGTCTTACTATTCCTAAGCATTCGTAGTGTTTCCTTGCGCTCGGTGTCCGGCAGTGTGACGTGTCCGTGCGGACACATGGAGTGATCATCGTCGGCCCTGACGCCCTCTGCCTCCTTCGGCCCTTGTTCCTTGCGCTCACGTAGGTATTTAGGTACCACGCCCTTTTGGTAACCTGGAAATAACAAATGGTAAGTTAGACAATAAAATCGTCGCGAAATCAAAACTGTACCTACATTCAATATTTTTGAAAAAAGTAAATGATAGGAGGTCTTGTAACGATTTTGATTTCGAAAATATGGTTTTTAGAATTTTTGTCTGTTTACCTTTTTGCCTTAATGTATGTTCCAAAATCACACAAATACTACTGGATAGATTCTATTCAAATTTTGAATAGACATTCCCTATAAGTTTGGTCAGTCTAGGCTATAAATTAACACATTATTGCCATCAATATTGCATTTATACTTCTATAATTTACTGGAAATTATTAAGGGTGGATTTTTGAGATGGGGCAGGTACCTTAACCGTTGTAGCTATAGGAAAACGGTCTTAGGAGACTGTCCTTAACTTTTGAGAATATTTTATTTGTAACCCAACCCCATTCCTGGGCTTCTGAATAATGCCCTAACCATTTTTGAATGTAGGGCCCCCTCTGTCTCAAAAACGGTTGAGTGCATGAAGAAATGTTTGGAATTTTATGCTCTCCAATTTTATAATAGATAACTGAGTTTTTTGTTTCATTGGAACTATAGAAACATAGATAATCGAGAGAAACCAATTTTTGTGACCTTTGACCGTGGATAACTTGGGTTGCAAGTTATCCATGGTCAAAGGACATGAGATTTTATGAGACTTGAGACAATTTTTAGAACGCCAAAATGAAGGTATCTCATTCCGAAATGAAACCCTAATATGACTGGACTAGAGCTGCTTCTTACACAGACGGACAGCTGTATGTTGCTTGGTCCCATGTCACCAGACTTGACTCTGTATAGTTTGGCTGTTGAGACCGAAACTACAAACATATTTAAATAGTACATTATGGTGGCTTACGACTTCCAGGCGCATGAAGACATGGCCAGAAGCTAGTTATTACTAAGAGCAAACAGTTTAACTTTGCTTGAATATAAAGACAAAGAGTAAGGAAATATTCATTACCAGCTGCTTACTAACATCATTAATCAAATGTATCCCGCCAACTTCCGGGGACTAACTGCCTCATCATCCCGCTTTTGGGCAAAGCCTCCCCGCATGACTTCCAGCAATTTTGGGATAATGTGGACCATTTGTCTGTTTACAATTTATAATTGTATACCTAGACTTTTCCCAAATATGTTGGTCTCTGTTTCTAGTCTCAACTGATTGCAGCTGAAGAGTTAAATAATCTAGGTAGGTATAGATAAGTATACAAATTATAATAACCTGATGGTAAGTAGGGGTCCCGGGTGTCTTTTCTCTCTAAAATGGCATTTAACCGGCTACGATTTCTGTCCATGTCTATTAGTTCATCACCAGCCCGGCGGGGAGCCTGCAATGGAGGCAGACTTCTGTGAAGTCCGGTGTCTCCACTAGCCTTCAAATTAACTTCAGAATCATCATTCTCTTTCTTAGGATATAACATAGTTAACTTAGTGCTTTCAGCCAGTTTCTGTGAAAGATTAGACTCAATGGTTTGACAAGCGATATCTCTGAGACGACCTGATGACTCTGTTGACTTTACTTCCTCATCAGCGCAGTCTTCCACTACTTTTTGTCTCAATTCTTTTCTTTTGAGAAACTCTGCCATGTCACCTTTTTTGATCCTTATGTCTGTCACTTTTTTGCGAGTGCTTGTAGAGCTAGTCTTTGCAACATTAAGTGCGATCTTCCCACTCTTATTAGAAGGTGAAGACTTCACTTGGCCGAGGGTGCTCCCGGTCGCGACGGGGTTGGTTAACCGCGGCGGGTGGACATTTTTCGTGTTATATTTTGGTTCTTTAGGAGATTTCTGACTCTGTATGTATTTTAGCTGTTTCATGTTTTCTCTGATGAAGTTCTTTTTTTGATCTTTCTCTAAAAAATAATTAGACATCTTAGAAGCTATAAGTCAATTCATTTGTACAGTACAGACTGAAGATAATAGTCTCGCAAACTTGAAATACACGAGATTAGTTAGGTATTATTGTAGCAAAAAAAAAAAAAACAGATGCACTAGAAAACTGTAATTTCAAAATTAACTCTTGTACTGTTGACTGATAGCCATGACAGTTTGTAAAAGAAGTCACTCAGTAATTTCCGTAATTTCTTAAAAGTAACATTGGCGACGTCACAACAAGTAAAACTGATGGCCATGACAACAGCTCTATGTATTTAGAGTAAAAATCAAATGTAACGGAACTACTTACTTGGTTCGGGGAAGATACCCTTCAAAGTATACATTGTTATTATCAAACGTTAACAAAATCTAAACAAAGAAAATATACACTCATTATTTAGTGTTCGATGTAAAGCACACTTTTAGCTAATTGATGTAAATGTTCATCCTTCTGCACTGTATATATTTTCAAGATAAAAATAATTCAATGATTTTTTGTAATTTGCGCTCGGTTTTTGTCACTTTTTCAAACAACTGTCTTTAATATTGTCTATGGTCAAGTTTTGTTTCTGGCCACTTTTTGTTTTCATTTACAACTTGATATTTAAAAATAACATTAAAAGATCAACATCCAGTAACGTGAAATCAACTAAAACAAAATGACTGTACATTGTAATGGTTTATTGATATTTACCTTGGTGAATAATCCCTTAGCTATCAATAAGCTATATATCAGATAAAGTATGATAAAATAATTTGTTAAATTAATAAAGGCTGAATCAAGTTTTATTTAATTAAGTACGGTGGCCAGCACATCAAATTACCACAAACTGTCAAATTTTCTTGTTCGATTTTGAACTTAATCGTTAACGTGTTAAAGTTTATAATCGTTTGGAGAAATTTGACAGTTTCGTGTAGCTTGATGTGCTGGCCACTGTACAAATAAATATATGATATTGTGTTTTCGAGTGGCGAGCAGCGTGTTAGTTATGATAGTGAGCGGGCAGCGAAATGTTAATCAATCTCAGAAACGGCGAGTGCCACCTTAGTCTGCCTCCACCTTCTCAGCAGGCTTACCACGTGCACCGTATTGTCGACGGAAGAGTAGACAAAAATGACGTTTCATGTAGATAATACGACGGCGGCGGCACAGTACAACATAGCACAGACCATATAGTATTCAACAAAGAGTCAACTGCACTTCAGCAGGCTTAGCATGACGCTTTCTATTTCTACGAAAAATAGACACAGCTCTTTCTACACAAAGTGACATTTCGTTTCTCCATTTTTGACATCGCACCGTAGAAATCCTTCTATAATCTGTCATTTTGTCTACGATCTTTGTTAGGTCTTTTTTTATATAGACTATTTCAGAACAAAGATTTCTATCCCAAACTGTCAAAATCACACTGACAACGGATAGTTGTCTAAGGTAGTGAAGACAATTTGATTTTGTAATCGTCATGCTAAAGACAGTAGAAAACATTCTACTCGACGGCCACAAAGTATACGGTTATCTACAAAATCCGACAAAATCATGTTTTTTTGTTTTTCTTTTGGCTTCACAACGTGGTACAGTGGCCAGCATATCAAGATGCACGAAATTGTTAAACAAACGATTTTAATCTTTAAAATGTTGACGATTAAGTTCAAAATCGAACGAGAAAATTTTACAGTTTGTGGTAACTTGATGCGCTGGCCACCGTACTTGTTTGCCCCACCTCGTGAATTTTTTTAGAGCCGGAGGCGTGCAGGGGGATGGCAGCCTCCACGTGTTTTATATGGAATTTTTCACTTTTATTATGGAAAATATGAAAAATTATTATCTACATGTTGAGTTTTAGGGGCATAAGTGTTTTATTAAAGGGGTCAAAATTTCCATTACCGTAAAACGCTGCAACTTTGCCAACTAACCCCAAGTTTGCCTATTTCGTTTCAATTACGACATTTCGCGTTTGCTTAGTTTTTTCTTATTTTTCACCAATTGGTAGTAATTTTACATTAGGGTAACATAAATATTTTTAATTTTTTATAATGGTAACTCCAGTAATACTCTGTCAGTTGTGCGACAAAAACCGGTGCGAAAAAAACCGGTGTTAGAAAAACCGGTGTTAGAAAATTTTAGTGTCCTGGAACTTTTTTGCAGTTTTAGCTACAGAAAAGGTGTTTTAGTGCTGAAATTACGCCCCAAGGTAAGAAAATATTGTCTATTTTCCGTATGGTTTGGTATTTTGATGAATATGACTTGATTTCATTTAAATAACTTAGTATGTAATGTTGTACACTGTTTTGGAAACATAGTGACACAACTTTGCCTGGGTCTAGGGTTGTCACTTGTCGGATTTTATTAATGATATATTTTTTAGAGTTCATTCAGTGAACATAACTGGCGAAATGTGGTGTACATATATATCTCTGCCTAATATTTTGTTTTAAACTCAACAATAATCAAAAAAATCCTTAAATATTTTCTGCTCAAACCATGTTATAAAAATATGATTGCTAAAAAACTTTGCATTTGTGATTTTTACTAGTAAGTAGCAATCTGTTTAATTTTTGAAAAAAAATAATAAAAGAATATAATAAATGATCTGTATTTTTTGAGTCAACCGGCCCTAGTGTCAACGATATTTTTGTATGGAAAGTTTGTGATACCTGCTACAACTTTGCCTGTGATTTGTAATTAAAAAAAAAATACGTTCATGGCAATAATGTAACTGCCAAGGACAAGAACGGATTCTCATGCACACAGAAAAAAAGTTACTGAAATGATCAACACTATACAGTGTGATTCTTTATTATGTGCACATATCGAAAACAGGGAATCTATTCTTAATTTTAACGACGGCAAAAAAAAAAATATATATAAATAGTTATTTTTATTTTTCAGGGCGTTAAAAAAAAATATTCGCTACTGTGACCCCAGTGTAAACAAAACGTAACTTTTAAACTAAATGATCTATCACGATCAAACAAATGATTGAAAGTAATTAGGCGTCCTCATAAAATAAAAATTGTGGAAAAAATCTGCCCTCAATTAAAAATAAACATGTTTTTTTAGCAAAAATCGTTTTTTTTTTGTTCATCCATTTTTACAATAATCGCAAAATTTCTCAATAAGACGCCTCCATTACCTACCGTTTTTATTACTTTAAATTAATCTTCATTATATTAGCTACCCAATAGTAAAAATTGCATGTTTATAACTTAATCCCAACATTTCTTATCAACTGTCAATGAAAGGCCCGCATGGCTACGCACTATTTTTTAGCAGGTAGCTAACCTTTTATTTTGTAAAAATTCAAAAAATATTTAGATTTTTTTAAATATTTTTCTCATCGATAAAATTAAGCATAGATTTCATTTCGATATGTGCACATTATAAAGAATTACACTGTATTTATTGAGATATCCTTCTAGGCAAAGTTGTGTCTTTTACATACAATTTTGCCTACGACTTTGGGTGCTTGTCATTAGGAAAACCAGCAAGATTTAAAAAGATTTGAATTCTACCTGGCAAGGCATAAGGTCTGTTTTCCATTTGAAACTTAAATAGGTTCAGAGATACGAACGAAAAACGTCAAAGTCCAGGCTAAGTTGCAGCATTTTACGGTATTTTTGTGATAGGATAGGACACACCATTTTCGAGATATAAGCAAAAGAAAAGACCAAAAAGATACAGTTTTTTTTTCTGCACCTGAAGTGCAGTTTACTCTTTCTACTTTGCCGCCGTCGTACTGTCTACACGGAACGTCATTTTTGTCTACTCTTCCGTCGACAAAACGGTGCTCGTGCTAAGCCTGCAGGGGAAGTTAGAATTTGAGTAGTTCTTCTTAATATTATGACTCAAATGTCCAAAAAGTTTTTTCAAATAAAATGAATATAATAGACACATAAAAAAAATAAAAAAACAACTTTCAACTTCAATGGCTACGTCCGTCGACGTGAATTATCCATTTTCAATTATTTCGAAAGCTTGTTTACTTTTAGATATTTTTCATTTTGGCGATAGAATCATTATTTTACTTGTAACGTAACGTCTAAATACATATTTCAGGCCAATCATGACTAATTTGACACCATCACTGAGTAAATATAAAATTTCCCGAAGAGGACGCAAGCTCCAAGTATCAGATGACCAAAGGACCCTGGTCGCTTTGCCAAGGGATGTTCCTGAACGGACATGGTAATTTTTATAGATATGTAAATACTTTACTCGCCTACTCATAAATTGATAGTGAACTGGCAAGACTAGACTCAGAAAATGGCCTAAAACTGATTGGAACACTAATGCACTTTGTCACAATCTCAGCAGATTCCACATGAAAATAACTCAACGACTTGGCTCTGCCAATCTGTTGTAGACATGAGTGATGATGGGTGATTGGCTCACGCATGTCCACCCTACAGACAAGCACCTTGGTGGTTATGTAAATCAGTGTTATAGAATTATTGCGGGCGGTGAAATCACCTATTAGGTACTCTCGCGGAATAATCAAACTATCTACCTACGTGATTAGCGTTCGAAGTGAGCGTTCGTCGTAAAGGATGGGTAAGATTAGGACTGACCTTTGGTAGCAACACATGGACTCCTGATGGCGGCAGTCACGATGTTCCTGGAGGAGGATCCCCTCCGTCACTAAACACTGTCGTGTACCAATTTATGTCGTCTGAAGGCAAGCTACTTTTTTACGTTATAGGCTGCTTTTTTCTGTTTCTTTAAATAAATTGTCTAATTTTAGTCCTACTATGAAACAGGGCGGAAATCCTTCAAAAAGAAGAAAACCACCTGTTAGTGTTTGATATCAGAGAGGAGATCGTGGAGACTGCCCTACAGATTGGATACCAGGAATACATGGAGAAACAGACTGCCATGTTCACTGTGCACTGCGTGACCGAGGCCTGGTTGAAACTTATTAACTGGTAATGTATAAACGGGTTTAGCTTCTTATTTTCCCTGGTCCCTGTAGGTAGTACTTGTTTAACCATAGAATCTATCAATCGACTGTTGTGAGTACCTATCTGAGGAAAAGTTACGAAAGTACTTTGAGTTTGTGATGAAGATTTTTAAACTTTCTGTTTTTGTTCATGCAATTACTTCTCAATAAAATTATTAGGGAATTTAAAAAAAAAAATGGCCATAGGCACTTCTATCGTCATGATCCTGGCGAGGAAGCCAGCGCGTATCCACCCTGCTACATACCTAAACGCGAGGAGTCTTGGATCCCCGATGAAAGGCCCGACCCTTCCCCTAAAGACACGTGGGGAAAGCATAATCTGCATGTGGTGGAAGACACGCCAGATATTGTCTTGCAGAAGTGGCGTAGCTCTTCCTCTTTGGATCTACCAGTCGTTGAAGAAATACCTTCGGAGTATTGGTAAATAATTTCTAATCTTTGTAAGGACTATTTATTGTACGTTGGCCAGAACATCAAGTTAAAATTGAAAAACAACTGTAAAATTTTCTCGTTCGATTTTGAACTTAATCGTCGACATTTTAAAGCTTACGTCCGTTTCTAATCCGAGCCGAACTCGCAAAACGTCTACGCACACAACACACATGACATAAGGGTGGGTTGGGACTGCGAGTGTTGTGACATGACTGCCTTTGATCAATAAGACAGACTATATATGAGAGATTTGTTTTTTTTTTTGTTATTTATTATTATTAGTAGGTAATGATTTCCTTTATTTTACCACAGTTTTCATAGCTCGACTTCTTGTTAATATATTTTTCTACATGTTAAGGCTCGCAGAGACACGCGCGGTATCGCGGGCGCGACAGGCAGCGCGACTCTTGTCGCGCCCGCGATATCGCGCCAGTGTGTGGAAGCCTTTATAGTGACTGGCATGAGTCGTGAGCACAAACTGACACCTGCGCATTAATACATTTTTGGGTCTCTTTGGCGGAATGAAGAAGCCGGGGGCGCCGAGCTGCATGCGATTGGTTCGTCAGTCGATACTTGTCGCATATTGCACTCTCGCTTATCATTAGGCTACTGTACTCTTTCGTGCAATTTTACTGACTTACGTTTTGGATTTCATAGTACTTATATTGTACAGCTCGTGCATAAAAGAAGCCATTGAGAAATGATTGAAAATGAAATTAAAAATTGAGAAAGAATTTATAAAAAACCGGGCAAGTGCGAGTCGGACTCGCGGACGAAGGGTTCCGTACCATTATCTATAAAAACGAGCAAAAAAATCAGGATTTTTGTATGTGTGTTTATTTTATTCTGTTATTTAGTATTTGTTGTTATAGCGGCAACAGAAATACATCATTTGTGAAAATTTCAACTGTCTAAACTATCACGGTTCATGAGATACAGCCTGGTGCCAGACGGAAAGACAAACAGACGGACAGCGGAGTCTTAGTAATAGGGTCCCGTTTTACCCTTTGGGTACGGAACCCTAAAAATGATCACATAGTGGATGCAATGACCGAACAGTTCATAAAATTCACTTTGGTGACGATGACTTCGAGACCAATTCGGAGGATGAGGACACTGACGATGATGAGGAGATTAGTGATCAAGTGGCCTCTACCAGCACCAACATATTAACATGTTCTTCCGGATTGAGACGATTTTTTGCCTACAACCAAGAATGCTGCAAAGTATTCAAAACGTAAAAACGTTGTTCATAGAAAGTTCTTATGAGCTATTGTTATATAGAAAAAAATATAGTTCAAAACAAAATAAAATGAATTAAGGTTAAATACAGTGACAACCCTAAGTCCCTAACACTATATTTTGAAATTCAATTCCTTCTAAAAACCGCGATAGTGCGACGTGACTTTTTTGTCATTGATAGGCTTTGTTACGAGCAATATTTCTGTGCTAGTGTCAAGTCGCACTTTTGTATTTTTAGGGAGAAAAAAAAATATTGCCTACTCGGTATCCGGAGCTGATTTTCCAAAAATAAAAACTGTAAAATATGCGCCCAAAGATGCTCTATCAAAATATATTTACAATATAAAATAAATTCCTTGTACAGTTACGTTTTCAGAATTAATTTTAATTTTTTTAATGAAAAGGTCACCCAAACGTCATCATTAAAAAAAATGGTATTTGAAATGGACACGTGGGTGTTTTACTCGTGCATTATAAATGCATCCCTTGATCGATAAACAGGTACCATAAACAGCAGAGGGATTTTTTTGACTCTACACTTTGTCACGACTTATGCAATATTAGACACGTGTACCTCACGACGGTGATAAAATAGCTAATACATTGCGCGTTTTTTGCGACATGCTTACTAGGCCTTCAGAATCGAGCGCGCACTGAAGTTATATTTTTACACTACACTGTGTGATCCAGCAGTGATATTCTGTAGAAATCTCACCGTGAAAACCTAGTTGAAGTGAGCTTGAATTAATGAGCTGTTAATAGTGTCAAGCCCTAGTCTCAGATGGAATGACATTTCACTTCGAGATCACTTCAACTAAGTTTTCACGGTGAGATTTTTATAGAATCGACCGGCTGTTGTATTAGTGGAAATGTAGATGTGTGGGTTCGGAAACAAGTTCTCACGCTCGCAAACCTCCCTCTTAAATTTATTTTGCTCGCTATAAGTGATATCATAGATAAATTACATACCTTGATACATGAAACAAGAAGAATTTTAAATAAGAAAAATACTCCATCGGTAAGTAGTCTGCCCCAACTGCTAAATAAAAATGTGTGCGTAATACCAACAAGAACATTCATCAAATTGTCTCTTAAATAGCGGGTTACATATTACGAGTGTTGCAGAAAAAAAAAATTAAAATTTAATGCGAAGAATGTATTCTCGGCCTTCACTCATTACAAATAAAGACCGGTCGGTTTATTTCACTGAAAAGTCGCGGGCAAATTATTTTCCCGTCTGACGATGTTATCAAAATTTGCTTACGCACAGAATTAATTATAAGAAGAATGAAAATAGACAGTTTAAATGTATATAATTTTAAACCTCGTAATATTGTTCATGCATATGCATATTGTCAGATACCAAACGCTGACCTCATCTAGTTTTTAAATATGATTGACGTGTAAAAGTGTTTGTACAAACCTACTTACAGAAATAAAATCATTTAATATTATTATCAATAATAAACATTGTCCAATAAATATTGAGGATTTAACAACTTTTTGATTTAACTACTTACATACCTATCTACCCTATGTTTCAATTTCAAACAGGGAAAACATTACCCACCTTTTGGGCTTCGCCCGCAGTTGGGTAATAAATAATGTGGTCCCGCCATACTAACGCACATAGAATTTTCTGGAACAAAGTGTCATGCTTTGTTACGCCATAAAAGTGGCCAGTAGACGAACTAAAATGAGAAATGGCTAGTTCAGTTACTCTGTAATAATTCCTTTCACCGCTAGATGGATTTACAAATAATAGGGGGGTTTCCCCCCCCAGCAACTGCATTCTGGCGACGTTTCTTTCTTAAGAGACTTCGCCTTGCGGCATCTCCGCTTCTTTCTGTCCTCCGTGAAGTAATTAAGTATAGTTCTACGTAGGTTTTGTCACTTATCGGTATCCCAACGACGAACAAGCTTGGGATTTGGGTATTTATTTTTCGTGTGGTACTAAACGGTTAAAAAATAAATGTGCCCCTTTAATCAAGGTTCCCTGGCAAGATCAACGTGCCATCCTTCATGCGGCAGGCTGTTAAGAAAGGCTTTGAGGTAAGTCTAGAACATTGTTTGTACCCATACTAGATGTCCAGCCGATCTATTCTGTAAAAATCTCGCCGTGAAAACTTAGGTGAAGTGAGCTTGAAAAGAGCTGTCATTCCACCTGTAGAGCAATTTTGTAAAAATCTCACAGTGAAAACTCAGGTGAAGTGAGCTTGAAGTGACGTGTAATTCCACGTGCAGTGCTATTCTGTAACCATCTCACCGTGAAACCTAAGGTGAAGTGAGCGTGGAGTGAGCTGTCAGTGTCATCCCACCTAATGCTAGGGATGGACCAAGCATTACATTTACAATCATAATCGAGATTTTAATAATATTTTTAATGTGAATTCTATTGATTATTTCATATTGTTTCAAAGCTAGTATTTTAAAGTCTAAACATTACAATTAAGGGGGGATTTTAAATAAAATAGCAAAATAGAAATTCAGTCAGAAACAAAAAAAAATTTGTTTTTCAATTATTTTCCCAAACTAGTACTTATAGCCTGAGGCACGAGAGCGTCACGCACGTACATTAAATAAATTAAAACACACGTATAAGCTAGCTAGGTACATAAGTACTAAATAAAATGCGCATCGACATTGTTAGTATGAACCCATATTATTGTTGAACTGATTAAATAAACGCAATCCCATGTCCCAATCGCGGTGTGTTTTGCAGAAGCGATAGTGGATGGAGTCGAGTAATGACTGTGTGACGTTGTTATTAACCCAAATCTATTCAATACGAAGTCTGAGTCCGACCGTGTCAAGTGATCGAGTGTTAAAAGTGTGCCTGGCTGGCACCATAGAATTTAACCCCACACAAAATATATGGGTTACTTACCTAAACGATGTGTGTATTATTTTTATATCATTGAAATAAAAATACGTGCGTATTATACCTTAGCACTTACCTAATATTTTATTGTACACAGACCTACTTAACTAGTCGTTGCCAATAATAAAAGAATATTCGTCAAATCACCGTCATCCATACCAAAACTATTACAAAATTCAACAGTTCAATAGCTGTCACTATAGGTAGTCTCTTGCAGCGCGAGCACAGCCTCACTTCACGCAGCCACGGTGAAGTGGTGTTGCTATGGCAACGAGAATCGCGTGGCGTGTCAACTCGCGCATGCGCCTTGCGAGCACGGTTTTTTTTTTTAATTTTCCCTCGTTCGTGGCCATGTCTATAAGCCTATTCGTATTCGTATTCGTTCAGGGATAGTAATTAGTACTTACCTATTTATGTATTTCAATGCTTTTAAATATTATGTATTTTAATCTCTATAAATACAACCGTTTTTGTACATTCAAAAAGTCAGTTTAATGCCTATATTTTCTAAGCCTAAACGCGTCACGCATGCGCACTAAGAACATTAAGAAAATGCAATACTAACGTCCAATAAGTTCAAAATAAATATTTTATTGTAGATAGATACCTACCTAACTAGTTAATTGTTGTCAATAATAAAATAATATTCGTCAAAACATCGTCATCCATGCTAAAAAACTATTACCTACAAAATTCAACAGCTGTCGTCTCTTGCAGCGCGCGCACATTCTTATATGTGTTCTGTGGCACAGTCTCACTTCACCCAGCCACGGTGAAGTGGTGTTGCTATGGTAACGAGAATCGCGTGACGTGCTCATTCCGCCGCGCATGCGCCTTGTGCGCACGGTTTTATTTTTTTAATTTTCCCTCGTTTGTGGCCATGTCCATAAGGCTATTCGTATTCGATTTCAGAGACAGTAATTAGTACTTACCTATTTATGTATTTCAATGCTTTTAGATATTATATATTTTAATCTCTATAAATACAACCGTTTTTGTACATTCAAAAAGTCAGTTTAGTGCCTATATTTTCTTAGCCTAAACGCGTCACGCATGCGTACTAAGAACATTAAGAAAATGCAATACTAACGTCCCATAAGTTCAAAATAAATATTTTATATACCTACTTAACTAATTGTTGCCAATAATAAAAAATATTCTTCAAATCATCATCCATGCTAAAACTATTACCTACAAAATTCAACAGCTGTCGTCTCTTGCAGCGCGCGCAAGTCTTATATGTGTTCTGTGGCACAGTCTCACTTCACCCAGCCACGGTGAAGTGGTGTTGCTATGGTAACGAGAATCGCATGGCGTGATCATTCCGCCGCGCATGCGCCTTGTGCGCTCGGATTTTTTTTTAATTTTCCCTCGTTTGTGGCCATGTACTTAAAGACTATTCGTATTCGATTTCAGAGACAGTAATTAGTACTTACCTATTTATTACAATACTTTTAGATATTATGTATTTTAATCTCTATAAATATAACCGTTTTTGTACATTCAAAGTCAGTATAGTGCCTATATTTTCTTAGCCTAAACGCGTCACGCATGCGCACTAAGAACATTAAGAAAATGCAATACTAACGTCCAATAAGTTCAAAATAAATATTTTATTATAGATAGATACCTACTTAACTAATTGTTGCCAATAATAAAAGAATATTCGTCAAATCATCGTCATCCATGCTAAAACTATTACCTACAAAATTCAACAGCTGTCGTCTCTTGCAGCGCGCGCACGTCTTATATGTGTTCTGTGGCACAGTCTCACTTCACCCAGCCACGGTGAAGTGGTGTTGCTATGGTAACGAGAATCGCGTGACGTGATCATTTCGCCGCGCATGCGCCTTGTGCGCACGGTTTTATTTTTTTAATTTTCCCTCGTTTGTGGCCATGTCCATAAGGCTATTCGTATTCGATTTCAGGGACAGTAATTAGTACTTACCTATTTATGTATTTCAATGCTTTTAGATAGTATTTTAATATCTATAAAAACAACCGTTTTTGTACATTTTAAAAAGTCAGTTTAGTGGCTACATGTTGTTTTCAATAATTAAACAGTTTTTATTTTTATTAGCTACATGCGCACTAAGTATGAAAGTGCAATACCAATATCCATTATGTACCTACAGCTTCTACAACGTATCTTCTCGTAGTCTGCGCATAGGTTCTTACCTACATAATTTGTGGTTAAATATGTGAATCTATTGTGAGCTGATGATTTAAATGCAATCCAACAACTAGCGTGATGAGAATCTAGGTACTTTAGGTAATTTTTGTAGGTACTTAACAAATCTTCATTTAAATGAATAAAAGGATGTGCGGATCTTAAGCACCATAAATATTTCATTGTAGACATAACTACCTACTTACTTTTACCTTGGAAACCATCGGGTGGTTTCTATGGTAACGAGAATTGGGTGAAGAAGGTAGATCATCACGCACATGCGCTAAGCGCTGTCATTATCATCACATTGAGATTTTTTTTACAATTTTCTACAACTTTAAAGCCATGTCTTCATTGACGTATTCGAGTTTAGAGTAGGTACCTATTTATTTCCATGCTTTTAGATATTTTAATGTCTAACAGTTTTTGTACATTCAAAAAGTCAGTTTAGTACCTACATGTTGTTTTCAACAAATGGATATTATTTGAGCGGGGGGAAAGTATTCAGGAATTGGTGTTTTGTACGTTTAACTATTAACTAAGTACATTTTTAGTACGTAAAACTCAAATAGGTAGTAGATAATGTCTCCTCATCTTAACGGGTGCTGCTAAAATCTATATACATACTAGCGACCCGCCCCGGCTTCGCCCGGGTAGCAAAGCATAATATAATATAGCCTATGTCACCCGGAGATAGTGTAGCTTCCCAACAGTGAAAGATTTTTTTGGTTATACCTTAGCCTCAGCAACACGTGGTGGTTATGCTATAAAATTGTAGCTTATATGAAGTTTGTATTTTTAACATAGCGCCATCTATTGAATACTTACTCAATCCATTCAACAGATATCGCCATCTGTTAGAATCGTTTGGAGCTAACAGATAATTGTGACTACCTATCAATTAATAGACAAATAATTTGCAATAAAATAATCTTTTTTTTTTTCTTTTTTTTTAAAAACGTTGCCCCACACTAGGAATTTCTCCTGTATCGTGGGTGCGTTTACAAACATTTAAACTCACATACACAAACAGCCAGACCCGGAACAACTAATTGTAGGTCATACAAATATTTGTTCCGTGCGGGAATCGAACCCGCGACACACAGTGCAGCAGTCAATCGCTTAACCACTGCGTCAACCGTGCCGTAATATTGCGACTATATTTTGAGATGTAAGCTATCCTATCTTTCAAGTTGGATCAAATTGCACACGGTATGCAAATCAAATTTAAAATCGGTTCAGTAGTTTAGGAGTCCATCGCGGACATACAACGTAACTATAAGATGTAGGTACATACAAATTGCTTTTCTACTTGCTAATAAGAAATTAAAATTGTTATAATTATTCATGTATATTATAAATGTATGTATGTTTATTTTAAGCCGATAAAATTAGGTTACTGAAGTTTAATAAGTTTTCCTGTAAACTGTTTTACACACGGTGTCTACGTCTGTCAGTCAGCTCTCCTGTCGCAGGCCTGCTGCAAGAAATTTCTTATGCTATAAGCAGTTCCTTTGTGCTCTTCTATCTTTATGTATTTTACTTTATGAAGTGTTTAGTGTGTACATAAATAAATTAATAAAATTTATTCATTAGTATCACATCAAAAAATTTTGCTAATACATTTTCTCTATTGAGCCTGCTGACTCCCAAGGTTCAACTTATTGATGCTGGGAACGGAGGGGCCTCTGATGTGTGTGTTGACTGTGCTGCCTTCTGAGGTTCAACTTCTTGATGCCGGGAACGGAGAGGCGACGGATGTGTGTGGACTGCATGCCACCACAGCTGGGAAAAATGGTAAGCATTTATTACTGTTTCATTTATTTATTTTTATTTTATTTATTAAAACTTTATGCACAAGTAAAGAACTGTACAAAGGCGGACTTAATGCCTTGTGCATTTTCTACCGGTCTCTCTTAGGGTGATGCAGAGATAATACATAGTAGGTGCAATAACAGAAAACAATTTAGAAGAATTTATAACTAAGATACAAGAATAAATACATATATACATACATACAACAAAAAAAAAAAAATTTTCTGAGAGTTAAACAAGAAAACCTACAACAACTTAATTCTGAGACGAATCTGCCAACTTCTTGTGTATTATTGTGTTCTCGAGCTTTCACTTTAAGGGGTTTATTTATAAACACTGCTTAAAGATAAGTAATGATTAGCGACTGTTTAACCATACATTTTTGACGTTTGAACGTCACTTATCTTTAAGCAACGTTTATGAATAAACCCCTAAATGTGAACTGATTGGTTATTGGTTTTATTCCTACTCATCAGAATATTTTTAAATCAATTGAACCATCTAAAATCAAATTGTCATTATCATCAGCATGTTGATATATTGTTGGAATATTGAACCATGCTATGTATCGGTACACTATTCAACTTGTCTATGAGACTGAGATTGAGGTAAGGATTTATGAATAAATCCATCCTTTTTATCTGTTAATGTTGTCTCGATGACACTAACGGTACTCAACTCTCTAAAACTGTTCATCGCCTAATTGCAACGTGTCTGTTTAGCTGATTTTCTTTATCCCATAATTTTAATGTTAATCATATTGTATAACTTGTAATTTTCTTCACTAGACAATAATAATTATTGTACTTTGTGATGGTGTTCATTTATTTTCACTCGTCGCCTGCAACCTATCAACCTAACCTGTCTTCCATCCACTGACAAAAGCTAGGCCTCCACACCGCTTGGCTGGCTCTCTGCTCAACATAAAGTACCTGTTAATTCGCCCGGGTAGTAATCACAACATGAATATTTAAATATTATTAATTTTAAATATTTTATTAAAATAACAGTCTTACTAGGCAGACAGGCATAATATGGTCATAGTGTTTGATGTTCCGAGAATAGTTGTGTTCACAATACTGATGAACATCTGAAAAAAAAAATGTATACACTTGTGGGTAGGTAGCTAATCCATACTAATATTATAAATGTGAAAGTAACTCGTGTCTGTCTATCTGTCTGTAAGTTACGTTTTCACGCCTTAACCGCTGAACCGATCGTCATGAAATTTGGCAGAGATACAGCCTGGGATATGGAGAAGGACATAGGTTACTTTTTTACGCGATAACCGACACCTACGCGGGCGGAGCCGCGGGCAAAAGCTAGTGATAACATAGGCCTTCGCTAACATTTGTGACCATTCCTGTTGTAATTTCCTCCATCGAAAACAATGAAGGATAAGACCAACTTTGAGGCAATACTTCTCATAGATGTACTTTTTTCAAAGTTTTTCTGGCACAAACTTATGTAATTTGTGAAGATCTCGAGTGCATAAAATCACTGTTACTGCTCAGAAGCCACTTTTTGAGTCGTTTATGGAAACGTATGCATTTCCATCCTTTCGTTTACGACTGCAAGTTCGTACCGCCAATGCAAAATAATACACAAAATAAATCACTGCGAAGATATGAACGAGAATAATTAATCAACACACACTTTACTCGCACAAAAACAAAACACTGTATTTGTATTGGTTGAAAACTTACGAAAACCGCCTAAATTTGACAGTAACATTCATCAATTGTCTATGATTTGAAAAACCATAGACAACACAGTTGAGTTTTTTTAACTAAAATTTCACTAATAATTAACGTGCATTACGATCGAAGAGTAGAAAGCAAAATTAAGAACACTCATAAAGTCGAAATTACGGTATAATTGAACATGTCTACGGTAGGTGGTAGATATGTTCAAATTACAGTAGGTCGACCGTAATTACGGCGTTGTTGGAGACACTGCCAGTTCATTAAAAAAATCGCTATACATTATTATTTGGTTATAAGTTTTTTCTTTTAATCAGCACTGTACGACAAATTGAAACACAAAATAAGGATTTTAACTGTTTTAAATAATTGCCTTACAATATTTGAATGCACATTCACAGCTCTTATCTCGAATCTGCAGCTATCGAAATGGTGGGTATCTACTCAATCGGGCATGTAGCATCACTGATCTTGTTATCACTTTATATTGTAGAGAACTAGAGGTGGGTCATTGGCGGTTTTTTGTTTAATGTAATTTAACCGTTAATCATCAATGATCAACAGGTTAAAAAAGCTGTTAAATTATTAACAGTTTTTGAATTGTGAAAACTGTATCGTTCGAAAATATTCGTTTCGCATACTAGTTGATTCTCAGAAATTAATAAAATTATAGTGAGTTGAGCCGTTGACGTATTTATTAGCAGCTTTAGAAGCATTTCATTATCAACTGCTTTTTAATTCAATCGGTAGTGTTTAGCGTCAATTTATGACAACGTTTTCAATCATTAGCAATTTTGTTGCAAATAATTAATTGAATAAAATTATAGTGAAATAATCCGTTGAGCCGTTTAGCAGCATTTTAATTTCAACAGTTTTTTTTTTTTTTACTATTGAACCAATGCGTCTTGTGCGTTGACGTAAATTAACAGCTAATAATTTAAACCTGTTTTTTCATTGTTGATTAACAGTTATCTCGTTGACGAATGAAAAGTCGTTAAAAAAAAAAACAGTTTATTGATTCAACGACCACCTCTATAGAGAACTATCTCGTTTTTGCAAATAATGCCAGTGTTGGCATTGGCAGCTAAGAAAGTGACCCCCCCTGAGCACATGTCAGATTACTCCAGTGAATTAATTATTCGACTTTAGTTAGAGGTTCTGAGCGCGGTAGCCAAGCAGCCAGTTCTGATCCTTAGTTCCTGCTTCGATAGCTCAGCAGTCTTCAGGAACTAGCTCAACTAGCCAGCTAAGGGAGGTCTGAAGGGCAATAGCCACGAAATCCCTTTCATCCCTTCACTTAGGGTAGTCAAGTGCTAAATTGTAACGTGTAGACATGAGTCCGATATCATGTCACATGTTAAAATCATCGATATTTTAAAATCATTTCATCATGCAATGACAACGACAAAATCACCAATGCCTAAATCATTACTTTAATGAACGCGAATTTCAGTGATTCGGATGTCTCGGGGTGACGGCGATGTTGCGAGGCTGCGCGACTGGCGACACGCCACTGAAGCTCCATTATGAGTATGAATAATCTGTGCACTGCAGTCGCAGAACAACAGAGTTTCGATAAAATGCCCGGTGCTGGTATATGCCGCGCATAATGATAATTTCACTAAGCCGTTCCGTAATCATTTCAGCACTCATAATTGAAGTGACGTGATCTTATACATACTCAAATAAAAATCATTGATGATTTTGTCATTGTTCCCGTCATCGATAGTTTTTTTTCATTGTCATGCAGTCATTGATACAGAAAAATCATCAATCAGCCCATCTAGTAACGTGTAACAATATGTGAAGTTGCCAATAAATTATTTAGCATCATGTTCAACTGGGCTTTAATTTCCACAAAGAGCAACCCTACAATCGTAAATAATATTGCGTTATCCTAGGATAAACATTATTATTATTATATTAACCTGTTTAAATTTTTGATCTCGAATTTCGAAAATAGTTCCATATTTCGCCATGTGCATAACGTCTTTTCGGGCTGTAGATGTAATTATTGATATTGTTTTTTTCTACACCTCTATAATTATAACAACATATCCGTAGTCGAGTGTAAGTATTTAAGTTTTAACTAATCTGTGTATATTATTATCATGGAACAGAGTACCGGTTTTAATTTAAGGCGATAAATCTCAACATGTCAACTGAATTTTTTAAATTCATGTTGCCAGTACTGGTGGCTCGCGACACATTGTTTCAAGTTATAAAAATAACTGCATAACTCTAAATAAACAAAAATGAATGTTTGAATTTAGTACCTACCTACTTTGTATTACTTGGTCAGTGACAATTTTAGTGTAATATTATATGATTTATATGATCCCTAATTAAAGATTACTAAACTTCATCATCTGTGGTGAAAATGTGTTTATCCATGGTACGGTGGCTAGCACATTAAGTTACTAATAACTGTCTTTTCTCGTTTGAATTGGAACTTAATCTTCAACATTTTAAAGTTTGGAGAAATTTGACAGTTTCGTGTAGCTTGATGTGCTGGCCACTGTACATTCCGCAACAGAAGAAAATAAACTATCAAGCGGTAGCGTATTTCCAAAATAAGCTGTAAATAAACAAATGAATGCTTGAATTTAGCACACTTATTTAAAATGAACATGTCAGTGTCAATATTAGTAAAAAAAAAACTCAACTGTGTTGTCTATGGTTTTTCAAATCATAGACAATTGATGAATGTTACTGTCAAATTTAGGCGGTTTTCGTAAGTTTTCAACCACTACAAATACAGTGTTTTGTTTTTGTTCGAGTAAAGTTTGTGTTGATTATTCTCGTTCATATCTTCGCAGTGATTTATTTTGTGTATTATTTTGCATTGGCGGTACGAACTTGCAGTCGTAAACGAAAGGATGAAAATGCATACGTTTCCATAAATGACTCAAAAAGTGGCTTCTGAGCAGTAACAGTGATTTTATGCACTCGAGATCTTCACAAATTACATAAGTTTGTGCCAGAAAAACTTTGAAAAAAGTACATCTATGAGAAGTATTGCCTCAAAGTTGGTCTTATCCTTCATTGTTTTCGGTCGAGGAAATTACAACAGAAATGGTCACAATTGTTAACGAAGGCCTATGTTATCACTAGCTTTTGCCCGTGGCTCCGCCCGCGTAAGTATCGGTTATCGCGTAAAAAAGTAGCCTACGTCCATCTCCATATCCCAGGCTATATCTCTGCCAAATTTCATGACCATCAGTTAAGGGGTTTAGACGTGAAAACGTAACATACAGACAGACAGACAGACAGATAAACAGACAGAGTTACTTTCACATTTATAATATTAGTGTGGATGATTAACATTAAAAGATGGAGAGGGATAAAGAAAATCAGCTAAACAAACATGTTGCATATAGGCAATGAACAGTTTTAGAGAGTTGAGTACCGTTAGTGTCATGGAGACAACATTAACAGATTGAAAAGCATGGATTTATTCATAAATCCTTACCTCAATCTCAGTCTCATAGACAAGTTGAATGGTGTACCGATACATAGCATGGTTCAATATTCCAACAGTTTATACATGCTGATGATAATGACAATTTGATTTTAGATGGTTCAATTGATTTAAAAAAATATACTCTGATGAGTGTAGGAATGAAACCAATAACCAATCAGTTCACATTTAAAGTGAAAGCCCGAGAACACAATCATACACAAGAAGTTGGCAGATTCGTCTCAGAATTAAGTTGTAGGTTTTCTTGTTTAACTCTCATAACATTTTTTTTTGTTTTTTTTTTGTTGTATGTATGTATATATGTATTTATTCTTGTATCTTAGTTATAAATTCTTCTAAATTGTTTTCTGTTATTGCACCTACTATGTATTATCTCTGCATCACCCTAAGAGAGACCGGTAGAAAAAGCACAAGGCATTAAGTCCGCCTTTGTACAGTTTTTTACTTGTGCATAAAGTTTTATAAATAAAATAAAAATAAATAAATGAAACAGTAATAAATGCTTACCATTTTTCCCAGCTGTGGTGGCATGCAGTCCACACACATCCATCGCCTCTCCGTTCCCGGCATCAAGAAGTTGAACCTCAGAAGGCAGCACAGTCAACACACACATCAGAGGCCCCTCCGTTCCCAGCATCAATAAGTTGAACTTCGGGAGGCAGCAGGCTCAATAGAGAAAATGTATTAGCAAAATTTTCTGATGTGATACTAATGTATAAATTTTATTTATTTATTTATGTACACACTAAACACTTCATAAAGTAAAATACATAAAGATAAAAGAGCACAAAGGAACTGCTTATAACATAAGAAATTTCTTCCAGCAGACCTGTGAGAGCTGACTGACAAACGTAGACACCGTGTGTAAAACAGTATACAGGAAAACTTAAATTAGACTTCAGCAACCTAATTTTATCGGCTTAAAATAAACATACATACATTTATAATATACATGAATAATTATAACAATTTTAATTTCTTATTAGCAAGTAGAAAAGCAATTTATATGTACCTACATAAATGTATATTAGATTTTAACAGCACCCATTACCAGATGAGGAGACATTACTACCTATTTGAGTTTGTATAAATGTACTTAGTTAAACATACAAAACACCAATGACTGAATACTTACCCGCCTCAAGTAATATCCATTTGTTGAAAACAACATGTAGGTTCTAAACTGACTTTTTAAATGTACAAAAACGGTTAGACATTTAAAATATCTAAAACCATGGAAATAAATAGGTACCTACTCTAAACTCGAATACGTCAATGAAGACATGGCTTTAAAATTGTAGAAAATGGGAAAAAAAATCTCGGTCAGTGGGTCGTCTTGGCGCATGTGCGTGATGATCTCACTTCTTCACCCAATTCTCGTTATCATAGAAACCACCCGGTGGTTTCCAAAGTAAAAGTAAGTAGGAAGTTAGGTATGTATCTACAATGAAATATTTATGGTGCATATGATCCGCACATTCTTTTATTTATTTAAATGATGATTTGTTAAGTACCTACAAACAAATTACCTATAGTACTTAGATTCTCATCACGCTAGATGTCGGATTGCATTTAAATCATCAGCTCACAATAGATTCACATATTTAACCACAAATTATGTAGGTAAGAACCTATGCGCAGACTACGAGAAGATACGTTGTAGAAGCTGTAGGTACATAATGGATATTGGTATTGCACTTTCATACTTAGTGCGCATGTAGCTAATAAAAATAAAAACTGTTTAATTATTGAAAACAACATGTAGCCACTAAACTGACTTTTTAAAATGTACAAAAACGGTTGTTTTTATAGAGATTGAAATACTATCTAAAAGCATTGAAATACATAAATAGGTAAGTACTAATTACTGTCCCTGAAATTGAATAAGAATAGGCATATGGACATGGCCACGACCACGAACGAGGGAAAAAAAAACCAAGCGCTCAAGACGCATGCGCGAAACATCACGCCACGCGATTCTCGTTACCATAGCAACACCACTTCACCGTGCCTGCGTGAAGTGAGACTGTGCCACAGAACACATATAAGAATGTGCGCGCGCTGCAAGAGACGACAGCTGTTGAATTTTGTAGGTAATAGTTTTTTAGCATGGATGACGATGTTTTGACGAATATTATTTTATTATTGGCAACAATTAACTAGTTAGGTAGGTATCTATCTACAATAAAATATTTATTTTGAACTTATTGGACGTTAGTATTGCATTTGCTTAATGTTCTTAGTGCGCATGCGTGACGCGTTTAGGTTAAGAAAATAAAGGCACTAAACTGACTTTTTAAATGTACAAAAACGGTTGTCGATTGTATTTATAGAGATTAAAATACATAATATCTAAAAGCATTGAAATACATAAATAGGTAAGTACTAATTACTGTCCCTGAAATTGAATACGGATAGGCTTATGGACATGGCCACGACTACGAATGAGGTAAATTTAAAAAAAAACTAAGCGCGCAAGACGCATGCGTGAAACGATCACGCCACGCGATTCTCGTTACCATAGCAACACCACTTCACCGTGGCTGCGTGAAGTGAGACTGCCACAGAACACCTATAAGAATGTGCGCGCGCTGCAAGAGACGACAGCTGTTGAATTTTGTAGGTAATAGTTTTAGCATGGATGACGATGATTTGACGAATATTATTTTATTATTGACAACAATTAACTAGTTAGGTAGGTATCTATCTACAATAAAATATTTATTTTGAACTTATTGGACGTTAGTATTGCATTTGCTTAATGTTCTTAGTGCGCATGCGTGACGCGTTTAGGCTAAGAAAATAAAGGCACTAAACTGACTTTTTAAATGTACAAAAACTGTTGTCGATTGTATATATAGAGATTAAAATACATAATATCTAAAATCATTGAAATACATAAATAGGTAAGTACTAATTACTGTCCCTGAAATTGAATAAGAATAGGCATATGGACATGGCCACGACCACGAACGAGGGAAAATTAAAAAAAAAACCAAGCGCGCAAGACGCATGCGCAAAACGATCACGCCACGCGATTCTCGTTGTCATAGCAACACCACTTCACCGTGGCTGCGTGAAGTGAGGCTGTGCTCGCGCTGCAAGATACTATAGTGAAAGCTATTGTATTTTGTAATAGTTTTGGTATGGATGACGGTGATTTGACGAATATTCTTTTACTATTGGCAACAACTAGTTAAGGGTAGGTATCTATCTACAATAAAATATTAGGTAGGTACTAAGGTACATATAATCCGCACGTCTTTTTATTTCAATGACATAAAAATAGCACACACATCGTTTAGGTAAGTTCCCACATGTTTTGTGTGGGGTTAAATTCTATGGTACGTCAGCCAGGCACACTTTTAACACTCGATCACTTGACACGGTTGGACTCGGACTTCGTATTGAATAGATTTGGGTTAATAACAACGTCACAGTCATTACTCGACTCCATCCACTATCGCTTCTGCAAAACACACCGCGATTGGGACATGGGATTGCGTTTATTTAATCAGTTCAACAATAATATGGGTTCATACTAACAATGTCGATGAGCATTTTCTTTAGTACCTAAGTACCTAGCTAGCTTAAACGTGTGTTTTATTTTATTCAATATACGTGCGTGACGCTCTCGTGCCTCAGGCTATATATAGTAAGTAGTAAACTAAGGAAAATAACTGAAAAAATTTTTTTTTTGTTTCTTACTGAAATTCTGTTTTGCTATTTTATTTAAAATCACCCTTAATTGTAATGTTTAGACTATAAAATACTAGCTTTGAAATAATATGAAATAATCAATAGAATTCACATTAAAAATATTATCAAAATCTCGATTATGATTGTAAATGTACTGCTTGGTCAATCCCTAGCATCAGTGGAATGACACTGACAGCTCACTCCACGCAAGTTTTCACTGTGAGATTTTTACAGAATCGACCGGCTGATGCTTGGGATTGACGCTATTGACAGCTCACTCATTGCTCACTTCACCTAAGTTTTCACGGTGAGATAGTTACAGAATGGCATTGCTGATGCAAGGGGTTGACGCTATTGACAGCTCACTTCGAGCTCACTTCACGGTGAGATTTTAACAGAATTGCAATGCAGTACAAATAGTACAATTTCTCAAAGTGCAGTGAAGTGACTTGTATTTATATTTACTTCCTGCCTTCCTCTTCTATAAAATACTTTCTCTTATGTAAAAATGCTACCTACATGCTAGGATAGATTGCTACTAGCGTCTGAATAACGGAAGTACTCTTACTCCGCGTCCCGCGTGGTCGCGTCGACAGAGGGCGTATTCCAATTTTCCGAACAAATGGGTGACATATGAACGCGACGATCGCGTTGCTAAGGACGCGGCCATAGGGGGCACCCAGACCGCGGTCGATCGACGACATTGGTATGCAGGGGACATATTTAGTGTAGACTGGTATTCAGCTGTATCCAGTAAGACTGGAAGCCGTATCTACATAGTTTGGAAAAGGCTATTACTTACAACATATCCTTTATTTACTCTGGATAAAGCCTCCCCACCATATGCAGTTCCCCATTATCTCAGATTGCGGTTTTAATTGATGAGATGTCACCGTAATCTCGGCCAGAGATTTCTTCTTCTTTTCGTGTGGTTAGTGACTAACCTGGTGTCGGAGTTTTTATGCCACCCGTGGGCCTCTGACTTGGCTACACAAGTACGCAGCCGTCGAGAAATATCTCTCAGGCATGTCGGTTTCCTCAAGATGTTAAGAGTGCCAGAGATAAGTCGATAAGACAAAGTAATTATATTTACTTCGCCAATAAGACCTTTTAGGCCAATAAGACTGGTGCATGTAGCAAAGTGGGAAGCAAACTGAATAGCCATTGCATTAGTTAATCCAGGGAGGTTTTTATAGAGACCAAACTAACCTTTAAAGGTCAATATTATGGAGAAGGGTGGGTTGTGGGGCTATGTGCAGGACTCGGACAGTGGCAGTCGGGCCACGACGGAGGACCTCAACACCGAGAGCGAAGTGCTGCAGAAGGTCACCGACTACAGCACTGAGGGACTGTCTGAAAAGGTACTATTTTCATAGTTAAATTTTTTCTTTGTTGACCAGGAGGCTTACACTTTTACTGCAGATCGGTCTATAGACGATAAGTAAAATGTTATGCGACTTTGTACCACCAACTATAAACTGTCACCTGGACCTGCCCAATAATTGCGTAACATACTTTCAATCATAATCTGAATGATATTGAAGAATATTGCTATTAATAATGCTTCATATTTCGAAAAATTTATCTGCACGCAATGAATGTTGTTGAATTGTCAAAATGCAAGCTGTTGCCACTGTGTGTTACACAATTACCTCGCTGCTCTGCAATTTATTATAGCAGAGCTACGGGTTTTGAGGGGCATTTTGACAATTCAACAACATTCTTTGTTGATGCCTAGGGTAATATTATTTTGATTTCTGCGGTCATGATTTATGTCTTTGTTTAACCTAGGTAATGATTTCTGTCAGGAATCTTCGTCTACATACGGCGAGCTGAAGACCACGACCCCGGTAGACGATGTGGCCGTGCAGGGACCTCTGCATGGCGCCGGCGACTCCTCGGTCACCGTGCGACCCAAGCGCCGCGAGAAGAGCAAGAGCTTCATCAGGCCGTTGTAAGGGAGACAGATCACCCTATCAATTCAGTAAAACTTATTGGTGAAGTGAACTGTCAATAGTTTCAATCCCTAGCACGAAGTGGAATGACAGCTCACTTCACCTATAGCCGGCACCAGACACAGCAAAAATATTTGAACACTTGTGAGGCACGGGCTAAACTTTAAACAAATACCCAAAAACGGTATATGTTTAATGTTTGACCCATTCGGTATCGGTTTTTCGAGCACACGTCAGAGCGTTCAAAGTTCAAAAATGTGTGCGTAGCCTGCTACACTGTCACAAAGTTCAGTTGCTTGTAAACCATGGAGTCCGCTCAGTTGTTCGGTCGCTTTGTTCAGTCGCAAGATGGACTGGAGCTACGAAAGTGTCCTGGAATTTATTGAGTTCCTTGAAGGAGAAATAAATGATTTGTTTTGATTTGAGAACCATTTTTATAGAGCCTTAAATTTAAACATCATAAAAGTAGAAAGGTTAGTGACGCCTGGATCAGGATAAAGAGTGAATTGAAGAATTCAAAAAGAAACCGTTATTTAACCCAATATTATATATTTAGTTTTTTTTTTTTGTACATGTAATGAATAATTACATACACTTCAATAATACTGCCGGTAAAATTCTGTCCAAATCTCGTGAGCTACGAATAGTGTCAATCCTTTTTTTGGGTGGGATATTATCATAAAACTTCTCCCGCTCTGCGCGGAGCTCAGGGCGTGTCAGACTTTTACTGACTAAAACCCTCCCGTGTTCCTCCAGTTGCGTATGTGCCAGGGCCACGGTATCCCTTTCGGACAAACCCGCACCCCTGGCAGGATAGTGTCAATCCCTAACATCAGGTGGAAAGACGGCTCACTTCAAGCCCACTTTACCTGAGCAGGTATACCGCGACCGCAAAATCGTCGTCCATCCCGTTTGTTATCTATTTTAGTACTATGAATCGAAAGTGTCTGCAAAAAAAGCATGTCTAAGCAGGTAAAGTAAACATGTGTTCAAATGTCTGAGCAGTCTTTCTAAGTCTTTGTTCAAATATGTGTCTGTTTCTGGCGCTAGCATAAGTGTTCACGGTGAAACTTTTACAGAATAAACCAGCAGGTCCATATTCTTAGGTCTAAAGGGTCAAATTAAATTAGTTAGCGAAACTTCGCAGACGTCATGGGTATCGATATCTAAACATAATAAATTAAAATTAAACGGTTCGATGATCTTTTTTGAGGTCAACGACCATAGGTCAAAAAATCTTTTTATTTGTTTTTTTTTTATATCTTGTTTTGATATCGATATCCTTCACGTCTATCGTCAAAAATCCTTTCTTATCGCTACTTATGTATATAAGGAACCGTTGTAATTTTATGCTTCTACACCCAGCGGTTCAGGCACCTGTCCTACCGTGCCGCGGCGCCGGCCAGGAAGCGACTATTATAGCTATAACCTATTGATTCAACGATTTTCTCGCTCAAGTAGCATACAAAAGATTGTAGGTCCCGTGTAAGTAAAAGAGATACATTTATTAATAGCTGATCGCTGAGTGTTCACACCGCCAGCGGCAGTAGTTATCAAACAGAGTACTCTCTCAGCGATGCTCGCATGGTGTTGGGTATCGTTGGATAGGCCGTTCAAAAATATTGCGGGTTTGTGAAACCTTTTTTCGATTCAGGAATTCGTTGGCGCATTTAAATTGCATCATGACCATTATGACCTACGCTTGCGTCGTCTTCGCACACGCTAAACCACGACATCTCCATAGGACGCAGAACCTCCAGAACCGTTTCCTTAGAAAGGTTACAGGTTACAGGCACCCCCATTTATGTTCGCAATTTGGATCAGGAAACCTCAGGAAAGTCCGGTTAATTAGACGACAACCTCCTAGGTTAATCTGCGAGATGCCATTTATAAAAGGAAAACTATCACTAGCTAAGTAGGCTTCACAAGTTACCGAGTATAGTCGACCAACTTACATTTGCAGTTGAAATTTATGGGAGAACATGTTTTTCAATTACAAAGTCAAGTTTTTTTCTAGGGATTTTCTCATTACTACGGAACCCTTCATTGTGCGTGATCCGTCCGACACGCACTTTTAGCGCGGTTTTTAGGGTTATTTAGTTGCTAGCGGTACTCGCTTCTCGTGAAATCGCCGACTATGGGACAGGTGTAAAGGCTGTGCATTGTCTGCCGGTGAATTTATTAATGAATGAATGAGTTTCATTTTTTATTAAGTAGATTGAGGTAGCCATGTAATATGACTACCTATATCGCTTCCTATGCTTGGTTGCAGTGGCAAGTCGAAAGCAACGCTGCCGCCGCTTGACTTGGGTGACTCGCGCTCTCGAATCAGCATCATATCTGACTGCCGCTTGAGAAACCTCAGGTTTGTAATATTTTGTAAATTTGTTCGCTAATTTTTAAGATAAAATAAGAAGATTCCGACGAATCAGATCCTCCTCCTTTTCAACTGGCATCTAAAAGGAGCAGACAATGGAACTTCTCAATAATTGTGAATCAAACGAACTTACCTGGATGAAGTTTGATTTCGCAAGAAATTTAACAAAACCTAAGTCACCGACTCCCGAAATTAAAGTTGTTTTGCACTTTGTAATGTATTTTTTTGGAATTCGTTTGTATTTTTTTTGTTTTTTTATTTTTTTAAAGTCTGTAAAAAATGGCGTCCCTCCGCTCTCCTCTAAAAATGTTTTTTCTGTGTGCGTGTGTCGTCTTTACTATGAAGTTGCGTGTTTCGCTCATTACGGCTCCTACAAACAGGCGCGACACGCGACGCGACACAAAGAGACCGCTCGTCGCCCGGCACGCGGTATCTTTGTGTCGCGTCGCGCGCCGCGCCTTTTTGTACGAGCCTTTATGGTCAACGAACCTCGCTGTTGTCTACCTAGGTATATTTTGTCGGGATAAGCGAACATAAGTATGGAGCAGTAGATTTGTTACGCGATTTGAAAGAAAGCGGTAAACATGACGCAAAAAAAAAGAACATAAACACAAAAGAAATAAGAATATTATTGGGGAAAATGCGTCACATCCACGCAAAACGGCTATCGCTCAGCATTATGCTGCGACCCTATGCAAGACAGAGCCCCAGCGCTGGTTTTCAGCGACAGCCGGCGTTGACGTAATGACGTCGTCCGGTGCAGCAAACAATTATTAAGACGCTGTACCAGTACAGCGTACTTAAAGAAAATTAATATAATTTAATTTAAAATGTGGTAGAATATAAAAATAAAAATAAAAAAACAAAGGAATTATACATGCTATGAGAATATCATCCTCAACAAAACGTTTTACGCTTTAGCTTTAGTACCTAATTTATCTATGCGCTTTATTAAGTGGCAACATTTCAGAGCGTCCTTTTTAAAGTCTGTGAATGTGAATGCACCAAACAAATTATGATGTAATAAATAACAAAATGGCCAATGATGTAATGTGTGACCATTATGCAATTGTTGTGTCAGTGCGTTTGTGAGTAAATGAGTCCATTAGAGCCAGAGTGGCCTAACTGTCATTTTTAAATTCTGTTTTTTCTTCTTCAAAAACTGCGTGAGATCCAGAGCGGCCTAAAAACTGTTCTAAACTTACCTCGGAAGCAGTTTTTGAAGAAGAAAAAACAGAATTTAAAAATGACAGTTAGGCCACTCTGGGTCTCATGGCTTCAAATGTGAAAGATGCGATGGACCCAATAAAAAGACAAAAACCTTGGGACTGGATTTCAGGGTTTCGGGGTTGGTTGGTTGGTTGGTCATAAGGTGGGGTCATTTGATTGTTTTGAATTGTCTCAATCAGATTAATACTGATGCAGATGCCAGTTTAACTGTCTAATGGTCATCATAAACTTTAATTCCGTTAAACAATATTACCTACTTGGCAATAAAGAACGATTACAATAGCGATTGTATTATTAAGTAAGCATGTAATTATTACGTTTGAAATACTTTTAATAGCTTTTATTTATCACGAGGCGAGTGAAAATAAAGGGTTGCCATGGGAAAAAGTAGTTGGGTTGCCACGTGCAAAATAACAATGGGCTCGCTGTCAATAGGTTCACGTTGTATAGTGTGATTTTATTCGAAATGGGGGTAACTTGTATGGGCTGTAAACAAGTGTGAGCTACCGTCCTTTTATGCCATTATTTTATGTTGACCTGCGTACTCAGATTAATGCTTTATGTTTTTTGTAGGGGACTGATTTTATTCTCAAAGATGTTATTTTGTGGAGATATTTTTGTATGCTGGCGTGAGATAGCAACAAACATTGTATAAAATTGCCGCACATAAATAAGATGTGAAAGAGAAAGATTTTTCGAAACTTAAAAAAATACATATCCATTGAAACTTGTCCACTGCATTATTGGAACCGCAGAACAGGTAAATTAATCTGTTCTGTGATTCTAACACTTAAGCCCTACATTTAACATTAAACTTTAAACACTTGACCCTGTATTCGTCCACAAAAGCGAGGAGTGAACACACCGTATAACACAGTAGAATCAAGTCGTTGAACCATCGCAAGTCGCGCTCCTTTGTCTTGCACAAAGCGGCTCAATTAGAATGACATGAAATGCTTTGAATTAATCCTCGAGGGGAAAACTTATGAACACTGTTTGATGATAACCTGGACACTTGTGAACTTTCGATAGGGTTGGCGATTCTGATCCTATTCGTTTTTTTTTCTTTGATATTTCTTCTTATTCCTAGGCGTTGTTGTTGTAAGACGATTTGAGGGGTCCGAAAAAAACTATTTTTAGGGTTCCGTAGCAAACAAGGAGCCCTTATAGTTTCGCCATGTCCGTCTGTCTGTCTGTCGGTCTGTCCGTCCGCAGCTTAACTCAGAGACTCTTAGTACTAGTACTAGAAAGCTGTAATTTGGTATGGTTATACATATTAATCACGCTGACAAAGAGGTAAAATAAAATCTTGAAATATATTTTTATTCAGGGTACCTCCCCTACACATAAAGTGGGGATGATATTCGTCTATCCCATGGTATGGGGTATCGATGGATAGGCCGTTTAAAAATATTACGGGTTTGTGAAACCATTTTTCGATTTAGGGATCCGTTTGCCTAATATTAAGCTTTATAGTGCTAATTTTTACAATGTTAAGTTTGTTCTTGGGATAAATTCATCCCAACTAAGTAACCCTTCATTGTGCGTGGTCCGACACGCACTTGGCCGGTTTTTTCTTACATGTGGATGGGAGGGGTCTCGATTGTTCATAAGTACCTAAGATCACAAAAGTAAGCAAAAAATTATAAAAAAGTGAGCATAAATTATAAGTTTTTAAATTTTGGCTACTTTTTCTTTTGTAATTTTGGTAGATAATGTTCTCACGTAAGATTGAAGGGGCGCGGGGGTTCATCCAAGTCTTATTGTTTCTTACGTTGGGGGAATGGTGGTCAGAAAGTGGTTAAAAATATCTTACGTAATAAATTAACAACCCCCTACCAGCGATCATTGATCACGTAATCAGCTGCAGTGACTTGAAATTATAAGTTTAGAGAATTTATTGTTTTGTTTGTCTTTATCGTGATACTGATAAGATAACGATACCCATAGCGCCTGTGAAATTTCAGCAGCCAATGTAATTTGAACGAGTATTTAAGTATCGCTCCTCGGCGCGGCACTCCTTGTTTTATCCCCCAAGGGGTGTTACCCAATAATTGGGGTGTGGAGGTTAGATAGGCAGTTACGTCATGTAAACTACTGCTATTCAGCTGCACCCGATCAGACTGGAACCAGATCCGTACATAGTTAAGAAAAACTAGGCATATTTTTATTTTGAAAATACGATTTTTCAAGTCAGTGATGTTATGTAGTTGAAAGTCTGCCCCAATTCGCTTGTGTAAATGGCTTCCTATAATCGCGAATACGATGTGCTCATTCTTGCCGAAATCACTCACGAATTTGACATTTGCGATGCTGACATTTACATTACCTACCAATCCGAATATTAAATCAATGTCTGTAAAGCCCTCAAGCTTAAAATAATATTGCTTTACCTTCTTTCGGTCTATATTTTAAGTTATAGTAAATTATATAGGTCATCCTCGCTACCATACGACTTCTTTTATTAGGGTTCCGTACCACAAAAGGAAAAAAACGGAACTCTTATAGGATCACTCGTGTGTCTGTCTGTCTGTCCCTCTGTCACAGCCAATTTGCTCCGAATGTAATGGACCGATTAAGTTGAAATTTGGTATACATATCAATTTGATTGACCCAAACATGAATGTGAACCGTAAATAAATAAATTTAGAATATTGAGGTCAGTTTTGGGGGGAAAACAAGAAAAAAAAAAAAAAGTTTTGCAAACTGTACCGTGTGACATCATATCATATGAAAGGGCTTACTATGAGGGTCTCAATTTTTTTTTTTTAATAATTTTTAAATAAACTGTTTTAAAGTTATAAGTGAAAATAGACGAAAAAAAATTGACCATTCCTCCCCCCCTTATCTCCGAAACTACTGAACCTAAAATAATAAAAAAATACAGAAAATAGTTCTATACTTATAGATTACAGGAAAATCTATTAGAAGTCTATGGTCTTAAAATAACATGGTAAATCTTTCGATATTGTGCGTACAAACTTACATTTGCAGTTGGAATGTATCACTACATATTATAAAACAAAGTCCTCCGCCGCGTCTGTCTGTCTGTCTGTCTGTCTGTCTGTTCGCGATAAACTGAAAAACTACTGCACCGATTCTCATGCTGTTTTCACCAATGGATAGCTTGGTTCTCGAGGAAGGTTTTAGTATATCATTTGTTAAGTTTTTGTATACATTTTTGCATAAATAAACGATATTTGTTGGAGGTGTCGGAAAAAAATAAGCCGTCTGGGAGCTTTCAACGAAAACGCTGTCTAAACCCTTTGAGATATAACAAAATAATGTATGGTGGAATTGTGTATCTTATAGAGGTCTTCAAAAAAGTCCGCGATGGCATATGTCTATCTCTTAAGGATAACATACTATATCCATTTTATTGTCGTTTTGTAGGTATTTGTTTGCCGAATTTTACTCTTGGAAATACGATTACGATAACAATACGCTATAATATCAGTAGCTATTAGCCAAATTATGTTCGTAGATAAATAAGCTAGCTACTTATATGTATTTCAAACAGTATACAAGAATATTAATCATAAAAACATTACTAAACACGGCGGCCATATGATCAAAATTTGTGCATTCCAAAACTTTCGTTAGGTATTTTTTCTCTGCCATAGTTATCACTTTTCGATAAACTAACACTCAATACGAAATCTACATTTATTTCTCAGTAATTATGTATAAGATTCTTCTATGATTAAACAGTTTTCTCATTGAATCCATTACTTTACGCACGTTTATCCTTGATGAATGTTTACATCGCGCCACTCCGCCACACGACCACAGAGTACAGACGTATTTTGTTTCCTTTTTTTTTTCGTTCGTTTAGTGGTGTTCCCGCTAAAATGTATTAATACCGGTCAAGTATTAGTCGATTAATCGAATTCTACAGCCAGATCGTGTTGAAAGTACAAAATAAATGTCAAATATTTCGTCCAATGGCGAACGTGACCCTGAGAAAAGTTATGCACCAATGGCGTTCATTAGATTTCGAGTGTTTTCTCAGCACAAACGGTGTATCGTGCGACATTTCAGAGGATTTCGTTTTGTTTTCACATTGTTGGTATTTACGTGAATTATTTTAAAATTATTATTTGTGTCGCATTTTTATTTCGTGTTGTAATTTGGTACAATTGATTGCTTTAAGAATTTGAGTGAAATTTCGTATTTTGATTTTGTGTTTGTTATGGTAAAGACTCATTAGACGTTCAGAACATAAGTACTTTTATTATATTTAATCATTTGTTTCGGTTTCTATTCACATAGTGAATCACATTAAAATTAATATTAAGTTAGAAATTTGAGATATAGCCTGGGATATGGAGAAGGACATAGGGTACTTTTTTATGCGATAACCGACATCCACGCGGGCGAAGCCGCGGGCAAAAGCTAGTGTATGTATAATGTTAAGTTTGTTCTTAGGATAAATTATTTCCAAGTACGGAACCCTTCATTGTGCGTGGTCCGACACGCACTTGGCCGGTTTTTATCTATGCAAATCTATGGTTTGTGACAAAGACATGCGCAAAATCATTTAAGCTGACCACGACTTGCACAAACTTTAGAAAGTACCGTTCTCTATTTTTTTTTTGCAAAATTCCGGTATTAGTTTCCAGTTTATCTGTCTCTACCTGCAAAATCAGCAAAACAATACCTAACCATAGATATATTTGATATGTTTAAAAAAAAAACAAAACACATTTTTGTACTAGAAGTATCAGCCCTACTAAAGGGCGAGTGTCCCAGGTGCGCTTGGGTCATCGTTCGTTACTCACCACGTTTTGTTATAGCTATGTATAGCTTTACATCTATGTGTCATGTGCTCAATGCAGTTTATGGGTTATTGTCGTTCACCATATTTATGTATTTATGTACCGGGCTCAGGATTAGCGGCCGCTTTATTAGCTGTACCAGGGGTGGACAATGGGGACGTAGCTCTCCTATCAGAGCAAGGTATTATAGCGCAGATTTTCTAAAGATGCCTTATTTGTAGTGGACCTGCAACTTACCTATATACTTTTGAGTTTCGTATTTATCGAGACTTGTACTGTGTGGATAAGAAAAGAAAAAAACCAGCGGCAGCGCAACGCACTACCAGTAGCAATGAGTTTCATATTGACAGTTCAACAACATTCATTGCGTTGTTGAGCAGACAAATTTTCCGAACATATGAAGCAATGGAATAGCAATATCCTTCAAAATATATTCAGATTGTGACTGATTTATGTTACGCAGTCTGTGCTGATCAGAACTGAATCAGAATCCCCCACCGCCAGTGCTTTCATACAGTTCAGGGTAGGCTTTCAACCTGATGACTGTACGAGTATCAGTTATCCTCAAACATTCCACAATAAACATCTTCCTAGCTATCTACCGACACTTACAACCACATTTACTTGTCCGTAAACCGTAGAGTTATTAGAATTGTGTCGTAATTAAGAAGTGAGAGCTTGATGAGCGCTTTGTAATAATAACTCGATTACCACAGACAATACCTAAGCGCTGACAGCGCTTTGATGTCAGCGCTTGAGCCGCTTGCCGGGAGGAATGCTTCACTATTAATTAATTTGTTGTTATTGGACTACCGGTTCGGACAAGGATTTGTGGGATACAGAAGAATGTTATTAACAGACATTCTAAACATAATTGTCCGTCCTGAAATTCTGATTAAGTGAGTTTGCAATAAAGAAAGAATTTATTCTGTAGAACCAAGTTGAAAAGAAAGGGTTCCTAGAAAATAACTAGTGGTACCTACGTAGATTACTGAATAGGCAAAAATGTGTACCTATACATAAATCATTTCAGTCTTACCTTCGGGAAAACAGCAGCGTGTCAATGTAATAAGGAATATATTAAATTATTATAAATATAACCTTCCTCAAGAAATGTGCTATCAAATGCACAATTTTTTTTTTAAATCCGACTGGCAGTTCCAGAGATTAGATTGTTGTTATTAACAAAAAAAAAAATATTAGTATTGTATTTATACATCTATACAAATAAATAAAATTGAAGTGTTTGTAATTTCAAAATAAGAGCTTTTACTAAATGCATATGAATATATATAAGGTACTTATAAAAAAAAAAAAAACATTTTTTTTGTCTTTCTGTTTGTTCCGGCTAATCTACGAAACGGCTGGATCGATTTTGACGGCTGACTCTCACTGGCAGATAGCTGATGTTATAAGGAGTAACTAGTGCAACTTTTATTTTAGAAAAAGTCACGCGGGCGAAGCCCATCCATACTAATATTATAAATGTGAAAGTAACTTTGTCTGTCTGCCTGTCTGTCTGTCTGTATCTTACGTTTTCACGCCAAAACCGCTGAACCGATCGTCATGAAATTTGGCAGAGATATAGCCTGGGATATGGAGACGGACATAGGTTACTTTTTACGCGATAACCGACATCCACGCGGGCGGAGCCGCGGGCAAAAGCTAGTGATAAATATATATTAAACTTGCTTTTTCCCACGGCTCCGCCCGCGTGGATGTCCGTTATCGCGTAAAAAAAGTAGCCTATGTCCTTCAGACAGAGTTACTTTCACATTTATAATATTAGTATGGATAATAATACATATTGGTCTACCTAATGAAATTACTAGGTATATCTATTATAGTAATTTCATTAGGTACCTGTGTTTTAAATACATAATATTCAGTGCCGGATTAAGCAAGCGCTGGGCCCGTAACAAATACTATCGAGTGGCCCTTGATCTGCTACGGGTTCTCAAGTATAAAATGGTGAAAAAAAAAAAAGGTTTTTGTTGTGTCTTTGAGATTTTACATCTGGTCTCACAAGCACTTTACCACCTAGTGCGATAAATGTTTTTTATAGGAAATTGAACGTTCTATAAAAGATCTCTTATAATTTTTCAATAAATTCATTTTTTCAAAAGTTATTCGAAATTACAGTTGGACCATACCCTAAGTTGTAAATTTTTCTTTCATCTTCTGCAAAATTATTATTGTTTGTGGAGGTGGGCTAGTTTGGATACGCGGGGCCTCTTTTTGCGCGGGGCCTGTAGCAATTGCTACTCTTGCTACGTGGTTAATCCGGCACTGATAATATTGTTGAGACGGATATAGTATACACCGTGGCATTTTAGTCGTCTTACAAAGACAGCCCACTTCATTTATCCAATGACTACTAATCATTCATGTAATTTTTTTTTTTTAACACTTGAATTTTTTATTTTTATGAATTATGACGCATGACATAGTTTAAAACACCCTGTTACGAGTGCAGTCCGAGCCTTGTGATACAAGGGCGCCGCAGAATGGATTTAGATTAAGTTTAAGTTGCAATAGTAAGAAACACATTTTTGCGTTAGGGTGAATGAACTCTGATAAAGATGTCGCCGCTCCATTCCGCGGCGCCCTTGTAACACAAGGCTCGGACTGCACTCGTAACAGGGTGTTTTAAACTAAGTAATGCGTCATAATTAATTTAAAAAAAAAGACGACTAAAATGCCACGGTGTAGGTATATTGAGTAGTATCAATGAGCTTCCTTCAGTATTACTATTAATTGTAAGTGTACATGGTGGTATCAGTTTCTGAAACCGCTTGAGACGAAGCATTTGTAATTGATACCAGACCATTAAGTAAGTAGGTAGGTAGGTAGGTATATTGATGTTGATTGATTGGAAATGAAGAGACATGTAAATTTAGTCGAAAGGCAAAGTCAAAGTCAAATCATTTATTTCAAATAGCCACATAAAAGGCACTTTTAACGTCAAAAATTACAAAAAATATTTAATTGATTCTAGTTGCCCCTTCCAAAAGGTAGTTACGTATGGAGAACAATGGGCAAGAAACTCCATACTTACCGTTTTAAAATGTTAACAACAGTTTGTATACATAAATTAATAATATAAGTGAAGACGATGTACAGACGCCAGCAGGTCAAGCTACCCGAAACTGTCAAATTTTTGCAATCAACCTTGAACCTTATGCTGTAGTGATAAAGTTGAAAATCTATTAAAGAAATTTGACAGATTGTAGTAGCAGTATTGAAGAGTGAAGACTGAAAAGTTAGGTATCTAAAAAACCCTTTCACATGTCCTGCTTAATTTAATTTGTTGTACGAAAAGGTTTTGAGGATAACGTGGTAATGAAACTGGAACTACGAAGCGAGTTGAGAATTAAATCATGTATTCCACAGCAATGCCCTTTGTGTAGCATGTACATAATCTTGATGGGATGTTTCTCCTTTGCTGCCACCATAGCACTACCATGCAGCTAATACTTTACCAAATCTGGTTACACAACATACTCTTGTTTAAAATTCCAGTTTCATATAATCTCGTGACAAAATGTGGACCATGCAATAAGGCTGATTGCATACATGTCGACGCGCGGCGAGGCGACAGTGACGCGGCGCGGTGCGACACGCGAGTCGCCCGCTTTGTACAACTAAAAGCTTTTGTTCGTTACTGCTATGATGGATGGCCGACGAGAGACTTTTTTTCATTTGCTAACATGTATCGCGAAATTATTTCTTTTTGTTGCTTTTTTCGTTGGCGACAATACGAAATGTGCTCCGAGTGTATTTGTGAGGATTTTGCGAGAGCATTGCAGCGTTTTTACATCATTGATGTTGTAATTCTTTGGCGAAAAAATTGTATTGTGCTAACCACACGTTTTGTGGGCGCTATCGCTATTGTCCGGATTCTTTTGTGATACAGTTCATTTCAGTTTGTTTAAACTGAATTGGGTACAACCACTGTACGTACAACACTTGATTTTTTTAGATTTTGGTTAGCATTGCTATCGAGAAGTAAACGCACTCCTTTCTGAAAGACTGCGTAACATTTCTACGATTAATTGAAATGAAAAAGCTCTTAATCGTTTATTAAACTGTACGATTGTGTAAATAAAATAACTGTAACCGTGGCTTGCATGTCATATAATCGCATCCTGAAAATGTACTACAGAATGCTGAAAACATTAACCGACATCAGCGTCATTTAACCACAGTATAATAATTATTATACTGTGATTTAACTCATTAATTTTAAATTAGCAATTACTTGAGAGGCAAAGATGTTCCCACCGGAACGTCACAAAGGGATGTTTTGTAACACATTGTGACGATGGGTCTATTAAATTATCGCTGACAATTCGAGGAGCCCCACAATGCCTCAAGTCCCACTCGGGTCCACGACTGCAAACGCGTTTTAATCAAAAGGGGAAGACGCGACGATGAAGGCTATTCACTCCCTGCCCTAATTTCCGAATAGCTGCTATGCTGAATACTTCAGAAACTCCATTTTGCTTCATAGACTATTGGCTATAGAGTTGTTAGTCGCGTGTGTCAGTAGCAGCCCTAAGTTTGTTGGGTACACGTGCACCATTGATGTAATTGATAGAATGTAGGTACTTGTAAGTTTGTGGTCGTACAGCCTATATAGAATTTTGATTGTCGATTTGTAAGGACTATTCTTTACAGGCAATTCCATTATTTTAGTGATTTCTTTGGGCTTTATTCCCTGATTATTTACGCAGAGGTGTTTATCTGGTAAGAACTATCAAGGACCAAACAAAACAGGATATTGAGAAGACTGTTTTTATACGTTTTTTTTTAAGCTATTGCATAGCTTCTATCGCGGGCCTTGAGCGCGGGGACCGAATCCAGAAATTCCGTAACGAAAAAACCTCACGCTCCCCACTCCGACGGTTATTTTACTACACCAGTACCCTCTAGTTATCTAATAATTTCTGGCAGTTCCTTTTTTCTGTGTACTGCGTATTTTATTCTTATAAATATTAGTTTATAAAATTATGATCTTCACAAAAAGTGATTGTTGATAGTGGGGTTTGAACTCACGACCAGCCGATTATGAGTATATTCAGTTCCCCTGTTGCACCGCAAGGCTACAATGACTTAATTAAAGCTTGCCAAATAGTTGATACAATTCCAGTTGAACAATTTTTAAACTGGACTAGACGGTTGGAAATGACTCAAATACATGGAATTTTTTCGCTGTCAAAACAGTTTGTCACTCTTTTTTTATTTAAAATTACTTTAGGTTCAACACTTTCGTCTATTTTAAAGTTGTTATTATGCTTATATTTGAATAGTATTTGACTTTGTTTACGTAGTTATACACTTTTACGACGTTCAGCACTTATTTATTTTGTTTTTAAGCTATTGCATAGCTTCTATCGCGGGCCTTGAGCGCGGGGACCGAATCCAGAATACCGTATATCAAAGAAAGTATATAGAAAGTATATCAAAGAAAAAGAAATACTGCATAAATAAAATAAATAAATAATTATAATTGCATAAGTTGATACAAAATGCTATGCAATAGCTTTACCGCGGCAGCCCCCGAGTGCCACACGTCTTTTTTTATATTTAGCGTTTTAGGGTTCCGTACCTCAATAGGAAAAAACGGACCCCTTATAGGATCATTCGTAGGTTTGTCTGTTCGTCTGTCACTGCCAATTTACTCCGAATCTACTGGACCGATTAAGTGGAAATTTGGTACACATATGAACTTCTGTGACCAAATACGGATATGTAACGTAAATAAATTAATTTTGAATATGGGGGTCACTTTTGGAGGGCAAACTAGATTTTTTTTGAATAATTTTTGCAAACTGTACCGTGTGCCATATTAAATGAAAGGGCATTGTAAGGATTTCAGATATTTTTTTTTATAATTTTAATATAAATAAGTACTTTTAAAGCTATTTAAGAAAATAGATAATGGTCTTATCCTCGAAACTACTGAGTCAAAAATTTTGAATAATTTACAGAAAATAGTTCTTGACATAACTTATGGTCTTGAAATAACATGGTAAATATTGTGCGTACAAACTTACATTTGCAGTTAGAATGTATGTATAATTTTAAGTTTGTTCTTGGGATAAACTCGTTACAAATACGGAATCCTTCATTGTGCGTGGTCCAACACGCACTTGGCCGGTTTTTTTAAGTCCTCTTTAGCGAAACATTCCATCAACTTAAATAGCAATTTTTTTCCATCAAAGCGATCATTTTATATCAGTACAATTATGTTACCGTTAACAGGCGCCTGGTACTGCCTACCCACGTGGCATAAACCCTGAATCGGCGTGCAGCACCCATGGGAAGGGTTGTAAATTTTTTGTAAATCGCTCAGAATATGATAACGACGCACATAATAAGTATTTCGTACAACCCTGCTCCGCCTGATATGGGATAAGCGTAAGCTATACATACATAGTAATATGTTGTACATAAATATTTGTTTTTTCGCCTCCGTGAGTCTTAATTTTTACCAGCCCGTAGGGAATACTTTGTTGCCATGGTATTAAATATGCGTATGAGCACATTGTACCGTGTTGTTTACGTTTGTCGAAAGAAGCTTCGTTATTAACATTGTTTCAGTCAGCGTAACCCACTATCAGTAGCAGTCGGTTTCATTTTGACAGTTCAACAACATTCATCGAGTTATTTACGTTGTTGAGCAGATTTTTTTCTCGAACATATGAAGCAATGGATTAACAGTATCTATCAAAATCATTTGGATTGTGATTGATAGTGTGTTACGCAAAAGTGCTGAAAAACAAAGAGTATGAAATTGTATTTATCCAAGAGACGGATAGAGTTGTATTGCTATGTTATTTTACGAAGTGTTTGTTGGGCTCACTTTGGGTTACTTCTTACTTCCTAGCTGGTTAGCTTTTACCTAACACTGGACATGGAAAGCAATAAAGAAAAGGTAAATTTTGTTTTAAGTCCTGCTCATATTGTAATTTTTGTAAATTTTACCCCTCGATAACAATTGTAACATCTTGCACACTGTGTTAAGAGGACATTCTAAAGAAAAACGGCCACATTCCTCTAGATTGTATTTTGTTGCTTCCTGTCTCAATATGAAAGTTTATAAAAGGTATTAGAACATTCTAGACTCGCTTACCTAGGTCGCTGTTGAGCCGTTTTTCATAATTCCTTCTCAGTCACGAGATCATGATTGATTGATTCCTGAAAAGTGGAAAAAAAATAACATTGATTCCGTAGCAGATTGCCTGACACTGATCTCTAAATCTACAGCTATCGGCACTCACAGCTACACACAATATTCATATGTCTGACGTCAGTCATATTTCCTTCTCATCCATTTTAATTTCCATCTATTTTAAAATGTCCAGAAGATTACCTTACGAAGTCAATGCCATAGGTGATCGGCCTCTCACCTCGCGGTGCCAGGTTCGACTCCCGTATAAAATGACGGGAATTATACTACAAAAATATGTATATTAGAATGTTTTTTCATGTTAGTAACTTGATTCGTTGAATTTTGAGAAGGTATTAGTGGTGGTCACTGTATTCTGAACGGTCGGTGGGTCCTCTGTCTGTCTGTCCGTCCTGTAGATCGGGCAGGGGACTGAACTCCTGAACTCTGTAACATCGCTGTATTATAATTGTAATCTTGGAATTCTTTGTGTTCTTTGTCAGATGATTTGCTGAATATATTGGTTACACTTTTTTTGTATTGTAGAGTTAGGTTAAATAAGTTTTAGAGGAGGGATTGGTCGATATTTATTGGATCAGGATCGGGCTGAGTGGAAAAAGGAACGGAAGGCCTTTTCCCTGCAGAGTGGGACAACAAAGGCTGATTATTATTTTAAAAAACCGGCCAAGTGCGGGTCGGACCACACACAATGAAGGGTTCCGTAGTTGGGATGAATTTATCCCAAGTACAAACTTAGCATTGTAATTGTAAAACAAGTTCTCCCATACAAAAAAAAAAATGTAAGTTTGTACGCTCAATATTGAGAGATTTACCATGTTATATTAAGACCCTAGACTTCTTGTAGGTTTTCGTGTAATCTATAATAGCTATTTTCGTTTATTTTTATTTTATTTGGCTCATTCGTTCCGGAGATAAGGGGGAATGGTAAATTTTTATCAATTTTCTTAAATCAATTAAAAAGTATGTATTTTTAAATTAAAATAAAATATTATCTGTAATCCTTACAATAAGCCTTTTCATTTGATATGTCACACGGTACAGTTTACAAAACTTTTTTTTTAATGTTCTAGTTTGCTCCCCAAAAGTGACCCCCATATTCAAAATGCATTTACTTACGTTACACATTCGTGTTTGGGTCACAGAAATTCATGTGTTCCAAATTTCAACTTAAACGCAAATTGGCTGTGACATACGGACAGACAGTCAGACAGACAGACAGACAGACACACGAGTGAACCTATAAGGGTTCTGTTTTTCCTTTTAATGTAGGGAACCCTAAAAATGACTGTAATATATCTCGGGACCCCAGGGTCCCGGACCTTTGGAAGCCATACGATGGGCCGAAGCCAACTAGCAGAGGCCCCTTAGACAATTTTAAATGGAATGAGGCATCGACCGACGATTATCCCTGCATGTACTATGCACGTGCACCCATGGACAACGTCCGGTGGGTGTAGCATGGAAACAAAATATTGGGCTATGGGTTTAGCTGACTATAGTGGATTGGTTACCTTGAACTACGGAAGGGCTAGGTGCCTGACCAATGGTAATATAATATTCACAGATAAAAGGGCAGGTGCTGACTTGCACACTCTATGTGGGCCCCCAGAAACTGTCACTAGCACATAGTGACGTAACGGCAAGGGGGCAACATGTCCTGAGGTGCTTGAGGAGTGGAGAGGTATTCCACGGCTATCAGGACAATCCTGGAAGTACGGTCAAGATCCCTACGAGCATTTCACTGGAATACTTCTTTCGTCTGAGTACGTTTGCTCTTGCAAATCTCCATTCAAGCCAACCATTAAAGGCAAGAAAGAGGTCTGGAGCTCTGTTCTTCATCATTGTCCACTACAGCCGGCAAATAAAGGGAAGCCAGAGGTGAGGAACAAGTCTTCTCCCGGAAGATAGGGTCCGAGGGGTCACTGCTGCCCAACAGCTCGCCTCATGCTGCCCTGCGGGTTTATGTATCCCTCTTGGACTGGCTTCTGACCCTAAACCTGTTTTGGCAAGGTTGACTCTACCAGCACAGACCCAGAGGTCATAGGAGCGCGGAAGCGCCACCACGACGACGTCAACGTAGAGATACGGCGGTGGGGATATTATTATTATTATTATGGACATCTTAATATGAATCACTTATGATGATGTGCTATCTCTCATATGGCTGATTCCATTTTTGAAGCAGAGTGTGCTTTCCTCGCTTCAGAGTGGTCTCCGCAACATTGAAGTTTTCTCATATACTCTTAATAAGCACAACTACTTCTATAAAGTTGGAACAACTAACATTTTGGCTCTGAGTGTCTCTTAAAAATGAAGTAAGTGCTTATGTCACATGCATATTTAATCACACTTATCCAAAAAAACAATTCGCCATTAAAGTCAATATGATCATGACAAAACACAAGTCACTCACAAACGGTTTGTCGGCGCCCCTGTTACAAGTTACAAATAAGAGTAGTAAACACTTACATACCCTACTCCTCAACCTACACACACCACAAATATAGCTTCTATATCGTTGGGATAAGGTCTATTGTCGTGTTCTACATTTGTGGAGGTAGGCTGTGGAAGGAATAGGGAATTAAGATAAATATAGCACGTTTTTAGGTTATAAGGATCTTTAGAGCCGACTATACGATGAACGTCGATCGGTTTGTGTTAAACTATTGGATTTGAGCTTTGAACGTAATATCGTTCAAAGCTCGTTCGTCGTTCGTTACTGGTAGTAATAATAGTTATGTTTGTATATATGCCGAAATCAGTTGATCTATATGTTACTAAACACTCCTGTTTCAAACAGTTTGTTGATTCATTCTTGCCAGCTGATGTAGTGACTACAGCTATTTAGCTGCTACTGCTACGTGTTTGTTTATTTAAGTATAGACTTACCACACAAATACATACAGCATTAATCCAAAATCTTTATTTATTTTATTATTTATTATGTAACAGTACACACAGTAAAAGTACAGTAGTATCTTTCTTTGTCATAATTTTATAATAGATCTCGCCTGTATCTAAGTGTGTCTTCTAAGCCACGATCGGGATTACCTATCCAAAACAACGGTCATACATACACACACGGTCCATGTATATTCAATACCTTTAGGCTGTTGATTAAGGTTTCGTGTTACTATTTTAACAAACCATTAATTAAGTTGAACTGCGTTAATTGTGTCGACTCATGTTCCGAACAAATATTCAGGGGTGTTTTTGTATTCCCGAATACCATATTTACAAGAAATAATAAAGAAAGCAGGAACCTATTTAGGGGGGTGAAAAATCATACCTACTTTATTTACATTACATACCCTGGTATGAAGGGAAAACATTTTGATTTTGTAAGCAAGTTGCTAAGTCCTATCTGTACTACCAATGTTATGTTACATTAGTGAGTGTACTGGGTATAAGCCTCCACAATTTTCTTTAGTTGTTTCTTGAAAACACCCTCAATTTGTCATATTTCTTATTATAACAATATCAAAGGGATTCGCCGAGGTACAGGACGTTTTCTAAAAACAACTAAGTATATGGGTGCAAATGTCATATCGCAGTCGTATCGTCAGCTGTAAGGAGTCTCTGGTTGTCAGTTCTTTTCCTAAATGTGCTTTTTATTGGATTAACTATCCATTAGCCTACTTGATGTTGTTCTTTCTAAAAGAACAATTACAGGCGTGTTGTCGCTGCGTCTGAACACGCCCATCCTTGTTGTGCCCTGTCCTAAATGTCGGGGTTATTAGATTAACTGATCGTTAGTAGCGTAGAAAAGGAAGAGACAGTAGGCTCACTGCCTTTGTTACAGTCTAGAACCACTTAGCATTGAAGGGTTTTATTGCGACAAGATTTACAATAAAAAAAAACCGGTCAAGGAGCGAGTCGAACTCGCGCACCGAGGGTTACGTACCAGCCCAGAAAAACTACAACTGTGCTTCACCCAAAGCACACATAATGTATTACTACGTACAGATACCCAATCCCATACAAAGAAATTACACCTCCCTAACTAAGGCTGGCTATTGAGCTGTCTATTTTTTTCTTTAGATTTTTTTGGGAAATTATATGTGCGGCAACAAAAGTTTTCTTTAGCACCTGCAACCTAGCGTCTTTTTTTATATGGAGGCGACGAGTTAATAGAACAGCTTCAATTATATTAATTCATCATCTTTACTATTCCAACAGAATATCAAAAAACCAGCGTCAATTTACGAGCGTAAATTAATATGACTCCGAGCTACCGATAAATATATTTACTTCTGATTTGATAACTCAGCGACTAATGTTGTAAGTGAGCTACTTTATATATTTTAGAGATTCAACATCTGTCTGCTAATAAAATCAAATTCCAGCCTCAAAATTAGCAATCAAAGTTTTTCATTCAACAACTAAATTAATAAATCATATTCTTTTTTCGTGAAAGTTTAACAAGCAAAATGCAATTAGTCGAATAATAATAATTTATCTGAACTGTAGGTTAGGTTAGGTTAGAACAGTGACCACCAGAAACGGTACTGCTTTTCTTCTCCTAAAATAATAATAATAATACCTACCTATCGCAATAAGCATTTTGATTCATAGTAGTCGTCAATATATAAGGTTTACCAACGCACAAGCTTCTTCTATCAAAGGAAAGAAGAATTAATTCAAACTAAATAGGCATTTCCGCCGCCAGAAGCAAAAACACAAAAAATTGGTGTAAAGAAAGTTGCAGATGTTTGTTTATGATAACAATATTTTTTGTATGTTCATTTGGGTAGGTATAATAGTCAATTACTTATGGTAACATTATAAATAGATAGGCGAATACATGAAATTAGAGCTTTCATTGACCATTATTTGATGACAATAATAAGGAAATTTTATGTTCAAATATAGTAGATTCACTCATCAATTACTTATGCTAAAGTATAAAAATAAAGGTGACTCTATGAAATTAGAGTACGTTGATATTATTTTATAGATGAAGTTGATACACTTATTAGAAGCTGGCAATGAGTAGACGTATCACAAATTTAGTTGCTTAAGAATTATCACCATGTTGCGTCATATTAACAGTAGCTTGTTTTACAATATATGGTCGCTTATAAACCATTTATTAGACGCTATAAGTTCGTCGCTGACCTATTAATTCATTAGACAACTAAATATATTTGCAGACGAGAATGACATTTTAAAGAAGCTGCCTTAATTAACACCCGATTTTTTTGCCAGAGACTGTAGTTTTACAACGCCATCTAGGAGTCGGCCTAGATACTAGGTGTCATTCTCGTGATTTATGAGTGTAAATAGATAAATCAACATTAAACAAGGAAGTTTTGATTTTTACTAATGTTATTTCAGCCATAATCGGCCTCATAATGCTTTTTATTGATTGTTAATTTCATAATAAATTGTTACATATGCTTCCATCTGTGAATTTTTTTCAAGATTAATTATAATTTGTTCGAGTTGTAACCCCATGCCCAAAACAACCTGCTACCTGCTAATATGTAGGAAGGAGGACATTTTGATTGTGAAACGTGAAATGTTTTTAAATTTTCATCAGCGAGCAAAAGAAAAAAAAATAAATAAAAAGAAATAGAGAATAAAAAGAGAGAAAAAAAAACAAAAGAGAAAGAGAGAGAGAGAGAGAGAGAGAGAATTTTAATACTGCGGTGTAGAATATTGCAGTTTTAGGTCATCGCCATCTCTTGACATATAAAGAAACTATGTAATTTTTATTGATTTCTGAAAAAGTGTGCTATTTAGAGACATAGTTTTATTTAGCCTGTAATCAAAGCTTCTATCACATTGAACAATTTCAGATTTTTCAACGTTAATTTTGATCTGAATATTATGATGGTTTAAATAGGATATAATTATGTATCTGGCTAGGGAGATTTGGTCAGCATCATTCATTTATCGGTTTCATACAATACACAAAGTGGATCCTCTCTGTCCATCTGTAGTGTCCACAGTTTTTTGTTGTGTCAGACACTCGACACTGATGGGACACACCTATTGCTGTTTGGCAACTAAAGGTTAACTTTGTGTAAATAAAGCTTTTTATCGGAAAAATACCCCACATCGTATTGAGTGTATACGTTAGGGAAGGTTATTAAAGAAATTGGATTTTATTCATAAGTGTTTGTAGTGATTCTCCAGTTCGGAGATTTCTTGTTATGTTTTAATTTAAATGTAAGCTACATTTGGATACGGGAGAAAAAAAAAACACATTTCGTTCGATTCCCGCATGAAATAATGATGTATTTATTTCTATGGGTTGCTTTGAGTCGGGGTTCTTGTGCATGCTAGCTTTGTGTTGTAGGTAATCCACGTTACATATGATATCTTTTAATAATAATACAAAAGCTTGATTAAAATTTCGAATTTCAATTTTCTTTGTGTCAAAGAAGAACGTTGCCATAAAATGCTTTCATCAAAATGACGCACCGAAAACACATTGGGCTCTAGTCGCCCCTCACAAAACATATGAAGGGTGTTTCTATGGGTAACCAAAACCCCCATGACACACTACTCAAAATATTCGTTTGAATCAGATATTGACGAGTTATTCCGATTCCCCGCCGGGAGGTAATTTTTCGTCGGTTTGGAAACTATCGTGCAGTTTTGCAATTTGAGATTAATTGGTTAGAGTCAAAGTCAATTCCTTCATTTCAAATAGGCACATAAAAGGCACTTTTAAACGCCAAGATTAAAAAAAAATATATATTCTAGTTGTCCCTTCCAAAAGGTACTTACGTATGGAGAAGAATGGGCAAGATACTCTATACTTAGTATTTTTAATGTTAACAATATTTTGTATACATTAATTATATAATTAGAGGATATTTCTATTCTTTCTATTATCTATATATATATAAAAATCAATTGCTGTTCGTTAGTCTCCCTAAAACTCGAGAACGGCTGGGCCGATTTAGCTGATTTTGGTTTTGAAATGTTTGTCGTAGTCCAGGGAAGGTTTAAACGGTGAGAAAAATATGGCAAAAAAAAACTATTAGTGTATGGCTGGACCGATTTCGCTAATTATTTTTTTTTTGTGTTTGTTATTATCAGGAGAAGGTTGGACGGTAGGTAGGGTAGGTAGGGTAGGGTAGGGTAGGGTAGGGTAGGGTAGGGTAGGGTAGGGTAGGGTAGGGTAGGGTAGGTAGGTAGGTAGGGTAGGGTAGGGTAGGGTAGGTAGGTAGGTAGGGTAGGTAGGTAGGGTAGGGTAGGTAGGTAGGGTAGGTAGGGTAGGGTAGGTAGGTAGGTAGGTAGGGTAGGATAGGGTAGGTAGGTAGGGTAGGGTAGAGAATGTAGGTAGGTAGGGTAGGTAGGGTAGGGAAGTTAGGTAGTTAGGTAGATAGGGTAGGGTAGGGTAGGTAGTAGGTAGTTAGGGTAGGGTAGAGTAGTGAAGTTTATACTATATTTCCTTTGCGCGTAGACAAACTGCCACAGTCAAATAGCTTTTGACAGAACGAAGTCAGTCGGGTCAACTAGTATAATATAAGAATGCCTCCCAAGCCAAGGTATTCTTGTAACCTTCGAAAAATGTGGGTAATAAGTAGTTATAAGATCTGAATACCATTTCTTAAAAACGTTCAAAATCTTCTCGCAATGTCATCTCGGGCGACAAACAGTGTCAAAAAGTTATAAAAAAGGAGGTAAATGAGAGGTATTTTTGATAGGTTGAGACTGTGATTAGAATCCAATTACCCCTTTGGTCAACTCTGGTGGAGATTATGGCTCTACACGAGATCATAGGATATTTACCGTAAGTTTCGCGAAGCTTAGCATAATTTTTTTATATGTATGTTTATGGCGGGATCTCTCACACTTCACTTATTGCACAAATAATTTTCATTGACAGTATTTGAAACACATGGACATGGAGACAATGTAACCTCACAAAAACTCTGAAACGTCCGCCTATTTATTTATACATACAAGTTTCATGAATAAGCGATGTGGGTAGTTTGGAGTATTTTCCTGATAGCCGCATAGAAATGCAGATGTGGGGATTATGCATGCGGATTCCTATCGGCGGCATCTACGAATCACCTTCGAATTTAGCGGTCGTTAACTTTGTAGACGTAGTAGGTACCCCGTGTTGAAATGAATTCAGGAGAATAGATGGATAGGGTCGGTAGCTTGTTGATTTATTTAGCTCTGCTTGTTTGTGTAGTTGATTAATTGACAGCAAATAGGTCTAAGTCTTTTTTAGGTATCTATAAAAAAAGATCATCATCATCATCATCATCATTTCAGCCGAAAGACGTCCACTGCTGGACATAGGCCTCCCCCAAAAGGGGGGATTTGCCATAATCGCCACGCTTGGCAGGCGGGTTGGCGGTCGCAGTATGGTGTAAAAATGCATAAAGAACACTGCTGCCCATTCTCTAGTAAGTCCCTCAGTCGCCTTTTACGACACCCAAGGAAGGAAATGGGGTAATGCTACTCTACGTCCGACACCACACGGAACAATAAAAAAAGATACATCTTTCCAATATATTAAATCACTAGCTTTTTTTTTAAATATTTTTTAACCTCAATGGTATTGCTTTTGGCCTTCATCACACCTGATAGTAAGTGATGATAAGGCCGAAGGGGGTAGCTAGCTTCATCCAGAGTCCTCAACCACAGAGAAACTGGCTATCTTACCTCTTCTGTCCACGACATCGTCTGCGTGAAATTTCTTGTTCCCCCGCTCCACCGCGTCGCATCGCATCGCCGCCCGCGCCGTTACTTCGTTTTCGCTGAGCGTTCTTTCTGACTTTTTCTCGTTTTACTCGGTTTCTAAGGGTCGTAGCGTGATGTTGGATAGCCCATAACCTTCCTCAAGAATTGGACTATTAAATGCAAAAAGTCTGACTGGTATTTCCAGAAATTAGCGCGTTCAAACAAACAAACTCTTCAGATTTAAGAAAGGGTGCTAGCTATGCTGGGGTCAGGAACGCAAATCGCAACTACGGAAACCTGGGCTTAGAATAGGTTGGTTTTATTTATAATTACATTGGTGATATCGCACCTCCAGTGCGATAAAGGCGTAAGTAAGAATACGTCATTTGTCCGTTAAGATCTGACGAAAAATTAAGCCACTATACCATAAAAGACATTTGTCGCGTCACATAAGTTTTAAATTTTTTCAGATAAAAAGGTCCATAAACGTGTGTAAAACTTAAAATATTAATTATTCTTTATGCACTACAATTTGAGGTATCTGAAATATTGTTGAAAAAAAGCTTGATTTTTTTACTGTTTAATGGTATATAACAAAAGATCATGAGATCAAATGCTAAATAGATATACCAGACCAAACAGTTTTTTGCTCTCCTGTAAAGTTTGTTGCACTGGGGGTGCGATATGTTCGAAATACGTAATTTTTCATGAAAAACCTGAAAATCGAACGTGTTTATTTTCCAGAAAAATCTCTATATTAACCATCTTTAAAGTTCCAATCCACGCATGGATTATTCGAAAATTACATTGTCAAGGAATTTATTCAGTATAAAACATAAAACCTAAGCACTTCGTTGGACAGTCGCTTTTAGTAGTGCAAATCTAGATTTCTGCCCGGCTCATAGCTACTCAGGCCTGGCAACTATTTTACACATCAACACTATGAACATCTACGAGTATCAGTCGCTTTGCAATTCAAAACAAGCTCAAGGTTTTCGCCTTGGGGTCATCGGCTGCTAAATATTGCCATGCTGGTTTAACCTCGTGAAATTGAAAAGAATTTATTTACGGAGCAAGACATTGACGTAGATCAATATAGAGATCTGATCTGATCTCCAAGATCAGATCAGGTCAAATAGGAAGATAAAACGAAGACTGCACGTTTGACTAGATTAATTATTGGTTACTAGGCTAGCTTCTGCCCGTGACTACGTTCGCGTGAAATTTCTTGTTTTCGCCGTTGCATCGCATCGCCCGCCCGCGCTATTAGGTACTTCGTTTTCGTTTTAGTCGTCTTTCCGACTTTTTTCTTTTTGTTCAGCTCCTGAGGGTCGTAGCGTGATATCAAAAGGTACCTAGGTACATAATCTGGGAAAACTAATTTAAGACCAAAATCAGAGTTAGTGACCGATGCACACTGGTGACGGATTCCCTATCATACTATGAAAAATAATGCGGCCCTTTTTTTTAAAAAGCCATTATTATTTTAATTAACTTCATATTTTTGTCCACAGATTAGAAACCCAATACGAAATAACATCGGAGAAGGTGGATACGCCACCTGGGGAGACTACCAAAAGAAAGTGAACTGTAACTTTGTAGGTATAATGGGCTAAAGTTCCGCATGCTCACCTTAAAGGCGATAATCGCATAGCACGGCTCACGACTCGATTGCACAATGCATGCGTTTTGACCAATAGGTTGCACGAAGCGTATTTTAGTCGTGTTCGTATTAGTATAATAATGTATAGAAGTGTGACACTCACACTAGGAGCGTGCTATGCTTACTTGTTTGTGAGGCGAATTTTAATGGGCACAGCCAACGTGAGCTCTTTATGAATTGTTATTTTATTATTGAAAAGAAGTATTTTAGTACTCGTATCTTCTGTTTGGTTTAGAAAATTTATGATTGGTATTGCTTTATTAAATTAGTATCAATTTTCCACAAAAATAGAATAATTTGGAATAAGAAATGTCAAGCTACAATTTATATCTATTATATCCACTTTAACATTTTCATCTCTCTATCAGGTCTATAAATTACCGTTATTTATGAACACTTTCACTGCCTCCCCAATTTTCACCATATCCTATGCGATGCCGACTATATATGTTTGTAATTTAATTAAATGATTGTAATTTATGTGTAAATTTTGCATGCCCTATTGCCGGCAGAGCATGGAGAACTTTCAAAACATGTTTATCATCTATACCCCTACCCGTGTTGGAAAAAAATAAATGATTTGATTTGATTTGTTTTGATTGAAATAGCAAAATTACAGTGATATTTGAACCAATAATTGGCGCAGTTCATACTATGTTATCAGAGTTTTTTGTTTATAGCCGCAACTTTTGCAACTGCAATAAAAATAAGTTCATTATCTAAGTCCTATTTTTATTTAGTGGGAATGTCTGAAAATCCGGTTAAACAATCGGACGGCTTAATATAAGAGCCATAGGTTTATAGAAGTATGAGGAACAGGATGTAAAGTTCACTCATACTCTATTGAAAAGTGAGGATCCTCCGACTAGACGGGTGTTGTGTCTGGTGGGCAACTGCCCGACGGTTGATGTCGGGATGTTGTATATATGCTAGTCGTGCGGTAAACTCTGATTGCGCGATGCAGGATTTGTGACGTTAGGTCTATGATGCGTAGTTCGCATGTGGTGTTGTTGATGCCGCGACATCACTCACCTCCGGAGACCGCAGGTCGATAGTGAGCTGAGTCAGTGCATATTGTGATGCTTGCCAGGGCAATTTGTGGTTCCAGTGAGTCGGAACCGGATGCCGCATAGTTCACGGTGAGTTGTATAATGTACAATTACAGGTGGTAAATAATGAAATAATAACAGAAACAATTATGGACCCTGTCGGGCACAGCTAATTTTTAAATAAGTAGAGAGAGGAAGAGCGCTTTATTAATTTCATTGTTTTCTGTTATAATTATTTTATATCCTAATAAAATATTTCAAAATATTTCCATTCTCACTTATTCTATTAATATTTTATATGAAGGTCATCTATTCATTTATTATTAATTTAATTATATTTAGTATTGTTTATTTCTTTACTCGCTTAAAAATTGTTCATTATTATTAATGTAGTATAATTGTTAAGTTCTTATTATGTTATTTATAATTTATTTTAATTAATTTACTTATTAAAATATATCTGTTATTCATAGTTATGTATTTTTATTATTGAACTAGCTGACCCGACAGACTTCGTTCTGTCAAAAGCTATTTGACTGCGGCAGTTTGTCTACGCGCAAAGGAAACTACCTACCTACCCTACCCTACCTTACCCTATCCTACCCTACCCTACCTACCTATCTACCCTACCCTACCCTACCTACCTACCCTACCCTATTCTACCTTACCCTACCCTACACCCTACCCTACCTAACTAAAACCTTAATTTTTTTTTTTTTTTTTTTTGATAAAATCTATTCTCAGACCTACCAAATGATGACTGACACGTTATGTCAAACGCCATAAAGTTACATTAGAAGATAGAGTTACCTACTTATTATTACAATAAAAATGTAAATATGGTCGTTTTCATACAATTTTTTTTTTAACTTTCTTAAATTTTTCTTACATAAGAACCTTCTCCTGGCAATAACAAACACAACAAAAAAATAATTAGCGAAATCGGTCCAGCCGTTCACGCGTGATGCCGTGACCAAGGGAAATAGGGATTCATTTTTATATATATAGATTTATCCATTAGAATTATTTTATATCCTACTATCTATGTATTTCCATTCATTTACGTATTCTATTAATATTTTATATGCAGGTCTATCTATTCATTTATTATTTATTTAATTATATCTAATATTGCCCCTGCTGGCTGTAGCTGGTTCCCGCACCCGTGCTACAAGAAATGCAACTACGCGGCGCACTCTTACGCTCCTCAACTCGGTCATACTAACCCAAGGTGTTGACCTATTCACTGACAAACTAAAAAAAAATATATCAGCGGCAAATGTCCACCTCACACACTGTCATAAAAGTTAACTTGTCCTATCGACGTAATTAGGCAAAGTCGTATTTATTATGGGCAGAGATCGAAGTCTGGGCGTCATTTCGGGGCCGTATCTGGAAAAATGATTAATCACTTGAACGACTACTCCATATCTATCAAAAACTTTCCAGGTTCTACCCTGTAATGATCGCCAATATTCCGATTTCTAATTATATGTTAGTGGGTACTATCCAATAATTGTATAGCATGGTTAACAACAAATTATAAATGTACGCGTATATATTACGAAATTTTACTTGTTTGTAGACGCTTTGGGTTGACCTGTAAAGTCTACAAAATGTTTAAATAATAAATAAATAAATAAATTGCTTTTCTTTACTCGCTTAAAAATTGTTCATTATTATTATTAATGCAATATAATTATTAAGTAAGTATGATTTATTTTTGTTTTTTACTTATTAAATTATATCTGTTATTCATAGTTATGTGTTATTATTATTTAATTTATCCGTTAAATATTCTTGTACTGTGTAATAGCTGTTTTTAATCAAGTATTGCTTTAGTTTATTTAAAAATATACTGGTTTTATTTTGTTGTTTTATGTCTTCTGGTAATTTATTATATACTAGCTGACCCGACAGACTTCGTTCTGTCAAAAGCTATTTGACTGTGGCAGTTTGTCTACGCGCAAAGGAAACTACCTACCTACCCTACCCTACCTTACCCTATCCTACCCTACCCTATCTACCTATCTACCCTACCCTACCTACCTACCCTACCCTATTCTACCCTACCCTACCCTACCCTACCCTACCCACCTACCTACCCTACCCTACCCTACCCTACCAACCCTACCTACCCTACCTTACCTAACTAAAACCTTCATTTTTTTTTTTTTATAAAATCTATTCTAGAGCTACCAAATGATGACTGACACGTTATGTCAAACGCCATAAAGTTACATTAGAAGATAGAGTTACCTACTTATTATTACAATAAAAATGTAAATATGGTCGTTTTCTTACTTTTTTTTTTAACTTTCTTAAATTTTTCTTACATAAGAACCTTCTCCTGCCAATAACAAACACAACAAAAAAATAATTAGCGAAATCGGTCCCGCCGTTCACGCGTGATGCCGTGACCAAGGGAAATAGGGATTCATTTTTATATATATAGATTTTTATTGACATTCAATATGGGCTAGATGAATGTAGTTTAAGGCGGGAGGGGGGCAAATTTAGTCTATTTTTATGGCGCAACGAATAATTTGTTTGTATGTCTTCCTGTGTGCTGTAAGAATCTGGATATTTACGGACTAGTTTACATAGTTCTAAGATATAAATACCAACCAAGGTGAGAACCTTGTTTTTCTGAAAGTAAGACTTGCAACTATCTGTTGGTTCTATATTGGTAATTGTTCGTATTAGCTTTTTTTGGAGGGTAAATAGGCTGTGTGAAAAAAAAAAAAATATTTGTGCGTATGTGCTATTTCCCCATAAGATGATGCCATAGTTAAACCAAGCGTTATGGTATCAAGAATTATCAAAATTCACCGCGCTCGTGTCGCCACCGTCGCCGCGTCCGGGCGGGTCATAAGTAAATAAAGATTTTTTTGCAAAATGTCTCAAGCAATTTTAAAATTATAATAATTGTGTAAAAATGTAAAACAATTAGATAAAAAATTTGTTTCGCTTCTATGGATTTTTTACCACGTTGTTTCACTTAAAATATTTCGTGTATGAATACACCTTATATATTTTTAGTTTATGCTCATTAAATAAGCTGTTATGGATTTATAAAGATATATTTAGGTTGATATTTAAATGTAATCTGTATAATAAAAGCTAAGAGAAACAAAAAAAAAAACAATATAATTTAATTTATTTATTTTTAATAGACTTTTAAAAATTTCAAAAGCAAACATTTAAGATTCATCCAGAAATTAACATAATTATTATAACAAAACATTACCTACACAGAAATTATCATCAAAATGCAATCATATCATATGTAAAAATACTTTTTACTTATAATATTATTGTCAAACTGTATTTATCTACACTAATATCGTAAAGTTCTTATTATAAAATCAAAACAACAATGACAAACAGACAACACAACAAAATTGGCACTGCTGTGCACTCAAATGCATATTTTCTGTGGTTTGTCACTAGCTGCGTTCTCGCAGGGATATTTTCTTAAGTGAGCATGCTTAAGATTTGTCGTGTACGTATTTAATTTTTTGTAAATATACGAATTGTGAAAATTTTATTGAACTCAATCATTGTCATTATATTGTAGTTTCCCGTCTAAAGGTTTCCGCAGAGAGGCGCGCGCGACACAACGGCGCGACGCAATTCTGGTAGAAGAATTTTCATGAAGTTTCATCGATTTAGTGAAGTTTTCATAGAAATTGTTCTGTTAGAATAGGGTCGCGCCTGTCTGCGGGAGCCTTAATTTATTTATTTCACGTTAATAATTTTGTTTTGTCTAGGTATATTGTTATTATTTGACATTTTCCTTCATCTTAATTTTCATTTATCTTAACACTCGCCGTCCCATGAACCACATATGGTTCACGTTGATTGTTTAACTATTGTGTCTATTATACTTTGTGGACAGTGAAAGTGTTGAAGTTAGGGTAGGTATAGATCGGTTCGAAATAAACAAACAGACAAACTTACTTCCGCATTTATTTATTATAATTAGTTAGATAAGTGGCGTTGCAGTTTCAGGTTCGCACCGACTTATTGCTTTTATCCATTAGGTACCTAAAAGGCACAACAAAAATAATAGTAGTAACAAATAGCAATAACATTAGAGGAAACTTGGTGAGTTGGTATAACTGACGTATTCCTTGAAATCCTTCAGTCGCCTCTAACGACTGTTGGGCAGAAACCGATTGATCTCTTAATTTCAACATCACTATGATTAAATACCGTTCGAAAGCCCTTAATGACAGCAACCCTTTAAACTACAAAGACGTGATTACTTGAAGAGTGCCAACAAAGGGGTAGGCAGTGTCCGTTGTCTGTTACTGATCACTGCGCTGGCCGGTGGAGCTCCGGACAAACCGGCCATCCTTCATCCTGACGGACAGGCGGACGGACGGTATTTTAGGGTAATTTACGCTCGCTGATTTGAAGGAGCTGTGCAGGGCTGGTTATTCCAGTTAACTGTTAGATCGTTTATATTGCTGTGTAAGGATTTGAGTGCTGCCTCCCAAGGGTGTCGTGGCACTAGCATTTATCACTACGTAAGTATTGCAGTGGAGAGATATGCTCGACGGTGTATTGGATAAACAAAGATTGACGATGCAGTCGCTATTTCAATTAAGTGTTTTTTGATAAGCAAGTACGAAATAAAAGGGTTGGAAATTCTACGTCGTCTAAAGTCTAAACGTCTAGTTTTTATGTATTATCCCTATTTCTTAAGCACAGCAATATTAGCCCATGATGACATTTCATATCCATCTGATTCCCCATTTTGGCTATCACTGCAATAGTTATAATAATTTGTTTTTATGTTCCTACTAGTTTTATCAGAGCGGACAAATAGGGTCATTTCTGTCGCAATACTGCTTTAGAGATGGTGGTATGTGCTTAGATAGCAACTTTTATCTGTCGGTGCCGTTTGGACGTCGCCGTGAGGCATGGAACGTTTACGCTGTTAGATTATCATCGGGTATAAAGAGTAATGTTTCTGTTTGTTTGTGGGTTGTTGGTTGTCAGTGTTATCCTGCTTGTGTAGGGAATGACTTCTAGCAGGAATCCTTACTATCACAGCTATACCTTCGGTATTGCTTATTTAGTCTAATTACCCTTAGCTAGCATTTGGAAAACGAACTCAAAAGAAAACAACCGACTTCTAAAAAAAAACATTAACATAAAAAAAAAAAACTTTAATTTCGGAAGTCGGTGGTCAAAAACGAAAATACAGAACCAAAGACACCTACTTCCGAAATTAAAGTTATTTTTCAGGGTTACGTGTTTTTATTTCGGAAGTCGGTTGTTATTTTGTAAAAAAGTTTTATATTTTTCTCTTTTTAGTTGTACCTAACCCACTCCAATTCGTACACCACTACTTGGTATGTAAACAACAATGACAGCTTAGGAAGTTTTATATAACATCATCAACATTCACCGACTGGATTAAATACTTATTATTGAAGCTAACTTAAAAACTACCTACTCTTTTTATGGGACCACCGTACAAGGTTCTTTTACCATATGAAAGAATTATAAATATCGGTATTAACAAATAAGTTATGCCCAAACATATAATACTAGCTTTTGCCCGCGGCTCCGCCCGCGTGGATGTCGGTTATAGCGTAAAAAAGTAGCCTATGTCCTTCTCCATATCCCAGGCTATATCTCTGCCAAATTTCATGATGATCAGTTTAGCGGTTTAGGCGTAAAAACGTAACAGACAGACAGACAGATAGGCGGAGCTACTTTCACATTTACCTCCTTACTAATAAACGTTGTATAGCGTCTGTATAGTTACACACCGATTTCTCTCTTTCACTCGTCAGTAATTTGACTTTCGAAAGAAGAAGACAAAGCGTTGTGTAACTATACAGACGCTATACAACGTTTATTAGTAAGAAGGTTATAATATTAAGTATGGATATATAGCTGAATTGAGAACCTCCTCCCTTTCTTGAAGTTAGTTAAAAATTATTTATAGCCAGAGTGCATCTCATGACAATTCCAATAAGCCCAAACACGGTTAGGATACACTGGTATATTAAGGGAGTTCCGGTGCCTACCTTCCGCCTTTTTATCAGATCAGTTTGATGGTACCATTTTGATCAGAACTATTCTACTAGTCGCTTAACTATTTTAATCGAGATATCTTATCGCCACCCGTGAAGTTCTTATCATTGAGGAGTTCCAGTGGCCGTCTGTGGTCTTCTTCATCAGTTCCACTTCACCAAATGGTACTTTCTGAATGCAAATGCTTGACTTGTTGATGAAAATACAAAAATCACTACCTATATGTATGCCTATAATATTTGAGGAGTTTCCTCAATTCCTCGTAGATCCCACCATCAGAACTGGATTTTGATAAAAATGAGACCAATCTGGAAGAATATCCTTTCAAATAAAAAATATATTTTCCAAATCGGTTTATAAACAACGGAGTTCTGAGGTAACAAACATACAAAAACATACATTCGAATTGAGAACATCCTCCTTTTTTTGAAGTTGGTTAAGAAAGATCTTTTTGGCTTGTTGTTCTGAATACAGTTTGGAAGAACCAATGAAAGGAAGCTAAAGGAGTTTACAAATGTCGTCGTGGCGAAGTTCTGTAGATGCCTACCCCAAAAAGTTAGGGGGAGGACAGAGACGACGTGGTGTGTTAAGGTTTGTTAGATGTGCTCATAGCCATCGGCCTCGGCCAGGGGTACCAGACTGTAACTAATACAAGTTTATATACATGGGTGCACACGTCAGGAAGGCAGTCACCGGACGCGTCGGAGGTGGCGAAAGCGGCATTTTGTGATAATTCGACCCTTTACGATACATTTTACAGTGTTTAGTTAACTCGGCTTACCTATTAAGAGGGCATATACGGGTCCACTAGCGCCACTCCTTTAAAAACATATTATCTCGTGACTGAGAAGGAAATATGAAAAACGGCTCAACAAATACCTCGGTAAATGTGTCTAGAATTTTCTAATACCTTTTATAAACTCAAACTCAAACTCAAATCATTTATTTCAATTAAACCATTTACAGGCACTTTTGAATTGTCAAGCAGTCGGTCAGTAAGAAAAATTAAGCTACATTCCCATTCCAAAGCGTAGGTACCTATGGAGAAGAACGGGCAAGAAACTCCATGGACACTCTTTTAAATTAAATTGTTACAAAAGTATTCGGTTACATCTATAATGTTGCATTTATAACTAAAAGTGAGAACGATGTAAAAATAAAAATAATAAAAACTTACACGCTAAAAGCGTCAAGCGTAGGTACAACAAATAGAAACAAAATAAAATAAAATAACCCGTGGCAGCTAAGAGATGACCAGTCCCAACTGACGGCGCCCGTTCACGAACATGACGCATGGATTAGCACCATTCAGCTCAACCATTTTGAAGGGAGCTAAATGATCCAACACACACGCCACCATCAGCGAAACCTTTAAGTGAGCATGACATACTCTCAACCGCCAGGGCACATTCAAGTCAATGAAAGACATATTACCCGGTCAATGGTAGCTCTATAGTACATAGGACTCACACCTGTGCTATGCATTTATATAATACAAAGGAGATTGAGTTTATACAATGCAAAAATAGTCTTACACTCTTCAGCAGCTCCAACATGATTGTCAAATGTTAATTAACTAGCCGAGGTTGTGGAGCAGGACCAGCATTCAGTCGAGCATTTTTATCAGCGATGTAATCCCCCAACTTATAATATGCCTGCCTGCATAGTGTGCGTTTTATACAAGATTTAAATTTAGTCTCATTCAGTTGAAGTATGTGGGGTGGAATTTTATTGTAACATTTTAAACAGTACCCCATGAAAGATGAGTCTACTTTAGCCAGTCTGAAACCTGGTTGAGCTAATAGGTCCCTATTTCTAGTACTATAATTATGTCTTTCACCTCTTTTTCTAAAAAGATGTAAATTTTTCCTTACGTACATGATGTTTTCGTAGATATATTGACAAGGTACCGTCATGATGTTAATATCCTTAAACAATTCCCTTAGAGAATCGCGCCTGCGGAGATTATACAGGGTGTTTGGCAGAACGTTGAACATACGAAAATGGTGGATAGGTGGGGTCATCTGCTACTTACTCAGCCCTAATTTATTTGGCCCTGGCCCCCTGAATATAAAAAAAAAATTTGTTTGCTTTCTTTTAGTTTCACCACTTTCTTAACTTTAAAGTGTATTTTTTTATTAAAAATGGGTAAAACAGGCAATATTTTAGTTTATTTTTTTATCTTTAATATTGGCAGATTCTTAAAATTATTGCTTTATTCAGATGTTAGCTAGAAAAAAGTTATGACTCCTCAAACTTACAGAAAGATGTAATAAATAAAAATATTGCCTGTTTTACCCATTTTTAATACAAATTACACTTTAAAGTTAAGAAAGTGGTGAAACTAGAAGAAAGCAAAAAAAATTTTTTTTTAATATCTAGGGGGCCGGGGCCAAATAAATTAGGCCTGAGTAAGTAGCAGATCACCCCACCTATCCACCATTTTCGTATGTTCAACGTTCTGCCAAACACCCTGTATATGGCTCTGATGGCTCTTTTCTGCAGAATAAAAATAGACTCGATGTCTGCAGCCCGTCCCCAAAGTAAAATACCGTAAGACATTATACTATGGAAGTAACTGAAATAGACTAGCCTCGCGGTATCTACATCAGTAAATTGACGGATTTTTCTGACAGCATATGCTGCTGAACTTAGCCGTCCTGCAAGAGATGTTAAATGAGGACCCCATTGTAGTCTTGAATCGAGCGTGATCCCCAGGAAAACAGTTTTATCGACGAATTCTAGTTTCTCTTGATTCAATACTATCTCACAGTCACTACTTTTGACATTTGGTAAAGAAAATTTTATGCACTTCGTTTTTTTCCTATTTAATACTAAATTATTAGCAGTAAACCAATTTTGGACCTGCAATAGAGCGTTATTTACGTCGTCAAAATTTGTAGCACGTCTATCTACCTTAAAAATTAAGGAAGTATCGTCAGCAAATAACACCATTTGTGGTTGATTTTTTAATAAATGGAGTAGATCATTTATATACACTAAAAAAAGGAAAGGACCCAATATCGAGCCTTGTGGAATACCCATTTTTACTTTTAAACCGAGTGAATTGATACCATTTATTTGAACTTGCTGTTGTCTATCATTTAAATAAGATTTTACTAAACTAAGTGCAAGTTTTCCAAGTCCGTAATGAATGCCCAAGTTTCAAAAGTAAGGTTTCGTGATCGACGCAATCTATAAAAAAAAACGCAAAATATAAAGTTTCATATTGAGACACGAAGCAATCAAAATAGGATCAAGAGGAATGTGTCCGTTTTTCTTTAGAATGAATTTTTTAGCTTCATATAAAATTATATTAAAATTATCAAATTACTTCTCCCGCTCTAGGTGGAGCGGGAGGGTGTGTCAGACTTTTACTGACTAAAACCCACCCATGTTCCTTCAGTTGCCTGTGTGCCAGAGCCAGGTATCCCTTTCGGACAAACCCGCAACCCTGGCAGGCATCGGTCCTAGCGGACCCCGTCAGTGCGTGCTGACGTCTCTGAGGCGCGCGTCGAACACAACGCGCCATCGACCCGGGCCTGGTCCTTACCGGACGGCGAGCTGCCCATAGCTCGCCGTCCGCAAGCCCGCGCCTCCGGTGGCCGGGAATCGGCTATCAATATCCGCCGCCCAGGGCGACTCCTGCGGCGACTAAGGGCGTGCGGGCGTACAGACTGCCTCTCCCTCACGCGTTCCGCCTCCTCCTTCGCGAGCATTACTCCCATGTATCACTCTCGCTTCGGACCCATGGCCTGGACCAGGGCCGGGTGCGAGTGATCGCCGCTGCCGATCGGCTCCGTGAGGACACGGCGGTGCTCTGCCCAAGCCGGGCAGACCTCCACCGTATGCTCCCGTCTTATTCGAAACAGGAACCTCCCGAAACATCCGTGTCCGGTGAGGACCTGTGTCAGGCGGAAGGTGAGGACGCCGTAGCACCTCTCTAGCCACTCCTCAAAGAGGAGGGGCCTTATCGCCACAATTGTGGCGTGCCCAACATTCATTCATGTCTCTAAAAGTTTCATTTGTAAAATTAATCGTTCTTGCATTGTATTTTTCAAATCGAATTTAAAAACAAACTAATAATACAGACTTTATTTACGTGATCATTTCTATTGCATGCAAGTTCTTTTAAATCTACGCATCAATTTTACGAATGTATTTTGTTATATGACTTTACAAGTTATTGCGTTTACGTAATAGTTATTTATGATACTAGTGCGGTAAGTTGGTTTTTACAAACGAGAGTCGAGGGCTTACCATAGTTACGAGTTTGTAAATACTAATATCTGCACGTGTGTCATACAACGTTTTTCAACACATTTGCGAGAAAACAGTACAATATGTAATGAAACAAACTTTTTCATTCGACTATTTTTAATAGCAAATAAGAAATTATACAGATAGGTCACTCTTGGAAATTAATAGTAAAATTTGAACAATTATTGAAATTCAGTGAAATTTGCTGCTTTGGAAGCTTAACTGACTGACTGACATTATTAATTTCACACGTATTATGTTGAACGGAAGAATGTGGCGTAAACGTCGGCGACGACGGCGACAGTGACGTCGGTGGCGGCGGAGCTTGCAGCGGAGGCGGCGGTGGCTGGACGTTTTCGCGTGAGGTAGAAGGGCGTGGTTCCACACCATTATTTATATTTATACACTTTGATATCTTGTCGCCTATTTCAATTTTATTGTGCACCGAGTCTTCAATAAAACCCTCTGCAACATTATTAGAGCGCCATCCTCCGTGGCGTTTCAGTGTAATGATATCGGCTCCGGAATTAGCTAGTAATGTTGCAGAGGTCCTTCTAAAGCTGTGACCGGTATAACTATAAAAATATAAAAAATATAAAAATAAAAAAGTAGTATTATTCGTACATATAAAACCTACCTTGATAGTATTTTTAAACTTCAACTTCAAATTTTAAAAACAATAGTATCTCCTAAAATTAGAAATCAATTTTACGACAGTTTAAATGGTCTCTTTAAACACTGTAATGTCTTACCAGTTCATACACAATTAAATTTTTTGTTATTGAAAGAACATTAGCGCTTCCAAGGAGGTTCGATCAGTCAGCTTATTTATTCTCGTAATGTGAAACTCCTTGGTGGAATTCTTATATTTTTTTTTATGATAATAAAAAAAAAACCGTAAAGATTACGCACGGTGCTATACAACGGAACGCGCGGTAAAATAGGTACTTACGTGAGAGTACCTATTTTACTGCACGTTCCGTTGTATGTTGCGTAATTTTTAACTTTCGAACAATGTATAGATGCTTCGTAAATGCATTTTTTGAGCAAATATCATTTTCAACACATTTGCTCGAAGCGCTTTTGCTCAATACGTTTGTCTCACTTTAATATTAAAGAGTAAATGAGACGAAAGATGTAGTTCTAATTTTCACCACGTGCATGTGGCGCCATTTGCAAATTGGCGCCATTTTCATATTAGAAACGTCAAAGATTGCTGCGACTTTCCGACTGATATTTATAAACAAAATAATAATATGAGTTCAAGCGAGGAATCTGATATTATATGGAATCTACTGCACCTGATATTTTGAATGAGGCGCAAATTGCAGAAAACGGTCTCTTGCCGCCAAAATCGCGAGAGCGCTATTTTATGATTTATAATAATTTTATAGCATGGAAGACTCGAAGAAATACTCAATCATTCTCTGAAAATGTTTTGATGGCTTATTTCAATGAATTACGTGTGAAGTATAAGCCGTCCTCAATTTGGTCAATATATTCAATGTTAAAAACGACTCTAAAAACAAATAATGACATAAATTTAACAAAATACATAAAACTACATGTACTTATTTTTGAAACGACAGTCAGATGGCTATACAAGCAAGAAATCAAAAGTATTATCTCAGCACTTGGATGTATCGCCAGTCGACTTGGCATCGCTGCAGAGACTCCAAAACAGACCAGGTCTCGATAGAGTCAAAAGCCTTTTCATAGTCCATCTCCTTTTCATAGATAGCCAAAAGTAAGGAATTTTAGTGATAGTTTAGTTAGTTTAGCTGGGTGTACAAGAGAATCGGCACCAATACCTATATCGAGACTAAATACCTACTTAGCTTAAAACATAACATGTATAAGTACCCTTATCTTAGTTCTGTGAATATTGGGACTGTGGATTATTGATAATTGTGTAATGGTGGTATTTTAAAACTTATTTTAAGAAATAAAATAAAACTCATAAATGCAAATTTCAATAGGTATTTATTTCAAATAACACAGTAGGGAACACATTAATTTCGACTTAAATCGGAGACTATATTCATACAAAGTAAAAAAAAAAAAGAATTACTCAATTAGCCCCAAAAAAGAAGTAATCGAGAATACAAACATTATTTTAATCGTCGAATTGATGACCTCTTTTCTTTTTGGAAGTCGGTTAAAAACTAAATATAAAAAAGTACAAAAATTAATAACTTATTAACTAAAAAAAATTTTACACAATAAGAAAAAATCGACTCCTTTCAATCCGGTCAGTTTGTATTATTCGACTAAATTCAATGGAGGTTGTAATGCATTGTTCTTACACTGAAAAAGCAGCCATTAAAATTTGCCGTATTATAGGTACTCGGACCGTTGAGTGACGTTTTAAGACAAATTAAATAAAAATCCAATATTGCTCCCCATAATTAGTCATATAATCAACAAAAACAGATCAATAAACTGTTTTACCTATCGAAAGTTCGAGATCCCATCCTTTTTTAACATTTTTGACGTAATATTTTTACAATTTTTCAATGAATACTTCAGCAGTTTTAGCGTGCGTACAGTGACGCGGCGGACGCGATACTATTGGAAAATACGCACACTTTTAAATGTTGCGCCTTTTTTATGCGGACGCTTTTGAGACGCTGATTGTGTATCTTGGGTTTTTTAGTATATCAATGATTGTCGTAATCAAAATGCTTGGACACGAAGCAGACATACGTTTCTTGATCACAGTTTGTATTTGCGCATGCGTGACAGGTGGATACAGATCACAGAACACATATTATAATCAGGATAAGAAAGACAACTTCATACAAATAAAACGCTTACACGAGAATACACTAGCGCTCCAGTTTATGCCATTAGAAACTCGCGAGGCGCGGGAATTATGAACAGATAGTACATACCTACTATTTATTTTTAATTTATATCTACAACGAATTCTCATTTTGCAGTTTGTAAAGGAATATGTATTTTATGTAATGCATACTTAATGCCATAAATAAAATACATATTCCTTTGACAAAAACTACAAAATGAAAATTCGCTGTAATAGAAATCAACACTAATTTAATAGCAGACAACAAATAAAACAAACCTTTTAAACATGTTTAAATATATTAATTTTTCTTTTCATACACTTTTTGGAGGCTTCTTCAACAAACTCCTGGTTTTTCAATTTGCAAAACCGTTTTAGGCATAAGTATAACAATTGTGCTACTTATTTTTTTTTTTTATCTTTATCTTTATCTCCAATCTGCAGCTACCGAAATGGTGGGTATCTATTCAATCGGGCATGTGACATCACTGATCTTGTTATCACTTTCTATTATAGAGCACTATCTCGTTTTTTCAAATAATGCCAGTGTTGGCATTGGCAGTTAAGAAAGCTGACTCCCCCTGGTAAAGATATAGAGAATTGAATACTCTTTATTGTATACCATTTCCTCATTTAATCCTCTTTCCGCGTTCGCAAAGTCGCCTTTTACGACATTCTCACTATTTCTCATTCGTTGAATGTTTGATAAATACCAATTCATTTCCTTCGCCAACCAGCAGTTACCTAATTTCTTTATAAATCGAGCCAATTTCTACCAATCAATACTCTTAATTTGAAACAGGCCGTTTACAAAAGTAATTATCATTGGCTCGCTATCAGGCAGCACATCGCTCGCTCGGGCTGCGGGGTGGGCAGATGCACTTTGTGTATAAATCGGTAGCACGTTCATAGATAATTGGTTGTGTAGTAATTGCACCGAGTTTTAGGAAAACGCTTGCGGGTACGTGTTTTGGTGCGTGTCCAGTGTGCCACGACATTTTAGGTAGCATACAAACCTATGTAAGTTAACTTAATTAGATTACTGTAACTCTACCTTGCCCACAAATACCCTTTCCAAGTGTGGTAAACTTGTAAAGGTTAAATTGTTAAAGCATCCATGTTGCCTGATCACGGGATAGGCAGAAGGCAATTTTTATTGGTGAATGATTTTATTTCTGTAATTATGTTTGTACAAAAATATTTACACGCTAAAAATAAGAACTAGATGAGTTCGATGTTTCCTATCCGACTACTCTCAGAAGAAAGACCGAAACACTCAGGTCACAGTCTCTCTCTCTCTCTCTCTCTCTCAAGTTCAGACATAATCTTGGTCAGACCATAAGAGGACCATGCAGAATAAAGTCTGAGATAATCTTTTGAGGAAATAACCATACATGTTTGAGTGCTACAGATTTCCCTAGTGGCATTTTTTGTTGGTATTTAGTTGGGCCACTTACAGAGGTAAGTGGCCCGACTAAATGCCAAAAATAAATGCTACTAGGGTTGAGACCTGTCCAGTGTTGTTTGTGTCCTGTGTGAGTGGACCTGTCCAGTCAGTCACTGACTGGACAGGTCCTCTCAAATCTGTAGCACTGACTGTAAATGCACCGCATTTGTTAGTAATAGTGTATATAGGTCAACTCAATACATAAGGAGCTCAATGACTCGACGAACAATAACAAAGAAAAGAAATTTGGGTAGGCCGCATAAATTATTCAAACTGACAGACTTTCATTAAAACTAACTTATAATCCTCACATTCGCCCATAGATCGAGAAATATTCTCCCACACATGAACCAATACTCCGTTTGGGCCATAAAGCCTAATGAAGCTAGATGCGTCTTTGAGATATTTATGAGAATTTCAATGGCTATTTTATTTCCAAAATACCTGTTGGAAGTACCCTTATGCAAATCTATTATGTTCCACCATTTTTCTTACTTACCAATAAACCCTCAAGAGCAAAATTACCGTGTGTGCATGCGAACGCGTTATCATCGTGATAGGCAACAGTAAGCCGGCCGCGATACCGATCGCCTTGCCGGCTCAATTATGGATTATAGACGGGGAGCTCACGATTACCGAGTGCAGACATAGAGCATCACTGTGTAAACTTAACAAAGATCACTCGGGAGGTTACTTGCTTCAGTGAGGTTTCAGTGATGTTAGTTGGATTGCTAACATGAGTCAGTTTGAATAAATGTGTATCTGTGCGTACATAATTTGTTGACATAATTATATTCCTGCAAGGTTTTCTTGCCTACAACCCAATAGGTAGGTATATACTAACGTAGTGGCCGCTATAACACATTGATTAGAAGAAAAGTTCAGCTTTGTTAAGCATAATTTCTGTCACGTATACCGCTGTAATAACAATAATAATAACCCCACTGCCGTATCTCTACGTTGACGTCGTGATGGGACTTGCCTTTGTCGAAATAGGTCTAGGGTCAGGAGTCAGACCAAGAGAGATACATAAACCCGCAAGGCATCAGCATGTGGCGAGCTGTTGGACAGTAGCAACCCCACAGACACTATCTCCCGGGAGTTGTCTTGTTTCTCACCTCTAGCTTGCTTTTATTGACTGGCTTGAGTGAACACTGACGAGGAACCGAGGTCCCACCTCTTACTTGCCTTTATTGGCGTGAGTGGAGATTCGCAAGAGCAAACGTGCTCGAAGGAAGAATTTATTCCAGTAAGGTGCTGGTAGGGATCTTAACGTACTTCGGGGATTGTCCTGATAGCCGTGGAATACCTATCCACTTCTCATAAGCACCTTAAGACATGTTGCCCCCCTTGTTGCTACGACACTGTGTGCTAGTGACCGTTTTCGGGGGCCCATTATTGAGTATGCAAGTCCTACCATTTTATCTGTGTATTTTATATAAAAATTTGGTCAGGCAGGGGCCATAGTCTTGCCATAGTTCTAGATAATCGATTCACTTAGCCAACCAAACCCATAATCCAATCTATTGTTTCCATATCCTGTAATAGTCCTACACCAACTTGTCCTTGGGTGCACTATTGCGACCAGAGATAATCGTCGTTTTTTTTTTTTTTTAAATGGCAACTCAGAGTGTAACCACGAGGGGCTCGGACTCTTTAACCGGACTATCCTGTGGTGCCTTAAGCTCCTAACGGATTTTAAGGCCTCCAGCCAGGGCATACTTATGAATGAATGAAATGCACCGACCCCAGCGTGGTTAAACCAGACTCGATTACTCGAATGAACCCAAAGATTCGCACTAGCACCTGGAGCCTCATGTTTCATGGTGCTACAGTGACCATTACATATCCAAGAGTAGACCGGGGGGCACGATAATGGTAGGGAAGACGTGCCCATAGGATATGGAAGGATTATTAGAGCCATACCGGATATGCATCCTTGAGTAGGCAAAGGAATAGTGGAGAGACGGGTGTATTTAATTATGGGAGGGCATCTTTTCAAGTCGTCGCCGGCATGTTGGCTCCGATCAGGTCGAGCTGCTTCCTCGGTCTCGTTCTTGTGCTGCTTTTATATTGTGTTACACGTTACTGTTTCCAATTTCCTCGTCTGAAGTCTCGCTACTATCCGTTTCAGGGTTCTTGTAAATATCGTTAGCAGCTTTCTTGATCTTGTCTCTATCTTCAGCCTTGTCCATCCAAAAGTTGATTTCCTTGCTGAAGTACGTCATGTCCTGTTTTAGGTTATCATTCCATGTAAAAATAGGACGGCCTACTTTCTTTGATTTGGCCTTGTACTGCATAGCTGCATGTAACAGATGTGGTTCACGGCGCCTGTGCACATGTGCGAGATAGCACATCCTGTGATTCTTGATGCGTTTGGTTACCGTTTTTCCGTCTAATATTTCATGCATTTTCCTTTGTCTTGGTTTATTCCTAGCATGGTTAATCAAGTCTCTCATGATTACTTTCTCATATCTTCTTGGTCTTGACCTGTTGGCTTTGGTAAGTGCCGATACTTTCAACCCATGTATCATACAAGGCACGATCACCATTCGGTACATGAGTCTGGCTAGTTTCCAGTCCATCTTAGAGTTTGTTATGAATGGTAGTAGAGACTTTGCATTTCTAGTGGCCTGTTCACAACGTTTTTTAATTGTGCTTTTCCTGCTTAACGTAGATGTTATATATGTGCCTAGGTATTTAATTTCGTTGACTGTAGGTAGTTTTATTCCATTAATGGTTACATCGGTCGTTTTCTGTGTAGCTATGGGGTCCCTAATAAGTATTTTTGTTTTTGTTTCGTTAATTTGGAGGCCGACGCTAGCTAGTAGAGGTTTAATATGGTATACGATTCCTTCTAGCCCTTCTAGGTCATCTGAAATGAAGATAAGGTCGTCCGCGAATGATTATACTAGAGGGAGTGAGATTTCACGATCTTGGTCTAATTTGATTAGTTGAGTTTCCTCTTCTAGGGTTCTTAGGACTTCGTCCATGACTAATGTGAAAAGGCGAGGGGACAGAGGACAGCCTTGTTTGAGTCCCTTTCCTTTAATAATCCAGCTGCTTTGCTGGCCATTTTATGTGTGTTCGTTCATTCATACAGACCTTGATTATCCTGTTTGTTAATGTTTTGTTAGCTCGGTCTATTAAAATATCTCGCAGTGCATTGAGGTCGACGTTGTCAAAGGCTTTTTCTATATCCAGGGCCAGTACATAAATTCTCTTACCTGCGCGCCAATCTTCGTCCAAGACCCTTTTAAGCGCAAAGATGTGGTCGTCTGTTGATCTATTGTTTAAGAAGGCAGCTTGGTAATTGCCTAATTCCTTTATTATTTCGTCTAGCTTTTTTTGTAAGTACGATGCATATATTCTGTAGCCCGTGTTGCAAACCGATATTCTCCTATAGTCGTTTGTATTTTTGGGGATATTTTTTCGGAATTGGTACTTGCATTGTCTCTAACCACGTGTCCGGTGCTATGTTCTGTGTCCGGGCTTTGTTCATTTGTTTGGTAACGGCTTTCAGTAATATTTGGGGCATCGCTTTATACAGCTCGATTACCACTTGGTCTGTTCCTGGAACTGTCCCGTTTCGCATGTTGTTATGATTCCCATAACGTCATCTGGAGTGGGTCCTAAATGTGCGTCGATTATCTGCTTTCTTTTTCTTTCTCTTATCTTTTTAGGACTTGTTCCCATTTAGACATTGGTAAATGAGTAAAGTACCTGCATGCGTTTGGAAGGGTGTTTTTTCCCCAATCCATTAAAGAACGCCTTGCATGCTTTTTGTTCTTCTTGGTATTTGATCTTCTGAAGTGCTGATTGGCATTCTTTTACTCGATTATGTCTATTTGGATTATTTGGTTGCCTTCTTTGTATGAATTTAGCCTTTTGGAGGTTCGAAAGGGCTAATCGTTGATCCCTGGAATGAGTTGGCTGAAAAATCAAGGTTTCCTGTGCGGCCGCTTTTAATACTCCAGTTATGGTATTCCATGGTATTTCGATGTTTTCACCCGTTAAATTGATTCCCATATTTCCTAGTTTTATTTTATTTTGATGGATTTGCTATTGAGTGCGGCATAATAGCATTGCTTATGGTTGTAATCCTCAGTTGTTGTCTCCTTAACAACTTCCCGTTGTTTTTGAGTTTTGTGTTTGGTTCTTTTATTTTTGTTTAAAATACCACTTGTTCTTAACTGCCCCCAGATTATTTTATGGTCGGAGGTGCCTCTAACTGCCCATTCCCCTTTGACGAAGTGAAAGAGTTTTTCTGTTGCGTGTGGCGTAATAATATGGTCTAATTGGGATTTCTGATTTCCTTTTGACCATGTTGACCAGGATGGTCTCGCCTTTGTCGTTTCTATTTGCAGTTTTTCCCTGTTGGCTATATCCATTAGCATTTCCCCGTTATTGTTGGAATAATTATGATGTAGATTCTGGTGAATCAACCCTTTCCGTTGAAAGCTTAATGTATCTTGTCGACCAGTATGGGCGTTAAAGTCGCCTAGGATTATTAGCGTGCATGTCTTTGGTTTTTGTTTAATCAAGTTTAACACACCTGCGAAAGATCTGGTTGCTTTAGAGGTACAGCTGTTGACGTGACAGTTGATTATAAATAGAGAAGCAGGCTTGTCGCTTCCCATACCGACTTTAAGAATAATTGACATCGCGTCGGTATCCTTTTTTCTACATTTTATTTCGATTTGGGCGTCCTTACTGATCAAAATTGCTAGTCCCCTGTGTGTTTTACCTGTAATTCCGGATAGGTGCCAATCGTAGTGCATCGAGTTGTACATTCCTAGGTTCAACCCTGTTTCTTGTAGGCAGGCTACATGAATGCCACTATGTGAAAGTTCAGCGTCAATTTTATCTTTTTTGGTCGGTTTTGAGGCGCCACGTACATTCCACGTTGCAATACGCAAGTCTGGGCAGGTGTACTTCATTTCAGAAATCGGTGGATTTCTAAGTATTGTCTATCCCGTGTCGTCAGCGACTTCATCTGAATTTGGTACTAATTTTTCACGCGGTGTTGGTGGGCTATCTACTAGGGGGCTGTTCTTTTGGAAGCGTAGTTTTTGCGGGTTATTGTTGTATTGTTTATCGTCGATCGTGACCCAGCTATCATAATGTTGGTCTTTGTAAAATATGTGAATATTACCAGGTACGGGTTCATTTCCGGCAGGTGAGAACTTTAGTGTGTTCTCGTTATTTATATGCACATGCACATTTACGAGATAAAATTCGGAAGCTGCTATAAGGATGTCTTCACCTCCCCAGAACGACTCTTTAAACTGCGCGGTTACGTATTTTGTTATCCTTCGTTCCTGAGAAAGATAGTTGTTAGGAAGAAAGTCCTGAATATTATTCATAAGTGCTAAGCAAATTCTGTCGTCGCTTCGATTCATTGACACGAATGAAGCTAGATCTTGACGAACAGATCTGTGGTCTAGGGTAGGCCCTAATACGTTATTTAGAGCAATAGCTCTAAATAAACAGTTTCCGTCTTTTTCCATGGGCACAATAATTGCCATTGTAAAGAGCTTTTAATATTATTTGGGAACGAAAGTTGACCCTTATACGTAATACGAGAGTTTCGAAACACAGATAAAAAATTGAAAGGGTATCCTCTGATTTATGAGTTTTTGTCTAAATGAATCTTTTTACTAAGATTTAAAGTTCCTGGTAATTTTTGTGAGTGTGTTAGCAAAACATGCCTTACAGCACAAAAATCGTGGGCCGAGGGTTGCTTATGGTATAATAAAACTTGATTTACGGCTGTTGGAGAGGTTATTTGTCAAGTTAATTGATGTTTTGTCGAGGCAAGAATAGAAAGTTTGTATGAAGTACTTCTGGGAGTTTAGCACACGGTTAAAATTATAAAAATGCTGTATTATAAATAAAATAACTATAATGAAATGGATTATTAGGGTAGTTATATTAAGTTATGTTGTCATATTATTTCTACTATGATCATATTATCTTATATCCGTAGCTCAAGAAACACGCTGTATATAAGCCACGCCTGTATCTCCCAACACTTGTCGTACAAAACAAGTACCGAACAATTCCCTAAAATAGCTATATTATATCAAATAAGAACATAATAAATTATCTTACAACAATGGCTCAAAATAGTTAAACGAGCGTACGGCGACGAATTTCTAAACCTCACCAGTACTTCACAACATTGACATACGAAAATAATACTGAACAAATAAGGTAGACTGGTAGAAGAAGTCCCAGGCATCAAGTCCGCCTTCGCACAGTATGTTTCACGTGTGCATAAAGTGTTTACAAATAAAATATATAAAACAGATCCCTAAAAGACAAGGAAAGATCAAACCAGATAAGTCTGCTCGGGGACGAAGCTATTTCGCTCGGGGCTGCACCAGTCGCCCACCTGATATCAGGAACGCACTTAGGTTAGCCTAAGTGCGTTCCTGATATCAGTGTAATCAGTGCAAAAGTGTGGCTGTGGACTTAGGTCCACAGCCACACTTTTGCACTGATTTAATACGATCTAAAGTAACTTCCACCTCATAACAAAAGCACAACTTTTAAATTTCGATGCCCGGCCGCCGGTCCCTCCAGCCAGGGCATACTTATAAGTTAAATTCTAAATTCCGTCTGCTCGCTAAGGGCACCCCCTGCGGGGTACGGACCTCGGCTTAGGGCAGAGTCGGAGGGGGGAGGGTGGCAAGGGACCGTCGGTGGCTGGATAAAATCAGTGTTTTGATTATTATCATGGGGAGTTTGGACTAAATGCTGCTCAGCTAAAGCGCTTGCTGGCGCTTCACTTACAGTCAAGGGTCGGGTATTTCGCGCGGGGCCTCGGCGGTGAGGTCGGAATGACGATCGTGTAGTGTGTACTCTTTTGCGAACTGTACTAGTAGACCTATGACTCTCCTGGAGGAGAGTGACGGGGTCGTCTGGGTCGGTCAGTGCATGCCGTGGACGGCGGGTCCTGCTAATAGTAGAGGGAGTATAGTTGGCGGCCTTTACAACCAGGGGGTTGCGGTGAGTGGCGGCAGAATCAAAGAAACGCTTTGAAGCGCGTTTTATGAATTGGGCTATGGTAGGGATTTTAAGCTCCAAGTGGAGGTTAGTGTTCCGAACGAACCAGGGGGCTCCCGTGATCTTACGGAGGAATCGATTTTGGAGGGTCTGCATCTTATGGATGATATAGGGTTTGGCGTGGGCAAAGACTGGACTCGCATAGGTCATGATGGGGGCGGATGCAGGCTGTTTAAATGCGCAATTTGCACCTAAGTGACAATTTGCTTTTAACATTTAGGACGGAGTGGATCGTCGGTTGGTGCCTCATTTAATTAAATACGTCGAACGGATCACTGCGAGTTGGCTTCGGCCCCTCGTACGCCTTCCAAAGGTCCGGGACCGCAGGGTCCCGAAAAAATGTCGAAAATTTTGAAAAATTATAATTATAGTAAAAGTTACATTTATCTTATTTCTACTTATTACTACAGTAATGTTTAGATTATAATTTTATTTTTTTACTCTTATCTAATGTAATAGTCCCTTTATCGATGATTTTTGTAAATTGGAGGTAGATATTTATTTTTTATTATTATCAATTTATTTATTTTCAAGCGGTAAGTAGGTATAGTTCAGGTAATCACAAAAAGATTTTCTCACTTTAATTGAACGTCGTTGTTTCGTTAGTTTTGCCGCCGGCTCCCAGACTATTACTCCAGCCTACTCCTGGAACAACTTATGAGTTCCTTACTTAACGGACACCATAGACTAACGGGGTTTTATAGGAAAAATGGCCGCCATACGACCTGGACAGTCTAGCTCTGTTCTATAAACAGGTAGCGGCGACCGTTAAAAATTATGTCTGAGAAATAAAAAGTTCCAGGTAAAGGATGATTTCCACCAAACGGCTCGTATCGCATTAGATCGGAACGGATTTTACAATTTTTAAACGATATTAAATCGTGTACAAAGTCTATATTACCAAGCCGCGCATGAGCAGCTCGACCACGCGGGCGTCTTCCGCGAAACGCGATCGTAGCCGAAAGTATGCTGCGACGCGCGATCGGCTGCGTTCGCCTGTCGTCATATCCGATTGGATCCTTTCGGCTGTCGTTTTTGCCATAAATCATCAATCCAAATTTTTCTTTTCCTTTTCTGTGTTTTATGATTATTTTCGTCTTCTTCTAATGCAATAGCCAACAATACCTACTACGTCAACTTCAACCATTTTCAAAAATTAGAACACGTTAAGACGGTAGGAATGAAACCATTTGACTAGCCGCAGACACGGATACTTTCGCAAGCGACGGTATGGAGCCGATCGTATGCGTCGACATCTTGCCGGAGGCGATCGGCTGTCGCCACATCCGTTCGTATCCTTTCCGATCCGTTGCGAAGCGCGCCGTTTGGTGGAAATCATCCTTTGCTCGTTAGTTGTAAGATTGATCTTTAGGCGGCACCATAATAAAATTTTAGTTAAAATTCCAGATAAATGGATGGGCAAGTGTTGATGACTTCTCCGTCTATGGTCTTAAGTTTGGAACAGAGAAAATTAGACTTGGAAAATTGCTGAGTAACGTTCCTGTATGGTGTAATTCTCGTACGATGTAAAAAACTGGAAACCTTATCTTTTAATGTAAAATATGTGTTCAAAATGAGAATCGCACTAATAACGCAACGATATTGCAGTAATGACACCGGTTTCGATAATATATGTGTCGTATAGCTAGCAGATATATCTTGGTACCTTTCGTTACTGAAAAATACACGCCATAATATATTCAACAACCCATATAACAAAAGTACGACACAAAACCCTTGAACTCCCAAATCCCTCAGCTGCTCAAGTTGATGCGCAGTACATCAACTTACTCTCCAAATGATAAGCCGGCGCGCTTGTATGACGTCACGTGCCCGCTTGATGGTGGACCGCACGTGACATCATCACACACCTGACTAGGGAACAAACACGACAAGGGTTACAGAGGACCTGTAAGCTTGAACAAGGACTGAAATATTTCATATTTTTAGATGAACTGGTGTAGTAGGTGAAAATGTCTTACTTTTCTGCAAAGCAAAGCTTTATGACGCTTTGTTTGGAATATTAATTGTAATGTTTATTTTTTAATCAGGGTTTCGTACTTCAAAAGGAAAAAACGGAACCCTATGATCGCTTTGTTGTCCGTCTGACTCTGTCTGTCTGTCTGTATGTCAAGACCCTTTATCTCGGGAACGCGTGGACTGTAGACTTGAGTCTACAGTCCCTTGAAGCTGTGAAAAAATCAAACTTCTAAGATAACGTAAAAAAAATACGGCCGTTTATGCCGCAAAACACGTACCTATATTTCGACACTCTAAAGGGAATCAAAATTTATAGGGTACTTTCCGTTGACCTAGAACTATAAAATTTGGCAAGTAATATCGTCTTATACTACAAATACAAGGAAAAATCTGAAAACTGTACTGAAAACTACAAAACAAAAAATATAGTCTTTATTTATAGGTTGTGGAAACTGAATTTCGGGAAAAACTCGGTAAAAACTGCGAGACTCGATTCCTGAACTATGTGTTTATTATGTACCTACTTTGTACGGAACTCTCGGTGAGCGAGTCCGACTCGCACTTGTGTGCTTAGGTAGTCAACAAGTTTGGTAGTAAAGTTAATTAGATAAATAATAGATTAGAGAAGTAGGTAAACTATGCAATATGAAGACCTTTTTTGTAATCCTGTTGCTTCTAAGCTCACCTTACTCACGTAGTCTTTGTGGTCCACGCCACGTCGCAAAACGGTAAAATTTCAACATTTAAGATATCCTTTGAAAGCTCAGGCACGTTTCCGTAAGCCCACACGTGTGGTTACCCCATACATTTGTCATTGTCGGGTGAAAATCGTCGTTCTTCGGAATATTTGTGAAATACGCCGCGGAGAATGGAGGCGCATTACAGGGAGCGAGAAATCAGATAGAACCGAGTTTTCAATATGTCCTCGTATGCATGGCGTACGAATACGAATCGACATGATTCAAGGGTTCATGCTGTCGATCGAGCCTTGTTGATAGGCTATTTCTATGTAGATTTTCGGAGTCAGATGTTCCATCTATTTTGCTCCATTTATTTTCGTGTGGAATTTGTGAGAAGTGACTTACAAACCTGTCCCTTGCCTTATTAGAAGTATTTTTATTTAACTAAGCAAATTGCGAGTTGTAGATAATGAAATCCTGACTATGCCTCAAAAGTGGCCATCTGCATTCCAATGTCATACAGTGGTCTAATGTGCATACAAAGCGCGGTAATTATGACATGTCTCTCCCTGTAATAGCTGCAATCGTTCGTTTTAACGACTGATGTAGGAAGCATGAGTCTTTGATCACGTATTAACTGCTATATTGTTGTATTTGTGTATGTTCAGTTATGTTTATTCAGCCCCATGTATGTAGGTATACCGATGACTTACAAAATAAGATCCTTGAACTTGAATGGTTCGATAGTTTTGATTTTGTAATATTCCACGGTTCTACCAATAATAACAAAGTGACAGAAAACTGCCTTATGTCTTTCGGTGTATCTGTTGATATCAAATCTGTAAGCAGTGTTACAAGGAGCTTTTGGCGCCTGAATGACATTGACAGGGGGCGTTGTTGGTAAACATTTGTGAAATTGGTACAGTTTACTGACAAAACAAGATGGCGCCGTTAGGTCCCACTTTGGCCACGCGTCAAAATAAATTTGTAGCGTTAACAACCTTTGACAGGTCCATGATTAGGGTCTGTCAAGTACCGTAAACAGAGAAAGAATTAACATTAATTAACATTCATCAATTTAGGACAAACAATTCTCTTGAGGTATTAAGTGTTAAGTAGTTTTAGAGTCCTCCGTTTCCGGTGTGCTTACCGAACAGGCGTACTTGATTTTGGTCCGAAGTAAATCACATAAAAATTGTACACTGCTGCTGTAAGGATAAGGAAAATAAATCACAACAGATCATACAAAACATTGCATCCGTGAGTTTCATGATTCAAATTTAACTCGAAATATTCTAACTTCACTTGAATTCCAACGGAATAATAGGTTTGTTAACAAATCGTTTGACAGCTGAACGAATGAAAATGAACGACATCGATGTCGTTCATTTCACTTTATGCCGTATGCCGCCGTATGCCGCCGTATGCCCAATTTGTTTTCTTAGGTTGGTGACAACCAACCTAAGAAAACACAATTGGACAGATAAAGTGTTGCCAAATAAAAATAAGTGTTGCTTGATTAAAACTAGTGTTGCCCAATAAAACCTAGTGTTGCTAAATAAGAGACAGGGTTGTAAAAAAAAAAACTTCACGCAAAATGGAAGGAGGTCAAATGGAAACCATATTCGGAAAACTTCTAGCTGAGATGGAAAAGCAAACCGTTTGAATAACAAACACGGTAACGAAAAATATCCTTGAAATAATTGATGAGAGACTGGAACCATTGCAGAAAGAAAACGTGAAGAAATTCTGCCGTGCTAACGAAGGACGCAGTAACTCGATTTTGCCGCTTCCGAGACTTTTATTTTTGATTATTGAATTTGTTATGATGTTTTAGTTATAGCATTCTTGCTTACTGAAAAGCCGAGTTCCTGAAGGATCAATAAAAAGTTGCTTAGAGAGAATTAATAGATTTCGATTCGCTGACTCCAAATATATAACTCAACGAATGTATAAGTCTTAATCGTCCAAAATCGAGTTACTGCGTTCTTCGTTAGCACGGCAGAATTGTAGAACTTCAAAATAAAGTTAAGAGCTTTGAGATAAGAAAGGAAAGAAACAATCTGATAATCTTCGGAATAGAAGAAACAAAGGAAATATCACCTATAGAAATAGTAAGAGCTATCTTTAGGGAAAAAAAATATGATTAATATCGACAAACATGAAATCATTAAAGTTCCAGTTATCCCTAACTGGAGAAAAGTTGAGGTTTTGAAGAACAAGAGGTCTCTACCTAAAGGAATTAGCATAAGCGAAGATTTTAGCAAATAAACTTTACAGAAAAGGAAGAAATTGATGCTTAAACTACAGGAAGAAAGCAAAAAAAGATCATATCGCTTACCTTAAGGAAGATAAACTTATTGTAAAAGAAACAAGTGAACAAAACCGAGACAAGAGGAAAAGACAGTGTTCTAACTCACCGACTGACAAAATGGCGGACGATACAGGAAACCATGCCTCCAAAAAGTTTTTGAGGAAATGTACAGAGCAAGATCAAATTCACTCACTGAAAGGAAAGAAAACTAGGAATTAGCGCACTTCGGTATCATAACATCTTATAAAAACTATAAAAGAGCAACAACACACACGAAAAAAAGATTCCCAACCCGGCCGGTCACCGTGGGGACTCATGACCAGCCCCCCCCCCTGGAAATAAATCACCATCTATAATAATAGCGAATAAAGCTTCAAATACTAAAAAAGGCCAAACAATTTACATTTCCACGCTCAATACCCTTTCACTTAGGACATAGGAAAAATTGCAATAACTACAAATCGCCTTAGAAAACATTAAATGGGATATATTAGGACTCAGCGAAGTACGCTGAATAGAAAGCAGCTTAATGGAGTATAACGACTTCATCTTCTTTTACAAAGGCGAAACTACAGGACAGTTTGGGATTGGATTTTTAATTAAGAAACATATTAAGAAATATATTGAAGAAATTACTGATATATCCGAGAGAATTGCTGTTCTAAACATAAACCTACCGGGTTACTAGAACAAATGGACAATTATACAAATATACGTCCCAACAGAAATGGCAAAAAAGCAAGACGTTATAGTCATGGGAGATTTCAACAGAAAAATAGGCACACAGAAACCTAATGAGGATAGAGTCATTGGCAAGTTTGGTATAGGTAACAGAAACAACAATGGGCAGAGAATGATGGACCTAGCCCTGGCAAATAACCTTCGTTACATGAACAGTTTCTATAAAAATAATCCAAATCACAAATGGACTTGGCATTCCTCTGACAATAAGTACAAAAATGAAATAGACTACATGGGAATAAACTACCCGAAACTATTCCAGGATATGAGCATAATCAGCACGTTCAAATAAATGGAGTCAATTCACTCGGCTTAAGAGTAAAAATGGGTGTGCCACAAGGCTCGATATTGGGTCCTTTCCTCTTTTTAGTATATATTAATGATCTACCCCATTTATTTAAAAACCAACCACAAGGTGTTATTTGCTGACGATACTTCCGTAATTTTTAAGATAAATAGACGTGCATCAAATCTTGACGACGTAAATAACGCCCTACTGCAGGTCCAAAATTGGTTCACTGCTAATAATTTAGTATTAAATGGGAAAAAAACGAAATGCATAAGATTTACTATACCGAATGTTAAAAGTAGTGATTGTGACATAGTATTGAATAGGGAGAAACTAGAATTCGTCGATAAAACTGTTTTCCTAGGGATCACGCTCGACTCAAGGCTGCAATGGGGTCCTCATTTAACATCTCTTGCAGGGCGGCTAAGTTCAACAGCATATGCTGTGAGAAAAATCCGTCAATTTACTGACGTAGATACCGCGAGGCTAGTCTATTTTAGTTACTTTCATAGCATCATGTCTTACGGTATTTTACTATGGGGACGGGCTGCAGATATCGAATCAATTTTTATTCTACAGAAAAGAGCCATCAGAGCAATATATGGCCTCCGCAGGCGCGATTCTCTAAGGGAACTGTTTAAAGATATTAACATCATGACGGTACCTTGTCAATACATCTATGAAAACATCATGTACGTAAGGAAAAATTTAAATATTTTCAGTAAAAGAGGTGAAAGACACAATTATAGTACCAGAAATAGGGATCAATTAGTTCAACCAGGTTTCAGACTGGCTAAAGTAGACTCATCCTTCATGGGGTACTGTTTAAAATGTTACAATAAAATACCTCCGCACATACTCCAGTTGAACGAAACAAAATTTTAAACTTGTATAAAACGCACACTATGCAGCCAGGCATATTATAAGTTGGAGGATTACAACGCTGACAAAAATGCTTGGCTCAATGCTGGTCCTGCTCCATAAGGGCGCATAAACTAATTAATTAGCATTTGAAAATATTATTGGAGCTGCTGAAGATAGTAAGACTATCTTTGCATTGTATAAACTCAATGTCCTTGAATTATATAATTGCATAGCACAGGTGTGAGTACTATGTACTATAGAGCTACCATTTACCGGGTAATATGTCTTTTATTGACTTGAATGTGCCCTGGCGGCTGAGAGTATGTCATGCTCACTCAAATGTCTCGCTGGTGGTGGCGTGTGTGTTGCATCATTAAGTTCCCTTCATAATGGTTGAGCTAAGTGGTGCTGATCCATGCGTCATGTTCGTGAACGGGCGCCGTCAGTTGGGACTGGTCATCTCTTAGCTGCCACGGCTTATTTTAAAATTTGAATTGTTTTAATTACGGACGCTTCTAACGTGCACGTCTTTCTACATTGTTCTCACATGTATAACTTCAACATGAATGATGTAACCCATATTTTGTAACAATATTTTGTTTTAAAAGAGTGTCCATGGAGTTTCTTGTCCGTTCTTCTCCATAGGAACCTACTACGCTTTGGAATGGGCAACTAGCTTCATCTTTCTGACTGACCGACCCCTTGACAATTCAAAAGTACCTGTATTTGGTTTATTTGAAATAAATGCTTTGAGTTTGAGTTTGAGTTAGAATTTTGAGTTTGGGTTTGAGTTTGAGTTTGAGTTTGAAAATCAACTACTTAAACTTTAGTACTAACCATAGGATAGTGAGAGCCACACTGAACATTAAAGATCCTCCTAAAACCAGAACACAATTTAAAGGAATGTCAAGAAACCTACAAAAAAAACTTTACCAAACCAACGCAAGAGTCGAGTCAACACACAAGTGAAATCCAATATTTGTACGATTTATTTCTCGATAAAGCCTTCTCAAAAGGAAAACAGAAAGAAACAGAGGGAAAGAAAATTTGCGGAACATCAAAAATGCTCTTTCAACAAAGGAAATAATTGTTTAAACGGAAGAAGGATAAATGTGTGTAAGAGCAGAAACAAAGATTAGCAAAGAAATATGTCACCCCCTTAAAAGGAAAGAAATATTAAAATAATACAATGCATAAACAACCACATAGCAAAAACAGGAGGCAACAGAAAAGCCCTAAAAAAACTAGGTAATAAAAAAGACTCGATCACGTGCATAAAGAAAAAATTTAGAAGAATTGAAACGCCAGAAAATCTATCATGTCAGCAGCTACCAATTACTAGAAAAAACTATATCCAACACAAAGAAGAACAAATCAATCTAGCCAACGATAACGAAAACGTCCCACCAATTTTAAAATACTACTAATAAATACTACATACTCAAAAAGATGGCAAAGCGCCAGGCTCTGATTACGTAAGTAATGAAGCTCTTAAAACAATCTAATCTGAAAACCTACAAGAAAGGATTTTCAATAAAATTTTAACCACCGAGAATATTCCTGCCCAATGGAACAAGTCTCTAATAGTACTAATATACAAAAAAGGCGACAAAAATGAAATCGGGGACTATATACCTATAAGTTTAATGTCGAATTTGTACAAAGTGTTTTCAAAAATAGTTCATATTAGAGTAACAGTAAAACTCGATGGACAGCAACCCGAGGAACAGGCAGCCTTCAGAACAGGTTTTTCAACGACAGACCACATGCATACAATTATGTAAACAACTAATAGAAAAAGCACAAGAATACAACAAATCTATATATCTAGCATTCGTAGATTATAGTAAAGCTTTTGATTCATTAGACCACAAAAGCATTTGGAAAGCTTTCAAACAGCAAGGGATAGAACAGAAGTATATCCGAATCATTAAAAATATGTACACAAATTCTACAGCTCAGATAAAACTCGAAACTTTATGAGAAGAATTTCCGATTCTTAGAGGAGTAAGACAAGGCGACCCTTTATCCCCGAAGATCTTCCCGGCAGTCTCGAAAGAGGTGTTTAGGAGTATGGACTGGCAAAAATACGACATCAATATTAATTGAAGATTACTAAACCACCTGCGATATGCAGACGACTTAGTTTTAATTTCTGATATCTCACACTACAAAACATGTTGCAAGAGCTTGCGGAAGGAAGCATTAAAGTGTGACTCTCAATGAACAAGGAGAAAACAAAACTGATGACAAATAGCATTAAATAGACCTCCAGTTTATACTCGTACGGAGAAAGTATAGAATATGTGAACTCGTATTATCTACCTTGGACAACTGATTTCGTTCGTCCAGCGAATGGAACAAGAAATAGAAAGACGCATAACCAGCGCATGGAACAGGTACTGGTCACTCAAAGAAGTAATGAAAAATTACCAATATCCTATAACGTCCAAAATAAAACTTTTTGATATATGCATTCTTACATGCCTTCACATACAGCTGTCAAACATGGGCATTGACTCAAAAAAGCCCTGCAGAAAGTTACGTCTTGCCAAAGAGGCATGGAACGCAGTCTACTGAACTTCAAAATAAATGACAAAAAGAGAGCTAAAGATGTGAGGAAAATTACGAAACTAAAGGATCTGCTACCTTCTATACAAAAATACTGAAATGGAGATGGGCTGGCCTCATGCTCCGCGATAGGAACGAGTGCGTTAAAGCTGTGACGTGTGTTAGAGATGGATCGAAAAGAAGTAGAGGAAGACAACACAAACGCCGGGACGACGATATAGTGGAGAGAGCTGGTGCCCTGTGGGCTACAGACACACGAGAGGCGGAGCTGCGGGCAAAAGCTAGTTATATAGTTCTAGAGTTCCAGACCTCATGAGTCGTGACACTTTTTTGGTTTTTATGTAGGTAAGTTACATCACATGAAGTCCAAAAGAGTAAAGAGGGGTAGAGTTACATGATCCAACTTCGCCTCGTCCAATTATTTTCTTGTTTCTCTTCCCCTTACACCCACCTGACACCCACATACTATACGTACCAATGTCTATTTCTAAGCTGTAGACCACACAGCATTAAATAAACAGGTGTAAACGCCTTTCATCTCGGAATCAGTGTAAATAAAATATGACATCACTTACGTTTGATAAAAAGAAACGCGCAGTGCACGTCAGGGCGGGCGGATGTGGAGCGAAAGATATAAATAACTAGCTTTAGGCCGCGGCTCCGCCCGCGTGGATGTCGGTTATCGCGTAAAAAGTAGCCTATGTCCTTCTCCATATCTCAGGCTATATCGCTGCCAAATTTCATGACGATCGGTTAAGCGGTTTAGGCATGAAAACGTAACATACAGACAGACAGAGTTACTTTCACATTTATAATATTAGTATGGATAAATATGTTCTATCCATACTAATATTGGCGGGTGAACAGAAATAAATAAAATTACAAATAACAGGATGGAACTATACTTGGATTGAACAAGGGTGCATGGAGGGTGATGGGCGTGTCGTGGAGGGAGCACTTTGAAGAGTGCTTATTAGGAGAACAGTGTGTGGAGTCCTCTTTGTGAAATGAGAGGAAAATTCACGCGGGATTAATTAAGGAATTTTGCGTTTACAAACGTATAGTACCAAAGATATGAATGACTAAGTACTGAAGTTAACCATGGACCAAATAAAATTCCGTACTCTTATTCCACTTCTCTATATTTATAGATTCTTAGAAAGGACCAGTCTTTGGAAAGAATCTGGAGTAATTCTATAAAATCCCAATCAAGTAGAAGTAATAGTAATAGTTTATAAGCTTCAACTTGCTGACTAACTGACCGACTCTTTGACAATTCAAAAGTGCTTGTAAATGCTGTAATTGAAATAAATGCTTTGAATTTGAGTTTATGTTGTATAACTCAAAGGTTGACTGGTAGAGAATGCTTTGTGGCAATAACTCCATCGTAATGAAGTTAATTGAATAATTAAGTACGCCAATTTCAAAAACTTCTTATCCACTTTCTCAAATCCAATCCCTCTTCAAGATAGATCAATTTGTTTTGAAGCTGACCCACCTTTGATGACGCTATTCCATAATAAATAGTCGTTTATCCTTCGTACGAGGAAGCGACATGAAAGAGCATGTATTTATTCATCAACATTGCTAGCGAGGAGATTGTACTGCTACCGTGTTTGTTGTAACGACGCTTTCTTGGGTGTTGAAGAGCGGTGTCGAAATGTGTTGTTGCTTGTTTCTGCTGTACTTTTGTAGTCTTTGTTCGTATGTGTAGTGTTTTTCACAGTAGATCTAAAGAAAATAGTTGTATTGGGGATGTCATAATGCCTTACGGCCTGACGGGATCCGTCGCCATCATACATACAAGCGCATTCTGCTGGCAACGATGCCGCGGTGTCCTTAGGCCGTTTGTCCACCGGCATCTTCAACGGGACGTCAACGAGAACGAGATGAGGGCGCCGAAGTAGCAATATATACATTTACTATGGCCACCACACACCACCGGACATCACGTTCGGTTTGAATAATCTCGTTTTTCATTGGCGTCCAGTTGACGGAGACGGTGGACAAACAGTGCAGTAAGGCATGCCGCGATGTTCTTAGTCATCATCATTGAAATTTCAACTTTATTGTCATGACATTAAGTAATATTTCTATTCGTTGCATAAAAATCTCTTACCGTGCCGTGCCGCCAACCAAGCATAGTCAAAATAGGCACTCACAAAACCACTCAATGATATCTAAAAATAATACATTAACGAAAAAACCTCGTTTATTTGTAAATCGATAAATAAATATCGCTTTGGGAAACATTTCAAGTGTTTCTCGTTAAAATAAAAGGGAGGAAACGTACCGATTGATAAAGGGCAAGTTGGAGAAAATGGCGCTACCTAAGCTACGCCGCACAGTGGTCAGAAAATCAAGCTCCATACTCATAGAAACATACAAGTAGGAATTAAAAATAAATAAATTATAATAGCCCTTTATGTAATATCAACGTATGGATGGTATTAGTAACTCCACATGTGAGAAAAAAAAGTTTTGTGTTTTTTTTTGTGTGGGAGAAAACACTTAACGTTCATTATTTGTTAAACAGAATGGAACTGTAGGGCTGGTGCTCACACGAGCTATTGTACTATACTCGGCAATCAAGATGACATTACAATTCATGCACCTGTGGGTGCCGCTTTGCGCGTTGCAAGTTTATGAAATTTTGAATTTTCATTACGTGATTTTTCAAATCTTTGACGTGGTTAAATGAATTTATTACCAGAGACATTATTTTTTTTCTTCCTTATTTTAAGTTTCTATTCATATGGAGGCCGATTTTTCAGACCACTGTGCGTCGCGCGCCGCGCGCCGTCCGTTTCTATGGAGATGAAATTCTATTTGTCGAAGAAGATTTTTCTTTTTTTTTCTTTCAAGCTTTGTTTGAAACCTGTTTGACCTTTTGATGAAATGGATATTTGGTGTTTATTGACCTCGTTATTGAACATTTTCATGCGAATCTCGGGAGCATGGTTTGTTGAATGTATGTATATTCGCAGTTTTCTTCTGACAGAGAAGATTTTTTTAATTTCGTTCTTTGTTTGAGTACCGATTAAGATAATATTGAGTATGCGGTTGATGGACTCTTCAATTGAGCTCTGAAAAACTTTGCAAACTATATTTAAAGTGTAAAAAACATGGACCATTGCAGAAGTCTTAATAACTTTGGGAAAATAGCATTGTTATTTTTCTATAGCTATTTTATTTCTTGGAAGTAAGGGCTCTTTGAAGTGACCCTCTTAAAATGATTAGGTTGGTTCTCAAAGGCATGGAAGTTGAAAGCAAAATGGGATGCATTGCTTTTGAGCGGTCGAATTTGTCAAGCGGTCAAGTTGGACATTATTTTATTGCGAATCACTGTAAAACAAGAAAACATACATAAACTCACGCCTTCTTCCCATGGAGGTAGGTAGAAACTATAGAACGCCACTTGCTACGCTCCTTATTTACTCCTTTTGCTTCGTTTACATTCATACATAAGAGGCCCTAGTGTGAGTTTATTTAACCATCTCGAATTTACGCATCGAACGCGTTCAGCGCTCCGATTGGTGAAGGCCCAGTCAGAAGCCAATCGGAACGCCGAACGCGCTCGATGCGTAAAATCGAGATGGTTAAAAGAAACTCACACTAGGGCCTCTGGTCATACACGCACGTCGTCGGTTGCGAGTGCAACGCACCTGACCTTAAAACAAGAAAAGGTAAGTAATATAAAATAAAAATAAAATAAACAAAAATATTTTAGTAAAAACTGTAAATTTTATGTTTGAACACGCCAAGAAGTTATATGTTTCTTGCGAAAATGTGCCTGTTCTAAAAGTTTTACTATAGAACCCAAAAAAAGAAGGGGAGATAGGGCACAGGACAGTTGGATGACTTGCGTTGGAAACTTTAATATCTTACATCATTATTTTCAATTTCGTTTGATTATAGAAAATCCCTATAAGATCCTGCGTCGTATTGCAATCTATTGGAGAAATCCATGTTAAGCAATATCCATTAATAAGAGGTATGGGTTAAAAAACTGGGTCCGCGTAAGAACAGAGAATATTGATTCCTGAAAAGAGGCAAAAGGAATTAAGTATCAAACATACCGATTAGGTACTTGGCATTCTGTAGTTCCTACCTACCCGTAATAGCCAGATTCAATTATTACTTACTAGCTTTTGCCCGCAGCTCCGCCCTCGTGGATTTCGGTTATCGCGTAAAAAAATTGCCTACGTCCTGATCCATATCCCAGGCTATATCTCTGCTAAATTTCATAACGATCAGTTCAGGGGTTAGGCGTGAAAACGTAAAAGAAAGATAGACAGACAGACAGACAGAGTTACTTTCACATTTATAATATTAGTATGGATAGTATGGATTAGTATGGATAAAGTATGGATTAGAACAGTCTATTAGCGGTTAGTATATACTACAGGTAGGTAAAGGAAACATCTTTATTTTCTAGTAACATGTTAAAAATTGAGAATATTGCAAGCTGTGAAAAATTTGTTCTTAGCGGAGCGCGAAAGGCTGCGGTCGTACTGAATTACCGACGGAAGTTTTTTCAATGCTTTTCTTGCAATCCAGGGACCAGCAGGGCTAACATGCGCAAGTCGACAAAATTTTGTCGACGCATTATCTCGTGCTGAGATGACATATGTCGGTTTGTCGATGGGAGCTAACATGGCGACACTTATATGTCGTGTCGTTCTGACATAGAACTCATGTCGTTCTGTCAAACCTGCTTTTGTCGTCAGGCTCTAACATGCGCGCTATAATTAGTCGTATTTTGACATTTTCCTACGACAAGTTTCTCGTCGATGGTTTTCGTAGACGAGAAACCGCGACAAACAGTGAGTAAAAACTGAAAAGGGGTAATAGTGTTCTGTGAACTTAAACAATTTAAGTATAATGGCAGTGCCGTATCTATAATTATCTATTAACTGTGTATGAGGAGAGGGGAACAATAAAAATAGAGAGGAAGGTGATTCGCGACGTCTGCAACCCATTCGACGAGTTCTAGTCCCTCTGGCGAATTACAAAGCCTATGGCTATTTATATTATAGATAAGCTCCAAGCAGATTTGGAGCTTCAAAACGGCTGTTGCTTACCTGCCCATCAATCTATCTCTTTCAATTATTAAGGGCACTATTATTGTACACTATTAATATTATGATTACATATCTTATAACTCGTAGAAAAATCCATTCTTCACACGGTTTATTTTGTAATTCAATCTATACAACATTGATTATAGAGGTGCTAATAAACTAATATGCATTTCCGCCATCTGTGACGGGATTTTGATCTAATAATTACAATTTCTTTGATGCCTAAACCATCTTCTTTGTAACAATTCACCAATTTCAAATTATTTTGAAAATATTTAGAGCGAACCACAAGTACCATAACAAACAAATTTTGAATTGATAAAATGTCAAAGAGACAATTTTATGGTCGCGTTCACAAATATGGCAGCGTTCACGCAATTCCCACCAATAATTGACCGAATGAAATGAATGAAATCAGCGTTACTAAATTATATTAAGATATGTTTTCATGAAATGGCAACATCGGTTATCTCGCGTCGAGAAGGCGAAGTCACGACGAGATATCTTCTCGAGCGTGGTGCGCATGTTACGAAAAGTGACAAACGAATCGAGAACGACAAATTTTGTCATCTCATTTATTCGATATGTCGACTTGCGCATGTTAGCCCTGCAGGGTGGGCGATATACCAATACAAAATACCAAAAAATACTTTCAAAACCATTCGAAATCAACAAAAAGTCGTCCCACGCAGCGCAGGTCAACAGATCCGTAACTGTTCTACGTCCAGTGTAATTAAAGCGAGTCGGCCATTTTGAAGGGCGACTTATTAAGCGGGGAATGTCGTTCATGAATAGGAATATGAGAGGCCCAGCCCTCTGGCCTTTTCGCCCTCCGGGTGATGATGTCCGTCCCGCTAAATAAGTTAGCTGCTCAAATTGCTTTTCAACGTAACGCACGTATAACGCGTCATTTTTGGAATATGTATCGTTTAAAAGGTGTTGTTTGTGCTATATTGGGGTAGAATCTGGGTAAACCTAGTAGGATTGCTTTACAAAGACAAAAATATAGTAAGTAGGCAACATGAATCATGTAACGAATATTGTGTAGGTAACAACATTTTGATTTAAAAGAGGCCATGGAGTGTCTTGTCTGTTCTTCTCCGTAGGAACATACCTACTACTCTTTGGAATGGATCGTCTGTCTGACTTACCGACTCCTTGACAATTCAGTAGTGCCTGACATTGGATTGAGTTTGAATTAAGATGTCTAAAATAATAGTTTTCAGACCTGTACTCGCTCTTTTGTCGCAAAGACAAAGCAGTGACTAGAGGTTCTCGAGAAACTCCCTCGGAGCAGTTATCTTCAAAGCAACGAGATCACTGCCTTATGCACCACAGTGATAAGCCCTATAGTAATTGAAATCTGGTCTAGATAAATATCAGAATCTTTCTGTTTCACAGATAATTTCCGAAGAAAAAAGCTCATGAATATATTGGATTTTTTCTCGATCATTAATTTCATTAGTGATTCTAGTTTGTTACGATTCCAATAAAGGTACGAGTATCTTAATATACATATATAATTCTTCTGTACGTGTCACTGAATTTCCTCCTAAACGGCTGGACCGATGGTTTAGATTCACCCGGAGGCTTTGTACGGACAAACATCGTCCTGTCAGGTCCGCTAGTATAGGTATAAAATACAATAAACCCCTAAATTATATGTATAGTGGTAGTTCGAAATGAACTCATGATCATCATCAGATCAACTTGGAATCGATCACTGTTGGGTAAAGGCCTCCTTTAAAACAAAAACTTTGGAATAACTGTTCTTTTATACATACTCGTTTACATATGTAGCTCATGGAAAGCGTTCGTCGACGATCGTGAACCCATAAGTTTTTCCTACCAAAAAGTGCTCAACGCGCCTAAAGAAGTCTTCACTTCAAAAACATGCGGGGCAGTCTTTGGGGACTGTCGATAGAAGTGAAAACTACGCTTTTTGTTCACCCAAAAAGTGCTCAACGCGCCTAAAGAAATTATCACTTCAAAAATTAATTCTTCTTACTAAAAAGAAAACTCTATTTTAAAACTTGTTACCACAAAGAGGAAACATTCTAAGAAATCAGCTCTTCATCCAAATGACGAAACCCTTCAGAAACTCACGAAATTACCAAAACCAGTATATAACTAAATAATATACTTGGAAAATTGTTATCCACGAATTTAGTCGAAACGTCTAGCAATTAGGGGCATGATCAAGTAACCTTGAAACTCCTACAAAATACCTATTGCGGTGCCTTGGAGCCCGTGAGGGAAGTAGGAAGCCATTACTAGCCACCACGGGAACACTCTTTTACTCGCAGACGCTCGGGGATTCAAAATTTTATAAATTGTTTACCATTACGTTATATTCGCCCGCCATTTGTCAAATTACACCATAATTTACATCGCTTCCCTGCATTGTCTTTGGTGAGGACATTCTTTTGTTTGTGTTACATTGGTTGGTAGCGTGCTATGTAGCTTTCAGGTTCTCTTATGGATGAAGCAATGGATGTTCAGCAGGAGGTGTGGCGATATAGTCGGTATTGTTGAAGGTAATGGAAATGTTAAGCCTGATCGCTTTTAGAGCAAATATACGGGAGGAAATTGTATGCATGCGCGTTTATTATTATGATAGAATAGAGTAGAATATTGTTTATTGTTGCTGCAGGTCGTAAACAAATAAAGTTGGTCAAAATAAAAATAAAGTATTTCTACAACATAGAAATATTTTTTTTTCACATTAGAATTACCATTATAAGAAAATAAATAATAAACTAAACTATGTATAGGTAGGAACTATTATTAATAAGGTGTATCTATTCCATACACGAAATATCTTAAGATAAACATCGGTGGTAAAAAGCCATAGGAGCGAAAAAAATAATTTTTATCTACCAATTTGTTTTATATTTTTACAAAATTATTGTAATTTTTAAATTGCTTGAGACATTTTGCAAAAAAACCTTTACTTATTTTATGAATGACCCGCCCGGACGCGGCGACGCGCGACGGTGCGGTGGCGGCACGAGCGCGGTGAATTTTGATTATTAATCATCATATCAAGTAGGTAATTTTAAATTAATATTTAAAAAATTAAAAAATCGGTTCCATGGCGTCTTTACCCCATGCAGGTGTATCTCTTAAAATATTTCGTGCTTGAATAGATACACCCTATACATATAAGTGGTAGTGGTGGTGGTAGGGGTAGTGGTGGTGGTGGTGGTATTGTATTATAATCGATTATTATATTTTCCCCAAACTTGTTTTTTTTTGTGTTTTGTTCGTTTTTTTGCGTCATGGTCATGTTTCTTTCTTTTTTGTTTCATTCTAATTGATGACAGTAGTTTGCAGCTGAGCAATATTCATGTTTCGAATGTGAAATTATCTCTTATTTATATCACAATTGATCCCTTTATATTCGTTAACTACTTATATCAATAGCTACATTCATCAAGTTGATATGATAATAAGCTCCATTGATTCAACTGTGATTGAGCCCCAAGTAATTAACCTTTTCAAGTCAGAACATCAAGTATTTGTTTTAAAACATTTATGAATGACACTTATTCAAAACCTTTACATTGTAATTACTATAAAAAACTAATTATCCGTAGTCAATAGCTACATGATTGGCATTGTATTCTGTAAGATTAATTTCTTATGTTGATTTCAACTTCAACTTACAACAGAGCCTGTGCGATTTTGATAATATGACATAGATAAAGAGTTTGTTCAACCCGTTTTTAACATAGTGGGTAATGTTATAACTGCAATGTAATGCCCTTTGCCATACAGAAAGTAAACTCAGTCAGCAAGAAAATGGGCCATTCTCACAAAAACTTTTTTTGATGCCAATCGATCGTTTAAAAAAAAAAAAAAATAAAAAAAACAAAAAATTCTACTGGACCAACTGAGGTTTGAGGATTTTTTACTAGAAATCGCAAAAATCTTTTCCCATACATTTCGCGGGATGTGAGACTCCAACTTACTTTTTTATGATGGATAGACTGGCCACGGGGATCAAAATTTCTGAAAAAAAAAAAATAAGGACAGTCTCCTAAGACCGTTTTCCTGTAGCTGCCCATCTCAAAAATCCACCCTGTAGGTATACCTACTATACAAATGTACTCGGCTGCCCCAACTATCCTCCCGTATGCTTCCACCCGGAGATTCGTGTTATTGGCTAGTTTCTGGTCGGGCTCGTAATTAATAGCGGCTATTATTTAACGTGTAGCCCATATTGTGGCCATTTCTGGCCATTTTCACTCGTAATTTCGCTCAGAATTTAACTCGATTCTTAGTTTAATTAAGCGGTTCGTTCTATAGCTCTGCTGAGTATAATTTATTTGTAGTTTAATAACTAACCTAAGATGGGGATTGTGAGTAATTATGAGGTTATGGAATATTGATGGTGTTGTTCAGGTGTTGACTGCCTCGAAGATTTAGTAGAGGCAAACGAGACTGCTCAGGATGGGATCCTTGAGCAATGTGGTTTTCGGGTTTTTCCATTAGGAGTGTCTGAGTAGCAGCCTGGAGTCTGTAATGTAACTAAACCCCTATTACGACAAACGTGGGACATAAAAAAAAAAGTGGTTTAGAAACTGGAAGTTTTAAAAAACATATTTTTTATTCAAGTATGTCACTAATTCTGATGGCGATGCGTACGAATCTGAAATCTGAACGGATGCGTAGTCGATTCCCTCGTAGAGCGCGTCGATCTCGATGGTGGCTTCAGTGCTGGACGACCGCGTGCGTTTAGCGCGCTCAGCGGCTGTGCGGAGGCGGTGCAGTGCGCGAGGATTCATGCGCAAGTCCTTCTTGTACTTGCGCTTGAACTCGTCGGCGAGGTGGTTAACTAATCGGTTGTACGTAGGTACGCATCTCCAAACAAAATCGTTGTTATCTATGGACAAAAGCAGAACAGAGCTGAATAAGTGTGGTTAGTCCCTTACTCAGCTTATCTCACATTCCTAAGTAAAAATAACATAAAAACTATATTTCAATTTAGGTATAACAATATCCCAATGTTCCACGTGTAATAGATTATATTTGAACAAAAGCATTAATTTTTATGCGCCTCAATATTTGAGCCGCTCGTTTAATATGTTTTTCGACCTTGAACCGCCAACTATGGAGTTTGCTATCGTTTTAAACATAGTTTATTAGATTCACGTGAAACGGACAGAAGGTTCACTCTCTACAAATAGTTTTTGTAAGCCTGGTTCCTGCATTTGAAAAGTGCGATTCTCAGCCTAATTTGAATAAATAACTTTTCATTTAATTTGATTTGATTTGAGTTTCATATTTTGTCATCTACAGGCTCTTGGGATCTCATATGCGGTAATTATTTTGGTTAAACAACCATAGTTACCTACATAAACTAGTTGGCGCATAAGAAAAAGAAAAAGAAGAATCGTTTGTGTTCGAATTAAATGAATAATAATAATAATAAGTTATCACCCCTTTGAAAGATGCTTTCATTTTAGAAAATGGAATGTTTTGTAATTGCGACTGTGACATTTGTGAAGTACACAAATGAATACGCATCGTAAAATCATGGTGCGCTATACTCTACAAGTACGCGTAATAATTTATTGTCTCATTGATTTTAACTAATAATCGGTCAGTGGTGTTAATCCAACGGCCACGTGAATTTCGTCGTCAAGTCCCTGGTCGTGCCGAATCGTGCCACACCGACTGCGAAAACATTGCGGGGTTTGGCCATTCGTCTTATGGAGACTAGCTCACCATAGGATAGTCGAAGTGTTACGTAATTGGGCAACAGTAGATGGTCTTTACTATGTATGTATATTAGTAAAAAAATTGAAGATGTTCCCTTATAATGTGCAAACAGTGCAGCAGCTATTGCCTGCATACCACTTATCGCGTTTTAATTACTGCCAAGCCATCCTATGGACCGCGAAGAGGACGATTTTTCTTCGAAAATTATCATGAGCGATGAGGTACATTTTACCTTTCAGGATAAGTGAACAAATAAAATTATCGCTTCACGCACCTCGCGTATGAAGAACCATTGCATGGTCACTGTTTGGTGCGGTGTTTTCGTACAACATGTGATTGGCCCATATTTTGTCGAAGACGCGTCGGCAACGCTGTTACTGTGAATGGTGAGCGTTACAGAAACATGATAACCGAGTTCCTACCGCCGCAAATTTGTGAAATGAGCGGGACGTGTGATTTCAGCAGGACGGTGCCACCGCACATACAACACGGCCGACGATGGATATTCTGCGCATAGCGTTTAATCTCTCGATTTGGCAATTTGCAGAGGCGCGCTAGATCGCCCAATTTGACAGCTGGAAACTTTTTTCTATGGTGGTTTCTCAAGTCACGAGTTTTTGCGAACAAGCCATAGATCTTGGCTGCCCTAAAATGTTCTCTTTTCGTAGAAGAAGTGGCAAATCTATCGCCAGAAGTACTGAGAAAAATGATGCAAAATGCTCTACATGCGCCCAAATGTGCGTCAATTCTGGCGGCGGCGGGCGTCCACATAGAAAATATAATTTTTTTCAACTTAAGGGGCCGTGCACGAAATCGACTGATTTTGATCAATTTTGTTCATTGTTTGTGAGAAAGGGAAAAATAATTTAAACAAAATTATTTATGATTTGAAAAGTCGTGTTCTTTGTTTTGCATGTGGCTGAAAGGGATTTTTCAAATAAATTAATTATTCACGGTAAATCACTAATATTCGCAACAAGTTTTTCGAAAAATGACGCGAGACTGACATATCATCATTCTACAAGAAACTACTTTTGATTTTGAAGAAAAAAAAAATATCATCAACATCATTATATCGTCTCCTTGCATGTGGCTGAACCATTTTTTTTAACTTCCATGTAAAATATAGCAGAAAAATAATATTGAAAACACCTTTTTTTTGTTTTAAACCCCGTCAGTAATATATTTTTTCCTATTATTTAGCAAATCATATCAAGAAATGTAAAAATCCTTGAAATATAATCAATATTTTATTTAATAATTATACAATAGCTTCATTACGTTAATCTACGGCGAAGCACAAAAATTATGAAACTATTAGCAGCTGCTGTGACTGACACGAATGGTTTAGCACCACGAAAACTATACTTTTATAGTCACACAGACTTAATGTTTCGATTATTTCAAGTTTTCTCACAATCATATAAGAAATTGACAAAATAGAGTTTTTTTCGTGCACGGAGCCTTAAACAGAACAAAATTATAAGTCCGAATAAACAATAAGTACATATAACAATACCGGCGATGATTTTTTTTATTTACAAAAAAGTTATAGCCTTAGGAAATCAAGTGATTACATATGCGCCACCAAGTATCTAAGGGATTGTAGTAGGTTTAATTACTGATGAATCTTCATTTACTATTCATATATCGGTGGATTGTCCCTGCTTGTTTTGTCCTTCGCTGCGTCATAAATCATAATTACAATTTCACGGGAAAGTTTGCGATTTCTTGTTGAGATTTTTTCATAATCTTCAGTATTTTTTTTCAAAAGTGGAAAGATGAAGAAGGCTTGAGTTTATGCATGAGTGTATGTTTTTCGGAAAATCCTCGAATATTTCATGGTAGTAAATACTTTAATGTTTAATTATTATTATTATTAATTTACTTCAATCAACTTTGGATCATAGGTACAATTAAACAGAATTATAAAATCATTAACACAATTAAAATAAGCATCACAATTAAAATTAAAATCACAATTAAATATTAAAATTACAATTAAAATTAAAAAAAATTAAAAAAATAACAAAATTAAATAAAATTATTATGTTGTGGTTCTTCTGTAATTAACTGGGCTGTAGTATATTATGCTACCTTTGTTTGTGCGTTATTGACTGTATTTTTATTATATTTCGGTTAGTGGCTAACATTTCTGTACTATTTATCGTTTGCATAGTAAATAGAAGGCTGGCCGTGACCAGTGTTTATAAAATAAAATTTATTATCATGAAAGCGGTCATGAGTATTCCGGTATGATGGAGTTTTAGCTTTGAAAGGAAAAAAAATGTCTTTCTGGTAAACCTAATATAATATAATGCAATCTCCTATCTACCCAATTTTTTGCGATTCCACATATTTGCTTAACGCGCTTAATATTGAATCCAGTCAGTCATGTCATGTATTACATGAAGAATGCAATTACCACCCCTCGCGGCGAGCAGTCAAAATAAATATATCATTACATGTTCCCCTCCTTTCCGGCCTTGGATCAACGAAATGAAATGGATTGAACTGAAATGATTTTTTTTATTTTGTAAATAGGATATCGGAATCATTTTTACACGTCATAAAGAAAGTCAGGGGTCAAAGTCTCTTTTAAAGTCCAGACATAATCTTTCTTGGTCAGATCGTGTGAGGACCAATGTAGATCCGTGTCTGAAACACAAATTTGAGTGGACCTGACCAGTCTGTGCAAGCATTTTTCAGTAATCGTGTAGCTTATTAACTTAGGACTAAAGGAGCTCAACCACTCGACGAACAATACCAAAGAAGGACATTTGGGTAGGCCGCATAAAGTACTATAAATCATCATTAAAATTAACTAAGAAAAAATAAATTACCCACAAAGTGCGCACATTCACATTAATTAAAGTAAGTAATATAATAGGTACTTTTTATAGTTAATAGTTACGTAATTTTGTGTATAAGATTCAGCAATGTCAATATGTAGTGTAGGTATATACATAATAATGGTAACCTGCCTGATGAGGGAGGTGGATAAGGAATTTTAAATCAAAGAGTGCATGGCGCGGGTTCGATTCCAGCACGGAATAAATATTTGTATGACCTACAAGTAGTTGTTCCGGGTCTGGCTGTTTGTGTTTGTGAGTTTAAATGTTTGTGAACGCACCTACAACACAGGAAAAATTCCTAATGCGTGTGGGGGTGTTAACGTTTAAAAAAAAAAAGTTACAGACACATGCCTCTTGTCTTTCCTTTTCTTAAGGAAAGAAGAATTCTTATTGTTTCTTCCTTGTTTCTTGGAAAAGAAAGCACCCGTTTAAACAGCTATGTATTTTCGATCTTATAATTTGAATTTAATTACTTTTACCTATTTCAGGTTATTCCAAGGAGAGCAAAAACACGTGTTAAATACTTACTTACGACACAAACGACCCTGACCTATTTTTCAGGCAATAAGGCCGTAGCTGTCATGGCCGTTGTGTAACACATCCCAACATAAATACGCCTAGGAAACGAAGATAACAAGGTAGCTGCGTTAAGTGGTTCAACTTCTATTCCAAACTTTATCAATCTAAGACAGTATTCTATTCCGTGATTACAATCAGATATTGCGCCGGTACTTGTTGGTGTTGTGGGCAGAGAGGGCGCCACTGAATGGCGCCCTCTGTGCATTATTGTCATATTCCGACATAATTTGTTGTTGCTTGGGAAAACTTATTTTTATTGTTGGAAGTTATTTGCAAAAGGTTGTATGTACCTGTTATGAGAGACAGTAACATAAACAGTAGAGAAGCGTTTGACAGAGTTCTTAAGATTCTAAGCAAAGAAAGCCTTGAAGGAGACTATAATATAAGATTAAGGATTACTGTACTGCAAAATCCTACACCTGTTTCACTACCGAAAACTGTGCCTGTATAATCTTCCATATTCGACTGTCTTATTGAAAGTCAATCTCGTCACCGGTGTCCGACCGTTAAGGCGAAGTAATACGATCAATTTTATCGACAAATCCACCATATTATGGCATTATACCCCTACTGTTTTGAAATGGGGGCCATATTTTTAGGGTTCCGTACCAAAATGGTAAAAAGGAACCCTTATGGTGTGACTCAGGCTGTCTGTCTGTCTGTCTGTCACAGCTGAATATCTCAAGAACTACTGACGCTATCAACTTGAAATTTAGAATAGTTTTAGATGACGTTTACCCAACTATTTTGCAAATAAGAAAGAAACAAATTTTTTTTTTTTTTGCAACTGGGACTGAAAGGTGGTCTTCAAAATTCGAAATGCCGCTACTAGTTTGTGGGGTATCATATGAAAGAGCGCTGTTAGCACATTCTCAAAAAAAAAAAAAAAAAATCTTTTCTAAAGAAAAGATTTTCGACTTTTGATGAAAAATGTAAAAAAAAAAATACCGTTCCCCCCCTTATCTCCGAAATTTGCATAGAGAAAAATCTGAAATTATTCTATGTGATAGAAGCTTATGTAAAGATTACAGGAAAAATAAAACTATGTCTCTACATAGCACACTTTTTCAGAAATCAACAAATATTACATTAGTTCCTTTAGCTGTCAATAGATGGCGTTGACCTAAAACTGAAATATTCTACACCGCAGTGTTAAAATTAACTGACGAATAAAGGCCTCGCCGATGAAAATTTAAAAACATTTCGTGCTTCACAACCAAAATGTCCTCCTTCCTACCTACTCGCAGGTTGCTTTGGGTGAAGCACAGTTGTAGTTTTTTCTTGGGCACATAACTATTTAGGTCCTACTTATACGAATGAAGCTTATGAAGCTATATATGATGGTACGGAATCCTCGGTGCGCGAGTCCGACTAGCCCTTGACCGGTTTTTTTTAACTGTGTACGGCTCCTTTATTTTGCAATATCTACTGATGTAAAGGTCCTACAGGCATAAAAATGTTTGGTTTGTCAGCTACAAAAGTAGGCAATAAGTTGACACTCAAACGTTTATGAAAAACTTCTACTAAAACCTAAAAAAAATCTTGAAACGTAAAAAGAGTGAAAAAATTTGGTTGTTTTTTTATTTTTTAAATGTTCAAAAATAAACTAGGCTGTAAACATACCTTTTTTTTACTTTATAGATGCACTAAGATATTACCTAAAAAGACCTATACCTACCTAGGGTATAGCAGTCTCTGAAGTCAATGCTAAGCAAATTGTACCAAAAAGGATGCAAAAAAATCTATTGCTCATTCATCCTCATGCAGTTAAACGAAACAGCTGCCTCTCTCGTTATCAACCAAAGAAAACGCAGTGACAAACAGACCGACACTGATAGCATTCCACACTATACACGTTCCATTTAACGTATTTGGAGCTGCGACTAAAAACGTGATCAATACAGACGCAGGCGCAGCTCAATAATTTATATTTCGTGCTAAACACTAATGATCGCTTAGTAGACACGGCTACGGTCTAGAAATGTCTCGTACCATATAAAGATGGTATGTGTGTCTGCGTGTTTGTAAAAAGGTGAAATAATCTTTAGTTACCGATTAGCTTTTTGAAATTTAATTTCTGATTATATATTTTTTGATGCATGCGAGAGGAGCTTGCGGCTAAGTAATGCCAGGCGCAAGGATCGATCCATCAGGATAAGCTACGCTTGCCGGGGTTGGTCCGTGGATGGGTGACCATCTTTACATACCGAGACTCCTTCGTGCGTCGGAAAGCACGTTAAGCCGTTGGTCCCGGCTGTCATTCGTGGATCTTTGACAGTCGTTACGGGTCGTCAAAAGCCCGAAATTCTGACAACCAGTCTTACCAAGGGGTATCGTATTACCCAGTAACTGGGTTGTGGAGGGCAGATAGGCAGTCACTCCATGTAAAATACTGGCATTCAGCTGCATCCGTTAGACTGGAAGCTGACCCCAACATAGTTGGGAAAAGGCTATAAGGTAGATTGATATTTTTAATGCATTAGACTATTTGACGGATTTTGAAAAAACTATTAGAAATGTTCTGAAAATCGTTACGTGTCGCGCTCTGATTCGCGTTCGATGTCACGTGACGAATGGATTTATTTTGACGCAATAATTTCTTTTAAATATAAATTAATCTAATATAATTTATAAAATTAAGTTGTGTTTTTATATTTTTAACTCACAGCCATTGTAGTAGAATGCAAAATTCATAAGATATTTTTATTTCTGTCAAGTGTACTGTCAAGTAACCAATTTTCAATTTTTTATTGGATTGCCCAGGTTCGTAGGTTTAGTTTCCAAACATAAAACGTAGTTTGGGTTCTATTATCTTTTCAATTATATCCAATCAACTTTTAATGTCATTAATAAGTGCCAATTAAGTACCACCAAAGAGTGAGAAAAGTAATTGATTTTATACGGAGACTTAGGCCCGTATTACAGAACGTCACTCAATACTCAAGCATTACTTAAAACTATTTTCAACCAATCAAATGGCTTGAATCTAGTTTTATGTAATGCTTGAGTATTGAGTGACGTTCTGTAATACGAGCCTTAGTAGGTCTCCACAATTTATTACTAAAAATCTACGCCATTTCGCTACGAAAGCTAAGGCCAACTTCCACGAAAATCAATCTTCTCAATGGTACCTCAGTTAATAGTCACAAACAAACCCACGGATCAAAGGAAGTTAACGCGCAGTTTTCCTAGGGAAATGAGTTAGTTGTACCTACTGGTCGATACCAGCTACTCTTGGTAATCACTTAATTACAAGTTGTATGTAATTTTACGGTTTTCCATAGCGAAATTACTTTCAGTCCCTTGCGAGCGGCAGTCTGTGCAATTATGTAAGTGTTTAGTTTTTACGATCATACTCGTGAACGGATAGAATCTTTAGGTTAACTTTGGTAATCTGTCACATTGTCTATGTTTGGGGACAATACGGAAAGAGCTAAGTTAATGAAAAGGTTTATTCTAAAAATCGCTTTTTTCAGTCCATAATTTGATCTCTGGTTTTGTCTAACTAAGTAATTGGCGTTTGTTCTGAGAATCGACCAAAAAAATTCTGCGACTTAAATCCTTGAACACTTGTACCTGTATTTTTCCTTAGTCATCCCAGAAAAACAAGACGAAATTTAATATCCTCACGTAATAGATGCTCTCGGAAAATTCTTCCAAATATGTAGGTCACAATAATAGAAGTACACGTTTAATGTTTGGTTACTTAATATTACCTACCTCTACATTACATGAGTAGGTACCTACAGTGTTGACGACATTTCCAATTACTAGATTTCGATGTGTTTAAGAGATTACAATAGTTTTCTCAAAACGGAAAAATCTATGAGACCTAAGTATCGATGTTGCTGCAATTTTAAATGACTTAATGATTGACTTCCTGAATTGTCCTGAATAAACTGAAAACAAGATGAGTACCAGTGGTACTGATCTTGTTTAGTTTATTTTCAGTAAATTTTTTCTTGACATGCTCTTTTCAAATAATAATTAAAATGTAATTGGATAATATTGACATTTTGATAAAATAAATTAAGTACCTATTTCTTTTCTAATTTTACTTATTTAAATTGACATGCTTGTATTGTATCCATTGACATACTTAATATTGTAGCCAGTGACATTTGATGTAATATTATGACATTTTCTATTTATTGTGATTCAAATGATTTGACATTAATTTGTAAATTTGTAAAATGGGATTATATTATTATTTCTAATGTTATTTAAAATGAAATTAATTGATTATGATTTGCATGCCCATGTGACGGCAGAACATGGAGAACTAACTTTATGGCAACACCTATGTACAAATTTAGCCATGTATGCAAAGAAATAAATGATTCGAATGATTTGATAAAAAAAATATTTAAAAAAAAACTCCTTTGCAACACAACAACATATAAACTGTCAAAAAGAAAACCTAATGAAATATTTTTCTGACTAAACTTGTTATAATTGGATTCTGGTCCTTATGTTGAAGATAGATAACTAGGGCGGACCCTCCGTCTTAGTTACAACAAGGCCTTATAGGGATGTCTACAAACTGAGTTAATACCCATCTAAATTGCTTTGCTAAAATTTTCAGAAGATCCTGCCAAGTATAAAGTAAGTAGGTAAGAACGTTCTTAGTAATATAATGGAAGTCGTTTCATCCTACGCTTAGGAGCCAAAGTATGAATTACTCAGATTTGTTTTGTAAGGAAAAGTGAAGCGATTATATTCTCTCGTGGAAAACTTTCCGCTATTTGTCTTTGTTTGTTGTTTTTGCCAAGGATGGAAGATATTTTTGGAAGATATACGAAGGTATTTTCTTTAGGAACCAATTTATTTATGACATAATATTATACCTGTCCTTTAAGAAGTTTAAGTAGGTTCAGCATTCAATCGAGTTCAGTGGAAAATACTAGGTATGTTCAAGATTCTCGATTGCCAAGTGGTGGCATTTGGAAAGGTATTTATGGTACCTATAACTGTAATAGTGTTTTATTAATTACAACGGACTAACTACTGTACCAAAGAGTTTTGGTTAGAAAATCTGTAGGTAAAGAGGTAGGTACCTACCTGACCAAAGAATGAACTGGCTCTTTTCAACCAGATTGTGGAAATGCAAAAATACAGCAATATGTACAACATTATACGAGTATAATAATCTAATAATGATCGTTAATGTTCCGTAAACGTTTCCTTATCTTCCTTAACAAATATTGTCAAGCATGGGTGAAAAACATGTTACTAGCGAATTGCATAAATACGTTTTTGCTATAACAATTTTATCAGGCGTTCAAACATTTATTCCATCTATTCGGAAAGCTGCTTGCTCGGAAGTTGCTCGCTTTGGCGTAGACCGGAACAAACACAATTAGCTCAGCATTTGGGAGGATACATTTTTTTGTGTATACGGTGTAGGCAGAGCTTCTGGCTGTATTTACGAAAAAATATATTAAGGTAAACACCTAGGTTTGCCGTCGCCCATCAATTATTATTTAATCTTACGATTTATCGAGGTAATTCATTGGGTTTTTATATTCACTGTTACTGGGTACAAGACACGTCCAATCTGGGTCATCACCTAATTGATCAAACCATTAAGTGAGTTGATGCCTTTGACCCAATCCTGAAAGGTCCTCAGGCATCTTTGCTCTTTGTTACTAGCCTAAGGCATTTAATTTCGGTCAGATCCATAGAAGCTTTAGGGAAAACGGGATAAGCCTCTATCCAATAGGACCGGAACGGACAATGCCGATAAAATAAAGGCAATGGATGTTTTGTAAGCCAAATCATAGCATAAACGCCTGTACGTGCTTCAACATAGATTTTAAGCCTAATCCGAATTTTTAAACTAGAACCTGTCAGTACACATTATAAAGTGCAAAATCATGTACCTATTTACAAAGGTAATGTAGGTACTCATTGATTTATCTCATTAACTATGGAATGCTATGGCAATCAAAATTGACTCACAAGAGTACCTACATAACATAAAAAACAGATGGCACGTGTATGTGGTATAGGTATTGTGTTTGTATACAGGGTGTTTGGCAGAACGTTGAACATACGAAAATGGTGGATAGGTGGGGTCATCTGCTACTTACTCAGCCCTAATTTATTTGGCCCTGGCCCCCTGAATATAAAAAAAAAATTTGTTTGCTTTCTTTTAGTTTCACCACTTTCTTAACTTTAAAGTGTATTTTTTTATTAAAAATGGGTAAAACAGGCAATATTTTAGTTTATTTTTTTATCTTTAATATTGGCAGATTCTTATAAAATTATTGCTTTATTCAGATGTTAGCTAGAAAAAAAGTTACGACTCCTCAAACTTACAGAAAGATGTAATAAATAAAAATATTGCCTGTTTTACCCATTTTTAATACAAATTACACTTTAAAGTTAAGAAAGTGGTGAAACTAGAAGAAAGCAAAAATTTTTTTTTTTAATATCCAGGGGGCCAGGGCCAAATAAATTAGGCCTGAGTAAGTAGCAGATCACCCCACCTATCCACCATTTTCGTATGTTCAACGTTCTGCCAAACACCCTGTATAATGTACCTACTATCATAATTAAAGTATTGCTGATAAACTATTGACTCGTGTTTTTGTAATCGAGACGATATTTACTTCATATCAATGTTTGTCTGGAATTAAAAACATGGCTGACCATATTTCGCGCAAAAAGTCTGCTTAAAGATTTTAGATTGCATTTTCTATAAATTTATCAGATTCTTAATTTCCTGATTTTTGTGTCCGTCAGCCTTACAGCATCTTTCTCTGTTGCAACCAGAATACACCTAGGAGGTTGCAAGTAGATTGAACTGATAAAAAAATGCCAGTTTAAATTCTTACAAACAGTTAAATAAAGAAAGTATCTCTCTAGATTATAATGATTATTATTCACGTGTAGTCAAATCAATTGGATTTAATTATGGATTATGGATTATGATTTATGGATGGAGATTTGACAATGAGCTTTGTTTCACTGTATAAGCTTACAAGTTTTCAACGTCTTATGCACAGAGTGTTTGCATTGTTTGGTAGTATTTAGGTACCTATTACTTACCTATATTATTAACTACTTATTACGTCCCTAACAAAAAATTGACGGTCCTAAATCCTAGGGGCCCTAACTTATAGGTAGTAGGTCTATTCCAAGAATATACCGGTTCCGCTCAACCCAGTATTTAACGTAATGTTAAACCTTCAAAGATCTAGCGAGCCTGTAGTACCTATTGGTACCGGTTGGTAATCACAGATCTGGAGGGCACAGCCGCAGGGCGCCGGCTCCTAACTGTACCTGCAGCTTGAAAAGGTCACGGCGAGAGTAAGTTTCTACACAATGAGTTGCCTTTTTTAATTGTGTGGTCCCTTAGGCTATGGTGTACTGCTGTGGTATCATGTTTAGTTTAGTGAAGTAAGACGAGTCGATGTTTTTAAGCACCACGGTTACAATTTTAGCCAGCAGAATACTGTTGGTGTTGATCAATAAGGTTTTCGGGAGAGATGTAAACCTTATTGATCAATACACAGGGTGGATTTTTGAGATGGGGCAATAAGGGCAGGTACATTAACCGTTGTAGCTACAGGAAAACGGTCTTAGGATACTGTCCTTATTTTTTTTAGAATTTTAGATCCACATTCATAGATTGAAAAAAAAAAAAAAAAAAAGCAAGAAAATGGACCGGTTCATCCAGTGGGTCCTGTTCCTTATAAGGATCAAAAAACTCTATCGGACCAACTGGGGTTTGAGTTGTAAAAGTCAGAAATCGCAAAAAGCTTTTCCCATACATTTTGCAGGAAATGAGACTCCCAACTTACTTTATAACTATGGATAGACTGGCCGCTACAATAAAAACTGGCCGAAAATGATCAAAAACAAAATAAACTTCGGATTTCGAACGAAAACGCATTACAATTTTATTTACTTTGAGAACAGAATTTAGATAGTTTGTTGTTTTTGATTTCGGTAATTCTGAAAAAAATGTCCTTCAATAGTTTAGAACGTTTAGACTGTTAGGGGAAAAGTTTTTTGCAGTTTCTGGTTTTTGTAGTGGCCAGTCTATCCAGCATAAAAAAAGTAAGTTGGAGTCTCATTTTCTGCGAAATGTAGGGGAAAATTTTTTGAACAATTTCTGACTTTTCTGGTACTCAAACCTCAGTAGGTCCGATAGAATGTTTTAATCCTTACTAAGAGATTTATTTAATGTCTTTGGATCCTTATAAGAAACAGGATCAATTGACATCAAAAAAATTCTTTGTGAAAATGACCCATTTTCATGTTGTCAACTCACACTGACATATGTTATTAAATGTTAAAATTTTAGGAAAATCAGTAGATTTTTTTACAATATCTAGATACTAATATATAAAGCTGAAGAGTTTGTTTGTTTGTTTGTTTGAACGCGCTAATCTCAGGAACTACTTGGTTGGAATTGAAAAATTCTTTTTGTGTTGGATAGTACATTTATTGAGGAATATTATAGGCTATATAACATCACGCTATAACCAAAAGGAGTGGAGCATAAATGAAAAATGTTGCAAAAACGGGCAAAAATTATTCCTTTTTGAGAGCTTCCGTTGCGTGCGCTGCGTAAACGGTTTAAGTTACGCAAATATCATGTATGATGGAATTATTCCTCTTTAAATTTCCAAAAAAAAAGTCCACGACAGCTTATGTCTATCTTTTAAGATTGACTCACTATAACCTTTTTTATGGTAATCAAATTTGTTCGAAATTAATGTATTATTTCCGAAGGAGTTTTCATAAACATGGTATTAATCCTTATCCAAATAAATACGTTATTCAGCACACGTATTTAATTTTGAACAAAGTTGCCCTTACATCATTTAATTTCAATGAATATCTTAGGAGATATAACTGTTTTATAATAACTCCGCAGCAAAATAATGATCAACTCTGCGAGTTAGTCTATTCTAAAGCTGAAGAGTTAGTTTTTAGGGTTCCGTACCCAAATGGTAAAATGGGACCCTATTACTAAAACTCCGCTGTCCATCTGTCTGTCTGTCTGTCTGTCCGTCTGTCACCAGGCTGTATCTCATGAACCGTGATAGTTAAACAGTTGAAATTTTCACATATGATGTATTTCTGTTGCCGCTATAACAACAAATACTAAAAAACAGAAAAAAATATATTTAAGGAGGGCTCCCATACAACGGACATGATTTTTTTGCCGTTTTTTTTGCTCCGCCCGCGTGGATGTCGGTTATCGCGTAAAAAAGTAGCCTATGTCCTTCTCTTCCCAGGTCGATCAGTTCAGCGGTTTAGGCGTGAAAACGTAACATACAGACAGATAGACAAACAGACATACAGACAGAGCTACTTTCACATTTATAATATTAGTATGGATAGCTTTTACCCGCGGCTCCGCCCGCGTGGATGTCGGTTATCGCGTAAAAAAGTAGCCTAAATCCTTCTCCATATCCAAGGCTATATCTTTGCCAAATTTCATGACGATTGGTTCAGCGGTTTAGGCGTGAAAACGTAACATACAGACAGACAGACAGACAAATAGACAGACAGACAGAGTTACTTTCACATTTATAATATTAGTAAGGATAAGGATTTGTATGGATGGTACGGAACCGCCGGTTTTTTGTTTTTTGAACGCGCTAATCTCTGGAACTGCGAGTTGTATTTGAAAAAATCTTTTTGCATTTTACAGCCCAATTCTTGAGGAAGAATTACATTCCTATTAACTAGAACACCATTTTTTTTAATGAAAGTTTATTCGAAAACGAAGTAAAAGCACGGGCAGGCAATGTGTTGCGACGGGGTGGGTCGGGGGAACAAGAAATTTAACGCGGACGAAGTCGCGGGCAGAAGCTAGTTTTTAAATATGTGAGCACCATGTATCTATCGCGTAATTAATTTGTCTGTCATTAGTTCACTTTTCATACTTTTTACCTATTGTGGTATAGAAATTTTATTCTTGGAAGTACATTGCCTTCTCATATAATTAATAATTTATGTGTACAAAATATTGTTAACATTTTAAAAGAGTAAGTATGGAGTTTCTTGCCCATTCTTCTCCATACATAACTACCTTTTGGAAGGCGCAACTAGAATCAATTAATTTTATTTTTTTATTTTTGACGGTCATAAGTGCCTTTTATGTGCCTATTTGAATATTGATTCAAAGTTTTGTCATATATACTTTGACTGTCTGTTATTTTTTTTCCAGATCTTTGAATGGGGAACAAAACTCAAAAATTATGGACAGTCTTCTGAAACCGTTTTTCTGTAACTATAACGGATAATGCACTTACCCTTACTGCCCCGTCTCAAAAATCCATCCCGTATATGCTTGGAAACAAAGCTTTCAAGAAGAAAATGCTGTGCTAAAAATCACATGTTTTGAAGCGCCCCGCATCCACGCAGTGTTCAGTGGATGACTTTTGACCTCATCAAGAGCCCCACAGATTGACCAAAGCTCCCTTCCACTATCATACCATAATCATGTGAAAATCCCATCGTATTCGAAACCTAATTAAACCACAATATAATATCGAAACGCACAATTTTCGTGTCGGTCTGTCTCGGCGGCTTTCTTCGCGGCGCTGGCGCCAGTCATTAGAAAGGTAGCACTGATGTATTGCCCAACGTCACTCCCCCCGCCCCCCTCTCGAAGCCCCCGGCACCTTGTGGCGTGAGCCGGCGCAGCGAGAGCTGGTCCATGGAAGAATAGACTCAGAAGATGCACTTCATGGAAAGTTCGCTGTGGAAGTTACATGTATTTCTCCATGATTCTCCGGTTTAAGAACAGCCTTCTTTATGTGTGAACGTGTATCAGTCGAGATCGCTCAACAGAGACGTTGTTTCCTTCTATAATAGGGAGGTGAATGCTTTTGGTGAAATACTGGATTTAGTGGGCCTCTCTAGTCTTTAAAAAAAAACAGGCGCATTGGTGATGGTGCTGATGACTTCCATGTTTAATCCACCGAACGTCCATGTCTAATTGGAACCGTGCACCCAGCTTCTGACGTTTCATAAGTGCCCATGTAGATTTATGTGAATAAAATATTTTGTTTTATTTTTTAAGTGAAATTTCTGCTGCCGTTCAGTTTGTTCCAATAATTGTAAATTATTGTGTCATTTATCACTCACCTTTTGCGTTGGTGCGGTCATGAACAAATGGGTAAGTTCTACCTTCAAGCTCTTTTTATAAAAAAAATAACCTACTTTTTGAGTTTTGTATGAAGTTGCACTACTGTACCTATTGATTTGTAGTTGAGTTTCGATATAATCACGTTTATTGATTTGATATTAAGCTTGTCCCTTTTCTAGTCACATCATACTATACGTGCCAGTTAGGTGAAATACTTCGGAGCTGTTTTCAACCTTGTTGCTAGGTTGGGTTTTGGCAGTGGGTTGCGGAATAGCTGAAGTTGATTTATTTGCTTACGATTGTTGTTTAATGTAGAATTTCCTACAGTGAACGTAATAAAGTTCCATCAGTAACCGACTCTATGTAATATTTATATTTATTTAAATAATATTATAAATGCGAAAGTGAGTTGTTTGTTTTGTACGCTTTCACGATAAAACGGCTGAACGGATTTTGATGAAATTTGGCACATGGGTAGACCATGACCTGGGTACGATACTTTTATACCGGTAGTACGTTTCCGTGGGATAATTTCCGACCTCTACGCGGGCGAAGCCGCGGGCAAAAGCTAGTTACTAATAATGCTACTAAAACAGTTTAATATTTTTTATTGGTTGATATTGTATTTGTACACTGATGAAATGATGACGTTAAATCACAATAGTATTGCATCAGCTAACGATAAACGATATTATTGTGTATTGTATATAAAACACTAGCTTCTGCTCGCGGTTTCGCCCGCGTGGATGTCGATAAATATCCGACGGGAACGTGTAGTACGTTCCCGTCGGATATTTATCGACGATTAAAACGATTAAAAAATAACCTATAGGTTATTTATTTATTTATTTATATATGCTTTTTTTTTGCTTTTTTTATCAGATTACACATCAAATCAGGTTAATCAGTTAACCAGTTAATCGGTTAATCCAGGTTATAAACTATATGTGTACCAAATATCATCCAAATCCGTTCATCCGTTTTTGTGCAAACCGGAACATACATACAAACAAACAGACCAAAATTCTAAAAACTCAGGCTCAGACTAGAATATTCAATGTAAGGTTTGACTTCGTTACTATTTCATTTTACTTCGTCTGCGTAGAGTATAAATTCTTTTTTTCTAGATAATTATGAATTATTATAACAATAACAATATAGAGCTTTGTTCATGGCTAATTGTCCTCCATTACGTGTGATATTTGAGGAATACTGTAAAGAAATACCTACTGTAAAGGACCGGTATCTACCTGGTTAAGCTACACTTGCCGCAGTTGGTCTGTAGATGGGTGACCATCGTTACATACCGAGACCCCTCCGTGCCTCGGAAAGCACGTTAAGCTGTTGGTCCCGGTTGTCATTCGTGGATCTTTGACAGTCGTTACAGGAAGTCAGAAGCCCGAAAGTCTGACAACTATTCTTACCAAGGGGTATCGTATTACCCAGTAACTGCGTTGTGGAGGTCAGATAGGCAGTCGCTCCATGTAAAATACTGTAAAGTTAGAAACAGTACACATGTATTTTTACTTGAATACAAAATTTAGCGAATGAACAACTTCAATACAAAACTTCATCCCCTTTTCAGACCCTCGTGGGTTGAAATTAAAAAAAAAAACGATTTACGTTGTGTTAGTTTCCAACCATAAGCCGAAATATTCGTGATTTAAACTTAAAAAATAAGGAACTTTAATTAAACACAAAATTTCATCCTCCTTTTCATCCCCTTAAGGGTTGAAATTCTACAAACACCGTTGCGTTAGTTCCAACTACAAGCCTAGATAGTAAATTTCGTTAATTTTCTTTGAAAATACAGGACTTTTCAACTTCATCCCCCTTTTTAACCCTTCGGGGGTGGAGCTGAGACACGTATAAATTAATTTTCAATCGTCAGCCTAAACACAAAATTTGATGATCCTAACTTCAAAACTGACGGACTTGCATATAAAGTTCCATCCCTTATTTTACCCCTTTAGGGTGGAATTCCCAAAAATCCTTTCTTAGTGGATACTTATTCATCACAAAGAACACACCCTCCAAGTTTTATTCAGATTCAGATGATTTATTTGTAAACATAGGTTACAGATACACAGGTGTGGTGAGATGTTACATTTTTGCAAGTTCTCTATGCTTTGCCATTAGGCGTACAAATGTTAGTACCAATTTGAATTAATTCATTATTCATTTCACAATAATGAATAAAAATTATAGAAAGATTGAAGATTTTTGGATAAATCAATATAATATTCTCCTGACAAAACTGAAAAAAAAAACTGCAATGTCAAAACAAGTACTTACTAAATTAATAAAATATTTCAGAAATGTCAACAATGAAAATTAAGATAAAATAGAAATGTCCAAAAGGAAAAATAGGATAACGTCAATTAATTAATAAGCATGCAACAAAATCAATAAAAACTAGCCAGAATGTCGACAGTAAAAACTTATAATAATGTCAGAGATAATGATGACATTTATTGCATATTAGCTAAAGGAGGGATTATAGAAAAGTCATCTAAATAGTCCTATATTGAGTAGTAACATTTATTAATTAAAATTACACTTTTGAATTTGTTCAGATTTCATGATTTTAATGTCTCGGGCAGCTTGTTAAATATTTTTGTGGCCATACAGAAAGTACTTTTATTCATTAGGGCTGTTCTGCCATGTGTTATTTCGAGCTCCAATTAAGCTTTTGTAGCTTTTTGAGAGCAACATTAGATAAGTAACTGTTGTTACGTCGGGTACTGACACGCGGATTATAATGATTTTAATTAAATATTTATTTTATTTTACGTTATTTCACAAATATCAATTTTTTAGTTTATTTTTATTTTACTTTTTATTTCTGTATCTGTCCGTGTCATCACAGCGGGCCGTATCAGAATACCAGCGACACTTATTTTTAAATGTCGCAGCATCATGCTGAGATAGGAGCCTTTTGGCCCTGTACAGGATTTTGTTTTTAAGCTATTGCATAGCTTCTATCGCGGGCCTTGAGCGCGGGGACCGGATCCAGAAATTCCGTAACGAAAAAACCTCACGCTATCGCTGTCTCGCTTTAACATCTATTCGACTCTATCGCACTACGCTACTCAGCCGCCATAGCTACCGGCCGCCATATTCTTGTCTTGTTTGTTGTCAAGAACTTTGTCAACAAAGCGCTGTTTTTGTTTTTATTCTGTGTTTTGTGGATATTTATCGTAAATTAGAGTTATTGTTGTATTTATGTATGTACGTGTGACGTAATTTAAGTTGCAATGCATTACAAAACGTGTGAAATATGTGTTATAAGATCCGGCCGGTCAGATGGTCAAATGCGAATCTTCATAGCCAAATTTCCTTTGAATGAAGATAGGTAAGCATATATTTTCAATTGTTATATTAAAAACTCTTACAGAAAATAAATTACTTGATTTAAAGTCCAAAATTTACAAAATTACAAAGTAACCTATCAATATGCTAGTGCTTGACGCATGTTACTTTTTTATCGACTGTCGATATTTTTATTATTATAATATTCCTATTTCATTTAATTTTCTCTATTATTCTATTAATACTGCAAAACCAAAATAACAAAGATATAAGTTTAAATACACTACTATTATAATCATAATAATGTAATAAAATGTTCCAGCTAGATGTAAAAAATGGGTTAAAGTTACGGGAAAGAAGACTTGGTGTATGTACCCATTGAAAAGCTACATCAATTGGAACATATTTGTGGCAGTCATTTTCTACCAAAGGATTTCAATAAAAAGAAGACACAACTAAGAAAAAATGCTACTCCGTCTGTAGAACTTACTGCAGAACGAATGGCAGATGAGCTGTTCGTTGGATTTCCACTACACATCTTCAAAAGTGAGCAAACAGGTAAGACTTTATTTTCCAGTCGTAATTCATCCTAACTCACCCTTTCCGATTACTTTAGTAACTCATGTTCAATTATATTTTGCAGAGTTATCTTCTACTTCGACTACTGCGATTCTTGGACTGGTACATCTAGTAAGTCTTTTTATTTTTTGGGTACTGTACGTCCGAATGAAAAAACGGAACCCTTATGTACCTTCATCAACTGGACCGATTAAGTTGCATTTTGGTACACATGCAAAATGTATCATGTGACATATGAAATGAAAAGACTTGACAAGAGAACTTTTTTTTTAATTATTTAAAAAGAAATCCTCTTGACAAGTCCTTTCAATTCATTTTACATTTTTAATGAAAATTATTAAAGAAAATAGATGAAAATTTACCATTTCCCCCCTTATCTCCGAAACTGCTGATCCTAACATTAAAAAAAAGAAAATAGATGAAAATTTACCATTTCCCCCCTTATCTCCGAAACTGCTGATCCTAACATAAAAAAAAATACAGTGTACAGTTCTATACTTAAAGATTACAGCAAAACCTTTAAGAAGTTTATGGTCTTAAAATAACATGGTAAATTACTCAATATTGTGTGTACTTACATTATTATTATGCAGTTGGAAAGTATGGGGAAACATGTTTTTCAACTACAATGTTAATTCGGTTCTTGGGATTAATTCATCCCAACTACGATACCCTTCATTGTTTTAGGAATTAGAAGTGAATGACTACATTTTGTTTTTATTGCAGTACCTTCAACATCAACTGCTGAACCATTGCCAGTAGAATGTTCAAAAGACAGGAAAATATGTTCTATTGCGGGTAAGGTTTATGTTCATTTTAAACTTATTAAATTCACTTTACTATTTGATTAACTGTATTGAATGTATCAATTGTAAATATTACAGATACTTTTTTGTCTATTACAGACCCTTTTTCAAATGAAAATGTGATAAAAAGAATGAGACTAAGCCCAAGTAACTATTCAAGATTAGAATTAAATTTGAATTCACTTGTTCATGTGTCAGTTAATAAGCAACGTGTTTTCTACATTTCAGTACCTTCAACATCAACTGCTGAACCATTGCCAATTGAATGATCAATAGAAAGGAAAAGGTGTTCTAATTATTATAAAAAAACTTAAGTCCAAAGTTTTGTTTTATTTTATTATCACCACAGCAAATCTCATCTTATAGTCAAGTTTACCTCGGATTAGATCTAGACTATACAATGGGATTTGTCTCTGAACCCCGCTTACGCCAACGTGGAATCACAGCCGTAGCTGGTTTCTTTTTATAAGAAAATTACCACGTAACCTTAGTTCAAATCGAAAGTTACCGTTGGCCTAAGTGACCTTTGCCTTAAATTTATTAAGAATGAAACCGTAAAAATGTCAGGATCCTAAAACCCGAAATTTTTTACAGCAACATATCGATAAAAATTACGAGTGAGTAGTAGTACATCCCTATCTTGTTATTATGTTGGCAGCTTTATGTCATGTCTGCAGTCCGTGTCATTTCTGTTATGTTGGTATTCATTATTAGCTCACGTTTCATACAAGCGACGTTTTTCATTTTTATCTATGGGACTCCCGTCTCTTAATATATTCTTTATATTATATACTCTTTGTTTATTTAATAAAAGAAAAAATTGTTTTCTTATCGGTCACCACTCTCAAAAAGTGTAACTTGAATTAATATCAAAGAAAAAGAAATACTGCATAAATAAAATAAATAAATAATTATAATTTCATAAGTTGATACAAAATGCTATGCAATAGCTTTACCGCGGCAGTCCCCGAGTGCCACACGTCTTTTCATTTTACTTTTATTTTTTATTAGTGTTACTATGAGTGTGTTTAGTTTAAAATGTGATCTTCCTGTATGAGTCCCAATAAATACTTTTTGTTTCTTTCTTTTCTTTCTATTTTGTATTGCGAGATGTGTGTTTTAACAAATATATTAGTTTCGTAGATGTACAATGATGGTAGGGTAAGAATGTTTAGGCTTTTAAAGAACGGTTGACAACTGTCTCTAATGACTTTAGGTCCAGCGATTTGGGCTGTGCGTGGATATATCAGTCAGTCATTCAGTCAGTCAGGACTTTGGATATTATTTAAATAGATTGGTCAGGCAGGGGCCATAGTTTTTCCATATAGTTCTAGGTAACTAGTCCACTTTAGCCACCCAAACCCATAATCCAATACCTTTGTTTCCATATCCTGCAATAGTCTTGCACCAACCGGGGGCTGTACTTGGGTGCACTTGCATTGTGCGTACAGGGATAATCGTTGGTTGGTGCCTCCTCGTCATTTGAAATTGTTTAAGGGGCCTTTGCAAGTTAGCTTCGCCTCCTCGTAGGCCTTCCAAAGTTCCGGGACCCCAGGGTCCTGAGATATGTCACGTGATGTTATTATTATTTAATGCGGTACGGTTGGCGCAGTGGTTTAGCGATTGACTGCTGCGTTGCGTGTCGCGGGTTCGAATCCCGCAAGGAACAAATATTTGTATGACCTACAATTAGTTGTTCCGGGTCCGGCTGTTTATGTATGTGAGATTAAATGTTTGTAAACGCACCCACAATACAGGAGAAATTCCTAGACTGGGGCAACGTTTAAAAAAAAAAAAACCTTTAATATTACATTTATTTCTTTGAGAGTTTCTTAAAAACCACCTTTTAGTGTACCTGAAACTGACCACTAAACTTGGAACTTTGCCTCTATAGGGTAACTGCCTCTTCACATAAGTAGATTCATTATTTATACTATACTCCATTTATTATAACATTAGACAAATAACTGTTCTCACCCTTTCGTTATTTCGTTATTTCGATGTAAACGTTTAATAAACTCCGTTATTTTACGATAAATAAAAAGAACTGTAATCTATTTACCATGTACATTAAAAAAATAACTCTAAAGTGCAGTAATTTCAACAATATTACACAATAACTATCGTTATTTAGCCGTTATTTGTCTAATGTAAATGGAGTATAGCTCGCTGTAATATAATACCTATTTCAGACTAGGATTCCTCAAAACTCCTAGTTTAAAACATAACTTTGAACACCCAGACAAACCCACGCACAGTTACAGTTCACCAGATACCCATACGCACCCTTTTCCCCCTTATTTATAGCATAAACAACCCATCATAACAAACGGAGGGTAGGCAAACATTTCTCCGAGAAATTAATATAGCGTTGAAATAAAGCGTGATATGTTATTGCGTACGATATTAAGTCATATTCGTTAAGGAAAAGAAACAAAGAAAGAGGAAATAAAAAAGCTACTCATAAGTACTTCTATTATTAGGAGAAATATATTGTAATATTGGTGCTACTTATGTATTCGAATAAACAAGAGTTTTTGTAGTCCAATAAAGATTTTCTGAATTGCCGCATTATGAACGTTGTTTAGTAACTGTAGAGCTAAGTGCTTTTCTGTAATTTTTATGGTGTACATAAAAAAGAGTATTCTATCTTTGCTTCTATAGTTTTTTTGAATCCATGAGAAACATAAAAACAGTGTTATAAAAATCTGAATAAAATTATAAATCTTATTTAAGGATCTGGCGGTCACGCAATCTCTTTTAATAACACGATTAGATTAACTATACTGGACAGAAAAAAATCCTCTACCCCTTTTCGTAACGTTTAATCAATCTCAAAGCTAAAAAACAGTCGTCTTTTTCTTATTTTTTATATAAATTAAAAGGTATTAAGATTATTTAGCACAATTCGCTGAGTTTGTCTTGATAAAATGATTAAAATAATTACTATGTTTAAATATCTACCAAATGCGCGAGGCAACCAATCGCGACTTCGCGAGCCTACTTCAGTCGGCTCGAGCGCTGGATCATAGTGCCTTATATTTATCATTTGAAAAGCACACCGTTCCTAATCCTCATACCTACATGATTTTTCAAAAAGTGATAAAGTCGTCATTAATTGGGGGTAGTGACAGAGACAAAAATTACCATCCCTCATAAAAGGAGAAAGATTAATTTGGTGCAGAAGAACTTACTTTTAAACATAGCATAACATATCATCATGCCTGTATTCCCCGAAGGGTTAGGCAGAGGTATACCTATAGTACACCCACCTTCGCCAGGTAAGTATAAGTCCCAAGTAATAGGGGGCGAGTCTATTGCCATCAACCGGGCACAAATCCAGACTCCGGGCTGCTACTGAGAAGTTCTAGATGGAAAACCCCAATAACACTGTGCGACCCGGGAATCGAACTCAGGAACTCATGTTCAGCAGTATCCGAACTACACCAAAGTATATACAGGAAAAGTTATTAATCAGTGCACAAATTTCGACAAATTAAACTTAAACGTGTTTTATTATACACCTATTTCTTATTTTGATATATCTTAGTACAATAGATTATGCGACATCTACGAGTATTGTCTGTGGTCTTAGCCTGTCATCAAGCAATGGACAACAGTCAAACTTTTTTATTTTTATTGTTACATTTAAGGTTTTGAATACGAGGCTTTTAGTTACTTTGTATTAGTATGTGTATTTTGTCTATTTTTTGATGTAATGTGCGTCTTGTTTGTGCAGACAAAACAATTTTTCTTTCTTTTTTCTTTCAATAAATGAAGTTATCGTTATCGAAAAATGTTTATTTTGAAACTGGTATAATGGATACTCGTCGCACAACGCGCAGGCGTGCGGCGGCGCAGTCAGTGAAGCGGAACACAGTAGCAGGTACCTGGGTACCTATCAGCTGTGCGCTCGCCATATTATTACGAATAGATAGTATCCGTATTTTGCTGATTTCAAATGGACGAAAAAAAAAAGTATTGAACAAATAATGGAAATGTGTTCTATTACTGAAACACCAAAAAAAAAAAAAAAGTTGCGCATTGGTTAACTTATCTTGGATAAAGTTCGTAGACACAGCTTAGGCTCCGCAGGAACAGGTAACTTTCCTTAGGTCAAAACAGTATTTACTATTGGTAAGTATGTACGTACATATATGTACGATCAATACGACGAATCAATACGTGTCATGTACAATCTTAAAGTGTTTATCTTTTTATTCTTCTAATATACAAAAATCAATGTTTGTTTGTTCGTATTTTATGCGCTGCCATACCGTTAATCCTACTGCGACAAATTTTGTTTTACTTATTGCTAGCACTTGCGCGAAGGTTACAAGCATTTTTGTTTAAAATAGCTTCTGTGCTGCGACTTCGACCGCGTGAAATTTTGGATCCCGACCCTCCGCGTCACATCCCATTGCCCACCCGCGCTGTTACTTCGTTTTCACATAGCGTTCTTTCTGACGTTTTTCTTTTTGCCCAGCTCCTTAGGGTCGCAGCGTGATGGTAAAAATTTGCTTATAACCTTTTCCAGGAATTGGTTTATCAAATACAAAAAGAATTTTCATAATCCATTCAGTAGTTTCAGAGATTACCCCCTACATACAAACTTATAAATAAACTAGCTGACCCGACAGACTTCGTTCTGTCAAAAGCTATATGAAAAATAGATGTTGGCCGATTCTCAGACCTACTCAATATGCTCACAAAATTTCATGAGAATCGGTCAAGCCGTTTCGGAGGAGTACGGGAACGAACATTGTGACACGAGAATTTTATATATAAAGAATGAAAAGGAAGAAGAAAGAATAACGTTTATTTGGTCACAGTTCGTGAAACACAAAATACAAAAAAATAAAAAGTGAAATAAAAAATGTTATAAAAAAATTGCTGTGTGCCTCACGGCTGGGCCAAAAAGGTTCATTTCAGCATTAATGCCAGACAGATGCTGATATAAGATTTTATCTCTTTCGCGGGCAGAAGCTAGTATATAAAATAATCTTTAGAATATTCATATAGCTTTAGCTACTAAGTTATAAGCAGACACAACAACATTACTCATATCCCACGATACGGATGGAAGACATCGTTTATGTACATTTATATTATTTACATATAAATAGTTACATAAGAGCTCCATTGTATTTGTTTTTATTTTAGGAGTTAGCAACGGATGTTTCTCGACGGTGTGTTTACCGACTGTTTATTTATGATATAAATATTGTAATGTTTTCTTTTGCATGTTCATTAATTATGTATAAGGAGGATTGGAACGATTTGTAGGTTATTTATCTACTGAACAAGTATCGTATTTTGGGATTGCATTATTCTTTTGAACACAAACACATAATGAAACTAATAATATAACCCAAGATACCTATTCTCCTATTCCTATTTTCTATTCTATTCTCTATCTATTGCTCTACTGATAATACTTTGTACTTATACGTACCCGAGCAGTTTCCGTTTAATACACCTCATTCAAATAACTTTCGATTTATTTATAACACACCATAATTCTCTTACGGTTAGACCAGGATACACAAAGTATCGAAACAGAAATACTCAAGAGCATTTAAAAATACCAGGTGTAAAAACTTTTTCAACAACAACTTTGGAACAATCTTCCTTGAAAGATATCCGCAATGGTTATCGAGCGAAGACAGCGGCTCCCTCTAGCGCCGCTAAAAATTACGAACAATAATAAAAATAAACAAGTAAGTGTATAAATTAGGGAGGCCGAACAAAAAATCGTTCGTTTCTTACAAAGACATAAAAACTTATGCGGTCTACTTTTCTCCTATTTTCTAGTAGGGCTGGCACGAAAAAGTAAGCCTATTTAATCATTTTATTTTATTTAAAATTACTGATAACTAGGTGTTGCCTACGTCATCGTTCGTGTTTAATACAAATCAAATAAAAGTTTAAATAGTATCAACCTGGTGCATCAAAATATTCAAGGATTTATGAACAAAGATATAGTAGTAGAATTATTTATGAATTTTAACAGTATTGATATTCTTTGTATAACTGAACATTATAACTGAAACTGCAAGTCGCGTAGAAGCTTTTAAAGTTAAACTCATTAATAAATTACCAGTTTTGTCTATTCATGCTGATCCTATTCATCTGTATCAGGGATGGGCAAACTACGGCCCGCGAATGGTTGCAGTCTGGCCTGCAACCATCAACCCAAAAGTAGGTAAAAACTGAACATAAATCGCGCGAAACTAAATTCATCAAGACAAAGTGCAGTGTCGTATTGATCAAAGCGTACTTGCTTACATTAGTAAATCTTTGTTCCTATTTTTTAGATTACCTGCAATAAAAATCGTGTCGTTATTGCATAGTGTAATAAATTGATTTGAATAGCTATAGTTCATATCACTTAATTTTGAATAAACGAGTCAATAAATAATTTTATTTGGGAAAATACAAATACATTAAAAATTTTATTTCAATAAAGAAATATATTATAGCCAAAAAGTCTATTAAAATTCCAAAGATTCTATTTTTTTTTAATATTGGCCCGCATAGGAAACCGTTTGTCCATCCCGGATCTTTAAGATGATTTTTTTTTGAAGTAGTTCAATGGTTCAATGTAAGTAATTTACTTACTCCTTAATGAAAAAACTAAATGCATTAAGTTTACGCTACCTCACGTTAGGCATGTGAAAACTAATGTGTTGATAAAGGGCGAAGAATTGAATTCTGAAGATAGCACAAGTATTCTTGGGCTTAACTTGGGATGCTAAGCTTAAGTGGGGCCCACATATAGATAAATTGTCTAAGAAGCTGAACTTGAGAGCATACGCGGTAAGAAAAATTCGTAATTTAACTGACATAGAGACAGCCCGTTTAGTGTACTTTAGCTAGTTTCATGGTGTAATGTCGTATGGTTTTCTGTTGTGGGGAAATGCCGCCGACATTCAGTCTATCTTTGTTTTGCAGAAAAGAGCTGTTCGATCAATTTATAAATTAAGTCCGAGACACTCTCACAGAGAAATTTAAGGAGATTAATGTAATGACTGTGCCTTCTCAGTATATTTTTGAAAATTTTTTATGTGCCCATAAAAATATAAAATTGTTTAAGAAATACAGTGATATCCATAATGTAAATACTAGGAACAAACACAATTTTGTTCTACCTACAACAAGGCTCAAGAAAATAGGTGGTTCGTTCAGATGTCAATAAATACGCTTTTATGATAAACTTCCAAGCCACGTTTAAGATCTAAGCATTAATCAATTCAAATCATTCATTAAACGTAAGTTGTGCCAGAAAGCTTTTTATACCATTAAAGATTATATTGAGGACAAAAAGGCTTGGGATTGAGCTGCTCCAATTTTTACATACTGAAACTTGTTTTTTTTTTTGTGATTATTATAAACACATTCACATGAATATTTACTTATGAGTTATAATGTTATTATTTTAATTATTGTGAATGTGAAGACTATGTGGGTCTCTGTTTTTTTTTTTTTGTTTTCTCATTTCGTTTTTAATCATGGTATGGTAGTTTGAGAAATTTATGCGGCCTGCCCAAATGTCCTTTCTTTGGTATTGTTCGTCGAATCGTTGAGCTCCTTATGTTCTGAGTTGAGCTGCACGATTACTGACAAATGCGTGCAATGACTTGACAGGTCCACTCAATCTATGTGGTTCTTACCTCAAAAGATAATTTCAGACACCAATCTACATGGTCTTCACATGATTTGACCAAGATTATGCTGGACTTTAAGAGAGACTGTGACCTCTGAGTTTGTTTCAGCCTTTCTTCTCAGAGTAGTTAGATATGAAACGCCGACCTAATCTAGTTTTAAAATATGATTGACGTGTAAAAGTGTTTGTACAAACCTACTTACAGAAATAAAATACTTAAAAACCTACGGGGTACTTGCGTAACACATAATCAGTAGGAATGGGATTAATTTTGGCAGTTCGAAAACATTCATTGTGCTATTTACATTACTGAGCAGACATTTTTTTCGAACATAGAGGCAATGGATTAGCAATTTGCTTTTAATTCAAATTGCGTTTGATAGTCTGTTACGCAATTAGGGTGCCGTTTGATCCTCGAACTCCTACCGAGTTGTCCCGAGTCGAAAGTCTTTCTAAAGTTCATCTCTCTACAACCAAACGATCGTTTTAGAGTTTGTTAGACAACCACCGAACTGTTTTATATATGCATAGGTAGAACTAAATAACCAAAACACAACGTTATTCAAATATGTGCGGCACGTATTTTTTCGCCTGACCAGAATCAACCCCTCTCAAATAATGTTAGCGGGCCTAACCCTCTTTAGATTCAAAACCCTGTGGCCTCCCTCGGGCTACAGGTTTGCAAACTCAAATTACAAATTCAATAAGTCCGCTTATTTTGCAGGCGAATAATAATAATAAACATTAGTTGAACTCTTTAGCTGCGCAGATAATTAGAACGAAAGCCGCTGCTGAAAATGAGTCGAAACAACCAAAGTTTGTTAGATTTACTTGGAACTTATGGAAATATATCGACGAAACCAGAAGTGAGAATTTCCTAAACCAGAAGTATCTTATTCTAAAGAGATCTACTCCTATCTAGTACATATCTACTTCGAGGCGAATGATAAGTTTCCCAGCAATGATACTTATGAAATGATTAGCTGCGCCACGCGGTTTTACCCGCATAATTTTCGATGTCGTGGGAACATCGGGATAAAAAGTATTCTTTGTGTTAGTCCAGGCTATAAACTATCTGTGTGCCGAATTTCATCCAATCCGTTCTGCCTTTTTTCGTGGTTGAGACACAAACATCCATCCATCCTCACAAACTTTCGCGTTTTAGGGTTATAGGATAGGATTAGTCTGTGAGAAAAGTTAGAAGATTACCCAGGATTGCCCAGGGCGGCGCGGATGCACTTATGAAAGTATCGTCATGAGTGGGGGATGGAGACTTAGGTATGTATGTACAGCGGCACCTCAGCAAGCAATAGGTAAGCATAATAACGAAGGCAAGACCTGCAGTAATGAATCGAAGGCTAACACGGAAAACGAAAAACTCAAAGCATAAACACCAATTACAGGCAGTTTTGAATTGTCACAGGGTCGGTCAGTCACAAAGATGAAGCTAGTTGCCTATAGTTCCTATGGAGAAGAACGGGCAATAAACTTCACGGACAGTCTTATTTTCGTGGTGTCTTAGTATACACAACGAAAAAATATTTTTTATCCCGTGCCAGCCCTGCCAGTTCATTACTTAAGGGCGGTGTAGTCAAAGTCCCCTGTAGGCTAAGTTGGCGCCGTCCCCGGTAGGCTAAGTTGGCGCAGTCGTCGTTTGCTCTCCGCACACCTGACTGATAACCGACTGCGCTGGGAGGGGTTCTGTTATTTTATGGGTTTATGTACGTAGTTTCACATTACGTCGTATGTCTTGTTTGTAGAGATAGACGAAATGATAATAAAAAAATTGGTTGTCTGTAAAGTTGGTTTACGGACGATAGTTTAACGTGGCAACGTCGTAACAAAATCTTGATGCGACGCAAGCGTACAATGAGCGTAACGGGACAATGAGCGTAACAGGACAATGAGCGTAACGAGACAATGAGTCATCTTTTTTCGTGCATGCAGCCGGCGTTCATCGATTTACGAGTATAAGATGTTGTCACGTCAAAATTGGTTGTCTGTAAAGTTGGTTTACGGACGATAGTTTAAAGTGACAACGTCATAACAAAACATTGATACGGCGCAAGCGTACACTGAGCGTAACGGGACAATGCGCGTAACGGGACAACGAGCGCAACGGGACAATGAGCGTAACGGGACAATGAGCGTAACGGGACATTTTCGTGCATGCAGCCGTCGTTCAAACAAAATGTATCTACAATTACTAGATTGTAATCTACTATTCGTAGATACATTTTGTTTTGACGTGACAACGTCTGAAAATGGTGCGTTTTATGCACTTGATGATGTACACATCAAGTGCATGAAACGTACCATTTTACGCGAGACGTTTCGCGACTCTACTTTATATTCATCCTCGCTCGCAAGCTCGCTCGGATGGATTTATAGTGTAAAATGGGTTTTATGGACGAGTTGTACCTACACTCTACTTTTCACTTCGATTGCGAGGAAATGAAACAGCAATATATAAATATTGTTAATTTAATTAAAATTGATAAATAATTATGGTTTCCGCCAGTTAACTTTTTTTCTTTTTTTTTGACGTGTCAACGTCTAATAAATCGATGAACGCCGGCTGCATGCACGAAAAAGGATGACTTATTGTCCCGTTGCGCTCATTGTCCCGTTACGCTCATTGTCCCGTTACGCTCATTGTACACTTGCGCCGCATCAATGTTTTGTTATGACGTTGTCACGTTAAACTATCGTCCGGAAACCAACTTTACAGACAACCAATTTTTTTTTTTCAGTTTGAAAGTAACATGACACCTGACTTAGGTCGTTACATACTGCTCAGTTATTAAAATATTTTGATTTTATATCTATGCTAACTTAGTTATAGTTTAAATATATTGATTAAATAATATAAAAAATAATAAATGGACGAAATAAAAAATATAAGTTTATTTCATGAAGTTTTATTGTGTACTTTGGCTGTTGGTATCCATGCCTTGTTCTTGAAAACTAACGAAATGAATTAAAATAAAGAGGTTATTCTATGAAGTTGAAGTTGTTCGTGTGGCTGTTGGACCGATTGCCTTGGTCTTCGACGAAGATTTTACTTTATGCTCTAGAGCATAAAAAGCGACTTTATGTCGCCTACGCACGACATAAAGACGAACTTTTAGAGCATGAGAAGTGAAAAATACATTATAGACCAGTCATTTATAACATCGTAGGTCGCAAAAAATTGCATGATACTTAGTTTTTGGGATGATGTTAGGATAGATACCAATAGTGTTAAACCAAGTTTGCAGCTTCGAAAGACCTATGCTAACTGCGTGGTGCTCGAAGAACATCGACATTTTTGGACTTCTTTCAGTTTTTGACCTATAAATTCTAAAAGGTGCATCTTACGGAAAAAGTTACAACTAGCTACAATTTGAGCGCAGCTCTGTAGGTCCCCGAGATACAGTACTTCAAACCTTGGCGACATCTTTTCGAACTTATAAGTCAAAAAACCCGCACTGGGCCCGCGTGGTGGATGACGGCCCAATCCCTCTCACCGAGAGGAGGCCGGTGTCCCAGCAGTGGGAACATTATAGGCTGATTATGTGTTATGAGTAATCAGTATTTGTATACGAGAACTTAATTCTAAACTGCAAAACAAACCTCACTATCATTTCAGCCGAAAGACGTCCACTGCTGGACACTTACCCCAAGCACCGCCACTTCGACCGGTTTTCGCTTCCAACGGATTCCAGCAACTTTCACAAGGTCATAGGTCCACCTTGTGGAAGGTCGCCACTCCAGAACCTTTAGGCCCCATCGGCCATCTGTTCTGCGAGCTATGTGCCCTGCCCACTTATGTTTGGCAATTCTTGGGGCAAAACCTAACCCATTAGTAATACCTACTGCTGTCATTGAAGCCTTTTTCAGATGCTGTCGTTATATATTTTTGAAATGCTCGTAATTTTAATGATGTGGTCACGAGAGGCGTTTCCATTTTGAAACCCTTTAAAGATCTATTACTCACAGGCAATGCTAAGATTGCATCTAAAAAGGCAGTTTACATCATAACTGTACCCCCATACCTGTATTATAGCTCCATAATGATTTACTCGCTCACACCGGAGGACATAAAGCTATCAGACTGTTTGGTAACTACACAACGGAACGTAACTCGATGGGATATTTATTTTCTGACACCATAAAAACATTTCCATAGATGCAGCGACCAACTCGGTGTACATACGTTGACAGAGTTGTTAATATTTATGCCTGTAATATATTTGTCTTGAATACGTCATTCCATAGGAGATTTATAGAGTCAACGAAGGCTTGATGCAGTTCAGCATTTTATAAGGATTATGAGGATCAGTTTTCTTTCTAAAGATCCAAAAGTAAAAATGGGGTTTATTTTATAGAGCTTTCACATAATACTAAGGGGTAGGTAACAGTGACGAAAGCACCATACAACACGGTTCCTACCGGCTTCCCTTCGGGGGTTTGCATCAGCAACTCTACCGCTATTGAAGAATGGCTGAGGCAATAGTGTCTAATATTGCCAAAAAATTTAGTTACACTACGGGTATTTAATTCAGCATAACATTCAAACAACAGAGGAGGGGCTTTTAACTTAATAATAACAGCCGCACGGGTCGATCGATCATGTTAAGCTACGCTTCCCGCGGTTGGTCCCTGGATGGGTGACTATCTTTACATATCAAGACCCCTCTGTGCCTCGGAAAGCACGTTAAGCCGTTGGTCCCGGCTGTCAATTGCAAGAATGTAAATACATTTTGTTTTTAAGTTAATAAATTATTATTTAAATTATTGATAAGTAAGTACTTAAGTTAAAACCAGCTTCGCTTCGACTTCTCTCTTCCAAAAATTCACACCTCGCCGCTGGTAGGTAAGGTTTATTTTGGTACGTATGTAAATCAGAAATATGAAACGACATTAGAAACAAAAAAAAAATAATACCATAAACATCAATCAAGTCCCTTCAATTAACAATCCACCCTTTATTTGTATCATGATCAAACATAACATAACAAACAAAAAGTATATCACCCGATGATAAATGACGCAACAAAATCGATTAATAAAATAAAATCAATCACTTGTGTGTCTGACTGTCCGGCACCTCGCGTCATAACTTTCAGTTGACACGCCCACCCACACATCTGTGTGTTTACACACACACACACTCATACACGCGTGCTGGGGTGGTCGACTTGGTAAATATAACCAATTAGGAAACGACTGTTTTTGGGGATTCTCTTTACGGTTAGAAACAGTTATGGTGGATTATGAAATCATTAAGATAAAATAATTTTTTGTCTGCTTTCATCTAAAAATATGGCACCCCATCGTTTTTATCTGTAAGGTAACAGCTGCCTCACGTTCCTGTTGATAAAGTTATTTTGTGAAATCTGATTTCCCTTTGGGGTTGCTGTTCTGAACGAAAAGGTAACAAATTCTGGATGAAGACTCAATTCGTATGACAACACATTGCCTTTGTTACTAAATAAAGCCAAAAATTGTGCTTCTGAACGAAGTGTTGAATACAACACGTATACATACAAATTGTCGGTGACAAAATTGCAAGACTTGTAGGTATATACTTGGATACCTACTATTTTTCGATAGTGAAAACCTTGAAAAGTTACCTGAATTTCGGGTGAAGTATGTAAGAATTTTACTCATTAAATCCCACGTTGGCTGTCATTAAAATAAATAATATTAACATTTATTTAATTTAGATAAAACCCATATTATTATTACTTAAAATTAAATTTCAAAATATTGTAACCAAACCCAGTAAATCTGTGAACCTACTATGCGGTCTCTTCCAATCACATGATCAGAAAATGATTTTACCTTTTCTAAGTTACACGTGAATCTTCCATGCTTGTACCGCATGTTACTACAAACTACGTATGCCACTACTATTGTAATTGATTCATTATGATACTTACAAAGTGCGCATGTTGCATTATTGCGATTCAATTAAGAAATGTGTCATTATTACGATTAAAATGGTAGCCACGTTTATACTTGTGAGATAACCACCTAGACAGTGCGTAGCTATCTCCGAATCAGCCGTATCAATGATACGGGGCCCCCGAGCTACAGGGGGCCCCGATGCAACGTGTGTTAGCAAAAATTGGTAAAATGAAAATTTCTATGGAAAAAAAAAAACAAAAGAATATTAATTATATATTGAAAGTTAACGTAATTTAATTTTGACTTACAAAGGCTTGCATAAATTTAGTAAAATCACACAGAAAATCTAAACTAAGTCAGGATGCTCCAACTGGTGAGCTCGCTTCGCTTACTCTTGCATTTTCTTAGTAGACTCAGAACGACAGCTTAACCTAGTATTCGACTCAGAGTGCTCCAATTTTCTAGCTCACCTTGCTCATTCTTGCATTCTCTTAGAAAAATTACAATGGAAACTTAACTTGCCATGTCAATACGCTGTTTTGTAAACACAAATCCCTTCCTTTGGAGTTCCGTCGTAGTCGGATAAAAAGGGCTCCCAGCAAGGGGACCCTTTTTACTTTTTGGTACAGGGCCCCTTTATGTCTAGCTACGTCACTAACCAGACTTATCTGTAGGGAGTACTCTAGACAGAAAGTCTTGTCCTGGTCTGTCCTTAGACCTGATGGCATGATGATATTCAACTTCTAGGTAGAAAGATGTGTGAATCACACGCTTTCATGCATGTGTACATCAGAAGTCATGCAGGTTCTGTGTCCGTGAGTGCTCGGCCAATAGCTTCCCCTGCAGCTGTTTGTGTCACTACTTCTTTATTCTTGACTTCGTCACGGCTCAACCATATAATGGTACAAGTCATAGTTAGAAGGTTAGAAATGACTGCCTATCAAGAGATAAAATATTACTCGGACTAGGTTGTGGTGGTCAGATAAGAGAGTCATACTTTAGGTCTTCTGACGAGGCATAAAAACACGAGAAATACTTCAAAGAGCAAAATACCACAACCGTTGCCTTATCGCATCATTTTTCAGCCTATCATCCATAGTCACGCCACACATACTTCGTAAGGAACGAATTTCCACAGCATTTATTCTACTTTCATGCTTCTTTTGCCACACTCAACATTCACTTCCATACATAAGCGTTGGCACCGGCACGCCATTGTGAACAGTCTGTCGAGCCTTTTTGGGCATCGACTGGTTGGTCACATTCGCACGTATAGCACTATTCATTTTATTCCCCGCACTAACTCTCCTTTCCACATCTTCATCAGTCTTTCCATCCCTTGTTAACTGACTCCCCAAATGTACAAACTCACTTAATTGCTCCACACTCTTATAATTTATTTTCACCTCACACCCCGATACATCCTCTTCTCTTTCAAACACCATGACCTTCATCTTATTCACATTCATATTTATCTCTTTCATCTTATATGCTTCATTCATCAGAATCACCATGTCTTGCAACTGTTCTGTTGACGATGTAAGTAGAACTTGATCATCTGCATAGAGAAGAAGGCATCTCCTTTATCCTCAATCCGCACTCACTCTCTTTCAAATCTATCAGACAACCATCCATGTACAAGTTGAACAGCCACGGTGACGCTACTGAACCTTGTCTAACACTCTTTGAGATGCAGAACCAATCTATGTATGCCCCATTTATCCTAACACAAGCACTGTAATCTTTGTATAAAGATTTCAGTGCTCGTACCAAGCGCCAGTCCACACCGTACGCGGATAGTGGACCACAGTTCTCTCCTCCACACATTGTCTCAGGCCTTCTCCAGGTCAACGAAATCACAGCAGATTTTCTTGTGCTTTGCCAGATGTTTTTCAGCTATGCACCTTAAGAAAAAGATCTGATCCATACAGCCGATTCCCTCTCTAAATCCTGCCTGCACATCCCAAATTTTCCCATCTGTCACTCTATTATATATCATTCTATTTATTAAAATCTTAGCATACAGTTTGCCGACAACACTGAAAAGACTAATGCCGCGGTAGTTTTTACACTCCTGCTGAGAGCCTTTTCCCTTATAATATATATTGGTACGATTACAGCTTTACACTAGTCATCCGGCACATGGCCATATCTCCAATACGTATTAATGATCCGGCTCAACAGGCTTGCTACCTCTCCGTCACCGCACTTCAGCATGTCAGCAGACACTGTGTCATACCCTGCAGCTTTCCCACTTTTCATCCCTTTCAACAGATTCTACAGTCTCATTTGTTTCTATTTCATTCCCTTCATCTGCATCTGAGCTTGGGCCTTTAATACTGGATTCTACCCAATTACATCCATCTTCTAAATTATAACATTTATACTCGATGTCCCGATGTGTGTCGATGTATTGCGGTCACTCCGCGAGCCAACCTTACCTGTTTCTAGAACAGCTTAACATTGGCCCTGAAGTTATCAGAGAACTCTGTGTTATACTTTTCTTCCTTTCATCCTTCCTATTGTTATTTTTATTATTATAATTATAAATTTGTCCATTATTCAAAGCAATTAACATATCCAATTAAAACACTGCAAATTGGCAACACGTAGAGAAATAATTATTATAAATAAATATTAATAATAATAATAATAAATAATAACCCCGCCGCCGTATTTCTACGCTGACGTCGTGGTGGGGCTTGCGCGCTCCGAACTTTAGGTCTGTGCCGGTAGAGTTTACTTTCCCGGAACATGTCTAGGGTGAGGAGCCAGACCAAGAGATACAGAAACCCACAGGGCAGCATGTCGCGAGCTGTTGGGCAGTTGCGATCCCACGGACCCTATCTCCCGGGAGAAGTCATGTTCCTCACCTCTGGCTTGCCTTTATTGGCCGGCTGGAGTGAACACTGACGGGGAACTGAGCTCCCACCTCATTCTTGCCTTTATTGGCCGGCTTGAGTGGAGATTCGCAAGAGCAAACGTGCTCGGAGGAAGGAAGTATTCCAGTAAGTGCTTGTAGGGATCTTGACTATCTTCCGGGCTCTGGGATTGTTCTGAGAGCCTTGGAATACCTCTCCACTCCTCGAGCACCTCAGGACATGTTGCCCCCTTGTCGCTACGTCACTATGTGCTAGCGACCGTTTTCGGGGGCCCATTATTGAGTGTGCGAGTCACCCCCTGCCATTTTATCCGTGTATAATAAAACATTGATCAGGCAGGGGCCATAGTCCTTCCATAGTTTTTGGTAACCAGTCCATTTTAACCACCCAAACCCATAGTCCAATATCTTTGGTTCCATATCCTGCAATAGTCCTACACCAACCCGGGGTTGTTCTTGGGTGCACTTGCATAGTGGGTACAGGGATAATCGTCGGTTGGTGCCTCATTTAATTAAAAAGCGTCTAACGGGCCTCTGCGAGTTGGCGTCGGCTCCTCGTACGCCTTCCAAAGGTCCGGGACCCCAGGGTCCCGAGATATGTAAATATATAAAAATAATAATAATAGTAATAATTATTATAATTATTATTAAGAATTATTGTTATAATTATAAATTTGTCCATTATTCAAAGCAATTAACATATCCAATTAAAACACTGTAAATTGGCAACACGTACAGGCAGTCCAGTTGCCAATTATACCTGCAATGTTTTATTATGTGACTATGAATGCAAATCAAGATCAGAAGTTGAAATTTCTACCGCATGGAAAACATTTATGAATTTTTTATCGTTCCTTACTCCCTCCCTCCGTCAGTATTCAAAACCACAAATAGACCATAAATAAGTATTATAGCAGGAATACATTTGCTTTCCAAGCCGGAGAAAGCGACACTTACGAGCATCATTGAATTTTACAACTTCCGCGGAATCGCACCGCGGTGATACAATGTTGTAGTTTTTCTTCTCCACCGACACTTAGGTACCTTTCCGTGCTTACAGTGCCGTTAAGATACCTCAAACGTTACGGTTAAAAGGTCGGTTGTTTTTCATTTTAATTAGTTGGTTGTGTTAGTTATGGTACTACCCCACACCAATCTGTATGTCACTACTTGCTAGGTAAACAACAGTGACAGGAAGTTTTGTAACGTCATTAGCGTGTCTCAAGTGGATTAAATACGTATTATTGAACCTAACTCAAAATCTACCCAGCCAAAGTTAATAAAATATGGGACCATTGCGCGAGCTTCCTCGGCCAAATGAAAATTGTTGCATCGAGCGCAAAGCGAGTGCTATGTTGGTGCCCGAGCGCACACGAGTGCATTAATTACTCACTTTAGCAAGGTGCGTAATCTACTTTACTTTCAACTACAATCTACCTACCGTGATAAAATATACCTACTCAAAACAAAAACTCAAGTTAAAGGTTCGTACAGACTCGTGCGATATCGCGGGCGCGACGCGACACTAGTAGCACAATTTCTTTGTCGGTGCCTGTCGCGGCCGCGATATCGCACGAGTCTGTACGAGCCTTTAACTTGAGTTTTTGTTTTGAGTAGGTATATTTTTCTGTACGAGCCTTAATGAACACAAAGTTTTTATAAGCTTTTAAATAATTATCCCGCGACTTTTGCGGCAAAAGGTTATTAACAATTTCATTTGCAGCTGTTTTTATACTTTCTGGAGTTGAATTCATATCGCTATCGCTGTTTATTTCCATGTTTTTAAACTTTTCTTGCTAAATATGAAGTATCAAAGTTTTAAAATGGTACAACGCGCCATTCGTTTTTTTTTTTTTTTACAAAATTCGTTTTAATTTAGCCGATTTTTATTTTCAGCCAGTATCTTTTTGATCTAATGCATACATTTTATATTAAACTAGCTTTTGCCCGCGGCTTCGTCCGCGTGGATGTCGGTTATCGCATAAAAATACCCTATGTCCTTCTCCATATCCCAGGCTATATCTCAAAATTCTAACTTAATATTAATTTTAATATGATTCACTATGTGAATAGAAACCGAAACAAATGATTTAATATAATAAAAGTACATATGTTCTGAACGTGAACACAAAATCAAAATACGAAATTTCACTCAAATTCTTAAAGCAATCAATTGTACCTACCAAATTACAACACGAAATAAAAGTGCGACACAAATAATAATTTTAAAATAATTCACGTAAGTACCAACAATGTGAAAACAAAACGAAATCCTCCGATATGTCGCATGACATTTTTACAGTTTGTGCTGATAAAACCTTTAGTTATTATTCTAAGGATAAAACGCTCGAAATATCTAATGAACACCATTGGTGCATAACTTTTCTCAGGGTCACGTTCGCAATTGGATAAAATATTTGACATTTATTTTGTACTTGCAACACGATCTGGCTGTAGAATTCAATTAATCGACTAATACTTGACCGGTTGACATTTTAGCGGGAACACCACTAAACGAAGGAAAAAAAAAAGAAAACAAAATACATCTGTACTCTGTGGTCGTGTGGCGGTGTGGCGCGGTGCTTAATGTAAACATTCATCAAGGTTATACATGCGTAAAGTAATGGATTCAATGAGAAAACGGTTTAATATTAGAAGAATCTTATACAGAATTACTGAGAAATAAGTGTAGATTTCGTATTGAGTGATAGTTTATCGAAAAGTGATAAATATGTCAGTGAAAAAGTAACGAAAGTTTTGGAATGCACAAATTTTGATCATAAGGCCGCCGTGTGATGAATGATTTTATGATAAATATTCTTGTGTACTGTTTGAAACACACATAAGTAGCTAGCTTATTTATCTACGAACATAATTTGGCTAATAGCTACTGATATTATAGCGTATTGTTATCGTAATCATATTTCCAAGAGTAAAATTCGGCAAACAAATATCTACAAAAAGACAATAAAATGGATATAATATGTTATTCTTAAGAGATAGACATATGCTATCGCGGACTTTTTTGAAGACCTTTATAAGATACATAATTCCACCATACATTATTTTGTTATATCTCAAAGGGTTTAGACAGCGTTTTCGTTGAAAGCTCCCAGACGGCTTATTTTTTTCCGACACCTCCAACAAATATCATTAATTCATACAAAAATGCATACAAAAACTTAACAAATTATATACTAAAACCTTCCTCAAGAACCAAGCTATCCATTGATGAAAACAGCATGAGAATCAGTGCAGTAGTTTTTGAGTTTATCGCGAACAGACAGACAGACAGACAGACAGAAAGACAGACGCGGCGGAGGACTTTGTTTTATAATATGTAGTGATAGTGATTAATGGGAGACATTAAACCTCTGTGGTAAATTCATATCTAAACTAGCTTTGTCCCGCGGCTCCGCCCGCGTGTCTGTCGGTTATCGCGTAATAGATAGCCTATGTCCTTCTCCATATCCTAGGCTATATCTCTGCCAAATTTCATGACGATCGGTTCAGCGGTTTTGGCGTGAAAACGCAACATACAGACAGACAGACAGACAGACAGACAGAGTTACTTTCACATTTATAATATGAGTATGGATGGATATTATATTATGGATAAAAAATAAAAACAGTGCATTAATGAAAAAACTATGCAACCATGAGATTTCATATCACATTTCTGCACTGTTTTGGTTTTAAGCAAAAAATACGTCCTTTGTGATCGGTTTTGTAGTGATTAATGATAACATTACTACGTAGTTGAAAGAAATTTTTTTTTTAAATCCTTCCACAATTTATGAAAATATCGATGAACATACATTAAAAAAAAAAAAAAAAACCGGCCAAGTGCATGTCGGACTACGCACAATGAAGGGTTCAGTAGTTGGGGCGAATTTATCCCAAGAACAAACATTCCAACTGAAAATATCAGGTTGTACGCTCAATATTGAGAGAACAACAAGGTTATGATCTTAATATAACATGGTAACATGCTATATTAAGATCATAGACATTTTCATTTAGACATTTTATATGATTTTAAATGTTTGGCGATGGGTGTTATTTACCAGAAATAAATGAATTTATTATTTTATTTAACTTATTATTTTTCATAATTTTAGGTTTCGGAGAAAAGGGTGAATGGTCAATTTTCATCAATTTTCTTAAATATCTTTAAAAGTAAAAATATATCTGAAATCCTTACAACAAGCCCTTTCATTTGATAATTAGGTCACCCGGTACAGATTGCAAAACTTTTTTTATTCATATTTAAAATTAACTTATTTACTTTACACGTTCGTGTTTGGGTCACAGAAATTAATATGTGTACCAAGTTTCAACTTTCCAGAAGATTCGGAGCAAATTGGCTGCGATCGACGGACAGACAGACACATGAGTGATCCTATTAGGGTTCCGTTTTTTCATTCGGATGAACAGGACCCTAAAACCAACAAAGAATATTTTTTGAAGTCGGTTTAAAACTTAAACGTAACCGTTGCAACCAAAAACTATTTTTTTTAGATTTTGTCGCATTCGGGTAAAAATAAATGCCCGACATAGTTTCCGTAAATAAAGCATGTTTCTTGTAGTTATAGTGCTATAGGTTGGTCCAAGGCTATCACTACGAACTGCGCAGAAGGGTTATCAGCGGCTCCTACCTATCAGCCGGCCCCCGCCAAACTTATCGTTGTAGTGTGTGTGTGTGTATATTGTCATTGTGTGGGTGTGTCTGTTTTGAAGAGGTCATCTTAGAGCTTGGGTCACGGTTCATTACCCCGTAATGATACATCGTTTGAATTTTCACGTTGATTTGAAGTGAAGAGAAAGAGAATTGCACTAGTCCGCTGGTGATGTTCAGGATCTTTTATGACCGTGGTGGTTCACATTTAAATTACCAATGTTCGCCAAGATGTGTCATCCAATAGAGATTTCCTCATGACTGACGTATAAAAAATCACGAACTCCCATACAAATTGTTGGTCTCATCTTTTGAAACTTGCAACTTGATATCACAAAAGTTGGATAATTTCCGCTTTTACACAAACCTAATTGATCCAGGCAGATACACGCGCAGGAAAAGCAGTTTTCCGACATTTAATAACTCGCCCCAAGAATATCGACTCAGTCAGCATAAGCATAACGCTATAGCTACTGATATAAGCAAAACACGTGGCTGCTACTTGATTCGCTGTCTCTCTGTCCGTAATGTGGTATATGTATGTGACATTTAGGACACAATCATCCCTACATACATAGTAGAGATGATTGTGTGACTACCCGCGTGTGTATATGACGGCTTGACATCGGTCCTCTCGGAGGATTTGTCCGATTTGAAGCGGTACGGTGTTTACAGTTCGTGTGTTTATTTAGGTTTTGAGAGACATACTCTGATGGTGAGAGGTGGATGTGAGGAGTAAGCGTATGCGGCTTCTATCGATTTGATCAGTCATTATGTCACCTCTCGTTCGGGCACCATTCATATGAAAATTGATCTGGTATTAATAAATATGGGCTAGTCAGCAAGTGTGGTAGCACTGTGCCGTCAGTGCTAGCGAACTGAGAAACGTAGGTTACGCATCGTCATTAGTGGAGTTTTTTTTGCAATATAATTATGCCAGTTCATGTCTGTTGAACTGGAAGGAGACCCCAATGTAGACGGTAAAATGTTGTTTTTGTTTTCGTCTTCGGGTGACCACTGAAAATCAGCGCTGTGCTTTGGGTCCCCCGTACCACAGCATCATGCTGAGTGTTAGCCTTCTTGTCACAGTCATGACGTGCAGCTGTCGACTATTTCGGTTTTGTGCTCGAGATCTATTTTTCTGTTTACCTACCTACTCGAGTTAATTATCTATTTGTATACCTGTTTCTGTGAATAATAAACCTATTTTTCTTTTTTTCACCAAGTAGTGAATTGTAAAAATAGTGTAATTAATAATTCTCTTACTTCGTGTGCCAATACTAATCAAATTGTTGACCTATTTTGAGTGTATATCTGTAGTCTACATCAAATCTCCTCAACAAAAATTAAAACAATCTAGAATATTCTTCAAAGGACGCGGCGCGCATTTACAAGGACATGCGCAAACGCACGTGGATTAATATAGTAATTCAAGTGATTATTAAGTATACATGTATTGTATAGGTACTTATCGCTGTGTGTTGTATGTGTCATGTAGTACTTGTTATTATGTAGTATATAAGTGATATTATATCGTCCAAGGTCACACGTGTTGCGTTATGTAAGGAACATCTGTGGTACTGTTTGTTTGTGTTCTATTTACACTATTTATTACAGGAGAAGTAGAAGTGTGAGCTCTGGACTTATACCTACTAACTTATACTACTTATGTATTACTTTGTGGTATTTTAGGGTCTAAAGTCCGAGAGAATCTAAGTAAGACAACGAGAATGACGAGTTGGAAGTGAAGAAAGTGAATAAAATCTGGGGGATTCCTATGCTAGAGTGCCATGAAAATTAATTTAAAAAGTCAACAATAACAAAGCGGTCCTGCAAGTTTAATTCAAAACCCAAAACTACTCAAACTCAAAGCATTTATTTCAAATAAACCAATTACAGGGACTTTAACTGTCAAGGGGTCGGTCAGTCAGAAAGATGAAGCTAATTGACCATTCCAAAGCTTAGTAGGTTCCTATGGAGAAGAACGGGCAAGAAACTTTACGTACACTCTTTTAAAACAAAATATTGGTTACATCATTCATGTTAAAATTATACATGTGAAACAATGTAGAAAGACGTGCACATTAGAAGCGTCTGTAATAAAAATAAAAATATAACTATTCAAAAATTAAAATATAATATGTCGTGGCAGCTAAGAGATGACCAGTCCCAATTGACGGCGCCCGCTGACGAACATGACGCATGGATTAGCATCATTCAGCTCAACCATTTTGACGGGAACTTATGATCCAACACACACGCCACCAACAGCGAGACATTTGAGTGAGCATGACTTACTCTCAGCCGCCCATTCAAGTCAATGAAAGGCATATTAACCGGTAAATGGTAGCTCTATAGTACATAGCACTCACACCTATGCTATCACTATCACTATCACTATCACTACATATTATAAAACAAAGTCCTCCGCCACGTCTGTCTGTCTGTCTGTCTGTTCGCGATAAACTCATAAACTACTGCACCGATTCTCATGCTGTTTTCACCAATGGATAGCTTGATTCTCGAGAAAGGTTTTAGTATATAATTTGTTAAGTTTTTGTATGCATTTTTGTATGAATTAACGATATTTGTTGGAGGTGTCGGAAAAAAATAAGCCGTCTGGGAGTTTTCAACGAAAACGCTGTCTAAACCCTTCGAGCTATAACAAAATAATGTATGGTGGAATTATGTATCTTATAAAGGTCTTCAAAAAAGTCCGCGATAGCATATGTCTATCTCTTAAGAATAACATATTATATCCATTTTATTGTCTTTTTGTAGATATTTGTTTGCCGAATTTTACTCTTGGAAATATGATTACGATAACAATACGCTATAATATCAGTAGCTATTAGCCAAATTATGTTCATAGATAAATAAGCTAGCTACTTATGTGTATTTCAAACAGTATACAAGAATATTTATCATAAAAACATTACTAAACGGCGGCCTTATGATCAAAATTTGTGCATTCCAAAACTTTCGTTACTTTTTCACTGACATATTTATCACTTTTCGATAAAATAACACTCAATACGAAATCTACACTTATTTCTCAGTAATTCTGTATAAGATTCTTCTAAGATTAAACAGTTTCCTCATTGAATCCATTACTTTACGCACGTATAACCTTGACGAATGTTTACATTAAGCACCGCGCAACACCGCCATACGACCACAGAGTACAGACGTATTTTATTTTCTTTTTTTTTCGTTCGTTTAGTGGTGTTCCCGCTAAAATGTCAACCGGTCAAGTATTAGTCGATTAATCGAATTCTACAGCCAGATCGTGTTGCAAGTACAAAATAAATGTCAAATATTTCGTGCAATTGCGAACGTGACCCTGAGAAAAGTTATGCACCAACCTTGCACCAACGGTGTATCATACGACATTTCGTTTTTTTTCACATTGTTGGTACTTACGTGAATTATTTTAAAATTATTATTTGTGTCGCACTTTTATTTCGTGTTGTAATTTAGTACAATTGATTGCTTTAAGAATTTGAGTGAAATTTCGTATTTTGATTTTGTGGTATCTTTAGGTAAACACTCATTCACGTTTAGAACATAAGTACTTTTATTATATTAAATCATTTGTTTTGGTTTTCGGTTTCTATTAACATAGTGAATCACATTAAAATTAATATTAAGTTAGAATTTTGAGATATAGCCTGGGATATGGAGAAAGACATTTATGGTACTTTTTTATGCGATAACCGACATCCACGCGCGAAGCCGCGGGCAAAAGCTAGTGCAATTATACTTATAATACAAAGGAGATTGAGTTTATACAATGTAAAGGTGGTCTTATAATCTTCAGAAGCTCCAACAATATTTTCAAATGGTAATCAATTAAGTCTAGGAAAATTAGTCAAATAAGGGCAAGAATCTCGGAATGAGAGATAGTCAGCTATAAACTTGTACAAACCTTTGAATATATTTTCAGTAAAAGAGATGAACTCTTTTACTAAAAATATATTCAAATTCAAATCTTTATTGCATATCTCATGTGTGTACAAGATCTTAATAATAGTTACATGGTTCACATGGACCCTGTCGGGCACAACAATTAGTAGATACAATAAGAAGAGTAGCATGCTTGAAATTAATATTGTATGTACGTCGTAATTTAAAAATAGGATATAATTATTATTCAGTTATCATTAAAAATCAAAATAAAATAAATTGATCAATTTAATTAAATAATATCACCTTTTTGTGATATAATACGTCATTACAATTATATCTTTAAATAAATAGAAAGAAAGAAAGAAAAATAGGTTTATTTGTCACAGAAACACGTGCATACAAAAAGATAATTAACTTGAGTAGGTGGTATACAGAAAAATAAAAAAAATAAAACTAAATAGATCTACATTCCAATCACGAGCACAGAACAAAATAGTCGGCAGCTGCACGTCATGACTGTGACAAGAAGGCTTCCACTCAGCATGATGCTGTGCTATGAGGGACCCACAGCACAGCGCTGATTTTCAGTGGTTACCCGGAAAAGACATACGGAAACCAAGTCAGGTTTAAAGAAATGAACATAAATAGGCAACTAGATAAAATAAAACAAACAGTACTCAGAATATAATCTAACTATACAACCTGATATACTAATAAATATAAATCTATACTAATATATAAAGCTGAAGAGTTTGTTTGTTTGTTTGTTTGTTTGAACGCGCTAATCTCAGGAACTACTGGTTGGAATTGTTAAAAAAAATCTTTTTGTGTTGGATAGTCCATTTATTGAGGAATATTATAGGCTATATAACATTACCCTACAACCAAAAGGAGCGGAGCATAAATGAAAAATGTTGCAAAAACGGGAAAAATTATTCCTTTTTGAGAGCTTCTGTTGCGTGCGCTACGTATACGGTTTAAGTTACGCAAATATCATGTATTATGGAATTGTTCCTCTTTAAATTTTCTAAAAAAAAAGTCCGCGACAGCATATGTCTATCTTTTAAGATTGACTCACTATAATATTTTTTATGGTAATCAAATTTGTTCGAAATTAATGCATTATTTGCGAAGAAGTTTTCATAAACATGGTATTAATCTTTAAAGTTAATCATTAAAGTTTATATTAATGACCTTCCTTACATGATGGCTAACTTATCGGATATAATTCTATTTGCTGATGACACATCTCTAATTTTTAAAATAGAAAAGACACGGATGTCTTACATGTCAACGATAGTCTCGCTGTTCTTTCAAAATGGTTCGCAGCTAATATCTTTTACTTAATGCGAATAAAACGAAATGTCTTAAGTTCTCATTACCAAATGTACCCCAAGTGGGTCTAAATTTAAAACTTGATGGCAAGAAACTAGATGCTATTACGGAAACTGTATTTCTAGGAATTACTTTAGATTCGAAATTGCAATGGGGCGCACACATTAGAGCTCTTTCAGGTAGATTAAGTTCAGCTGCATATGCAGTAAGAAAAATAAGGCAGTTAACTGATATAGCCACAGCTAGGTTAGTATACTTTGCTTATTTCCACAGTATTATGTCTTATGGCGTTCTGCTGTGGGGATCGGCAGCTGACGTAGATTCCATTTTCATTCTACAAAAGAGAGCAATCCGCGCGATTTATAAAATGGGTCCTCGTGAGTCCCTTAGAAATAAATTCAAAGTAATTGATATACTAACTTTGCCTTCTCTTTATATCTTAGAAAGTATTTTGTATGTTCGCAAAAACTTAGGACTTTTCAAAATAAGAAGCGATTTCCATAATATAAATACACGTAGTAAACATGAAATTGTGATACCCAAATTCAGATTAACTAAAACTAGCAAGTCATTTCTTATAAACAGTATCCGCTTTTATAACAAGTTGCCAAAGTCGGTTACAGAACTTAGCGACGGAAAGTTCAAAACCCACATCAAACGTGTCCTTATCAAAAAAGCATATTATAAGATAAAAGACTACGTTGAAGACAAGGAAGTTTGGCAATAATTCCTTCTGCACATGTGGCTTCCCTGGTACCTCATAAACAACATAACTATGTCAATGTCTATTAACTGCTCCCAAGTAACGATGTTTATTTAGAATTTTTATATTTTTTTATTTTACATACTCGTACTTCCTTGACATAATCTTTTCATTATTTGACATTATTTACCTACAAATCGAATTCCAATTCTTTATTAGTGGCTTTTGTGGACATGATATTTATTCAGATATGTTACTGTAGTTGTAATTGCAATCATGTCATTAATATTTTATATACTTAGATTATTTTATATTTTGTGAATGTGAGAACGTTGTAGGCCTAGTAGAGTGTAGATTTGTTGGCGGTTTTCTATTTTGTTAAGTACCTGGTAATTGTTGAAAGGCCTACACTGTCCTCCCATACCTATTATCACTGTTATTTAATAATATTGTAAAGCCAATTATTTTTAAAAGAGTAACCGTGGAGTTTCTTGCCGGCTCTTCTCCGTAGGAAACGACTAACTCGAACCGTGCACCTAGCTTCTGACGTTTCATAAGTGCCCATGTAGGTTTATGTGAAATAAAATATTTTGATTTTGATTTTTGTTTTGGGGAATATACATAGGTACATCATACATTTAAAAAAAAAACAACGCCGACGAACAGAAACCTCCTCCTTTTTTTTAAGTCGGTTAAAAAGAGTAAATGGTCCAATATCGAGCCTTGTGGAACACCCATTTTTACTTTTAAACCGAGTGAATTGACTCCATTTACATACTTGAACTTGCTGTTGTCTATCATTTAAATAAGATTTTACCAAACTGAGCAAAAGTTTACCTAGTCCGTACTCCGTAATGCTCAAGTTTCAAGAGTAAGGTTTCGTGATTTACGCAGTCAAATGCCTTGGAGAGGTCACAAAAGATTCCTATGGCATCTTGGGCCTCTTCCCACGCTGTAAATTGTACTACTTATAATGTTACCCTAATTTAAATTAAATAATTCTAATGCGTGTCTTATTTACATAGATACATATATAAACACGCTAGAAACTATAGAACGCCACCTGCTACGCTCCTTAAATACTCCTTTTGTGTCTTATTTGTGCAGAATAATTTTAAAATAATAATATAATAATTCTTTACTCTGTGATACCTGAATGCCAGTACGAACTAAGGGCAAACTCTACAAGACGGCCGTCCGACTCACAATGTTGTATGAAACGGAGTGCTGGACAACAGCATAAAAGCACGAACAGCAATTGCACAACGCTGAAATGAAGATGCTGCGCTGGGCGGGCGGTGTAACACATCTGGACAGAATACGCAATAAGTACGTGCGAGGATCTTTCGGAGTGGCCCCAATAACGGACAAATTAAAAGAGAGCAGGCTTAGATGGTACGGCCACGTAATGACAAGAGAGGATAGTTTCTCAGTAAAAACAGAATATCCCTACGAAACGCCTGGGAAGAGGAAGACCTCCCGCTGGTCCAGTATCGAGAGGGAGATGAAAGCGAAGAACCTATATAACTCCAATGACGACACAGGACAGAGCATCCTGGCGCCGCTGTACAAGAAGACCCGACCCCAGTTAGAACTGGGATAAAGGGATGGAAGAAGAAGAATAATTCTGTCTTTATTTTTGTTCTTTCTTAAATAGTCTAACCTAAAAAGTCTGAAAGTGGTAGACAAAGACCACTCGGTAATGGCGAGGGTGCGGTGCGGCGGTATAGTTACACTAATGACGTGAATCCACTCTTGTCATCATAAAAATATTCAGCTATGTTTACCCCTCTGTACAACAATAAAAACAACAGGAATAATGGCGATGTGCAACTCATATTGCTGCGTTAATTGTTTTGGTGCGGCAAAAAATGTTGATGTTACTTATTGTTTTTATAAACGTTGTATTGAAGTTTGAATCAGAAATATTACTTAGGTACGTAATGTTATTATTGCTTTTTTATTAATATTATGTGTATCTTTATTAAGGTGTTTTCTACAAAAAAGTCAACCAAAATAATAATAGAACTGATCATTCGGACGTGAGTACGGTTTCAATAAGATAACTTCTTGTTTCGTTTTCCTTAATTTTATTTATTGTCCCACTTCACTTATAAATAGAATTAAATTAAATCAACGTGTTGTAGTTTAGCGAAGACAATAAGTCTGGCATCATGAATCACGTCGTGTGCCGACCGATAGCGAATAGAGGGAGTGCCTTTAGTGTTTGTTATGTACTATTGTATACAACACACGTGTTATGTACAGTCATGAGCAAACACTTAGCAAAGTTAAAAAAACGATTTACTCGTGGAATAACGATTGTAATTTTGAGAAAAGACCTATTTCATAAGAACCAAACAAATTCGTAACCAAATAAATTTACAATCAATATATTATGTAGTTGGAGTAAATCACTTTTAAAAGTGGCTAAAAGTATACATATTAGTGCTGGTGACTACGAGTATACTATACATACTATGTATACACGTGTATTTAATGTTATTGTTATGTAAGATGAAGAAGTATTGTTTATTGCTTCTTTTGTTCATTTAGCTTGGTTTTCTTGAGTCCTGAGTTAATGGTGTATTTTGAATAGGAATGGTAGATAGTGATGTTATAATTATGTAGATAAGTAAGGTTAATATAAAAGGAACAACTTTAGGGTTCCTTACTTCAAAAGGAATAAACGGAACCCTTATAGGATCACTCGTGTGTCTCTTTGTCTGTCCGTCTGTCACAGCAAATTTTCTCCGAATCTACTGGACTGATTAAGTTAAGATTTGCTACACATATCGACGGTTAAAAGGTTAAATGAGTCATGAATGCCATCCTACTTAAAATAAGACCATGTCTCATTTTCCGTCGATATAAACTTGTGACCCAAACAGAGACGTGTAACGTAAATAAATGAATTTTGAATATGGAGGGGGGGGGGGGGATAATAAATAAATGTTTTGCAAACTGTAATGCTATTCTGTCAAAATCTTCACCTGTACCGTGTAACATATCGAATGAAAGGGCTTATTGTAAGGATTTTAGATATTTTGTTTTTATAATTTTAAATAAAATTATAAAAGTAATTTTATTTAAAATTATAAAAACAAAATAATATTTAAGAAAATAGATGATAACTGTCCATTCTCCCCTTATTTCCGAAACTACTGAGCCTTACACTTCGAAAAAAAAAAAAACAGAAAAAAGTTCTTTACTTAGGTATTTATAGATTACAAAAAAAACAATAAAAGTCTATAGTCTTAAAATAACATGGTTAATCTCTCAATATTGTGCGTACAAACTTATGTACATTTGCAGTTGGAATGTATGGGAGAACTTGTTACTACAATGTTAAGTTTGCTCTTGGGATAAATTCATCCCAAATACGGAACCCTTTATTGTGTGTGGTCCAACACGCACTTGCCCGGCTTTTAATAATTCATCATATTTTAATTCATCAGACTTTCATATAAAAATTAAAATATTTAAATTCAACGCTCTAAATGTATAGAAAAACAAAATATTGAGTGTTGGTTTTGGTAAATGTAATGTGTTTAAAAAAAAGTCTCGGAACAAAAGTTGTTATTTATGATGTACCTAAGTAATACAGTCTCGCACGGTTGTCAGTATTTTACCAATAACCCTGTATTATTATATCTGTGTGACAAGTCATTGTAACCGTTAAACTATATTCTCGCTAATTTAACACTGCGGTCTATATTTAACGCCTACGATACCGAAAATAAGTTAATGCACATGTAAATTAGTAATTAATTAATCCAGTTTATGTACGGAAGCGGTTCGGTAGCATCAACCGCGACATCCTGCGCCGGCGCCGGCGCCGCCGGTACCAGGCAGCATGGGAGGCAGGAGCGACGATAGACGTGAAACTTGCGGTTTGATCGCAATACTGGTGGACGACTTTCTTTAAAAACTTCCTTTGTAAACAATAATTGGCGCAGTGACTGAGCAGTTGGTGACTGAGTTATGTGTAAAGAAATGGTTCTATTCCCGCATGTTAAGTTTATTGAGTGCAATAGTTACAATACAGCACAACAAAGAAACACAACGATTTCCACAATTACACAAAACAAAATGCTAGATTTTTTTTCATTTTCATTCTTTTTAGGATTTCGTACCTAAAGGGTGCCGACCGACGGGACGTTTTTACTAAGGCTCCGCTGTCCGTCCGTCTGTCACAGGGTTGTATCTTTTGAACCGTAATAGACACACACTTGAAAGCACGGTTTGTACTACTGTGGCCGACATAACAACAATTAATAAAAATTAAATAAAGTTAGAAATTAAAGGGAGTCCACATATCAGAAACGTGTTAAAAAAATGCTAGTCATAACTATAATAATATTATAAATGCGAAAGTAAGTTTGTTTATTTGTTACCTTTTCACGTCTAAACCACTGAACTGATCATCCTAAAATTTTGCATACACGTTGTCAAGTGTACAGAAACGGACATAGGGTACCGTTCATCCCGAAAAAAAGTACTTTTCCCGAGGAAAACAACAATAACGTTCGTATGATAACAGATGGCGCCACGTGTCTTTCGTGCAACGGCCTAACGACAAGCAGAGGACAACCCGAATCGATTGATAAATTATAAATTAACGCGAGCGAAGCCGCGGGCAAAAGCTAGTGTTTAATATTGTACGTTTTTTTAATGAGAGCTTACCTACTTTGTTTCTCCCACTTCATTTAATATAAACCGTTTTCTCTTTTTATGCACGTGCCACTCTGAGTCCTTTGATAACACTTTATCATCAACCTGGGGGTAGAACAGTCTTCAAATTATGTAAATACAAACGACCTTGTTACTACAAAACGAAATGACGCAATATCTAGAAAAATAACATAAAACAAAACAATTAACTGCCCTATCTTACAATTAGCATAACTTGTTCCTATTGTTTACCGATCGTATACTTAATACCGACAGCGCCCACATGCAACGCTTATTAAAATAACAAATATAACATTTCACACGAGGAATAATTTGTTATTGTTATTGTAATAACATTGTAAATAACTGGCGAAGGATTTATTGCTAACACAGGAGTTGGTGCGCCCTTTGTGGAAATAAACTTCTGGTTTGAAGTCGTTGATTGCATCAAGATGGGTGCAGTAATAATAAGCTTATGTCTCCGGTTGTAGCTTGTGGTAATTGAGATAAATTATGACATCTTAAAAGAGCTAAAAAGGAGTACAAGTGTGCAAGTGAGAGATCGAAGAGCGAATCCCGGCCGTTGCACGATTTGTAAACGGAGGGAATACTAGTCACCCAATATTCTTTGTACATATGAAAGCTAGTGAAAAGCCTGAAGAAACTAATTGTACTCGTAGGCAAGAATTACTCACATAATATATCCTTCTTACATGCTAGATAGAGCAATGTTTCAGTTTCAGGCACCACAATTTCGGTTGTTAATTTGGACGAGTTTACCCGATCTTCTTGCTAAGGTTTAAGTTTATGCCTAAAACACCCAAGAGAAGGTAATCCTTGAGAAAACCTTCAAGTTTCTACTAGCACTTATAACTTCCAATTTTCATGCTTAAAATATTTTAATTCAGTATAAAATATTCATCAGTTTCCGGAAACTCTAAAACGTCAGACGTTTTCTTATCAGCACGTTGCGTGCACTTTGTTAATGAGCTCGCTAAACAGAGGGCGCCACTCGTCCGCGAAGTAACCACTTAATTCACAAGATAAGCTCGCTGAAGTGAAACAGTTTTGGTATTCCTTGTGGTAAAGAAAATATACTTACTCAAGCCTGTAAAGATGTATCTCGGTACTCAAAGAATAGTTCAAAAACAGATTGTTGTCATTTTGAAGCTAAAAATTGCTGCGACAAATTAGACGACGCTCTCGATAACATAATTATGATTTTTGACAAAGTTTTTGTAAATAAATGACTTTGGTATGTCATTAAGTTTCCATAATATCTATTTCGTTTATTTACGTAAGCAGTTAGAAGTGTCTTTGTATGCAGATTATGAAACCGGGATTAATTTCCCTTTTGTAGTAAGATTTGTTTAGTTATTTCAGCGTTATTTACTGAATGATTAACAATTTAACAGTACCGAGTCCGATTAAAAAAAACGGCCAAGTGCGAGTCAGACTCGCCCATGAAGGGTTCCGTAGCAGCAAGTAACATAATATAAAAGTTCTTGTAGTTAGTTGTAACTTTGATCGATGTTTTAATAATAGTGTATTTAAAAAAAATAGGTTATTGATAATTTTATTTTTATGTTTGAGTTGATTGAATAAAAGGTAAATTGCGGTTTACGATTTATGACATATTAAAAAAAAAAACTACTTACTAGATTTCGTACAAACCAATTTTCGGTGGAAGTTTACATGGTAATGTACATCACATATTTTTTTAGTTTTATCATTCTCTTATTTTAGAAGTTATAGGGGACACACACACACACACACACATTTTGCCACTTTGGAAGTGTCTCTCGCGCAAACTATTCAGTTTAGAAAAAAAAAGATATTAGAAACCTCAATATCATTTTTGAAGACCTATTCATAGATACCCCACACGTATGGAAAAAAAATATGAGTTTCAGTTCTAAGTATGGGGAACCCCCAAAATTTATTGTTTTTTTTTTACTATTTTTGTGAGAAAATCTTAATGCGATTCACAGAATTCATCTACTTACCAAATTACCAAGTTTCAACAGTATAGTTTCGGAAAAAAGTGGCTGTGACATATGGACGGACAGACAGACAGACATGACGAATCCATAAGGGTTCCGTTATTTGCCATTTGGCTACGGAACCCTAAAAAACTCTATGCCTTTATTTGATAGAATGGTAATTTATTTCATTACTTTCTCCAAAACCAAAAACTAATCAAACCCAAATTAAAACCTAGTGACGATACCGCTTAAGGCCAACCCGCTAACTGAACCCCAAGGGGGCTTGAAGGGGTCCCCTCACCGTGGTCATTTAATTAATTCAAGTGGTCATCAGGCTCGCAGTTTGATCAACAAACTTCTGAGTGCGTGCAGGGGAGGGGTACAGAAGTGGGGGTGCGAATGTTTGCATAGGACGAGATAATGGTTTTTGGAGATAGGGCGTGATTACTTAATCTAAGTTTATAATTATACAGTGTCTATGTGATCGGATGGTACAGTGATAAGAAAAGATGAACAGTTTAAGATAATGGCGAGAGATAATAATGCGTCGTAGATGTGTGCTTTAGGTTCTGCCTAATGTTTCTCATTTAGTTATTTATTCATGGTTTACAGAAAACAATGCCTCAAATGTCTCGCTGATGGGGGCGCGTGTGTTGGATCATTTAGCTCCATTCAAAATGGTTGAGCTGAATGGTGTTGATCCATGCGTCATGTTCGTGAACGGGCGCCGTCAGTTGGGAGTTTGGGACTATCTCTTAGCTGCCACGGCTTATTTTAATTATTTTATTTTGGATTTGTTTCTATTTGTTGTACCTACTCTGGGCACTTTTAACGTGTACGTTTTTATTTTTTATTTTTACATCGTTCCCACATTTAGTTATAAATTCAACATTATAGATGTAACTAATATTTTCATAACAGTTTAATTGTATCGTGTTGTCCTTTGTAATTGTATTTAAGAACTAACAATAGTTTCTAAGTTCTTGTATACTAACCTTTGGATCTAGTTGTCCCAAAATAAAAATAAATTGAATTAGAATTAATTTAAAAGAGTGTCCATGGAGTTTCTTGCCCTTTCTTCTCCTTAGGTACCTACTGCGCTTTGGAATGGGTATGTAGCTTCATTTTACTTACTGACCGACTCCTTGACAATTCAAAAGTGTCTGTAAATGGTTTAGTTAAAATAAAAGTTTTGAGTTTGCTCAGAGAACAACACAATACTCTTAATGCCTTGTGAAAGTGAGATGGTAAAATAAAATCTATTTATCTAGATACTCTTAGAGTCCAGAGCTGTGATTTCCTGGACCAAAAGGGACTGTACCAACCAATACAAAAAACCCGGTTCCTGAGACCAAATAACTACTTTCAATGATAATAACTTATAATTTTTTAATATTATCGTTAAGATTAAATACTCAAACACTGTTGGGGGTGGGGGCTGGTAATCTGTGTGACAGATTTTCCTAGTGCAGATACTGGTCTCCCACAAAAGATGTATCCGATGTTATAATCTTCATTATGTCTGTGGCACCTTTGTAACAGATAATTTTATTGGTTTATCATACAAACAGGTCTCGATCCTCGCTATCCAATGTCAACACAAGTTATTCACAAGCTGGTCATGTGGCCAAGATGGCTGCTACCCTAATAAAAAAGGATAAAAGAAGTATTTTTATCGGCGCCGATTAATTCGGCGATGTGTATATATATACCACATACATGGTAGGTATAATTTATATTTGTTGTCATTATAGTCAGGCAGCGTGGGCTCGGAGTGTTCGCGAATTTTGTTGTTTACCAACCAACTATGAATTGAAATTCAACCTTAAATAGTTCAAGTCTGAATTCAAATTAGACTGAAGTGTCTGCATGCTTGATTGGTCACAGGAAAATAGCCGTTATCCAATTGGATTTAAGAATAAAATTCAATTTTTTAATTTTGAGTCGATGTTTACAATGACCGACACGTGTTGCCGATTACCAACTATCTTTATTACTAATTCATTTAATTTTAAACCTTATGGTTTTGAAATAAGAGTTGTTATGATGGTAAATAATGTGTTGGTATATGATGTTATTCAGCGGGGCTCAAGGCCGACTGATATGGGAGCGATCCACATGTTGGTATTATATCTGTCGTAGAATGATTTGATAATTCGAATTTTCGCGAAAACCCTAGGGATATTGTGAAAACACGGATATTTGACAATGGTGAAAGCATTTCTCAATCTAACCGGAAAAAGATAGGGTTTTTGCAAAAACACGAGTCGCTATAGTAACATTGAATATCCTTAACTCGGATTAGCTAGAATTTTGCCTACCTACGAAGTATTATATCATAGAGTTATGAAGGGTTAGATATAGCAATATCGATTTATAGGAACTTTACTTTTTATTGAACATTTTAGTTACCTAATCTACAAACATAGGACCCTTTAGTAGGTAAATATCTATTTTATAGTAAGATCACAAACACAGACTTTTAGTAGACTAGTGTGATAAGATAAATTACTTATTTATCAGCCTTCTTTTGTAGGTACATTAGATAAATAGAGGTAACATAATTATCACATTGGTGCTCAACTTACTGTTAATAAAATAAAACTACTGCTACTTAACCATTTGTACAATTTTTCAACATTTAAAACAAACGACCGCTGAGTCGCTCTAAAAAAAAAACAAACATAAACAAAACAACGTTCGTGAATGATTGAATTAAAACGTCAACCAATCAGAGGAGGTCTCGTTTTGGGCGCTCCGACTGGCCAATCAGCGTTCTTATTCCATAATAGCTAACGTTTCGTTTCGCAATATTACTAGAGCGACTTGTGTTTTTGCAAAAACCCTATCTTTTCCCAGTAAGATTGAGAAATGTTTTCACCATTGTCTAATTTTCCGTGTTTTCGCAACATCCCTAGGGTTTTCGCGAAAATTCGAATTATCAAATCATCCTACGACATAACAATGGTTTAAAGTCATTATGGGTTATTTAATGCACCATTGCGCGTGACATGATACCCGATAGTTCTATGGAGTATTCAGTGATCCATGACTTGTATTCACCATTGTTTTGGTTTGTGCCATTACGTTAGTAGAAAATGGGGGTTGGTTGTTGCTGACACATACATATTGGGCCAAACATTGGGCAGGCGGGGATTCCTTATTGTACTATAGGTAAACTAGGATATCTTAAGGATGGGTAGGTAGTGGCTTTATGTTAATAATTAAAGTCAGTTAATTAGCAAGTCACGTACCTACTAACATAACAACCTGTTTCGCGAATGTTTTCGAAGACGACCTTGTACGTTTTAAGCTACAAAAATAAAAATTATTTTGAGTAAGTGAATTGTTTTTGTTGTGGAAAACAATGAGTTAACAAATTGCGAGGTATAACGCAAGAAAGTAGTGATGAAAATCGCTACTGCCAAGACTTGCAGCATGTAGCGTTTAGTAGCTTCAACATACTATGTAAAATCGTAGCACGTAATGTTTTTTAGCTCCAACACACGGCGAAAGTATATAAGTATAGGCTATACCCAGCAGCAGTGGTGATTCCAGGCTGAAATGCTTATGATGATGATACTACGAGGAATCGTAGCACACGTTTCGCAGTTTCAGTTTACGAGCAAGAATCGGAATAATGTAGCGTTTTTTTGCAGTCTGCAACAGACAGACTGAAAGCTGGACAGGGAAAACGCTACGAACTAGATGATGAGTCTACAACAGAGAAAATCATAGCACGTAGCGTTTTGTAGATTCTAGTTTTTAGCAAATACTCTTTATCAAGAGGCGTCAGCGTATCCGTGACGTTTTGTAATTTTACCGCTAAGACTTTGATCGAGACGAGTTGTTTTTACTTCCGAATGTTCTTCGGAATGGCAACATGTCCATATTTACCTTATGACGAAATTCGTAGCATTATGTTGGTGCCAAGTCTAGTACGGCATTGTGACAAATTGCTACACACATTCTAAATTAGTCCCGCATTTGTCGCTTAGCATTATATTATCACGCCTCATTCCTGGTGGGGTAAGCAGAAATCTAATGAGGTGTTGTCATTGCGGTCATTTGGCAAGAACACTCGTTATTATTGTTATGATCGATGTAAAAGATGATTTAATTTATTATATTGGTAATAATAGAGGAAATATTACAAAGTGTAAAGTATTTTCATAACCAGGAACTAAAAACAAGTGTCAAGGTCGAATTGGAAGAGTTCTACGACCAGCCATGCAATTAAAAATAAAACAAATTGATGTTTTCTTGAATTTTGACATAAAAAAATACAATTGCAAAATCAATTTCTGCAAACAACCGCATTTATTAGCGCTAGTCTAAGAAATCAACTAAAATTGTAAATTATTAATAACAGCGTTTTGCAGAGCCCACGGCTCGGAGTTTCAACATCAATAAATAATAATGCGCGAAATAATTTGACGTAAACAAATGAGCTGCAATGGCGGCGCGATCTGATTTAAACTAATGTTTAATGTATTTGTTGCTGATTTGTTTAACACCTTGCTCTGCTTGATAGGCTGAGATAACCGAGTGAAGTGTTTTGTGCTAGGATTGTCCGTAATATTAAATAGGAATTACTTTCGTTAAACCTTCAAACTTTAGTTTAAAAATAACAAGATGGTGAAGACTGATACTCTTGCTATAATTTACTTAATGTAGTTTAATTGAATTTATTTCTTCTTTCGTACTGACTAGAGTTTTTTGGGACAAGCACAGTGATAAGTTGTCAAGGCTGGTAACGGTTCTGAGTATCCCGCGCGTAGCATGACCACTTCTATCTCTGTGAAGAATAGACATATTATCTCTCCATGTGCAAAGTGACATTATATTTTCTTAATTTTTGACATCGCTCCGTAAAAATATTTCTACAATCAGTCATTTTGACTTTCTCTTCTTCCGCTTCTACGGTGCCGCGGTGGTCATGATGCGCGTTTTGGGAAGCCAATAAATAAACTGATTGTTCAATTTGAAAGAAAGTTATTTATTTCTTATTTCTTCGTTTTTAATTTCCAATAAAATCACGCGAGTGAGGTTGGTTTATATGTACTTATTTTATTAATTTTTATATTATTTTTGTGATTTTAAAGTAAAAAAAATATTAATTATGAAATATGGTTGGTTGTGCTCGGTTCACAGTATTAATCTGTCACTGCGCAGTATTCATATTTTATCAACCGCAGAGTTATCCTGTTTGTGTCAAACGTGTTGCTTTTGCAATAATAATAATTCATTGTTATGTTTCTTTGATAATAAAACATTTATTTTATTAGGTAAACAAGTAGTTGACTCGTAGTTGCTTTACCTTTCCTCTGGCTGTGTGCAACAGGAGAGAAACATTCTGTAGACATAAAAGTCGACGACTGAGCTGTATATAGCTTTATCTTTTTTTAGTTATTTAAGTTAAGGGGCCGTGCACGAAATCGATTGATTTTGATCAATTTTGTTCATTGTTTGTGAGAAAGGGAAAAATAATATAAACAAAATTATTTGTGATTTGAAAAGTCGTGTTCTTTGTTTTGCATGTGGCGGAAAGGGATTTTTCAAAAAAATTAAGTATTCACGGTAAATCACTAATATTCGCAACAAGTTTTCCGAAAAATTACGCGAGACTGACGTTTGATCATCATTCTACAAGAAACTACTTTTGATTTTGAACATTAAAAAATATCATCAACAGCATTATATGGTTTACTTGCATGTGGCGGAACCACTTTTTTCAACTTCCATACAAAATATAGTAGAAAAATAATATTGAAAAAACCTTTTTTTTTGTTTTATACCCCGTCAGTAATATATTTTTTCCTATTATTTAGCAAATCATATCAAGAAATTTAAAATTCACAAATTAGACTTCAGCTATCCTTGAAATATAATCAAAATTTTATTTAATGATTATACAATATCTTCATTAAGTAAATCAACGGCGAAATAAACTATATTTTGGAGAGCACAAAAGTGATGAAACTATTAACAGCTGCTGTGACTGACACGAATGGTTTAGCACCATAAAAACTGTACTTTTATAGTTACACAGACTTAATATTTCGATTATTTCAAGTTTTCTCACAATTAGATAAGAAATTGACAAAAAAGAGTTTTTTTCGTGCACGGACCCTTAAAAAAAAAGGTAATTAGATAGATTCATTGCCATAAAGGTGCTCCCTCACTTGGAGCATTCGCCTGTAATGTAATGTTACAGAGTCGAGCATTACATCAGTGACGGAGGAGAATCGAGCATTACAGTGCGTAAGTTGATGATACAATGTAATGTAATACACTGTAGTGTACTGTAATGTAATGTACAAAATCGAATCTGAAATTACATTACAGGCGAATGCTCCAGGTGAAAGAGCACCTTTATGGCAATGAATCTATCTAATTACCTTTTTTAGCGGGTTTTGTAGCGGAATTTAGTGCTATCTTGCACATCTTAGAAATTTTAAAAATTATAATCTATCAGTTGATATAGATGTATTAATAAGCCTCTGCTTGAAAAAAAGTAAAATAAAAATAATGATGATAACATTTTGTAACATCAGATTTTTATGAAACAATAAGCCTATATTCTGCTCCAAATTAATTTCTGTCTACCTGTGAAAACTATATGAAAATACGTTCAGTAGTTTCGGAGATGTGCGGGAACAATTAAACAGACATACAGAAAAAAAAATCGCTGGTTTATGTTCTACTAGCATTTGCCCCCGGCTCCGCCCGCGTATATATTGGTTATCGCGTAAAAAGTAGCCTATGTCCTTCTCCATAACCCAGGTTATATCTCTGTGACGGTCAGTTCAGCGGTGTAGGCGTGAAAACGTAACAGACAGACAGACAGAGTTACATTCACATTTATAATATTAGTATGGATTACTTTTCTTTAGTTTCAATTTTTGTTACTTTTCTTCAATGTACAGAAAGACTCGATTCTATTGTTTTATTATAATTACATATTTACTAAAGACTTAAAAGGGTGCTCTATTGTGTTCCCTAACTTTTTTATCTATAATCTAAAGTGCCATAGTTTTTTTTCTCCTATTCGTCATTTATCCGAATGATAACTTGCCCGAACTTATTGTCACAAACTCAAACTCAAAGCATTTATTTCAAATAAACCAATTACAGGCACTTTCGGTCAGTCAGAAAGATGAAGCTAGTTGCCCATTCCAAAGCGTAGTAGGTTCCTATGGAGAAGAACGGACAAGAAACTCCATGGACACTCTTTTAAAACAAAATATTGTTACAAAATATGGGTTACATCATTCATGTTGAAGTTATACATGTGAGAACAATGTAGAAAGACGTGCACATAATATCACATCCATTAAAATTTAAATTCCTAAATTGAATATGCCCTAAATTTGTTTATCATAAATATTACTATCAATAATATTCAAAAGACATAAAAACAACTGTTTTCAATAAAAGTTAAAGGCAATCGCAGCTAATATGACATTAGCTTAGAATTTGTCTACAAATTATTAAAACTAGGCATTTTATCGTTATAATTACGCCTACAGTTAATGAATCTACGTTTAAGTAAAAAAAATGTAATTAAATATTATCTGATTTTGTATTACAATTGTTTATTATTTTACCAAATCCAACGGATACAATACATAAATAATAAAGATGCAAAAGCAATATGGCTTTTGTCACGGCTCCGGCGCTGGATGTCAATCAAAAAACAGTTGATTGTGAACATCGGGTTTTTATTTTCCTGTAAGCATGCAAACAAGCATACACCAAGCATGCAGCATGCAATGAGCAAGCAAGCAAACATGCAGCATGCAAGCGAGCATGCAAGCAAGCATGCAACATGCAAGCGAGCATGCAAGCAAGCATGCAACATGCAGCGTGCATGCAAGCAAGTAGCATGCAAGCAAGCATGCAGCGTGCAAGCAAGCATGTAGCATGCAAGCAAGCATGCAGCATGCAGCAGGTATGGTTTCTGTCACGGCTTCGGCGCTGCGGGGCTCCGGCGGTCCCACGCTAGCTTATCGTCGCATATGGTTTAACGTTCACCACAGCAGCTTCGTCTTGTTGGCTGGCTTAGCCGGCCAGCCTCAGCCGCGGCGGCAAGCGTTACAACCACATGCTCCTCAAATCGCGGGCCGCCTCGCACCTCCGCGCCTACGCGATTCTAAATTACACTCTAGGGAGTGTAATTTAGAATCGCGTAGGCGCGGAGTCGGATACAAGACTGCGTGGAGTCGGATTTACAGCGATTCGTTTCTGTTACTAAAATCTAATTTTTAGCAAATGCAGCAAACAATTTTACTATAAATGAACATTCGGAATAATACACATTATTTATAATACAATACCTAGGACATATGACTTTATTTCAAGCAAAATTAGGAGATTCAATTATTATAGTACCTACTCGATATTATGAAAGAATAGTTTTAGAAGTAAACATAATTATGTAAAACAAAATTTCGAATTTTTGAACATTATGGTTACTGAAGTTTATAGCAAACGTGTTATGGATTTTCGGGCAAAACATTTTAGGAAAAGAAAGGAATTCCTTGATGTTTTATTTTAACAAAAACAACAGATTGATTTCCTCAACGTATCGAAATAGTACATTATGATACACATGCGAGATACGAGTGTGTAATGATCAATGCACACGCGTTTCATACGACGTTTTTCAACACACTTGCGAGGAAAAAACAGACTTGTTGTAAAAACTTATGCTACAATAACGTAATTATAGAGATGATACATTTAGATTTATAAAATTCAACTGACCTTTGTTGCCAGGTACTGGCAATCCGTAGGCGTATCCGGACGTTTTTTTTAAAACTGTTTAATGTCGGTAGGTGACAATACTTTAGATTTCGTATTTTTAATAGTAACTAACAACACAACGAAAACGTTAACAAATATTTATGGAACATGGCGCGCTGGTTTTGTTTTTTTTTTTTTTTTTCCGCGCGCCCCGCTTGCGGATGCGCGCGTATGTGTAAATATAGGCACTAGCGAAACTGCTAAACAGCCTTTATAAAAAAAAATGTTTCGACTGATCGTAGTTTAGTTAGTATGGAATTAGAAAGTACTATTGGCATAGAGAAATATACATTAGTTCAGTGAGAATCCGCAATAATAGAACGTCAGTCAGGATCTTTTCCGTTTGGTTCCGGGAGGGACCACGAACAATTTAAGGTAGGAGTGAGGCGTATATATCGTAACAGCTAAATACAACAGGTATCACAAGATACCAAACTGTAACTGTGACAAATAAACTGAAAAAAAAAAAAGCTTCTGTTCCACGACGAGATAACAGAATCCATCCAGTCGCAGGCTTTTGTCTATTCATGCTTATGACAGTTACCTTAGTTAGAATATAGATAATAAATGTTACTGTTATACTGTGGCACCCTGTTACATCGTCCGTCACATAAGCTCTTTCCTTTTCTCGCATAGGTGTTACATCATAGTTAGAAAGAGAAGTACCTCCGTGTATTTTAAATGTGCAGCTGTGGTAACAGAGAACACACAATAGTTTGTTCCCACATAGTATGAAATAACAGCCTGCTATTTTATAACAGGTTTTTGGAACTATTAATTACGTGGAACAGAAACAGGCGGAACAGATATGGGATTTTATCTGTTACAACCAACTCCTGATTTAAGATAAACATTAACATAACATTTTAGTTAATTTTGGGACCAAAGACAATTCAGAATATTAAAAAAAAAAAGTGAACGCGCGAATTCCTTTTGGCATGAAGTTTCTTTGACGAGAATTAAAAAAAAAAGCGTAAGTTTTCGACTAGTAAACAGTTATCTGTGGCGTTACAGCACTCGTATGGTAACGTAAAGTAAAAAGCACGCGTTTTTAATACACTGCATTATAGACCTAAAAGTGGTTCAATAAGAGCCACTTTACGAGCAAGTGTGTTGAATAAATTATTTTGACGCCGCGATTATTTTTCAACCATAAATTAATTGAAAGTCTTTAATCCAAAAATAGCGAGTATCGCTATCTTTGTAGTTTGTAGTCGCTGTTGTCGCACTAAACATTTATTAGTCGTAAAAAGGGCATGGGACACCCGTGGCGTGTCTATTTCCGTGATGTGTGTGGTCGGCATTGCTTTCCGTTTGTCCCATCACTAGTGCGTGGAGAAAGCAGGGCTGCTAATGTATTCAGCTGTTTTATTGGGGTATTCCTCGAAGCGCACCAACTTTGAAACGCACCAAATGAAGCGTACCTAAAGTACTTTAAACTTTTGGTGTACTTCATTTGGTGCATTTCAAAGTTGGTGCGCTTCGAGGAATACCCCGTTTTATTAGTTTGCGCAATAAAATTGTTAATTCGGCTATCGTAGATTTGATAGTTGATCATGGCTTTTAATTGCGGCAAGTGTGGCACTGAAGTATGTGCTACGTTGGTCTGTCAATAAAACTAAGATATTGATAAAAAAGTCCCCTGTTGATAAAAAAGAATATTCAAAGCTAATAGAGTTAAATGATTTGAGTGATAGAAAGAAAAATATATAAGCTTTTTAGGCACGTAATAGATCAAAAACTTGAGCCGGAAAAAAAAACTTCGATTAAATGAAAACGTTGAACCAACTGCTTCTAAACCCAAAGTCTCTAATTCAGATAATTTATGTAAACAAAGTAATGTCAAGAAATGTCACTGTCAAAATGACAGGACAATGGTGCAAAACATTTTGTCATATTTTTTTTTTGTAAATAATAATCTATAAAATTAAAGTGAATTAATTATAAGAACTATGCAAACAAAATACCGTTGCCAAACAATGTTTTGTGTAGTGTGTCGGAGACACGGCCTATGATCGTCATAATCAGCCCTTTTAAGTCCACTGCTAGACGTAGGCTTCCCAAAATAGATTTCCACTCAAAACAGTTTTCATCCAAAATGTGGCTAGATATGCTACTTACAATATGAATCTATGAATGAGAGTTGTAATATTAGTGTTGATGAAGATGTAAACATTTGAAAATGTTTTGATCTCCTGCATTATTACCAGTATCATAAAATATTTTATACCAGAAAATCTCCTTTTTTTAATAACTTTGTTTAAAACCATAAATTTATAAAAATAATTACGATAGGATTATTTTTTAATTATTATTTCTTAAAATCAGAACTTAAAAGAAAATGAAACCTCTTTTTTCGCCATTTTATGTGAATTACCATTACGAAGACATTTTGTTGATATGTAATCCCCTTTGTTTACATAAATGAATTTCAGACTTTGGGTATAGTAACAGTTCATTAGCTTTAACAATAAAATATTTATTGTGTATAACAATTGGTGTCTGGTCGACTAAAACGATAACATTAGTGAGACAATAAAACTTAACTTCTACACTTAAACGTATCTCTTTAACATTCCCTTCAACGCCATCACACGAAAGTCAACTAAAAATACATTCTACAACATCGTAAAACGGCCTGTTTTCTACAACAAATCAAATGCCAGTACTTATCACACGACAGGAGACATCAAGCTGTCACTCACAAATACTCTTTTAAATCTTCAAACATGTAATAGTGGCCATCAGAGCAGCATTTGTTACCAATAAACATAGATATTTAGTTGACTTCTACAGTCGTAAAGGGCTTTCGATCGTTAAACTAAAAGTGTCAAACGTTTCCTTGAAGTCTTTATTATGACCCTCTGTTTCGTCCCCTACGGGAATAGATTTGAGGGGTTTAAAATCGAGGGTCGCTTTTGATATTTGAGAGAATCGTTCCTTCCTTTCATAATACCTAAGTACGTAATTTTTTTGAATATCTATTCAATATGCTACAAACAAGGCTTTTATTAGTTCTTTTGGCTCCTGAAGTCCTTTAACAGCTTTCTTCTTTCGTGTGGTTAATGACTAACCTAGTGTCAGAGTTTTATGTCGCCCATGGGCCTCTGACTTGGCTACACATGCCCTCGAGAAATATCTCTCAGGCATATCCTTCACGATGTTTTCCTTCACCGTTTTTAAGCAAGTGATAATTGTACAACACGCACAAGAATTCGAAAAGTCAGAGGTGCGTGCCTTGGGTTCGTACTCGAGACCTATGACTTGGCAGTCCGATGGTTGTGCCTAGTGGTGTGCCACTAGGCTATCACTGCTAGGCTTCAACAGCAAATTTAGAAGTATCTTCAACTAAGTACATAAAATCTCAGATACTTGTAACATCTCTCAAGTGGTGTTTCTCGTTCACCCCACCGCGGCCGAGAGGAAAGAAACATGACTTCATTTCCTTCAGCTGACCCTCCGACTTCCACTTAATAACTAAGTAGGGAACTTGTTTAACTCATTTAATTAAATTTCTCTTAATTAACACCACGCTGCGTCTCGCTACAAGTTTTTACTTAAGGTACGGATTTACATTTATACTTACGTATAATAAAATGGTAACGAAGAATTTTTGTCCGTGTGTCTGGATGTATGTTTCAGATTGGCAAGAACGGCTAGTTTATAACCTGGATTAACACACGGGGTACTTTTAATACGGTAGTACATTCCCGAGGAATATTTTCCGACATCCACGCGGGCGAAGCCGCGGCCAAAAGCTAGTTTAAAATATGTCAATAACTGCTGTATTTCCTTGCTGTAGTTACTTTTTATTTATAAGTGAAACCGTTTTATCTGTCTCGGATGTTTGTATTAAGATAATTCGCCTGAGTAGAGTGGTTCGGTTTGAATATTATGTTTTTATATCATTTAAATGCGTGTTGAAAGTTTATTTATATAAAAGTTGATAAAAATAATCCACTGTTTTCTGGTTTGTGATGTTATTACTTGTTAACTCGTATCTCACGCAGTTTTGTTTGCTTTTCCAATTGCTTTTAATACTTATTTTACTCTGTTAACTGGACGCTCCAAAATATGTCTCGTTTTTCCAAATATTTATGTTGTTGTGTCAGTAAACCATCCCAAGCACTGTGTGAGTGAAATCTCTACATAACATGTGGTCCACTTACTATCCTGCATGCGGCACATGCAGTACTAGCATTCGAAAGCATACAAATGAAATAGGTTTTTACCTATAAAGCCGGGTTCGCTGCGCCAATTATTGTAACAACACGTTAGTACAACTTGTTAATAAAAGTTTTTGCTAACAAAAATGTTAGGTCACGCCCTCAAATCGGTTAGCTAACAATGTTATGTGTTTGTATAACATGAAAACATGGCGCAGCTTACCTAGCCTAGGTAAATCATCATCATTCTTCATCATTTCAGTCGAAAGACGTCCACTGCTGGACATAGGCCTGCCGCTATCGGGAGGGTTTGCCATAATCGCCACGCTTGGCAGGCGGGTTGGCGATAGCAGTATGGTGTTAAAAATGCATAGAGAAAGCTGCTGTCCATTCTCTAGTAAGTCCCTTAGTCGCCTTTTACAACACCCACGGGAGGAAATGGGGTGGTGCTATTCTTTACGTCCGGCTCCACACGGCACCGGTAAATATGTCTATCATTTTGGTTTAAGAAAATTGTAGGTACTTAATGGAAAGTTTTAATTTCAGCTGGATTCATTATTGGCTCGTTGTACCATTGAAGTGAAACTACATGAGTATATTGTACATCTTTCTACACAAGCAGCCTGTGGGCCTCATACACGCGCAGACAGAACAACGCCTTGCATTCAGGGTGCTGATCCCCTGCCCCGATTCTGCAGCGCATCGGGGATGTTCGCCGAGTCGCAAGTAGACTGTTTCTATTCTACTACGCGGAAACGATGCACATCCCTGGTGTGCAGGGTTCGGGCTAGCTCCAACGGCATCCTAAGGGTATTCGCGCAGAGGTTCGATTGTCAGTACTTGACCATTGGTTATGGTTCACATACTCAGCAATCGAAAATTAGATATTTATGTGGTCTTTTTAATTGTATATTTGTTTTTATTTATTTTGCTGTAAAATTTGTGTCCTTTGATCCTTTGTTGGTCGAAATAAACGTTTTTTTTTTATTATTATTTATTATTATTAAACAATGCCATACAATCACCACTGAGCGAGAAAGCGAGATCGTTCGGACTGAAATGAACTTCAATTCAATTTCATAGACATGCACACAAACTGCAACCAATTCTACTTTGTAGTAGGTATAAATAATGATAGTAGTGTATGAAACCGGCTTGGCAAGTGGCAGCACGTGATCGACTTCACATGTGCTTCATATAATGATCATAATATTGCGAATATCCATATGCAAGCGATACGGCGGCAAAACATATACGCAGACCCTCACACCGAGCTGAAGTATCACGTGCGGGCAATTAAATAAATGCAGATCGTTTATTTGACTAGCATTTTTTTGGACAATTTATCTGTTTTATGTGATCAGCGTTTTTTAGGAGTAGTTTAAGATTTTTTTTGCTACCAGAGATATTGAATTACTTATGTAAACTTCTATTAATGAACTTCTTTAAAATGCTGTGATACTTGGAGTCAAAGGCTTTGAGTGAAATGCTAAACACATAAGCTTAAAATATGAGAATACCTTGTTGCCATTATTCTAGTGCACAAAAAACCTTTATGAAGTGTTGAAAAGTTGTCACGTAGAATAAAGGGGTTGCGATTCCAAGGCTCGGGGAATCACTTACATACCACAAGAGCAATAAGAATAATAACAGAATTGTTCTAATTAAAATTTCACACGACACACCTCAACAACTCTTTTAACTCCAACTTCCACATATCCTCACATCACATTAATATTTCGTCGCCAAACATTAAGCAACTTAAGCGAGATAACGCTTCAAAACTTTTAACTCCTTCCGAAATCCGAGAAGAGAGAGAGGGAGTTACCATTTACGTGCCAAGTTACCGGTGTTTGTAACATGCGGTGCCAAATGAGCTGCGCGGTACGCTTCGGTGTGAGCGACGGCCGGTCGCGGGTGGCGATAAAAACTCGGTTTGTCTAGCAAAGCTGTTGACGTAAGTACTTGCAATTGGATTCGGCTGGTTTAGTGTTCATGTATGTATGTATTTATGTAGTTTCGCATGTATTAGAAGTTGCTGGGCGCGGCGGAACCGCTTTTTACTGTGATGCCAAGTGGTTTTATGTTTGCAACTGGTGGTGATGACATTTTCCGTTGAAAAAATTGTGTGTTTACTGGTAATTCCTTTTTTGGCATACACTGGACATCCTTATGTGTATGAGGTGTGAGGCTATTAAGGTTGTTTAATCGGTATGATGAGACGCCATTTACAGACCTCGATCATCGACGATTAACAACCTAAGATTCTGTGTTACTCAATCAGGAACTTTGGGGAAAAATATTTTTCAGCAGGAACTTTCTCAGTTACGTTCTTTGAAGAGAAAAACTATTAAATTATTGATGTGCCATAACGACACTGTGAATTCAATTTACGCGGTATAACAACAACACCCCTTTCCCTTAACTTGCCCCACACACCACCCACAGTATAATTTTCGCAATAAATGCTGAGACATTTCTCTAAACAGTGGTTCTTTCTACCAATCTACCCGGTACCGACTCCCACTGGTACCTTCTACCCAGTACCGATCCCCACTGGTACTTTCTACCCAGCTCCGACCCCCGGCGGTACTTCCAACCCAGAAGGTAATCGAGGCAACTTTGCCTGCCGAATCGGATGTGTTTGGAATCCAAGATGGCGCACAAACTATAAGTGAAGGTAGCAGCTTGATTTGGTGATGTTATTACCTTAAGTTTAGTGGGTGATGTGAATTTAAATTACCTTATTGGTTTGGTACAATATGCTTCCTAGCACCGTATGTATAAATTGGTTAAGATATTTACCATACGTTTGAGGGGTATTGAGGTTAGATTTCAAACTAGACTCCGTTAGAACGTTGCTTTTTGTTTTGTTTGGAAAGTTATCTACTGTTTATTTAATATATATCCAGCCTTTTCCCAACTATGTTGGGGTGGGCTGAATACCTGTATTTCATATGGAGCGACTGCCTATCTGACCTCCACAACCTAGTAACTGGGTTATAAGATACCCCTTGGTAAGACTGATTGTCAGACTTTTGGGCTTCTAACGACCCGTAATGACTGTCAAAGATCAACGAACGACAGCCGGGACCAACGGCTTAACGTGCTTTTCGAGGAACGGCGGAGTCTCGGTATGTAAAAATGGTCACCCATCCACGGACCAACCCCGGCAAGCGTAGCTTAACTTGATGGATCTACTCGTGTAGCTATTACTTAGCTCCTCCCTAATAGATCAATCCGACCTCTATCTACAACTTAACAAAATTCTTTAATTCATTCATTAATTCATTCGCTGACAGACAACGCACAGCCTAAACCGCTGGCTCTAGAAGCATTAAATTTTGCACAAGAGTTCCTTGTATTACATAAATGAGCACTAAGGTTTTTAAAACTTGCTTCCTAAAGGGGTTAGATTGTAAGTTTGTAATTTTTGCCGATGGGATTCCCATGGCTTGTAAAATCAATAAAATTGTTGGTTCTCAAAGAATGCTTGATCGTTCTAAACTAAGTAGTTCTTCTAATCATGAAATGTTTATTATACACTAGCTTTAACCTGCGGCTCCTCAGCAGTCTATGTTCTTCTCCATATATCCCAGGCTATATATATATCTCTGCCAAATTTCATGACGATCGGTTCAGCGGTTTAGGCATGAAAACTTAACAGACAGACAGACAAAGTTACTTTAACATTTATAATATTAATATTTTCGTAATATAGTATGGATTGTGTTGTAGCTGCTGTAATTTGCCTTAAGAATACGACAAGATACATTTCGCTATTTCTATATTGATAACAGTCATTTTATAGTCCCATAGGCCTAGGATTGCAGTCATTCAGAGATAGTAAACCTCAGTAAGAAAATGAAGGCCCTTTCCCCTTCAGTGAAATCTAAGTAAGAGCCAATTTAACGTAGCTGTATCTTTACACTTTCACAGAATTACCAATAAAAAATATTTTTATGAGGCACTAGGAAGTGTGGCTGTTCTTGTAGGGTACTAGCATTACACGTGGCTCCACTTGCGGGAATTATTTTAAATTTTGAAGTAGAATGGATCTTGGAGGCTTTCTTTACTCATACACTTTACATGAGAGGTTAATATTAGACGAAAATAAAGTGTCTTGCGACTTCGTTTTCTTTTCGGGGTGAATAAAACTAGCGGCTTTCTGTAGGTAGGTATCCGTAAACTCAGATGAATATTAGACTACAAGTGTCATGAATGTTTGTACCTTATATGTATGCACCAACTGTAAACCTTGACCTGCCTTGCACATCACCTGCCCTACAAACGATTACGGCAAGCCTTTAAGTTACTTTTTTCCAAATAGCATCAAAATTCCACCAATCTTTTAACCAAGAAAACAGCCCCACTGTTATCAGTAGGGATATGTTTTATTTCAGCGAAAGTCTCGGGCTATATGATTGTGGCAAAGATACCAGTTGCTATAAATAACTGTCGATCGCTGGAAGACTAATGCGTTTAGCTCCGTGCTACATTAATTATAACGCACTTTCTACACTACTAGAGGTTTTTTTATAGAAGGTACTTCATTTCGAGACTATTGGCTATAAGGGAGTTTATGTTTGGAGAGCCTTGGAACTACTTGAGACTAGGATCTAAGCCAGATCGGATTAGCACAGGTACAACTTTTTGTTAAAGAATTATTTTGTCAAAATGCAATAGTTAGGAGAGGTCAGCTCAAAGCGGCTATAGGAGGCAAAGCGGCCACGTTTAATTTTTCAGCTATTTTAAATGATAGCGAGACGTTGCTATTCTATTCGCATACGCAATTTCCCGCCCCGCGCCAACTTTTCATTCAGTGTAGTGAGGTGCGAACAAGCGCGTGGCTGCAGTGGCGAAATAGTATATTATGATACATGTGTGCTATGTTGATCATTGCGCTCGAGGCGATAAGGAAGCCGAGAATGTAATGATCAATGCACACGCGTTTCATACGACGTTTTTCAACACACTTGCGAGGAAAAAAACGGACTTGTATTGTTATTAATTTTATGGAAAATGGCGCTGGTTTTGTATTTCCGCGCGCCGCGCTAGCGATGCGCGCACAGGTGTAAATAAAGGCACTGGCAAAACCGCTAAAGAGCCTATATAAAAAAAAGCAAAATAATGTTAAGACTGATCATAGTGTTGTCGTATGTCAAATTGTAGTTTAGTTAGTATGGAATTAGAAAGTACTAGTAAGCATAGAGAAATTACATTTGTTCAGTGAGAATCCGCATTAATAGAATGCCAGTCAGGGTCTTTTTCGTTTGGTTCCGGAAAGGACCACAGACAATTAAAGATACATTTTAGTTCATTTTGGGACCAAGGACAATTCAGACTATAAATAAAAAAGTGAAATATGGCATTATGGCTCCAGCATTATGGAAGTCTCTTTGATGTGATTAAAAAAAGCGCAATTATCCGACTAGTAAATAGTTATCTGTGGCGTTACAGCACTAGCGCGGTAACGTAAAGTAAAAAGCACGCGTTTTTAATACACTGCTTTATGGACATAAAAGCGGTTCAATAAGAGCCACTTTACGAGCAAGTGTGTTGAAAAATATTTTTCAACACACTTGCTCGTCTCATACGAGTGCTGTACCGCCACAGATAACTGTTTACTAGTCGAAAACTTGCGCTTTTTTTTTTTAAATCTCGTCAAAGAAACTTCATGCCAAAAAGAATCCGCGCGTTCACTTTTTTTTTTAAATAGTCTGAATTGTCTTTGGTCCCAAAATTAACTATTTTTTTTTCTTAAATCGAGGGTGGGTTGTAACAGGTAAAATCCCATATCTGTTCCGCCTTTTTCTGTTCTACGTAATTAACAGTTCCAAAAACATGTTACAAAATAGCAGGCTGTTATTTCATACTATGTGGGAACAAACTATTGTGTGTTCTCTGTTACCACAGCTGCACAGTTATAACTATGGTGTTACACCTATGCGAGAAAAGGAAAGAGCTTGTGACGGACGATGTAACAGGGTGTCACAGTGTAACAGTAACATTTATTATCTATATTCTAACTAAGGTAACTGTCATAAGCATGAATAGACAAAAGCTTGTGACTGGATGGATTCTGTTATCTCATCATGGAAAAAAAGCTTTTTTTTTTTTCAGTTTATTTGTCATAGTTACAGTCTGGTATCTTGTGATACCTGTTGTATTTAGCTGTTACGATATATACGCCTCACTCCTACCTTAAATTGTCCGTGGTCCCTCCCGGAACCAAACGGAAAAGATCCTGACTGACGTTCTATTATTGCGGATTCTCACTGAACTAATGTATATTTCACTATGCCAATAGTACTTTCTAATTCCATACTCACTAAACTACGATCAGATTAAACTTTTTTTTTTATAAAGGCTGTTTAGCGGTTTTCCAGTGCCTCTATTTACACCTGCGCGCGCATCGCAAGCGGGGCGCGCGGAAAAAAAAATACAAAACCAGCGCGCCATTTTCCATAAATATTTGTTTTGTTAACGTTTTCGTAGTGTTGTTAAAGTTACTATCAAAAATACGAAATCTAAAGTATTGTCACCAACTGTTGAACAGTTGTTAAAAAAAAACGTCCGGATAGTCAGTACCTGGCAACAAAGGTCAGTTGAACTTTTTAAATCTAAATTGAACTTACTTTGAACTTTTTAAATCTAAGTTGAACTTTTTAAATCTATAGAATTACGTTATTGTAGCATAAGTTTTTACAACAAGTCTGTTTTTTCCTCGCTAGTGTGTTGAAAAACGTCGTATGGAACGCGTGTGCATTGATCATTACACACTCGGCTCCCTTATCGCGCTCGTCTGCGACTCGCGCGAATAATACCGCCTCGAGTGCAGTGACCAACATAGCACACTTGTATCATAATGTACTATTATAGCGTGATTTAAAAAAAAATATATGCAAAGAAAGTTCAACCTGCTCTGGTCATTGACCTGTCTGGCTCTTTATATTTCAATGCTTTTATTACACGTGCATTAATACTAATCTATTTGGCTTTGTTTGTGTTCTATTTTCTCTGAAATATAAATAATGTGAGAGCAGTTCATTATTTGCATTCGGCCAACTGACCGCTATAGCAGTAGAAGAGCAGAATAAAGTGGAAAATATTGATTATTATTTTTATGAAAATGTTAAATAATAATAACAATTTTTTTATGTTTTTGGGTTTTTTATTTTGTCAAGCACGATAATTATTTTAACAAAAAACGAAAACATTTCTTGATGCCTTTAAAAAAGTTGCCTGTAAAACGGTTTTTGACAAGTTTTTGTTTTCAATTTACAAATCATATTATGGCTATTTTACAATTTGCACGAATTTGAATTTCACATTACAAAAAAAAAAAAAAACAAAAAAAAATCTCTGGCTATTACGAGTAGTATAAAACTATTTCCAAAAGTCTATCGTTTAGTAATAGGTTTTTATTAACTTAAAGTTAAGATGGCCGCTTTGAGCTGATCTCCCTTACATATTTTTGGAGCCAACTAGCATTGGTATGATGTTTCGTTTCACAGGACATATATTATCTATTATAATTTTGTCTTGGGTCGGCCGCAAAAATACTTTTGGAAAACACCCTTCAGTAAAAAGATTGTCGTATTCAATTTATTGAATATTAACGAACGATGCACCCGAGTTGCACTCCTCTTTTTAAGACACCCCTCATCAATCATCAAGCCTCTTCCAAAAGAGTAAACCTTCAACCTGCCCTCCAAAAAAGAATTTAATTTACACAAGCGGCGCCCTCTGGCGGTCCGTTCAAACATCAACAGCGTACAGGAAATTAAATTTGCCTATCTTCGTCGTAAGAAAGGGAAGTACTCGTGACTTTTACGGGCCTAATTAAAAGTTCCCTGTATAAAACAGACCTATGGGAAATGAATGTATAAGTGGTGTTTTTATGTTTTACGTCTAGCGCAAGGGCCTGAGAGCCATAATGTTATTGACGTTTGAATTGAAACTGATATAAAGTTGTAGAAATTACAAGCCGAAGTGAAATATAAGTATTTTGCTATTACAGGGTAATCGATGCGATGGTTCACTAGTTGGAGAGGCACAATAAAGTCACAGAAAATTTGTTATATATGAGCAGGAGAAACTCGAAATTAAAATCCAACAAAAAGATATTTTCGTTTCAAAAACACAATGAGTAACTTCTATAAAAAACTCAATAACCCCTGACAATTTTGCCAACAAGCAGGTAACAATAAACATAATCGTCGGTTTTTGTGTCAGTAGTACCTACCAACAAACAAAGGATATGATAGTGAGGATACTTCCAAAACGGGTTCCTTCGAACAGCAAGGCCGCTCGGTTCAAAACAAGTCGACTATCAAGTAAAGTAAGCCAAACATGTACGATCGTGACTAAAGTTAAGGAAGCCACAGAATTAGGATAAATTACTACGTGCTATTAATTATTTATAATTAAGTAGCTTTGCAAATCGCATACGCTTTTATTTTTTTTAAACCTAACACAAATATTACAATTGTCTGTCTGTCCGTCTGTTACGTTTTCACGCCCAAACCGCTGAAATTTGGCAGAGATATAGCCTGGGATATGGAGAAGGACATAGGATTTTTAAGCGATAACCGACATCCACGCGGGCGGAGCTGCGGGCAAAAGCTAGTATTAAATATGGAGTATGGATTATTCATATAAAAAAAAGATAAAATGTTTTGCACCACTGTCCTGTCATTTTGACAGTGACATTTCTTGACATTTCTTTGTTTACAATCGTCTGAATTAGAGACTTGGAGTATACTAATCAGAAATCAGTTGCAGGTAGGCGGTTACTGGTTTTCAGTTGAGCCCATTGTAACTAATAACAACTCTACGCGTCTATGTGCCTATGGTCTATGCCCAGTCAAGCATGTATAAAGTTTTTGTCGATCCAAACAACTCGCTTGAAGCAAAAAAGAGTCACCAAAAGCTTTATATACCCAGCTGTATTGCTGACCTTGGCATAAATTCAGTATTCATGACATAACGTGATAGAAATAACCATTTTTGCCATAATATTATTATGTTAGTTTAGCTAACAGCACCTGTATAAATACAGATTTTCTATGGGTTAAATGGTGACACTTAATGTACGTTTAATTGTGGTAGATCCAGGTTAACAGAAAATGTTGAGTTAAATGATTTGTAAATAAATTACCTGCACGTGATTCGTATACGAATTTTTCCTTCGTTTTAATAAAGTATGTTATTATAGTCCCCATAATTTAAAAGTTATTTTAACATCGTTGAATCATCTGACTTATAAATATCTGAAAAACAACGTACTAAAATGTTGGACAACCTTGAGATTAACAACCATATCTTGGTATGTTTGATGTAGGTAGATATCTTCTAAATGATCTTACGGTTTCATATTCTCTTCATTACCACCACAGTGTTTATCAACAAGGTAATACATACAATCACGAAGTTATAACATTTTTCACCGAAACCATATTTCGCGTGTCGGAAGAGGAACCTGGAACTCAATATCATATACAACCATGAGCATTTCGGATTTCCCATATGAAGGCATTAGGTATGTCATAAAATTTTATGCAGTAATTTGTATAATTTCGCCGCGTACCCACGGGGTAGGCGGGGGTTATGACGCATTAATTCCCGTGTTATTTCCATGGGATTGTGTTATTTATATGGTAATTGATTGTAATCGGTTTATTTTCGCACTAATACAGGGATCTCATTTGGAAAATGTTTGTTTGGTAGCTTTTTCGTTATGTTCGTGTATGTAATGGTATGGTTTGTAGATAATGTAAAGGTAATTACAGTTTCGCCGTGTGGGAGGTAATATTTGGGTAAACATTGTTTTCTCTCTTTCCCAGTATATTAAAAGGGAATGCCTCCTTTCGGGTCAACCTTCAGTTTTTTAAACCGTTACTATGGTTACAAGTTTCAGTAAAAGTGAAACGAAAAATAAATGTAGAAGAATTAATCAGTAAAAAGTAATGGCGACAAAAGTTCACAAAATGTTACGAAAATTTAAAATAGAGAAGGTTGTTCACGTAATATAGGTTAAATCAACGTCCCTAGAGAAACACGTGTAAATTATTTAGAAGGAAGAAGAAAGAAAGAAAGAAAAATAGGTTGATTTGTCACAGAAACACGTGCATACTCGTACAAAAAGATAATTAACTCAAGTAGGGAATGACGACGATCGAGATAGATCGACGACCGATCTCGTGGATTTAGGTTAAATCTTCCAAGTATTATTATTACCTTGGTTCTTTAAATGTTTCATTAGCATACTGATGTTATGTACTCTGGCACCGTCTATATTTAATACACACAGCACACACATCACACACACACACATCATATACATCTACACTTTTACGAGCCAATTTGACACGGGTTTATTTTACTTTAATTATGCTTATATATGTAGTTCTCCTTTTATGTTTAAAGTTTTTTGGACAACAATTTTTGAATAATTGGTAGTTATTTAGTAGGTAACACGTTTAGTAAATCATTATGCATTATAATTTTATGATGTTTTGATTGTAGAGAAACCTGTTTTATAAATCAAGTAAGATATGATTGGAGATAAGTTTTTGTCAACAATCTATGAAGCTGACTTCAATAATATACGACTAATATACTATACTATGGACAAAATGTACTCAGAACAAAAACACGCAACTGAACACAACTCAGAACTGAATATAAACAATGCATACGCGGCGTTCCACAAGGAAGCGTACTGGGACCGATTTTATTCCTGTTGTACATTAATGACATCGTAGAAGTTACCAACTATAAATGTATACTGTTTGCAGACGACATTTCAATAATAGTAACAACAGATTAAAAAAAAATACACAGTCAAAGACCACGAAAATGACTTAAACAATACAATAGACAAATGAATAAATTAATTGGTTACATATAAATGAACTTAAAATAAATCTTAACAAATCTGTATTCATTCAATTTAATACATCTAATAATAAAAGACGTAATATTAATCTTGACATACCAAAAATAAAGGTTGTAACACATACAAAATTCCTAGGAATAATCATAGACGAAGACTTAAGTTGGAAATTACAGACAGAAAGTATATCCAAAAGGTTAAATAAATTTGTGTATGCGTTAAGACAAGTAAAATACATTACCAATTTAAAAACAGCTATAATGACGTATCATGCCCATGTGCAATCAATACTACGATATGACTTGTAATGTGGGGAAACGGCACAGACCAACACAAAGCATTTGAAGCACAAAAAAAAAAGACGTGTGGCACTCGGGGACTGCCGCGGTAAAGCTATTGCATAGCATTTTGTATCAACTTATGCAATTATAATTATTTATTTATTTTATTTATGCAGTATTTCTTTTTCTTTGATATTTTTTTTTTTTTTTTTTTCGTTACGGAATTTCTGGATTCGGTCCCCGCGCTCAAGGCCCGCGATAGAAGCTATGCAATAGCTTAAAAACAAAATAAATAAATGCTGAACGTCGTAAAAGTGTATAACTACGTAAACAAAGTCAAATACTATTCAAATATAAGCATAATAACAACTTTAAAATAGACGAAAGTGTTGAACCTAAAGTAATTTTAAATAAAAAAAGAGTGACAAACTGTTTTGACAGCGAAAAAATTCCATGTGCATGAGTCATTTCCAACCGTCTAGTCAAGTTTAAAAATTGTTCAACTGGAATGGTATCAACTATTTGGCAAGCTTTGATTAAGTCGTTGTAGCCTTGCGGTGCAACAGGGGAACTGAATGTACTCGTAATCGACTGGTCGAGAGTTCAAACCCCACTATCAACAATCACTTTTTGTGAAGATCATAATTTTATAAACTAATATTTATAAGAATAAAATACGCAGTACACAGAAAAAAGAACTGCCAGAAATTATTAGATCACTAGAGGGTACTGGTGTAGTAAAACCGTCGGAGTGGGGAGCGTGATGTTTTTTCGTTACGGAATTTCTGGATTCGGTCCCCGCGCTCAAGGCCCGCGATAGAAGCTATGCAATAGCTTAAAAATGCATAAGAGCAATGTATGACATGAAACCTGATCAATCATGTCAACCGATATTTAAAAACCTTGGTTTGTTACCTCTACCCTCACTTTACATTTATGAAACATGTATGTTCGTAGCAAACAACAAAGATTTATTTAGAACTGCAAATGATGTGAATCCAAGAAATCGTAGAGATCCATTCAGACTTGTACTAAATGACATTCCTAGATCTACAAAATAAAATAAGAACTGTTTAGCAATGATGTGTACGTATTTATAATAATATACCAAGCAACTTAAAAACGTTGACTCTAGAGCATTTAAGCACAAACTATATAAATGGCTAAATATACAAAATATCGAGTTTATTATTCTATTAAAGAATTTATAGGGACTAAATATGCTCCAACAATTGTATAACATTATGTGATGTAACGCATACCGACAAGTTTGCATGCTATGTATGTATAGCAAAACATGTAAGCACAAATAATGTAACATCTATAATACCATATTTTAATGCAAATAAAAATAATTTGATTTGGAAAATAGTAGGTACGTTTTTACATGTTATAATGAGAACAAAAAGCAACTGACAGAAATACCTAAATTTAATGGACACTTAAAATGCTAAACTATATTAATAACAACCACAAGAAAAACATGAATGATTTACTCTTCTAAAGCAAATGACTCACAAAGGTCAAAACCATTTTCAGGCCATATTTAATTAAATATGACACTGTCTGTCAATCACTTATCATGACTGACATTGATATGCCCAGCTTTCGGGAATGGCTCATAAATAAACGTATAAACCCAGCGAGTTAGTAAGATTGAAGGAGCGATACTTGAAACTCTGCTTCCATCCTCTGGGGAAAGTAACTGATACCTTGACGAGCTGAACATGGAAATGTAATCCTAACTCTTGCCTTGCTGGGAGGTACGAGTAACCAATACATGGAATTGAGCAACTTGAAACTAAAAGTAATGATGTGTCTTGAACATTTTGATTTTCATAGCGGACACATAATTATTTGATGGACTAAAAAATAACAATGTCATAACATGGTAGTTACAATATTGTTTGTCAAAATTGTAAAGCCATTAAAAGCCAATGTATTTCTTGTGAATTAGCCTCACAAGAAACACAGTGGCTTTTAATGGCTTTTTATCCTATGTACTGTGTTCCTGACAAATAAATTACTTGGAATTTGACTTAAATTGAATTCAACAAGCCCAAGATTAAAATAATGGCTAGTCAACACAATTGTTCCAATTATCACAGTGCATGCTTGCAGGGCAATGATTTTTCGTGCGACATTCAAACAAAAACGCTCAAAAAAGATAACATCAGATCATAACTCAATTCTGTTTAAAAAAAAAAACTATTTGGGTGTTCCAGTTAATGCCAGGGTGTAATTAAAAGCATGGTTGTGACCAAACCGCCAGATTTCCCCCGGGCCACGCGAAATTCTAACCTAAATGCATTATTTAATGAATGCCCATAAATCTTGGGAATATTTTAACTAAGGGATCTTTTTATGGTATTTTCACTCAGTTCGGAAAGTTGTTCCCCATAGCTCTTCATGTTTTATGGTGCTGCAGCGTTTAGATCGAGTGCTGAGGCTGCCTTTATGGTGAAAAACTTGGGAGAGGTATGGAAATTAATAATTTTATAGCTTTTTAATGTTGAAAACCGACAAACTTATTACTTAAACGAGGAAGTTTTTAATGGAAGCTGAAATGAGAGAAAATAAATAAAAGTGAGCTGAGCTGTATACGAACGTCACGGGGGAGATCTGAAACCAAATAAAGAGGATAATGTTGGAAACATGTCAGATGTAAACCAGTGTCATTCCCTAGGCTTCATCCATGGGTGGGCAATATAGACTAGCAATCCTAACGACAACAAAACAGTCAAAAGTAAAAATAGAAATATGAACTAACTTACACGGATGTCAAATGATTGAATATGGATGTCATATCGTTTGTTTGCCAAACACTAACCCCAAAATCCTGTTAAAAATTCATGTACTTTCGCAAAATTTGACATGTTCCAAATCAAACATCTTTTGTTTGTTTCCAAAATCACCGCTTGCTTATACAACAGTTAGTGCATGATTATAATTATTACAATTGTTTGGTAATCAGTCAATTTATAAGTAATCCATTGTTTAGCGTCGACCTTACGGCAGCGTCTGCATATTATATTAATTATTATCTTTTAAGTTATTCCTGCGGGCTGCCATTATTGATCGCGTTCGTATGCGATGTGTGCGCGCACGTCATTGTGTGTAGAATATTGAGTTGGACTAGGAGTAAGGATGCTATTAGTTGAGTCGGTGCTACATCGGTACTGGACATGTCATTTACTTCTGCAGTACTGTCTGTCCATTTTTGACCCATCAGAGCTTTATTGTTCAATCCAAAAACAGACTTTATCCTTTCTGTTTTCGCTGATTTTGGTTAATGTCATTTGACCAGTCGCTACCTACTCCACCGCTGCTATGCGTAGGTAGGCAAACCAAGTTACTTTAAAAAGTACTCTCCATTCATCTATTTGCAGTTATAACTTTTATTCTCCATCTAAATATTCTTTAATCCCAGCTCCCGCACTACCCGATGCTCTACCGCCATTCGCCAGTGCTCTGTGTATGCGCACCGCGCTCATGTAAACAATGGCCGGCATCAGTATGCTGCGCGCATTGCCTCCACCTGATCGGTTTATGCAATAACACTCGCTGTTGCCAACGCCGCCACTTGTCTCTGTTTCAACATAGGATCAGGCTGAAATGAGTCACATTTAGCTCCAAGCCTTCTTCAAAAACGATAAGTTGAAAAATAGACTAAAGCAGAAGTAGATGGCAGGTATTTGAATGCACCCGAAAAGGTTGGCAAAAGAAATAATACAAACACAGTATTCTACATATTTCTAGACATATGTGTAGAGAAGAATTTGTGTGGTATGAACACTATGTTTAATTATCACACTTTCACAGGTATACGTGGGAAAGGTAAGTCTGTAGAAGTATGATTGACTTTGTGATTGTGGATGAAAGATTAAAGAGTAAAGTTACAGATACTAGAGCATATCGGGGTGGTAATGTAAGGACTGATCTGGTTATGTGTCGGATGGATGGTCTGTTCAGGCATTGACGTTACCGAGTTCGAGTTCCTGTCACTGATCTAGAAATAATAAAACTGGAAAGACTGCTAGAATTGAAAGTAAAAGAGGAATACACGTAAGAGGGAAGTAAAACTTAATACCAATAAAATATTTGACGATACGAATGAATACAGTCTAGAAGAAGCATGGAATGTAGCGATAAATAGTATGGTGCCAATAGCCACAAAAGTATGTGGTCTGGTGCAGAGGAAATGTGGTGGTGGAACGAATGATTCTTGGGTAGATAGTGAAGTTAAAGAGAGAGTTAAGTTCTTCACCGACTTCTTCCCAGTTTAGAGTAATTGCATAGGTGAACACTCTAAACTGGGAAGAAGTCGGTGCAACAGACTCCCCAGCAACACAACACAGATACCATTACTTTAGAATATGACGGAACCTTCACCTGAGATAGCAAACCTACTTTCTGTTTTATTTACACAATTAATTTGTAGATTTAGTTTAGAATACTTTAAGTTATGACGAGGCTGACATGCCAATGTGGAAAAAAGCCTCTTCTAATAAGTAAGAACAAAAATAAAAACACAGACTCTGAAATGCAGATAAGATGTTCAGATGATTCAACATCATCTCAACATCTTATCTGCATTTCAGAGTCTGTGTTTTTATTTTTGTTTTGAGAAAAAGAGAGACAGTTTTGAATAAGTTTTATCGGCTGTTTTTTTGTTTTGAAAATATTTAAAGCAGATATTTAGGAGCATTAGCATTTTATGCACTACCAAGTTGCACTTCATTATTTATTCGACCCACGTTATTCTAAGTAAGCGACACGTTTAACAAATATATGCAGTCTAAACAAACCTAATATAGAATTAAGCGACTGAGCTACAGCACAATCATAAGCACAACGACTTGAATATAGTCACCCTATCAGCATACAATACGGATAATGTGGATACATATATAGTTAACAGGGTTGGCAGTTTGGCACTGCCTTTTCTGTGGTATTTTTATATTATTAAAAAAAAAAAACAGAAGGATAGTGATGTGGTAATTGGAGCCGAAATTCCAAAAAATATAAAAAACTGGGGTGATGTTAACATAAAAATCATACAGCAAAAAGCAAAGGACATCCAAAGAGTGTATTATGGTAATAATGATGGTTACATTACCTGAATACTTGGTATGATTTCCAATTAAGTTATAATCTTTCATATACTTGTGGAAATCAAGACGCCATCAAAATATTTCATCACAAGTAATGAAGATGATAATTATACTTATTTTGGTTTCTCACCTGCCAGTAGCAGCAGCCCTGCAAGCCCAGCCACACTTTCACGTAGACATTAGTATGCTGATCCTCTGCTGAGCGGCGCGCGCGCAGATTAATAAGTCCTATCCGTGCATGGACACTATAAAATCTGAAAGTGGAGCTGAAAGTTAGAGAGAAAGGTTTTGTTTTATGAGATTTTTGCTTCATTCGGTACCTACTTGGGATTAGCTTTCTATTGTTGTCTCCAGAGGGCCTAGACTAAGTAACGTTCTATCTATACTAATATTATACAGAGGAAAGATTTTTTGTTTGTTTGTTCGTTTGTATCGAATAAGCTCCGAAACTACTGTACCAATTTTAACCATTTTTTCACCAATACTATGTAAAATTATCAGGAAGTAGCATATGACATAATTTGTAAAAAAACAAAATTGAGATCTTTATGAAAATTGCAATAATGTAACCCAAAGTAGCAATATTTCGCCTATAAACCACGGAATCGAAACTTACGCGGGTGAAACCGTGGGGAGCAGCTAATCAGTGATAAAGATGATGGAAATGTTAAAAATGTAAGGGACTGATATAAGTTATTGAAACGCTTCCTGGTGAAAGTCGTTATAGAAATACGAAACCCTTTGAAAGCCATTGTCACTTGTCTAGGCCAGGCCCTCAGAAAAAGTTTTTCCTTTTTCTACATGGGTATTATTTAAAACGCAAGGCGTCATAGTGCTTCAATTTCAAGGGAGGGGGCTGTAATATCATCATCAACCGTATTGAATGACAATAATTTGGCAGTTGGACATATAAATACCTATAATATTTTGACTGCTGTTTGGCCATCCTGCCTGCCTCTTATTGACAGGAGCCCGTCTCGGTTCTTGTATTTTGTACGGAAAATAAGGCGATCTTACCATGGTTGTAATTCTATAAAAGGAAGAGTACAACATGATACAATAAAAGGGGTAACTATTGCCTTATCCCGATAAGAAGTGCTTTAGTTTCTAATTTATTTTTCAAAGTTCGGAACCCCAGCAAGCGAGCACCTGCTACCGGTTTCACTATGCTCACATAATCTTCCTCTTTTCTAACGAATGTGCTCAATATTCTATGCAAATTTAGATTTAAACGACAAACAAAGATTCTACTTATTATAACTTAATTAACATAAAAAATCTGTCTCAGCAAATTAGTATTATTATTCAATATAACAATAACAACGATTATCTCATCTCAACATGACAAGCAAGTTCGAAGAATTCTGTGCACGTTTCTTGGAGCGATCTTATCAGGTGACGTCAGGGTTCTCCGAGTGTGTCCGAGCTTTGCCGAGGACCGCCGAGTGCAGCCGAATGTGGACGAACAAAGGCTTGTTCGATTTAAACTCAAATATATTGGACAGAAGGACTACTTCACCAAAATGTTAAAAGAACCTGACATAGGTACAGAAACATCACAGAACGCGATCTTTGTTTCATAAGCTTGATTGTATGTTCGATTCTTCCATCTGTAAGAACCAGATAGAGCTGGTTGTTCTACTCTCTTATCAGACCGTGATGGCAACATGAGCCAGTCAATAAAGTTGGTGGAAGGGCTGGCTGCTGACCAGCAGTACATTCGTATGCATTGATGATTGCTGATGGCTACTTTTCTTTTTCAACTCCTTCATGTGGACGAATGTCTCTAGATGAGACTCACACATACCAGGAAAGCATGGCACAAAAGAGAAGATGCTTATAATCAGCAGTGGGTGGAACAAGACTGCGAATGATGATGTGAACTTGTGAACGATAAGTTTAGTAAGCATACAAGGTAGACCTTCTGTAGGCTCATTTGTTATTATGTGTGATATCGGTTCGCCCGCGCCTCTGATGGAGCATGCCCAGTATGCTCACTATACTGGTTTTCTAATTACCATAACGCGTTTAATGTGAGGTTTAGTTCCATTGGTCAAAGAGATACGAGTAGATGATTTAAGATATAAAATATAAAGGGTAGTAATAAAAGCTCCGAAAAAAAATTTATTTAGGAGCATACTCAAAATGAAATTTAATGCTTTACTAAATTTCCGACAGCTTATAAGTGAATACAAATAAAGATACGACCGAATAAAATACTGAAAATTCAGAAATATTAATACAATATTTGCTGACGTAATCTTTTTCCACCAACCAGCTTAGCGTTCGCCGGCCGCTGCCGTGGCACCGCTCGCTCGGCTCATCCGCGGTTGGTCACAGTTCTAACCTAACCTAATCTATTTCACCCAGTTCTAAATTATATATCATACCTACAATCTGCCGCAGAAACGTGAGCTGAGCGAGCGAAGCGAGCAGTGGACATAATGTTTTCGGAAATTTTGTATTTTTTTCGGAAATTTAGTATTTTTACACAGCTTAGTATTACAGTCAACGACAGGTCGCTAGAAGTTAATTTGTTTTTCGGAAGCTGTATTATTTTCCAAGTAAAGTAAAAAAAATAAGGTTATGTGTATAAACATAACCTTTATTTCCTCTGGCCCTCTGTACAGTCGCCAGCACATCAAACTTTTAGATTTACTCATTCGATTTTGAACTTCATCAACATTTTAAAGTTTAAAACGTTTGGAGAAAGACTGTTTCGTGTAGCTTGATGTGTTGGCCACTGTACATAAACAAGTTCTTATAAAGTAATAATTTAATATTATTTTCAATATTATATTACAATTTCTGCTTGTTAACCTTATATTAGTAAATTAGGTATTATCAGCTACCAGGTTAGGCTGTCTGGCGACATAGGCCTCCTCTATCTCCCTCCACTTATTCCTCTTCGTTACCCTTTTGGCAGATTATACTCCCACCTGTACACTTGTCTTCCTCTATACCTTGTTCCATTCCTTGGGTACCATTCTGTGACTTTTTGGATCATTTTTCCGTCTTTATTATGACCTGTCCATTTCCATTTGAGTGTTCTTGTTTTTACCCTAACGTTCCTAATTTTTTTAAAGATATATCTACATTTTAATTGATTCCATAGCAATGGTCCAGAATATGTGAGGGTGTATCATTGCAATAATTCAGTTTAGCTTATGAAGTTATAACTTATGAGCAGTGATCGGAAATAGGTGAGCTAAAATACCTAACATTCGAAAAAGAACAGAGACAAAGTGGAGACGCCTCACAAAAAAATATTTTTTCGGGACTAACGTCTCGGGTTTCGGAATATTACTTAAGTACAACTAAAATTAATAAAGTAAAACAACTATCGAATTCATATCCTGTTTCTATTAAAAAAAAAAAGTATGCACGATTTTTATCGTTTCCAAAAAATAAAGGTAATCTCCTTATCATCGTTTGAACGACGTAAGTAAGCGCGGAGGCTAATGTAATTTACACAGCAGCTTTAATAATTATATAACTAACAAGGTAACGTTAAAAAATAGTTATTTATGATACTGGTGCGATAAGTTGGTTTTTACAAACGAGTAGACTAATGTAAGCGTAATGTTTGTATGTACCAATTTCTGCACGTGTGTCATACAATGTTTTTCAACACATTTGCGAGAAAACAGTACATTATGTAATGAAACAAAATGATAATTTTGATTATGATAGACATTTATGTTTTTTTTAGTCAAGAGACTCATTCATAATATCAGGTGGAGTAGATTCCATTTTAATATCAGATTCCTCGCTTGAACTCATATTATTACTCGTATTTTGTTTTTATAATATATATCAGTCGGAAAGTCACAACAATCTTTGACGTTTCTATTATGAAAATGGAGCGAGAATTTACAAATGCCACCGATGCACGTGGTGAAAATTAGAACTATATCTTTCGTCTCATTTACTCTTCAGTATTAAAGTGAGACAAACGTATTGAGCAAAAGCGCTTCCAAGGAGGTTCGATCAGTCACCTTATTTATTCTCGTAATGTGAAACTCCTTGGTGGAATTCTTATAATATTTTTTTATGGAAATTAGAAATTAGCAACGTAGAAAAATTCCTTAATGACGCGCCAGATGAAAAATATTTAGTAACTAAGGTACGTTTTTAAAACTTTTCTTTACTTTAATCCTTTTTGTAGGCACTTACTTATTTGCTATAATAGTTTATTAGGACATTTTTTAATTTAGTAGGTAGGTACCTATAATTGATGGTTAATTATTTTGGTCATTTACATGTACAGAACTACATAAAGCTAATTACTTACTTAAATTATTTGTATTTTATTACAGGCTATATTAATTTTTGGTATATCTGGGGCGTGCAGACGACAAGAATTAGCCAACATAAATGAGAGCGATATCGAAAACCATGGGGACTTATTGCTTGTCAAGATACCCGACACAAAAACCAAAATCGCCCGTACATTTACCATACATGGTGAGTTTTACGCAATTGTCAAGAAGTATCAAGCTCTAAGAATTACAAACGCAAAAAGTAACAGATTCTTTTAGAAGTACCAAAACGGTAAATGCATTCGGCAAGTCGTTGCCGTTAACAAAATCGGTAGTGTACCAAAAGAAATAGCCACGTTCTTGAAATTGGAAAATCCGGCTAGTTATACCGGTCACAGCTTTAGAAAGACCTCTGCAACATTACTAGCTAATTCCGAAGCCGATATCATTACACTGAAACGCCACGGAGGATGGCGCTCTAATAATGTTGCAGAGGGTTATATTGAAGACTCGGTGCACAATAAAATTGAAATAGGCGACAAGATGTCAAAGTGTATAAATATAAATAATGGTGTGGAACCACGCCCTTCTACCTCACGCGAAAACGTCCAGCCACCGCCGCCTCTGCTGCAAGCTCCGCCGCCACCGACGGCGACGTCACTGTCGCCGTCGTCGCCGACGTTTACGCCACATTCTCCCGTTCAACATAATACGTGTGAAATTAATAATGTCAGTCAGTCAGTTAAGTTTCCAAAGCAGCAAATTTCACAGAATTTCAATAATGGTTCGAATTTTACTATTAATTGCAAGAGTAGTGACCTATCCGGATAATTTCTTATTTGCTATTAAAAATAGTCAAATGAAAAAGTTTGTTTCATTACATATTTACTGTTTTCTCGCAAATGTGTTGAAAAACATTGTATGACACACGTGCAGAAATTGGTACTTACAAACTCGTGACTATGGTAAGCCCTCGACTTCGTCTCGGGCTTACATTCGTCTACTCGTTTGTAAATACTAACTTACCGCACTAGTATCATAAATAACTATTATGGAAAATTAAAAAAAAAAAAAAAAAAAACGGAAAGAATACGCACGGTGCTATACAATGGAGTATGCGGTAAAATAGGTACTTAGGTGAGAGTACCTATTTTACCGCACGTTCCGTTATATGGTGCATAACAACATAGTAGGTGCTTCATAAATGCATTTTTTTAAGCAAATGTGTTGAAAAAATTATTACCTACGTGTTGAGTTTTAGGGGTATATGATCGTTTTAAAGGGGGTCGAAATTTTCATTATTTTTGCGATAAGACACACCATTTTGGATTTATAAGCAAAAGAAAAGAAAAAAAAAAAAAAGGTACAGTACTGTTTTTGCAACTGAAGTTCAGTTGAAGCTCTTTCTACGTTGCCGTCGCGCGCCGTCGTACTGTCTACACGGAACGTCATTTTTGTCTACTCTGCCGTCGACAAAATGGTAATCGTGCTAAGCCTGCAGGAGTGAGTGATGCGCGCACGACGACGCTTGAAATGCGAAACACCCCTCTACCCCTCAACCCTTTTGTCATTGTTTACCAGTGACAAACAAAAGATAGAAAGAGACAGCAAGTTTTGGCTATTCTGGGAAACGAAAACATGAAGCGGACTCAGTTCTTTACCTGAATTAATAACAATAGAAAACTGGTTTTTTCTACTGGTTCTACTGGTTTTTTGAGAACGTCGTCCTTGTTTTTGAAGTCGGTTAAAAAGGAAAATGAATTCAAATAGTTTACTCTATTAATAACATTAATACTAAATGTACTTAAATGATGTTCCGAAACGACATTAGTCCCGAAAAATATTTTAGTCGTAAGGAAGACTCCACTTTTTTTGTCTCTGTTCTTTGAACTTTAGGTACATATATTAGCTCACCTAATTCCGATCACTGCTTATGAGCGAACATTTTGAAGCCTTGTTATTGTTTGAAGTTGTGGGTTATGTTCGAAAGTGTTCAAGTATGACCATTACCTTTTGCAATTTTTTTATTAAAGCAATATTATGGCATTTTAGGGCCGCTCCTACTATGGCTGTATCCGTAGCTATAAAAAAAAAAAGAAAAAAAAAAAGAAAGTGATAAATAGACAATAATGTTTTTCTTTTTAAATTAATTAAGATTCTAGAAACTATTCACGTAATACATTGTAAACACACACATATTACCAGCTATAATTTGTTTTGTGTGTATCGAATCGTGCGCGAGCGCAGTAAATAATCGAAAGGTCGTAGGTTCGAGTCTGTGCGGTGAAAGCAGCTGTTACGAACCTACGATTTTGAACAACATTGTTATTGTCATGTTATTATATTAATCAAGTCGCAATTGTACATATTGAATTGATTGTATCATAGTAATGTTGTTGGACATGGGACTTGAAAGATTCAATGTTCATCCTGTGTGGTCCATCATCAAGAGATAAGTCATTTATAAAGTTCCCTTGGGCGATAAAAGCAATTAAGAGATTAGATCAGACGTAACATGAATAGTTTTCGATTGTATATTCTTTAAATAAAATATGATGTTATGGTGTTTTGTTATGGAATTAAAAATTCTATTTTTTCAGATAACATGATCCATACGTTATATCATGATGACAAAAATGGAAATTAAGATTATACGACTGACTTAACAAAATAGGTATTACAGTTTAAAAGGGGGTGACTATCTGAGATGACGGCCATAGACATAAGACAAAGAAGAATAGACGCTGCGCCGACTGTACTGCATAACGTTTAATATTATGCCTATAACATGTTCAATCATAATATTATGTATTTAGATGAGACTCAGGAAAGTGCAATTATCCAAAAAATAAAGAAATACTTGTTATTTTAATACCACAGCACAGAGTATTATGTACAAGCACGACAAATCATTTAGCCATGTAGTCCACTATTGGTCTTATATACATAGCTAAGTACATCAAGTATATCAACATAATGCTAGATTTACATGTTGTACAGCGACAACCACCTGTTTTATGTGGGTTTCATTAACATTCTGACCACGGCGATCGAGAAAGAGCGCCTGTATAAATAATGTTTAAGTGATAAACTTACAACTTTAGATCTGCTTATCCCGATACAGGAAGTTTAAGTACCAATTGTCTTTTTTACAGTAAATTGAGAAAGTAAGTCAAGACTATTTTCACTTGGGTACCTATTGGTTTACAAATATCTATTCAAGAAACAAGAATGAGCTTTAGTGCGATTATTTATGTCTCACCGACTCTTAGTAATTAAAGCAAATACTCTCATCCTCATCTTCAAAAAAATCAGTGTTTTATCCATATCTGAGCATTGTATTAGAGTACGGTCTACCCTTTGTTACGAAAGCGATCAAACTCAAGTTTTTAACGGTCAAGCTTAGCTTTTAGCCCTTTCATATTTAGATTTCACTTGACCATCTAAATATTTTCACCAACATAAACAAATATCATAAGCTCAGCTTCTGTCGTTACCTTCTGAACGCTCACCACGGGCTAGCAATTACCTCTCCGTCCATATCTCCATTAACGTCTCCATGCGCACACGCATCATACACGGTAATTGAAGCATTACTACCACAAACAAACGGACTAATGCATTTCGGTCGTCTTTCAATAGTTATGACGGATTTGGATACCGGTGTTCGTCTGTCTGTGTATTTTTCACCGTGGTTTGGTGTTGGAGGAGTAAAAGCTTGTATGGTTGTTATGTTTACGGTTATGGTAAAAGCTATTTCATGCTGATTTGTGGGACATGACAAATATTTGTATCTGGTTTTGGATGTCGTGTGAAATTGACTATGAAGTTATTGAGTTGCATTGTTTCAACTCCATAACTTCATATTCAACTTAACAGCCACGCTATAGAGAGTCTTGTCTAATGAGACAAGACCTCTCTATAAAGAAAATGAATAAAGAATATGATCATGAAGAATACAAATTATTTTTAAATACTGTTAAAATTATAAAATTATTAGTATGAATACTAATATTGAGGGGCTCGTGGCTAAATAATAACAGCCGCACGGTTCGATCTTCAAGGTTAAGCTACGCTTGCCGAGGTCAGTCCGCGGATGGTTGATCATCCATATAATACCGAGGCCCTCTGTGCGGCGGAAGAACAAGTTAATCGGTTGGTCCCGGCTGTCATTAGTAGATCTTTGACAGTCGTTGCGGGTAGTCAGAAGCCCGAAAGTCTGACAACCAGTCTTGCTAAGGGGTTATCGTGTTACCCAGTAACTGGGTTTTGGAGGTCAGATAGGCAGCCGATCCATGTAAGATACTGGTATCCAGCTGCATCTGGTTAGATTGGAAGCCGTCCCCAACACAGTTAGGAATAGGCTATAAGGCAGATTGACTTCTAATATCGTCTTCTCTGTTCTGGTTTCCTTTAAGGATGCTAGTAAGACAGTTTACGTCAACACAACACTTGTCATGGAGATTAAGATTTTAATTAAGTAAATTATTTCTGCACGTAATCCCCTCAATGGCCGGTGCATAAATAACCATTCACGATCAACGATTACGCATATTTTAATAATCATTAAGCTTGGAATATCGCAGTATGTAGTTTTTGGCCAAAACAACGACGCTGTCACCCACAGATATAGATAAACTAGATAACGCAAGAGCAACTGCTTCGCGTGCCCAGCTTACGTACAAAAATCGTAAGTTACTACTATGTCTTGTCACTCTGTCACAAAATCAATTAATTTATCTATTTAAACGATTCTTAATAATTCTTTAATGTACACAATTACTCAATAAATAGTATTCGTACAGTATACGAACTTTCCCATCTCTAAATAGTGCTTGTGACGTCATAGTAGGTAGTCAAAAATGGCACGCTTGGTTTTCATACAGATCGTGATACTTGCGTTATCTAGGTCTATCTATATGTGTGCTGTCACCAGTCTTCTTGGCATTACCTCAAAGCCACCATTTTTGACACCCACGATTTAAAAGTAACTTATTTTCCAAGACTCATTAAATGAAGGACTAGTACAGACAAAGAAAAATACCAGCGATATTTAAAAAAAAAAACCGTTTATCAAGATCTCCTCAGTTGTTTATATTATCATCCCCAAGTTGAACCGGTCGGAGCCGGTTGCACACTTATACTAAAAATAATAACGTTCCTATTAAATATGCTAACTGTCTTGTTTGTGCCGTGACGTCGGTACCGCCATCTTTATGTAATATCTTCACATTTCTTGCCCACTGTCCTATGTGAGCGATCAATGCTGCGAGCGATGCTGTGCGGGAAATAGGGATCACGTTAGCTGTGAAAAAAGAAAAGAAAATTACTGCTACCGTTTAATATAATTTGAAGATCTAACAAAGGAGTAAAAAATAAAATTAAATAGTTGGCATGGCAGACGATCACGATGAAAAAAATATAAGTAAATGGGGATACCTAAAACAATTGAACGTGTATAGGGGAGTTCAAAATGAATATTCTTCGAAAAAATGTAAACATAGCGCAAAGACAAGTCACAATTCCTCTGAGTGGCTAAGCTCATTAGCAACTTGTTTTTGAGCTGTTTTTCGGTAACCCTGGTGTAGGTAATTTCATTATTACTTTATTTTCATACCGATAGATTCATAATATTAGGTCGTACTATCGCATCGCGTAGGGCCGCTCACATAGGACGATGCATTATTATCTGCTGTAGTTTGAATGTTAATAATATACTACGTTGAGAGCCGTGGGCGTTCGTTGAGGACGTACTCGGGATATAAATGAGGTGACTGCCGATCTGTTGTGTACTGTTTCCGAGACTGATGATATTCTTATTATAATCCGTCTTTATTATTCGTTATCTTAATTATCAGAGAGCCTTTCACCTGGACACACGTTGCCATGGCTGACTTGAAAAACTTTAAACATACTCCGCACTCAGGTTGGCCGCAGAAAGACAATCTCCACAGTTGTGGTTTTTGGGATGATTCCGATCCTCAATGTACTTATATACCGGATGACATTTTTTACCGTCTCGTAAAAATTTGGGTATACTAGGTGAACGAAGTAGAAGCCTATGGCATAGTTTTTATTATTTTTTCTTTAACCTAGAAAGAAATTGATCTATGGATAAATACCACACATTTGAAGTAAACTTATCATACTATAACAATAAACACAGAAATTTAACAAAAAACATAATTCAATAAATAAATACGATAAATAATATTTAAATTTAAATCATACGCACCCAAATTTCAATATTTTTATCTTTTATTATAGTTTTATTTCTGAAAAAAAAAAAAAAAAAAAAAATTGCTATGCCATAGGCTTCTACTCCGTTCACCTAGTATACCCAATTTTTTCGAGACGGTAAAAAAAGTCATCCGGTATAGAGGTATGAGGAACAGTGTAAAGTTCACTCATCCTCTATAGAAAAGGGATGATCCTCCGACCAGACGGGTATTGTGTCTGGTGGGTTACTACCCGACAGTTCATGTCGGGATGTTGTATATATACGTATATACCAGTCGCGCGGTAAACTCTGATTGCGCGATGCATGATTTGTGTGACATCAGGTCTTTGATGCGTAGTCCGCATGTGGCATTGTAGAAGCCGCAACATACATGCGGCATCTCCCCGCACACCTGTACACGTGAGGATGTCTGCGTTAGCGAATGCTGTTATCGTTGTTGAGTTCTGGGCTAAACAGGAAATTTAACTTATATTTGCAATCGACACGCTAAGAAGAAGAATTCGAATTTTAAGTCAACTGTTTTAAGATAAAATAAACTAGACAAATCTAAACAGATGATCTACTGGGTCCTAGGGTGGTCGTTTATGAAAGGCACAACTTTTGAGGATCATACTCAGGTTTCAACAAAACACTATACTACTGCCCCATGATAATAATATCAAATTTTGCTAGCCGAATGGTGATTATACGTGAAATAAGGGTTTTAAAGTCAACGTTTGGTAGCATAAAGACGTAATTGTAAATGTTTGCATGTTCACCAATTAAATAACGGAGAATGGTTTAATTGAATCTTTCGACCCTCATTGGGGAAACGGCCGGAAATTGGTGGTTTACGTAGAGGCGATAGCTCATTTGCTAAGATAAATAAAAGATAGTTATGAGGCCGAACTCGGGCGCTAACCAAAGTGTTTTCAGATACGTGAGAAGAATCATAATTAGTTTGTGAATTGAGATCATGGAACGGCCTTAGAAAAAAAAATATTTTATGCTTTAAATGTTTAGTTAGATGAATTCTGTTGATATTATAAATGTCTTGATTTCGAGTTCTAGTTGAACTTCAGCATGTGATGGGGTTGCATAAAAATGTCTTCAACGATTGCCGATAGATCAATGAACGTCTCGCACGCCGTGGGCAGTATGCCCGGTTATCTTCCAGACTTTCTGAATTTGACTTCCCAATGAGGGTAAATAAGTTGACAGATACTTGAGCATCATACAACTTCATCGTATTATCATTTTTATATCGTTTAAAAATAAAATCTAAATAAATACAGAGCAGATAAAAAACTGAAACACAGGCGTACAATCAGAATAAAACAATATTTACTAAGTTTCTGTTTACTGAAGCTGGTTAAAATTAAATAAGATAAATATGTGGTATTTGTGGTAGAATTAACTGTGTACTTATGTTGCTAATTATAACCAAGGGCTGCTGTTATCAGGCGACTGATAACGGCTAGTCGTGGGTCAACGTGTTATACAGTATGTATGTCGGTATGTAAGTGTAACGTGGTAGGTGATAACTGGTGTGAACTGCTATTGGAGAAATGTTGTCTATACAAATAAATAAAATTGAAGTGTCTGTTTGTACGGTCACAATAACATTTTTTTATTAAATGCATATGAATTTATATAGGTACGGAACTTACAACAAAAAAAAGTTGTCTGTCAGTTTATTCCGGCTAATCGCCGAAACGCTGGACCGATTTGAGTGGGCTTTCACTGGCATATAGCTGAAGTTATAAGGAGTACCTAACTAAGGCTACTTTTATTTTAGAAAAAAGCCACGCGGGCGAATCCGCGGGCAGCAGCTAGTTATATAATAAAAGATTTATTAAATGACAAAACTTTTAAATAAATGTTGTTGTTTGTGGGTAATTTGTAATAAATTTGCTAGCGTAGGAATGTCCAATTTATTGTTATGCTATTGTTATTATATTTTTAATAATTGTTATTCTATATATACGTCTTGTTGCTTTATGTGTTAGATTCTTTTATGTGTAGATTCACTTACCTACTGTTTTTACTAATATACCAAATTAGCTTTTGCCCGCGGCTCCGCCCGCGTGGATGTCGGTTATCACGTAAAAAAGTAGCCTATGTCCTTCTACACATCCCAGGCTATATCTCTGCCAAATTTCATGACGATCGGTTTAGCAGTTTAGGCGTGAAAGCGTAACAGACAGAGCTACTTTCACATGAATAATATTAGTATGGATTAGAAAAGAGTTACAATATTGTTATAATAATATTATATCAATAAATTCTATATTTATATAAATTCTATTGTTTGAAAAATTTTGCATGCCGTATGGTAAAATGTAACCGCGTAAAATAAAGGGTTCCGTAGTTCGAATGGCTTATTCCACAAATCCCCCCTGAAAAATCCCCCTTAGGAGGAAAAGTGGAATATAATATAAAACACAGTCTAGAATTCACCCCTGCTTATTTCACTAATCCCCCAGAGAATCCCCCTCAGTGGGGAAAACTGAACCCTATAATGTAAAAAAAATCACTTTCAGGGGGGTTTGGAATAAGTTTTTTTTTAAAATTCTAGTTTTCCCCCCTAACCGGGGTTATCAGGAGTGAATTCTAGACTGTTTTTTATAGATTTCACTTTTCCTCCTAAGGGGGATTTTTACGGGGGATTTGCGGAATAAGCCGCAACTCCCCCGTAACTTGTTCTCCCATACATTTCAACTGCAAATATAAGTTGGTCGATTATTACTTGTTAACTTGCAAAGCCTACGTAGTTGTGATAGTTTTCCTTTTAACTTCGTTATACCGCTACTGCCGTGAATTTTTTGAGTTATCCGAAAACAACCATTTCGCTGGGGGGGGGGGGGTACACTTTACTCTAACAAAAATTAGCACTTTAAGGCTTAATATTATGTAAACGGATCCCTGAATCGAAAAATGATTTTAAAAACCCGCAATATTTTTGAAGGGCCTATCCAACGATATCCCACAACATGGGATAGACGAGAAAAAAAAAATCGTCCCCACTTTACGTGTAGGGGAGGTACCTACCCTAAAAAAAAACAATATATCAATATTTTATGTTACCACTTTGTCGGCTTGATTAATATGTACCTATACCCAAGTACCCATCTATGCCAAATTACAGCTTTCCATTACTAAGAGTCTCTGAGCTAAGCCGTGGACAGACAGACAGACGGACATGGCGAACAATTACAATATTATCTATAGGTATAGGTACCTATATTCTAAGCAAATAAATGATTTCTATTTCGTTGTTCTTCAATTTGCTCTACTCAAATTAAATTAGCTAGCGAAACTACGCCGACGTGATGGGTATCGATATCTTGACACAATAAAATGAAAAAGAAGATATTTTGATGAGTTTTTTGGGGTCATCACCGCAGGTAGAGTCACATCAACTCAGCCTATCACAGTCCACTGCTGGACATAGGCTTCTCCCAGGTTGCGCCACAAGACTCTGTCCTCCGCCTTCCGCATCCAGTCTATCCCAGCCACCTTTTTGAGGTCGTCGGCTCATGTGGCTGGAGGGCGACTCACACTACGCTTGCCGATACAAATGGTCTCCACTCCAGGACCGACAGTACCTGGAGTTACCGACATAGCTTGCATAGTAAGCAAGCTGAAGTGGCAGTGGGCTGGCCATGTTTGTCGAAGGGCCGATTGCCAGTGAAGCAGACGAAGCCAGGTAGAGTAGTCATTTGAAATATCAGTTAAATATTTTTTTTTTTGTATAAACTTCATAGACGTCATGGGCATCAATATCTAAACACGATATTAAAAAAACTGGTTTTATTAACTCATAGGTACTTCAAGTAACAACACTACTAGCGCTCGTCGACCCCAATCTTTATTTTAATCAAATCTTTTTATTTTGTCGTGTTTAGATATCTATAACCATCACGTCGGCGTAGTTTCGCTAGCTAATTTAATTTGAACCTGTTTAAGGCTGTTTAATTATATAGATATATTTGAAGTCGTTCAAAGTCGTCGTTCTATACAATATCGAGATAGAGCTTATACGATACATTCATATTTACTGTATTCTATAATTTAAATGAATACAGTTTACCCCCAATTCCAATTTAACCTAGTCTTGTTATTTCTATATAATTTTCAAACATCATCATAACTTTTGAATAATATCTTACATCTTTATTATGAATGAACTAATTCAAAAGGGCGAAGATATGTTTATCCTCAAATATAAATGGTAATTACTTCCCTATTCTGCTTAGTGATCATAGAAACGATTTCTGAGAACATTACTGAGTATCAACTACTGTGAATTTGAGTTCAAAGCGATCACAGCGCAGGGGTACTCAACGAGCGGACGTTTTTCTTTTGACAGTGTGTGGATTAATCAGTTTAATAAGCAACAACGATATAGCATAAATCACGGCAGCGGCAGAATAGGTCATAGTGTGGAAATATTTAAGCGAGTCGCAGAGGCTTGTCATTCGACAATAATAAGAACAATCTTTGTTACACGAGACAGAAGATCAAATCTGTGTTTGAACTGCTGCAAGAAGCCGTGCTTGATAACATCATTCGTTCTTTAAAAGCACAGTCATTATGTTAGTGCACTTATTTTATGGTCCTCAAATGTGAAAGGTTGACCACCTCTGTCGAAGCGTGTCACAAACCCGCTGTTTGAACGACTTTCCAAAAACCAAGTTTCGGTTTTGTTTATTTTAGTGTTACGAATTTTAGGCCGCAATGACACCGTTACGTAATCTCTGGGTATCAACGGTGCCTGTAAGTCTTAAAACTTTTGTGATTATTTGATTCTGATATCGTGGCCGGTCAACGCTCAAAGGAAAACATTTTGAAGAGAGTGGCATGTCATAGAACCGAAAATTTTAGGTCGTGTGACATCCGCTAACCCACACTGGGCCCACGTGGTGGATTGCACTGCTGGGACACAGTGGGCCATAGTGTCCCAGCAGTGCAGCAGTGCAGCAGCTGATTATTGTTATCGTTGACTGTATTCAGTTTTCTGGGTATAGTATTATTATTTATCTTTTATTTCGTGCTCAGCATTGAAAAACACATTTGTTTTTACTTAAAATGTTGAACTTATTAATTCAAATGCGCTTATTATACCCATGTGAATCACGTGCTTTGAATATAAATTAGACCTTATTAAGACCTCAGCAGAAAATGTGTGCGAAAACGGTATTTCTGATTAATTAATACTAAATAATGTTAATATATGCGAATAATATCATAAAGACGTTATAAAAATGTATAAAACAATGCTAAACTAATATTAAATCGTAATGAAAATACACATTTTAAATATCAATCAACATAATTATGATAATGATATGATATATACGTATGATGTTTTTGTAATATGTATTCCTAAATGATTATAATCTCAATTAATATTCTTTTGGTTGAAATGTTTTGAGATAAAGCTTTTTTGTTCGTTTTATGTTTCAAAGTCAAAGTTAACGAGCCTTACAATGAATGCAACTGTAAAAACTGTTTTTGATGAAAGTTTTTAATATTGAGTTGGTCATGAACATTTAGTTAAATAAGTAATTTTGTAATTTTGTGATAGCGTACCAGCAGTACGACTTCGAATCGTTTTTTAAATAGAAATTCAGTTACCTTATGGCTTACGGTGTGACAGTAGTCCATCTAACAAGACACCAGTATTTCAGAGGCGCTGACATTAATTACTTGATTTATTTATCTATGTACAGTTTTATTGAGCGTCCCTTTTCTTTGAAACTCACGCTTTTTAACACTCTCCGTTATAGCCCGTGGTTTAAATTGGTGGCGCGGTAACATTATTTACTGAAGGCACGACCTCATTTTGGAGGTCATAAGTAAAACTGTTTTAGTAAACACAGTTTATTGTGCGATTAGTTTTCATTATTCTGAATGAAAAATAGACCTTCCTTTTTTATATATTTTCCGGGGTCTCTTCTTCATCATTAATCTAATAAATACGAAGTATACTAAAATAATCCTGCCTGTATTCCCCGAACACATTTCGCCAGTTATGTCTTATGTAATAAGGGGCGAGCCTATTGCCATCAACCGGGCACAAATGCAGACTCCGGGCTGCTACTGAGAAATTACAGAAGGAAAAACCCAATAACATATTGCCTTATTCGGGAACCGAGTCTCGGACCTCATGCGCTTGCTATCACTGGACCAACGAGGCAGAAAAAAGACGACTTATACCACAAAATAATGAAACCTACTTACATTATTTTTCTAATGACATGTGCATGTGTGTGTGTGTGTATATTTTCAACACCATACTGAGACCGCCAACCCGCCTGCCAAGCTAAGCGATTATGGCAAACCCCCCCAATTAGGGGAGGCCTATGTCCAGCAGTGGACGTCTTTCGGCTGAAATGATGCACTTAATAATAAGAGATGATTTTATTGAGTGCCAAGTTCACATTTAACAATAAATAAATAAACACGGAATGACATTTAATAACAGTCATGCATTTACAGAACACAAACAATACCGTGGATAATAGCAGAAAATTGAACATTATTTATATAACAATATGATAACACACAATTAGTACAATATTGGAAATATAAGTCTGTATATTTGTTTGTTTGTAACATCATTATAACATAACATCAAGCCTGTATTCCCCGGAGGGTTACGCAGAGATATAGTACCCATGTTCTATGTTCTATGTTAGAGGGTTTGGTTTCCGCACTTAGTCCTTAAGATGGACCATTGTGCGTGATATAGTACCCATATCGCCAGTTATGTTTAAGTAACAGGGAGCGAGCCCATTGCCATCAACCGTAAACAAATCCAGACTCCGGGATGAGATTAAGGAAGCCTGAAACCTGAAAATGATAATATACGGTGACTGAATACGGTTTAATACGCTTAATACGGTATTCTAGTATTGCTCGTGAAAGCATGGGGGATGAATTTTTCAGTGCAAAATTTTAAGAATATTTTCTTTTTCTGGATAAATAGGAAGATTTCTCTTTATACAAGGTGTAATTGAAATAACTGAAACCTCTTAAGGGTCGCTGTACCGATCCTTATGAATAACTTTAACTATGAAGACCAACAAGCCCTGAAACCGATAAAAAAAAATCTAGTGTTCTCTAGATTTATTCGAGTTATGCGAATATACATACTAATATTATAAATTCGAAAGTAACTCTGTCTGTCTGTCTGTATGTTACCTTTTCACGTTTAAACCACTGAACGGATTTCGACAAAATTTGGCAGAGCGACCGATTGCATTCCAGGGAAGGACATAGGCTACTTTTTGCTCAAAAATACTATACTATATACTATACTATATATACTATACTATATATTATACTATATACTATTACTATCCATACTAATATTATAAACGTGAAAGTAACTCTGTCTGTCTGTCTATCTGTCTGTATGTTACGTTTTCAAGCCTAAACCGCTGGACCGATCGTCATGAAATTTGGCAGAGATGTAACCTGGGATACGGAGAAGGACATAGGCTACTTTTTTACGCGATAAACGACATCCACGCGGGCAGAGCCGCGGGCAAAAGCTAGTATTACTATATTACTATATATATACTATATTTAATATATTTTTATTTTTGATTTTTTATCCATACTAATATTATAAATGTGAAAGTAACTCTGTCTGTCTGTCTGTATGTTACGTTTTCACGCCTAAACCGCTGAACCGATCATCATGAAATTTGGCAGATATATAGCCTAGGATATGGAGAAGGACATAGGCTACTTTTTTACGCGATAACCGACATCCACGCGGGCGGAGCGGCGGGCGAAAGCTAGTAATATTATAAATTCGAAAGTAACTCTGTCTGTCTGTCTGTCTGTATGTTACCTTTTCACGCTTAAACCACTGAACGGATTTCGATAAAATTTGGCAGAGCGATAGATTGCATCCCAGGGTAGGACATGGGCTACTTTTTGTCTCAAAAATATCCCTAAAGGGGGGGATAAAGGGGATGAAAGTTTGTATGGGAAACCTGTTATTTCTTAAGTTAGGGATATGAAAATTCAAATTTATGCTTTTAGTAACAAATAATGAATTACGTATTTCATAGTTTTTGTGAAATGATCCCTCAAGCGGGTAAAATAGTGGATGATTTTAAAATTCACATGCGAATATAAAATGTATGAGCAGCAGAGTTTGTTTTCATTTTTCACGATTTCATTTCGGTCACATAATAAAAGTTGGTCGTAATGATGAGTACAATGACCCCCTAAGAGGTTTGCAGTTATTTTAATTACACTGAATTACATTGATTGAAGAGACTGCGTCATTTCCACCGACTGCCACCAAGACTGCGCTTGCACATTCACTTCTTCTACCCATCCTTGATTATGCTGATGCCAGCTTTATTGACCTTACTCAAGACCAACTCGATAAATTTCTGCGGCTTCAATTAATTTTATAAGGTTCATAAACGGTTTACGCAAATATGACCATGTTTACGAATTTCGTGTGAAGCTCAAGTGGTTACCAATTCTCCTTCGCCGTTATGCTCATATTCTACCCCTTTTGTATAATGTGCTCTTTTCCCCTTCCACCCCTGTATATCTCATAAAATGTTTCCAGTTTTTTTGCGACTCCCACACGAAATTTTAAGTCTAAAGTTAAATCTAAAGTTAAGTGTTATGTCTAAAGTTTTGAGTTTTAAATTTTTAAGGTCATCAGATAACTTGAAGCTTAAAATGCCCATGCAATCCACAAGTTTCCTTGGCAAATCCTCAACCGTCCAGGCCGCTCGTTTGTTGAATGTAGTGCCAGATTCAATAAAACGCGCGCAATCGTTGCCTGTGTTTAAAAGACTCGTGAAGGAACATTACTTGTCGTTGTGATTTTGTTCTCGTTGTTAGGTGTAATAATCTATAGCCCTCATTTATTTTCGTTGCTTATATAGTTTGTATGTATGTATGTATCTATCTATTATATAGCATATATCTGTGTAAATATTATACATATTACTCGTATATCGAATTTTTATACTTTTTATTTGCACCAATGTCAACCCTATTTTATATCCAGAAATTCACTATTCATGCCAAGGTTGCCTGGAAGAGATCGCAGTAAGCGATAAGGCCATTGTATAAGTTTTTTATTTTTCTAATGTGTAATCTGGTGTGCAATAAAGTATATAATAATATAATAATAATACCAGCCTATAACTGTCCCACTGCTGGGCAAAGGCCTCTTCTCATACAGAGAAGGCACGAGCATTGATCACCACGCTTGCTCAAGGCGGGTTCGCGATTTCAGACTTATATTAATAAGTCCAGGTTTCCTCACGATGTTTTTCCTTCAACGATGTCAGTAATGTCCAAGATAAACTCAGAAAGTACATATGAATTGAAAAAGTCACATTAGTACTTGCCCAGATTTGAACCCACAACCTCATGCATGAGAGGCGAGGCCTTAACCAACGGGCCATCATGAACATGAAAATAAAGTATATATAAATAAATAATTAATATAAAAGGCCGGCTAATGCTAACACATTTCTGTCAGACAACGTTAAGATTTAGGATAGACGAAGGATATTATAATCGTTAATTCAAAATTAAAATGAAATTAATAAAAACTTTTATCTAATTAATTAATAAAAATAACATTATAATATTCGTACGTAACTGAAAATATATTAAAAACCAAAAAATTGTGGCGTCGAAAATATCTATCCGCATCGTTGTCGCCTGGTAATAATATATATGTAGTAGATACTCAAGAGACTGGCATTGCCACGTTGTATTGTATGACAACGTTTTATGGCAATGCTAAGCCTAGGAGAGTCTTGGTTATGCCAAAACAAAGGTTCTTCATTTTCATCTTATTTACACAAACAAAATCGCTACTAAAGTCTAGTTATAGCTAACAATATAACTGCTACAAATTAGCATAGTTTAATGTAGGAGGGTTTGTTCGCGTGCTAACAATTATGACTCGCCATGCAAATCGCTGGCCTTGGCCACTGAAACACGTTATACCATTACCTACTATATTATGGTGTTAGATGTTTATGCTAATTAAATCACTTGTTTAGTTTAACAGGTCAGTTAGTAAATTAAAACAGCTGGCTGATGAACTAATAAAATGCGGCGCTAAACGAAAAAATAAAACATCTTGACTGATTAGATTTTGTAATTTATTTTTCAACACACTTGCTCGTAAAGTGGCTCTTATTGAACCGCTTTTAGGTCCATAATGCAGTGTATTAAAAACGCGTGTTTTTTACTTTACGTTACCGTACTAGTGCTGTAACGCCACAGATAACTGTTTACTAGTCGAAAACTTGCGCTTTTTTATATCTCGTCAAAGAAACTTCATGCCAAAAGGAATCCGCGCGTTCACTATAAAAAAAAAAAAACTGAATTGTCTTTGGTCCCAAAATTAACTAAAATTTATGTATCTTAAATCAGGAGTGGGTTGTAACAGGTAAAATCCCATATCTGTTCCGCCTGTTTCTGTTCCACGTAATTAACAGTTCCAAAAACCTGTTACAAAATAGCAGGCTGTTATTTCATACTATGTGGAAACAAACTATTGTGTGTTCTCTGTTACCACAGCTGCACAGTTACAGTTACAATAGTACTTTCTAGTTCCATACTAACTAAACTAGGATCGGTCTAAACATTTTTTTTTTATAAAGGCTGTTTAGCAGTTTCGCTAGTGCCTTTATTTACACCTGCGCGCGCATCGCACACGGGGCGCGCAGAAAAAAAAAAAAAAAAAAACAAAACCAGCGCGCCATTTTCCATAAATATTTGGTAACGTTTTCGTTGTGTTGTTAGTTACTATTAAAAATATTAAATCTAAAGTATTGTCACCAACCGACGTTAAACAGTTTAAAAAAAAAACGTCCGGATATGCCTACGGATTGCCAGTACCTGGCAAAAAAGGTCAGTTGAACTTTATAAATCTAAAAGTATCATCTCTATAATTACGTTATTGTAGCATGTTTTTACAACAAGTCTGTTTTTTTTCTCGCAAGTGTGTTGAAAAACGTCGTATGAAACGCGTGTGCATTGATCATTACACACTCGGCTCCCTTATCGCCGCATAATAATACCGCCTCGAGTGTAATGACCAACACAGCACACTCATGTCATAATGTACTATAACGGCATAGGATAGCCATTAGAAGAAGAGGTCATCGTATTTTTTGTGGTTCAGCAGCTTCAATATCATCAGGATTGTGCCGAAATATAGCAGTTCGTCGTGAACGTGGTACGACAACAGGCTCTCCTCACAACATCTCTGTCATCAGAATACAGCCGCCGCGCAACCATCGATGCGACGCTCCGCTGCTAGAGTGACTTTCACCAGCCAGTGTCCCTTTTATCCTACCTTTTTCGTGATTCTAATAAATTCGTAAGAAAACTAGACCCAGTGCCCAAACATCCAGGTGAGGTCCACATTTCTCTAGTAGTTGTTGTGGTAGCATTCCAAATGCCATTCTATCAGCGATAACGATGAAGGAAAAGTTAATAAAGAATTGAATTGACATAAGTTACCGAAAAACTTCTGTTAATCCTCAATTCCTGATATAAAGTCGTTTTACAAATACGAAACGCTTTGAAAGCGACTGCGACTTGTGAAGGTCGTCTGTGAACGATTTTTCTTGTCTTGTTACATGGAAAGGTAAGCATTGGCAAATGCATGGAAAACTCCTTAGGGAATTGCAGGTGTCCATTGATAGCAGTAACTGAACGTTCTTATTGTCTTTAGCTACAAGCAGCATGCAACCTGTGTCCTCTCAAACGATTTTCATTATTTGTTTATTTATTTTTATATATTCTAACATTACATTATTATAGATGTAAATGAAAACCTGATGGAGGCAGCTAAATGAGACTAGAAGAAACAGAAGGTAGAAAAACGAACATCGCGTCTGCAGTAGACCGTGTTGATTGATTGATTGCATTTACATTTTAGGGTTTTTGTTTATGAAATACCAGTTCGTGGTGATTTTTGTTCATCTGTCGTCTGTTACTTAATGGACGTGTCCACCCCACGATATTTTAAATCTAAAATATTGTATTTTCAATCTAGGTCGCAACAGATCATCGATAGCGATAACACCGCCCATTGTAAAACGATTTCTATTTAAAGTTATTTCTATATCGTCTGCTTATCATATTTCCGCAGTACCTATATTGTATTATTATTGAACTGTTTTATTCTAAGGGCCTCTATTGTCTGAGAAATGGGTTATTACTAATTGCAGGTTCGTTATCCTGGTATTGTAATATTTTATGACTGATTTGGTAATATTTGAGTTTAAAGTAGAATATTTTTCTGGCTCTGTGTAAGTCTCATGACCCACCGCCGCGCTGACGAGGAAGCGACTAGCTATCAACTTTTTGCTCGCTCAAGAAACATACAAAAGATTTTAGGTCCGTCTAAGTAAAAGAGATACAAATACTAATAGTTGATCGCTAAATGTTCACACTGCCGATGCCGGCGAGAACTATCTCTCTCTCTACTAGTTTGACGCAGAAACAGAACAGATAAAATAGTGACCGCAGAGACAAGAGCTATCAAAGAGAGTCTCGCTCGGCGACGCTCGCTTGGCGGACGCATACGGTTCGTGTCACGTAAAACACGGGCGGGCCAACCGCAAAACCATACGTTGTATTAGTTCGCGTCACGTAAAATTGCGGTTGGCCAGCGCTCTTATTAGTTGATACGATCTATACAACGGTACAGTTGTTCGCTGGCTAGCGGTCTTTTTACGTGACGCGAACTATACCAGCGAGTAATCGTTAGTCGCTGTCACGCACTCGCTGCTCGTTGCTCGCCAACTCGTTTTGTTGTTAGCTCGACTCGCTTCTCGTTAATCGCCGGCGGTGGGACAGCTTCATCGATGCTTGCTAATTTTGCAAGTGATTAGTAGATAATTATATAAGTCAGGACGATCACACTCTTCGAGTCACTTATAAACAGGTACATCTCGGTTCAATAAGGCATCACGTTTCTATAGAATAACTAATTAGTAATTTGCATCACTTTAAAGTGGATTTATTGAGTTACTCCCACACCGTTGGTAAGTAGAAGTACGTACATGATGGAGTACTTTCACCCCTATAGTAAGTATTTCCGTTTCCTATCTCTGTTTTGCACACTTTCAAATCACATCATTTATGCATCCAACCTCTACGATGTACTTAATATTAAACATTAACAAGTCTAGATGTCTTTATAGACCTAAGTAGACAAAGGATCCAACAATGTACATAATTTCAATTCTCCACGATATTTCTTCACATCGTGTGGAAGTTAAGCAGTACATACAACAACAAAAAAATCAATTACACATTCTAATTGAAAAACTAAAGCTGTATGCAACGCGAATGTTTCAACATTGTACATCTAAACAAACCATTACATGGTGTGTCTGTGCACAGACTACGATGTGTGTGTGCTCTAAACAAACTGACAGATAATATGTGTGTGTGTGTGTGATGGGATTGTTGTGTGTGTTTGTGTCAGTGCAGCTCAGCTGTTGTTTGTTGGGTATCGGTAGGCCTCGAGTGCGGGGTCGACGAACTGGACATAGAGTATGAAGTGCAGAGTGGCTAAGGTGGCCGTAGTGGCTGTAGGCCGTACACAGTACTTTCACAAGTGGAACATAAGCAAAGTCAGTCAGGACATGAAATTGAGTAAAGTAATCGTATCATTCTTTTTTATGTTAGTTATAAACTTATAACGATAACTGAGTAATGGATACAATCTATACAACGCTGACAACTCTAAATTCAACATTGATAACTCTCTCGACTTAGATTGTCACGAAAATAGGTCTTATGTACAGACAAAAGGTCTATATTCGTGACAATCTAAGAAGTCTGATTTGATAGCTATGACTATACTTTGTGTAGTGATTAACCTTTTAACCGCCCCGGTCGGATTAATACGACAAATTTTTTCGTGCCCGTACCGCCTCAGTCGTATTTATACGACTGAGAACCTATGTTCGTTTTGTGCTTTTTATATCATTGTACAACCATATTTGTCGTAGATGTTTATTTGTAGATTTATGAGCCGGGCGCTGGGGGCACGGCAATTGATATAAAACCAAGCGGTCAATAGGTTAAATACTTAGGCCCGTATTACAGAACGTCACTCAATACTCAAGCATTACTTAAAACTAAATTCAAGCCATTTGATTGGTTGAAACTAGTTTTAAGTAATGCTTGAGTCTTGAGTAAGGTTCTGTAATACGGGCCTTAGTGCCGTATTACAGAACGTTACTCAATACTCAAGCATTACTTAAAACTAGTTTCAACCAATCAAATGGCTTGAATCTAGTCTTAAGTAACGCTTGAGTATTGAGTGACGTTCTATAATACGGGCCTTAGTGTTCGAACTGAGTGCCGCTCGACTTGAGCGTCCTGAGTGGCGGCGAGCGGCGCGGCGCGGGGAGCGTGCTTGTTTGCGGTTACCGGGGTGTCGAGCGTCGCCGAGCGTGTAGTTCAAACCAGTTTGTGTTTTCGTAGAAAACTCCCCACACAGCTTTCTTTGTTTAATTATCGAGGTATAAAAATATTTTAACCACACATTTTCTTCTAAATACATATTATGAATAATATTGTGCGACCCCGACTCCATGATGAATAATGTGACCGGCTCACACGACCGCTAAGCGTGCCACTCGGCGAACGCTCTTTCGCTGCTTGCACGCAACGCTGAACGCCTCGCCGCACGCCTTTTCACTCAGGCCGTACACTAATTATTTCAAAAAATGTCATAATAAAAATCATTAAAAATAATAAATTTGCAAAACATGATCAAAATCTCTCATCTAAAGACTCATTTATAGAAACAAGAGTAGTGCCTTGAAATTCATTCGATTGCTACACTAATACTAAAGCATAAACAAAGTATTTTATTTACGTGTGAGATTAGTGCAATTACTTTTAAGAACTACTATAAACCTAACCCTTTGTCTCACACCAAACCATCTATGACCACGTAGGCACAAAACTAACATGCAACCGTCACCCTTCTCATGGTCCCCACTCTATGCCCCCCTAGCAACAGCAGCTACAGCAAGCTAGCGTCGATAGTTGCGCAACTCGCAAGTGGGCTCGAGTCGCTCAAGGCTCAGCCGAACGTAAACAAGGCATTGTGTGCCAGTCCGGGCCACCACTAGCGCGTTCAAACGGGCCTCCAGTCGTATAGACAACCTTCATCGTTTTGGGATTTTATTAGTACCTAGTCGCAATTGGGTTAAGTACCTGATTGGTAGTTGGTGCTAGGTACCTGTATTTGTGGTTGATTGTATATTTATGGCTGCTATAATGGTCACAATTTTCTGGAGTAATCAAATTATGGCAATTATGGTTTCGAAATATCATAGCCGCTTAGGTTGCGCTGTGAGTTTAATCTTTCGTTTCAAAACATGTTCTACGATTGAAAGACTATTCGGATACAAAATGTTTCTGGGCTTAAGACTTCCCTTCTTGTTTAGACTTCAGTTAACAAGTTTTCCACTTGTTTATCCTCTTTTGATTAACTTTCGTGGGTTTCAAGACTAACTAATTTCCCGAGACATGCCGATTTGTTTTGTTGGCTGATTTCTTTTTTCTTGTTTGATGCTGGCTTGAGGTTTACTGATTTAGTGATGGAGTTTGTGAACTTTGGTCAAAGTTAAATTAGCTATAAACCAGTATGTATCTATTTATTGTTCATAATCATCAACATAAATTATCTGTTAAGAGGATTGTGAGGTGCAGATACGTGGCGTGAGTAGGTATTTTCAAAAATGCTATCTGTTTCATACCGCTTGCTCTGCCTCCAACCGGGCGAAAGGGAGAGAGTTGCAAGTCTTGTAGGCAATTAGGTACCTACATTTCCCTTATGAAATATTGTTTCGGACGATAACGTTTTCACCCCCCTAAACCTTTACGAAATGAGATAATTTTAGGCTCATTAGATTCAGTACACCTTAATCCAGGTCTATAGGTTTTTTCTTTTTTAGTAATTCAGTTGTTTTAAATTAAAAAAAAAAAAAAACAAAAACGCTCGAGGAAGTTTTTAAGTAAAAAAATATGGATATTTAGATACTATATCTAGAATACTTAACTTATATCTTATAAGTACAACATTTCCAAAAAATATAAAATTAGACTGTTTACAAGGGGAAAAACGTTATCGCTTTTTGTATGAAAATTTACAGCTTAATCCTTTTAATGCACAGTCGCTATAGAGTCAACTTGATAGATCATTGTACCGCTTAGATTAAAGTTCAATTATTTGTAAATAATAGTTAGTAGGTCCCATTTGTTTATAAACAGCTGAATGTTTTGAGTACAACGCTTCAAGCAGTAACCCGTATTACTTCGACAGTGCTGCCAACCTGACGGGAATAATAAGTAGTTTTATACACAATGTTGTTTTGTATAGTCGGTAGCCTTTTATTAATTCTACAGGCTAACAGTTCGACTGTATTGTTTTGTGAATATCATTATTCATTACAAATTATTGAATCTTCGTCAAGTATAAAGAATTACTATGATTCCTTATTGTAAGATACTTAATTTATTATTTTTAGGGTTCCGGATCACTCGTGCGTCTGTCTGTCTGTCTATCTGTCCTTTTGTCACAGCCAATTTGCTCCGAATCCACTGGGCCGATTAAGTTAAAATTTGGTACACATAATGAATTTCTGTGACCCAAATACTGACGTGTAATGGAAATAAATGAATTTTGAAAATGGGCGTCAATTTAGAAAAAAAAAAGTTTTGCAAACAGTACCGTGTGATATCGTCGACCGTAGGTTCAATTGAGGTAAGGGACAAAATACCCAAAATTAGCTAAGTATACAGTTTTGTTCAGAATTTTTCGCTCTTTCGAATGGTGTATATTAAAAAATTCTAGCTTAAGAAAAATGTCCCTTACCCTACTGATTTTTTGGATCCAAATTTCGAATCAGCCCCATAATAACAATGTATTTGAAAAACTATGCAATATAGCAACTTGAAATGTTGTATTTACCGCCACCAATCGAATCAAATAAGGTAAGATAAGGTAAGGTAGGTAACGATTTCCAAATTTAAGATATCCGTACGCCAAAAGTGTGTACTTAATTTTCTGTCAACAATCTCTTTACACTGTATTTCTTTTCATAAATTTTTTCAACAAGTGATTTACACTATCTTTTCACAATTTTTCCACAATTTTTGATCCAACGTAGAGGTCAATTTAATGTAAGGGACGGGACTACAAGATACTTGATCAGTAAGGGACATTACTAACAAAATACGTTGGTGTAAGGGACATCTATTTTCTTAAATAGATAACTTATTTAAATAAATTTTACACAGGTAGATAGAGCACTAAAATAAAAGATTATGTGCGAAATCAGATCCGAAAAAGGTTAATAACAAAAAAAGTTATGGGCGATTTAGTCCGAAAAAAAACTTTGTCGGCCTCTCCTGAAAAATCGTATTTTGTCCCTTACCTCAATTGAACCTACGGTCGACGATATATCAAATGAAAGGGCTTAATGTAAGGATTTCATTTTTTTTTTATAATTATAAAATATATACTTTTAAGGTTATTAAAATTTTGAAATTGACACCCCTTATCTCCGAAACTATTGAGCACAAACATTGTTGAAAAAAAAAAAAAAAAAAAAATGTTTCTTAACTTATAGATTACAGGAAAACCTATAAGAAGTCTATGGTCTTAATATAACATAGTAAATCTCTCAACCGTACCGTTTGGTGCCGAACGTAAAGAATAGCACCACCCACTAGAGAATGGGCAGCAGCATTCTCTATGCATTTTTAACACCATACTGCGATTGCCAACCGTGGCGATTATAGGTAAACCCCCCCCGCTATTGGGGGGCTTATGTCCAGCAGTGGACGTATTTCGACTGAAAACAAACTTAAATTTGCAGTTGCAATGTGTGGGAGAACCTGTTTTTCAACTACAATGTTAAGTTTGTTCTTGGGATAAATTCATCCCAATTACGGAACCCTTCGTTGTGTGTGGGCCGACACGCACTTGGCCGGTTTTTAGCTTTAGTATTACATATACTTACCAACACTTGCAGTTTTGTATAAAGAAAAGTGTGTAACCTACTTTGTTGTTCGACCCAAAATTGTAACCTAGCTTTTAACATGCCGTTGTTCCTGCAACGACCAGACCTAAAATACTTTTCTACATGCTCCAACATCAAATAACTCCCAGCGGATGAATCCCTACAAAATAAACAAAGGCTAAAACAATACAACATTCAACCATTTACATTCAAACACGCGAATTCACAATAACAATATTATCTACGTATTTTTAACCATCGAACGCCATCAAAGTAATATCAATACCGGTTAATAGTCCACAATACCGGTTAATAGGCTGCAATAACCGTAAAGATCACCCTTTTATGCCGGTAATAGGCCGGTAACTGCAGTGTACCGCATTACATTACGGCTTCTATCGGTAGACGCTGTTTTATGATTATGAACTTGTGTTTGGATATTATTGAAAGTTGATGTATTTGTGTAGGTAGAATTGGAGCAGACGATTTTGCGAGCAAGTTTCAGAAAATATTGTTAAAGGGAATGCTCAAAGAGTCTATACTGTAGCAGTGATAATAAGTACTTGAATAATCAGGCAGGGTAACCAACCTTACTTTCTGTTTTTTTTTTTAAACAAGGCACTATTAACTCTCGTACCGCACCACACGAGTCAAGACTTCATCTAGTTTTATTGCAAGTAAAAGTGTTTGTTAAAACGAATTTACAGTTAACATCATTTACATTATTTCAAAGAAACAATGTTTCTGGCCAAAAATCGTAGGTAATAAGAGCAATTACCGCAAGGGGGTAAGCAGTAAGTCTATTTGATAACAAACTGGGGACACCAATCCGTCTTTGGTGGTACCTTGGATTTACAGCAAAGCCTACGACAAGGTCCCATGAACTATTTTAGTTTTATAGCCATTATTTACAATTTGCTATAAAAGTACAAAATCAATTAGTGCCTACTCTATTATCGCCGTATATTTTTTAATCAGGGGGTCACATGAGACGCGGGCGCAGTTTGTTGATAAGCGTGACCCGCGACTTCTCACCTCTGCTCGCGCTTTATAATGTGACTGTACTTTCAATGTTAATTATGTATTATTTTTATATTAATATGGGTGTACTTCCGCAGCTATAATTATAAATTATGGCATTGTGTTGTATCGGTTAATAAGCGATTGTTGTGAACCAATTAGGTCTGTACCTATTTTTAACAATGAAATGTGATAATTTATGCAAATTCTGTCGCATTTTGTATTAATCTGGTAGATAGTATAGGTAGCAGTCCGGAGTATGGTTTGTGCTCGGTTTATATAGGCTCGCCCTATTACATGGGACTTAAACATAACTGACTAAATGTGGGTGTTGTTACTATACGTACACCTCTCTCTGCATTACCCTTCGGGGATTACAGGCACGATGTTATGTGTGTGTGTGTGTGTGTGTATAGTAGAAGTAGTGAATATCTATCCGGACACTGCAACCGGCCCTTATTAACCTTTGAAAATACTTCAATTTACGACAAACCACTGACTACTTCTAGAGTAATTAAAAACAAGTCACACCTTATTCCCTCACGTTCACACATAAACAAAAAGAGCGAATACCTCACAGAAGTAGTTAAATACACAAACACTACGGTACGAATGTCGTGAGCAATGTTTTTTTTTATGTGCTGCCTTACTGCCTACTGCCACAAATCATGGCGGTAACGTTTTCATTTCGTTCGTGTTTCCACGCACGGCATACAGCGAGCAACGGCTATATCGAGTATGATGCTTTTTGTAGTCGAGTGTTGTTATTTTTTGTAAATTTTTGGGTAATCGATTAAAGGAGGTACCTACAATAAGTTATGCTCTCTTTAGAGCTTGGATGCATCTATACCCAAAGTCTCAAATTCAGATAATTTATGTAAACAAAGGGGATAACATAACAAAAAAATATCTTCGTAATGGTAATTCACATAAAATGGCGAAAAAAGAGGTTTCATTTTCTTTTACGTACTGATTTTAAGAAATAATAATTAAAAAAATAATCATACCGTAATTATTTTTATAAATTTTCGGTTTTAAACAAAGTTATTAAAAGAAGGAGATTTTCTGGTATAAAATATTTTATAATACTGGTAACAATGCAGGAGATCCAAACATTTTCATATTTTTTACATCTTTAACAACACTAATATTACAACTCTCATTCATAGATTCATATTGTAAGTAGCATATCTAGCCACAATTTGGATGAAAACGGCTGTAAACTGTTTCTAGTGGAAATCGATTTTGGGAGGCCTACGTCTAGCACTGGACTTAAAAAGGCTGATTATGACGATCATATGCCGTGTCTCCGACATACTACACAAAACATTGTATGGCAACGGTATTTTGTTTGCATAGTTCTTATAATTAATTCACTTTAATTTTAGCGATGACTACAAAAAAAAAATATGTTAAAATGTTTTGCACCACTGTTCTGTCATTTTGACAGTGACATTTCTTAACATAACTTTGTTTACATAAATTATCTGAATTAGAGACTGGGTATAGTGTAGTCGAATTATCGGGCACAAAATTAGAGTAAATAATGACTTAAACAAAATGTTTGGTACTTAAAGCGACCGACATAAACTAGTTTGGTTATGTAGGTATCTCATTAATCAATAATTCAAATAATTCATTACATTTTTTCATTAAAACAATTTCGTTTATTTCTATCAACCACTACTTTTTAGAATTTGATGGCTTCTGAGCTCTAAAAATATTTATATTATATTTAGGCGATCTTCAATTGATGATCTGTTTTGACGACATCGACTATCAATAGAACATCACTACGACACGAGGTGTCTTATAAATAAGTATCTTAACGTAATTAAAATAATGTCAGCGGCAAATAGACCAATCGATTTACTTAAAGGTCATGTCGTACCCTCTAATGCGACAGTGTCTATTTTTACCTTTAGAGGGATATTTTTACTTTGACATAAAAATATATGTTATTTATGGTCGTAAAGAATGTGTGTGTGACGTGCGACTATGCAACTATATGGCCTTAAACTTAATTTATGAGTGCTTCCACGGGATTTAGTGGTAAGTCAGGGCGCGCCCTTGTGTGTAGGTAGGTGCTACGTACGTTGATGACCTCTCCCTAGGATTAGGAGGTGATTTATGATCTATATAAGTCTGTTTATGTAATCGCCACAAAAGTTTTTGATGTTTGCATGAGTGATCATTGATAAAAATTGGGCATCGCCAGGGGTGGTGATTATGGCTTTACTCTATAAAAGATTATCCAATTTGGATGTTTACGTAAGTCGATATTGCAAGGTACCAACAAAAGATTGGCGCGATTTATTGAAATGTTATGTTGTTGCTCATATACACAAGCGTTACGTTGCCAACGGCAGAGGCAACTGCAGCCGACAACTTTTCGCTTGTGTATTTGAGTAGGTACGTGCTCAAATACACGAGCGGAATGTTGCCTCTGCCATTGGTATCGTGCCGCTCGTGTATGAGCATTTAAATCACCAACCCTCTGAAAATAGGTGAATAAAGTCACAAATTACAAAAAAAAAAAAAAATGTTACTAGTTGCCACTTCTAAAAGGTACTTCCGTATGGAGAAGAATGGGCAAGAAACTCCAGCGTTACTCTTTTATAATGAAATTATCATTCCTAATTTTATCCTTCAAAGAAACTCCGAACATAGCCCGCTCCATAGCGCGCTGAGCGACTTTAAATTTATGGACCAGCCCGACTGTCAGTGTCCACATTTCGGCACCGTATGTCATAACGGGCAGGACGCACTGGTTGAAGACAAAACAAGACAAGACAAAACAGGACGCACTGGTTGACTGTTTGACTGGTCTTCAAACATTGTGGTATAGGCGACGAAAAGACTTGACGGAGTTTTCCAAACACTTATCGCTATCGCTTATTGCTATTATCCGGAAGAGAACTGGAGTTACCGACATAGCTTGCAGAGTAAGCAAGCTGAAGTGGCAGTGGGCTGGCCATGTTTGTCGAAGGACTGATGGCCGGTGGAGCAGACGAGTCCTGGAGTGGAGACCGCGTATCGGCAAGCGTAGTGTGGGACGCCCCCTAGCTAGATGGACCGACGACCTCAAAAAGGTGGCTGGGGCAGACTGGATGCGGAAGGCGGAGGACAGGGTGGTGTGCCTGGGAGAGGCCTATGTTCAGCAGTGGACTGCGATAGATATCACTAAGAAGATGTTGCACCTAGAATAAAATTACTTTACCACAACAGGTAAAAAAAAAAATACAAATTAAGTAATGACAGGTAATTATGTGATAGTTAATTGTTGCCACATATTTAGGAATGGTGCTCCAGTATTCATAGTCTAAATACCAGGAATAAACACAAACTTGCGGTACATCGCACTCGCCTTCACAGAGTAGGCAACTCGTTCATTGGTCAATGTATACGCTTTTACAACAAACTCCCCATTGACATTCGAAACTTACCCATTAAACTATTTAAAAGCTGTATTAAAACCAAACTTTGCTTATATGGGTACTATCAAATTTTTGATTATTTAGATGACAAAAAAGCTAGGGATTGAGCTGCTCGCTCTGCTATGCCTTGTGATAAAACCGTAAAACTTGAGTTTGAAATCATTATTTAACAATTTATATACATATCGACATTGCTAAATATTATAATATACTAAATAACATAAACATTTACTTTGGAAAGTATTACTTATATTTATTACTTTAATTATTGTGAACCTGAGCACTTTATGGGTCATTTGTTTCATTTTAGATTTTCTTTTTTCTTTCTCGCTTAGTTTTAATGATGGTCTGGCATTTTGGGTACTTTATGCGACCTACCCAAATGTCCTTTCTATGGTATTGTTAGTCGAGTTGTGAGCTACACGATTACTAACAAATGCTTGCACTGACTGGACAGGTCCACTTAAATTTGTGCGGTTCTTTCCTCAAAAGATCATTTCAGACACGGATCTATACATTGCTCCACACATGGTCTGACCAAGATTATGTCTGAACTTTAGAAGAGTCTTTGACCTCTGAGTTTGTTTCGCCATTTCTTCTCAGGGGTAGTCAGATACGAAATGCCGACTCTATCTAGCATAAGCTAGATAGAGTTGTTTTACATGTTCAAGTTTGAGTGTAAAACTGATTCCGATATCCTATTTACAGAATAAACGATTTCATGTCATTAAAAACATTGGAAAAGTAGACAATTTTCCTGAAATTGTAACAAGTAATAAGTGTGCGTGAGTTGTAATAATTCAAACCGCACCTAATATTTATTTAAAACTAAATCAACCTCAAAAGAATCGTTTGATATCCGAGCAGATATAAATCGATACTCGCACACTAAACGCGCACAACTTTTTACGGCCGATATTCAAAGCGTTGGTTACTTTTACGATCTCCGAAACGTCAACTGATTGGTAATTTACTGGTAACCACAAACTTTGCTGTTTACAAACTGGAACACAGGTGATATTGACTCTTACGTTTTTGAAGATAGAGTTGGGAATTGAGCAATGGTCTATTTTTGAATAGTTTTTGAAGCAAATTGAGTCCGCCCTAGGGAAATGAGTTTAGATAGAATATAAAAAGATAAAGTTGTAAGATAAAGTCGTGAAAGTAAGGGGTGGGGCACACGATGGAGCGATAAGCGTGTAGCTCACGATAACGTGTTGCCTACCTGTTAATTATTGTTTGTGTGTTTATGAATATTAAATAGGTTGTGTAGTTATTTGTAACAGGCACGAGAGTGTCCGTTGTGGGTAGCTGGTTTATTTAGTTCCGAGGAAATGGCGGAAATAAGGCTATTTATAAACGGGTGCAGTGGTGGCCCTGACTTAAGGTTCGTACAGACTAGTGCGATATCGCGGGCGCGACGCGACACTAGTAGCACAATTTCTTTGTCGCAGCCTGTCGCGCCCGCGGTATCGCGCGAGTCTGTACGAGCCGTTACGAGTTGTAGGTTTTGAGTTCGAACCCAGACAGGTGCTTTACTTGGTGTAAATCATTTCATCAGCACTGCTTTCATAACGGTGAAGGAAAACATCGCGAGGAAACCGGCATGTCCTAGAACCAAAAATCGAAGACGTGTGTCATCAACCCTTACTGGGCCCGCGTGGTAGATTAAAGCCCTCCCTCGAAGAGAGGAGGGCTGTGTCCCAGCAGTGGGAGCATTATAGGCTGATTTTGTATAAACGGGTGCTGTTTGTTTCATCGAATAAATAAAAAAGTAAAATAAAAATGTTTATTGCAATTCTATAAATGCTTTACACACATGGGTTTGGAGGTCACCTTTTAAGCAAGGACATGCTTGTGTTAGGTGACTCCGGTCTTCCAAATTTTATAACGGGTATGCAATAAGTATCAAAAATAAAATAAAAGCAAAAAATTTAAATAAAGAGAAAATACAAAAAGGATCTGTCTTGGGATCGGAAGAAGCCAGGCATCGCTTCCTCCACTAACGATTTCGCTATTTTTACTGTTTGTTTGCGGTTATTCAGGTAGGATTTGAATAGCTCGAGAAGAGGCCCCTTTATTCCGATGTTTTCGAGCTTATGCAGAAGCATTGGGATAGATACTGTGTTGAAGGCCTTTTTGAGGTTCAGGAAAAACTGCCACACATTTGCCCACAGACCCTTATCCACTTTCTCAATTATAGTAGATGTTAGGGAAAGTTCCGCATCCTCAGTAGACATACCCTGCCGAAACCTAAACTGAGACGGCGACAAGATAATAACTTATTGTTCCAAAAAACAGTTTTACAGATATTTTTCCACCAGTTAGCAGGATAAGCAAAAACTATGCAATACAATGCAGTACTTAAATTTAGTGGAAAAAATCACCTGTATCCTGTAGTAGACCCTTAAATTTAGATAGGGCAATGTATAGCAGTATTATCCGTCTATTGTTGGCAACAGGCTGAGTTTTCTAATCAGTCTTCTATGTGTGGTGATTCTGCCAGAGCATGTCTGTTGTTGGTAGGCTCATATTCCGGTTACCTGCTGATATGATTTCAGTGTTGTTATGTGTTAAGTCTAGAAGATATACTTTAGCATGATTTTTTTCGGTAGGAGTTTTAAAAGAATAGTTAGTTCATTCTGTGGTAAGAAGACGAGCAAATCAACGGTGTTTTTGTGAGGTTGATAGTTAAGTGGTACTGATAAGTATGTCAGATATACAGATTTTATACAACACATCAATATTGGCGCCTTGACTTAGTAGTAATTGGTTGTTACAACAATTACTAACTAACTCATGTATAGGCAGGTGGTTTCAATTAGTACTTGTGTACTAATTGATACCACGTTTGGTAGTAATACCATAAATCACATACGCACAAGTAATCTACTACGGTACTCTGAATGTTAATAGTGTGACTGTAAGCTGTATTACAATGAGGTAAGTATGGTGAGCAAGAGATACCTAAGTGTAATAGGTAAACGAAGAAAGAAGAGTAGAAGGGTGAATTCATAATAATCAGGGAGGTATAAACGTTAAAAATACATATTTTTGTATTTGAGTTTTAAAACGATTGGAGAAAAAGAAAAGTATGGTGGTAACGATACCTCAAAACACTGTTTTGTTATGAACTCAGACTTGGTTTGCTATTAGAAAAGTTTTTACATAATATCATGAATGGTTTAAAAGCTTCGCTGCCAATTCGTATAGTTTAATCATCTGATTTTACCCAAATTGTTCGTGTACCGAGTGTGACAGAGCTATTACAAAGATTAGGCAATCTTTGTGATCGCTCTAGCAGCGAGCGAGCGTGCCTAGTGCATAAAAAGTTATTACACTTTCAAGAATGATGACAGTTGCGAGTTGCGACATAGTGCGTAGATACTGCGTGTAATAGCCACGCTACTACTGCAAAGCACCATTTTGACATAATCTTGATAGTCATGTATGATCCTTTTAATCTCTGACCATTTATTAAAGAAAGTTACTTCAATTCAGTATGAAACATAGCATAGCTTTATGTTGCTGACTACAATAAGTAAAGTCAAAGAAAGTCAAAATGTTTGTTTCAAACTAAGTGTACAAAATAATATTGGTCATTATGTTGGTACCTACGTATGTTGTTTAAAAACTAAAGTGTTAGTAGGTACCTAATCTATTTGAGGTATAAGTAGGTAGGAGATAGGTATGCACCTTATTCTTATAATGTAGTAGATACATAATAATAATAAATGTGCGCGTTGTAGGTCGTTAGATAAATATGTAAAGGCCATATACTTCCATTGAAGATATTTATAACAGTCGGTTCAATGTATTATTAGATCCTAATGTGAAACATTAATAAAGCTACCACGAGCGGTTTTATAAAAACAACTTGAAATATCTTTCATGATGTTTTTAATGGGGAAGCGACCGTGAAACGGTTAAATATTATTTATACGATAAGGAATAATTATTATGATCTATTCAAAATACGTTCTTCAGTTTTAGGAAGCATTTAACAAAAAAAAAAAATAATAATAATAATAATAAGCGATCAGATTCAGGAATAAAAAAACGAAGCATAGAAAAAAAAAAAAAAAGTACTGCTCCATTTTTGAAAGTGCGTCACAATTCCAAACGACCACAAGATAACGAAAGGTAGGTAGCGAAAACGTAAGGAACTCGTTATTGGTCACCGATGCAGCGATACTAACCAAAATGAATTCTATCGTCATAAATATAAAATACGAAGAGTTATAAAATTATGGTAATCAATATGGCGCCTCCGATCTCAATCAAGAATCATATTTCGAAATACTGTGAATGAATAAATAATATTTTTATTAATATTCGTTTGTTAAGGTATTATTAGGTTAAAACAATTTTGGAAATCGAATGACATACCTGTTATTAGGTACAATGGGTTTTTTAGTATATCAATGGGTACAACACATGGTGTTAACATGTCAACAGCAACTAAAGATTTCTGATCAATAAAAATAATGTATTTTTCTGTTTTTCGCCTATATCGAAAAACAGAATGACGAAATGACGAATCATATGATAAGTTTTTATACAAAGGAAAACATATTAGTAGAGTGACTCTGAAAAAAAAAAAAAAAATGTTTGGGATAAAATATTACAGACATGCAAATTCATTGAATTTCTAATTACTAGCGAAGAGAAAATCTGCATTTTAATAAAGGCAAGTCAATCGAGCACGACAATACGGCTACGGCTAATATTTGTACGGAGAAAAATGTACCTTGGGTTTACATAGTTTTTCAGACAGTTTTCCGACATGAGAAGTTCCTACTTTAGTTAACGAAAGCCTCAAAAACTGTTTTTACCGGCGAAGCCTTACAGCGAGGTTTATAGGTACCTAATACCTGTGGCGCGTATTATAGTGTGTACGTAAAATAATTTTCGAAATCAATAACATAAATAATAATCGGAAGCTCGTAATAAAAACACAATTTATCGAATAATAACGGATTTTCTTGATTAATTGTCAGCCATAATCCGGATATTAATTAGTGTCTTGTAAAATATTATGTTGTTTTTCTTGGCGCCGACTTCAAACGAAATTGATGGGAGTTTTCATTCAATTTGCTAATGTACTTAGTTTAATCCCACTTTTCATAATGTTTCAACATCGATTTAGGGAGAAAATATCAGTGGGTTTTTGAGATATTCCTGACTGTTCTTTTTGCAAGGTTTCCGTAAAAGCTGTCAGCCAAAAGCTATTGAAAAAGCTTTCGTGAGAACTAATTGCTGGTACCTAACCTATCTATATAGTAAATTTCATTTATTTATTCTAGGTATTGTCATTGGCCTATGTCCAGCAGTAGACGTCTTTCGGCTGAAATAATGATGATGATTGTCATTGTCAAAGTCAAATAATTGATTTCAAATGGGCATTTGAAATCAATTATTTGATTTTGACTGTGGCTTTGACTAAACTTAAAAAAAAAAAAACTGAAATAGCGTATACAATACCTAGAATTAAAAAAAAAAATAAAAAAAAAAAATTTTGACGTCCAAAGTGCCTGATATGTGCCTTATTATCAGGCACTTTTGAACGTCAAAATTTAAATATAGAATTGATTCTATTTGCCCTTTCCAAACGGTAGTTTCGTATGGACAAGAATGGGCAAGAAACTTCACCGGTTGTACCTGTCTCTACTTTTGCTTCTTTAGATTAGCAAGTAGCTGACTTTAGCCTTTGTCTATTCACAGTCAGTGCCTATCCGTTAGCATTCGAGTTTAATATATTGATAAATGATAAATGATTATTGAAGAACACACTGTTATTTAATAAAAACAACATAACAAAAACATTTCTCCGTATATTTCGCCTATCTAACACATGGCTAACTAGCACATAATATGCATGCTTACATTATTTCCGTGTGCCCCACACTAAGTCTAACTAACGCCGACATTTTCACACAAAATAGTGTCTTTGCGACTGAAATTTACGATAGCCCATCGTGGGGATTTGACCAGTGTAACTGGACCTTTCGTTCATAGGTTTTTAGTCTGGTTCACAGGTCAGGTGACGGTGGTCTGTTGTCGCACTTCCGCGTACCGAATACGTTTATTTATATAATATCCCATCTCTAAATGGGACGAGGTTGGGCCCAATTTGATGTTTTGCCAGAAAATGCAATTTTTTATATTCGATAATCCTTGTTGAGTTGATGATAATAGTCAGTTATAGTTAATAGTGTCATTTATTATTTTTATACTGTTTATTAGTTATGTTGTGTTGGAACTATGCTAGATGTAGATAATCTGTATCTTAGTTGCACGAAATAAGTTTTTTATGTTCATGATATTGAAGAAAATATCTTGAAAATATATAATTTATATTGCTTTTGTTTTATTCTTGAAGAATGTTATAAGGAATCAGTCACCAACAACAAGTTGAGGTAGGTCAAACAGGACGACAAATATACGAAAATCAATAAACACCTAAAAACATACTGACTTATGAAAATTCAGGTCAAAATATTGGTACAAATCAGGTAAACATTTGCTGATTGGTTTAACGTATGTCATTTATCACAAACATGGAGTGTTGGCGCCAATAATTACTAAATTATTACAAGGTTGGCCATGTTTGTCGATTTGTACAAACATACTTACGTACTGTATGTTGTGTAGTATGTAAATGTGAGGTGCCTCGGATAAACTTTAAACATAGAGTAGGTACCCCTCGTGCCTAATTGTGCAGAAACGAAGCTAGAGATAGACAAAACCTGAAATCTCGGAAAAGAACGTTTATAAATCAGTATCATAATTCGTGTGCCAGGTTATTACTTGAACAAATAAATCATTGTAATAACACCCCAATGCAATCCGACCACCCGAAGACCTTTACAAAACAACGATAAACTACTGAATAAGCCCTTTATCAAACCACTTTCCTCATCTCTGCGCAATATGTCTGAATATCTTCTGTGAATCACAATGACTGCAATATATCTACAATAAGAGGTACAGTCTCATGCCCTATCTGTAAATTAATCTTTGACTGTAAGGCTCGACCTCGACGGTGGACTAAGTTTAAGCGTTTATTGTGTAACGTGAGTCGCAAGTGTGGCCACGCCCTGATGTTTAGTCGCACGTGAGCACGACGCCTTAGAGGTTTTGTATGAACTTTGGTTGGTAACATTGTTTGAAACTTTGACACGTAAGGTGTACTTGGAAAGTTAGCTGTATTTATGCTGATTTTAGCATAAAGTTGGTAATAACTACTTCTGTAATTCAGAAATTACGGCAACTACCTACATTTCGACCGTCTCATACTGTGAATATTTCCTTGGAAACCAAATTTGCAGTAGGTACGTTGTTATTTTCTCTCAATTCAAATTTTTCTGTTGTTGACAAGAAGAATGGTGAATCGTGGCTAAAAGGCGACACAACAACCATGGCCGTCTTAACGCAGGCCCTTGGGCACACAAGAATTTGGGGCCTCTTTGGAAAAAAAGTGATTCGAGTGCTGCGATATTTTTTTTCAAACATCTTTATAGTCAGCATTTGCATTTTTTTCTTTAGCAGCCGATTCGTATTGATCTAAATTATTGCGTGCGTTACTAACACAATCGATCAGAGATACTAATCAGTTTAATTTTAATATTTCATTTTCGACGGTAATTCTTTGCAAATATCTACCTTAAATTACAAAAAAAAAAAAAAAAACGCATTGTAAAGAAGCTTTGGATCGGCCTTTAGGGGCCCCCGTGAGGTTGGGGGCACTGGGCACTGGGCTTATGGTAAAAACGGCATTGACAACAACCATTAATGAGTTATTACTCATTTATGCTAATTAACCACATCGGACCACGTCGTACGACTGACTTAGTCAGGGGGCTGTGATTCAGTTATTCATGTTGCTAACACATTTTATTAACCACAGAAAAATTATCTTTATTGGTTAAGAAGCTGCGAGCATTGTGTTTCACCTTCCATCCAATAGTAGATTTCAACCGACTTAATAAACTTAGGATGTTTTCTTTGCCCTATTCTGATGTTTGCCCAGGAACTGCTCTGGGCTGATTTTGTTCACTAAGCAAGGTTAACGGAACAATTTCTTAAAGTTATGATGACCAATCAGTGGGTGGCTCATGGCCGGATGATGGCGATAACAGGCTGAGATTATCAACTCGAACTACTCTTATACAGAGACTTCCAAAACTTACATAAACAAATAAAATCAGAACATACACTATATTATCAGAACATGAATCTTCACATAATATATTCAAAGGTTTCCGACATGACGAAATAAAGAAATTGTATCAAATTATGCAATGGTGGCCCGTTAGGGTGTATCGGCCCATGGCCAGCTATGGTATAATTTGAACATAATTCTATAATGTTTATGACGATTATGACTTTTATGGGCCTTACGCAAAACAGCGAACTTAGATCGACGATAACATTAACATGCGCCTGAGTTGAAGAATAATGAGTATTATTATGTTAGAGCGTGCAGGCAAACATAATGATGTAGGTAACTACTTAATTAATTAAAAAGGAACGTAAACAAGAACTATAGGTATAGAGATATAAAAATCCTATTATAAATTAATGGAATTGTGGCTGTTTTTTATTTTCCAGGACCTATTTGCAGACCCAGACCAGTCAGACATTCTAAAATGCGTAAGGAATGATGAGCACACAGGCATCTTTTTACTAGACATAATGTAACTAGCCGGTACTTGAAAATAAATCAAACCTAATAATTCTAGTGTAACATTATGATTGATAATATGATAATAAAACAAAAACCCCAAAATGAATTTTCACACAAACCCTTGTATAAGCTGACAGTTTTTCATATCACTACATATTATAAAACAAAGTCCTCCGCCGCGCCTGTCTGTCTGTCTGTCTGTCTGTTCGCGATAAACTCAAAAACGACTGCACCGATTCTCATGCTGTTTTCACCAATGGATATAATTTGTTAAGTTCTTGTACGCATTTTTGTATAAATTAACGATATTTGTTGGAGGTATCGGAAAAAAATAAGCCGTCTGGGAGCTTTCAACGAAAACGCTGTCTAAACCCTTTGAGATATAACAAAATAATGTATGGTGGAATTATGTATCTTACAAAGGTCTTCAAAAAAGTCCGCGATGGCATATGTCTATCTCTTAAGGATAACATACTACATCCATTTTATTGTCTTTTGTAGGTATTTGTTTGCCGAATTTTACTCTTGGAAATACGATTACAATAACAATACGCTATAATATCAGTAGCTATTAGCCAAATTATGTTTGCAGATAAATAAGCTAGCTACTTATGTGTATTTCAAACAGTATACAAGAATATTTATCATAAAAACATTACTAAACACGGCGGCCATATGACAAAAATTTGTGCATTACCAAACTTTCGTTACTTTTTCACTGACATATTTATCACTTTTCTATGAACTAACAGTCAATACGAAATCTACACTTATTTCTCAGTAATTCTGTATAAGATTCTTCGGCTAATTCCACAATTTCCCCCCTGAAAAATCCCCCTTAGGTGGAAAAGTGGAATATATAAAAACCAGTCTAGAATTCACCCCTAAGCGGGATTATCAGGAGTGAATGCTAGACTGTTTTTTATAGATTCCACTTTTCCTCCTAAGGGGGATTTTCAGGGGGGATTTGTGGAATAAGCCGATTTTTCTAAGATTAAACCGTTTTCTCATTGAATCCATTACTTTACGCACGTATAACCTCGACGAATGTTTACTTATGCATCGCGCCACACCGCCACACGACCACAGAGTACAGACGTATTTTGTTTTCTTTTTTTTTCGTTCGTTTAGTGATGTTCCCGCTAAAATGTCAACCGGTCAAGTATTAGTCGATTAATCGAATTCTACAGCCGATCGTGTTGCAATTACAAAATAAATGTCAAATATTTCGTCCAATTGCGAATATGACCCTGAGAAAAGTTATGCACCAATGGTGTTCATTAGAAATTTCGAGCATTTTCTCAGCACGAATGGTTTATCATGCAACAATTTTGGAGGTTAATTCGTTTTGTTTTCACATTGTTGGTACCTACGTGAAAGTGTCGTATTTTTATTACGTGTTGTAATTTAGTACATTTGATTGGTTTAAGAATTTGAGTGAAACGTAATATATTTTGATTTTGTATTTGTTATTTCTTGCTGACCGACTCCTTGACAATTCAAAAGTGCCTGTAAATGGTTTAATTGAAATAAATGATTTGAGTTTGAGTTTGAGTTTATCTTTAGGTAAAGAATCATTCACGTTCAGAACATAAGTACTTTTATTATATTAAATCATTTGTTTCGGTTTCGTTCACATAGTGAATCACATTAAAATTAAGTTAGAAATTTGGGATATAACCTGGGATATGGAGAAGGACATAGGGTACTTTTTTATGCGATAACCGACATCCACGCGGGCGAAGCCGCGGGCAAAAGCTAGAAGTATATAATAACTGACTAACTGTAGCCTCTGCGTATTTCAATAGCTAAATAACTTCTATGTACTTTTTCGCAATACCCGCATTACACAAGACATGCTTCTGTTATCATATCACTTATCTATCACTGTGATAGCGTGCCTGATAGTGGTCGGCTTTCTTTCACTTGTCCTATCTTGATCACCCAGTAGGATCTGTTTGTAATTAGCCGAATGTTAGAGTATGGTGTAATGTAAATATTGCCACTTAAAATACAGGATTAAGATAACCAACTAAGAGTCGGTTTCTTGAGGAACTGCTGTTGCACATCAGTGAAATAAACTTTTAATTGTGCCTTGCCTAGACAAGTGACAATCGCTTTCAAAGCGTAACAACTTCCAACAGGATCGTCATAAGCTGTTCCGTAGCGATGTCAGTTCCATACATTTGTATGTTTGCATCGTCGTTGTCGTTGATAGAATTTCACTTTGTCTAGGTCCTCCCAGCGGTGAAATTGCGTTACACAGTACACACATACAATTGTAGTGTCTTTCATTTTGACAGTTCAAGAACATTAGTTACGTTATTTATTGAGCAGATTTGAAAATCAAAAGCTCACTTTTCTTGACATTATATGTGAGTCCATGTGAGGTAGCATAGGACTCACAAATATCCAACTACTTCCTGAGCGCGCTGATTGATGGATTTATGTCTGGACTTTAAAAGAGACAGTGACCTCTGAGTTTGTTTTGGGCCTTTCTTCTTAGATTAGTCAGACAGGAAACGCTGATCTCATCTATTTTTTATAAATGCCGTTTAAAAGTGTTTGCACAAAACTACTTACAGAAACAAAATAATTTATCATTTTTCATACCCAAATAACCCTCTAAACTGGAAAACAGCAATACTATTTGAAAACATTTCCACAACTCATCAGTCAGCAACATAGTTACATTGTACAGCAATGTACCATCTAAAACATCAGGCTATAGCTTTCCGGGTGGCGGCAGAGTAATAACGATAATATATTGATCAGCGCAAGGTTCTCTATTAGCACCGGTTCGAGTGCTCGAACACTCTGCCCTTTGCAACTCGTTATAAAATTGTTGGAATAATACTGAGATTATGTAAGAAGGAACCAGTCTTCAGTAATATTAAGGGCTAATAACTTGGAAGCAAAAGGAGTATGTTATGTTATGTTCGTAGCAGGTTGCGTTCTGCAGTTTCTGCCTACCCCATAAGAAAAAAGAGTCAGTTTATGTATATATCATCTTATCTGAATTTGATGATAGGGGCAGAAAGTGCAATTAAGATGTATTTTTCTTCCATACTTCTCTATTAGTGGTCATCTTGGTAGTCACCCCAATTCTAGGCATGTCATCTTTGACACAGTCAATCCAACGATTTTTTAGTTTATGTATTTACTAGCTTTTTGCCGCGGCTCCACCCGCGATCGGTTCAGCGGTTTTCATGGCGATCGGTTCAGCGGTTTAGGCGTGAAAACGTAACAGACAGACAGACAGAGTTACTTTCATATTTAAAATATTAGTATGGAAGTATGGATAAGTATGGATGTAACCTGGGTTGATAGGGCAATCTCTTTTCCGATTTTCAAGATTACGTCAGTTTTTTCTGTGTTCATCTGTGTAGAAATCACGGCACAGCGGACAGAGCTCCGGCAGGATCTCATAGCGACATGGAAAGTGCGATTGTCGCAACCCAGAGCTGGGCACGTCACAATTGCGGCGATAAGTCCCCTCATTGTGGAGTGGCTAGAGAGGCGCCACGGCGTCCTCACCATCCGTCTAACGGAGGTCCTCACCGGACACGGTTGTTTCGGGAGGTTCCTGTTCAGAATAATGCGGAAGGAAACGCTCGGTTGTTACCACTGTGTCGTTCGCCCGGAGGATACGGTTGAGCATACGGTAGAGATCTGCCCGGCTTGGGAGGGGCACCGCCATGTCCTCACGGAGGCGATCGGCGGCGGCGATCTCTCGCGTCCGGCCCAGGTCCAGGACATGGTACGAAACGAGAGTGCATGGGAGGCAGTCACCTCCTTCTGCGAAGCAGTAATGCTCGCGAAAGAGGAGGCAGAGAGGTGCCGGGAATCGATAGCCGATTCCCGGACACCGTAATCGTGGGTTTGCGGACGGTGAGCAATGGGCAGCTTGCCGTCCGGTAAGGACCAGGCCCGGGTCGATGGCGCGTTGTATTCCACGCGCGCCTCAAAGAGATGTCAGCAGGAACTGACGTTTTCCATTAGGACCGATTCCTGCTAGGGTTGCGGGTTTGTCTGAAAGGGATGCCGTGGCCCTGGCACACAGGCAACTGAAGGCACACGGGTGGGTTTTAGTTAGTAAAAGTCTGACACGCCCTCCCGCTCCGCCCAGAGCGGGAGAAGTTATTTGATAATAAACCACACAAAAAAAAAAGGTGGAGGGATTAGTGATTGCAATGTTATAATGAAAAAATTAGGGAAGGGTGTATAAGTCGTAGCCTATCCGTTTAACCCAGTTTATCCAGTTCATTTTAGTTCCAACTTATCTTTCATACATAGGTAATAACCCGGGTAAAAGCGGTGATGGCGGCCGGGGCAGTTGGTTTGAATATTCTATGGTGCAAAACACACTGTGGATCTACTGTCTAGATAGTGTTTATCTCGATACTGATTAGATTTTAAGTTTTTTCTTGGTTCTCTCCCTAACACCTCGTGTACGTATATTTCCTAAGCGCGAGTGTGCAACTGCGTTTATGGCGCCATAAATCGCGGCAGCGCCTGAAAGCCCTAGCAATAGTAGCAATTAATGTGCGCCGTGTCTTATGTTGTGTAAACACGTGGGCGTGCAGGTAGTGTGCACACAGCTTATGTCTATTGATCAATATTGAACATTATGGTTTAAAATTGCCATCTATGTGCTTACTGATTAGCTACTGGTATATGTATGAGTTGTGGGATCCATTCATATAAATATCTTTGTACGGACTACAGAAAGTTTTCGGGTCTTGGTGTTTGTAAGAAGATTGATTGATACTTTATTCTGTAAAGTAAAATGAACCCGCGATATTCTTGTGTAGATTATGGAATCCAAGGATAAAGCAAAGTAAGGTTCTTATAGGTAACACAATTGTAATGTCTAAATAATTACATTTTATTCTCAGCTAGATAATAGTGTTGAATCCAGTGAAACCTCGACCAAATTATTTAGGTTTTGACGTCCATTATATTGTAAGGATCACGTTATCAATCTACGGAAAAGCTCATGCTCGGCAGTGAAGCATATCCAACTGTGTTTGTAAAAGTACCTAACAAAAAAAAAAACGTTGCCCTTGGTTTCTTATACAACTCCCTAACAGTACATACCTCCCAGAAACTCATAATAAATAGAACGTGCTCACAACAACATGTTTTGTACACCAACCACAAGTACTGACCTAAAGCCTTGTACATACAGCAGCACGGTGTTAGAGCCCCAAGGTCCGCGGCCCTTGTCAGTGTGCACTCGACCTTAACAACCGTACACAAAGGGCTTAATGTCTTCCTTTTCCGTGTTAATTTAATACTTATTATTATAATATTGACTCGGCCACGTAACTAGGAGGTGCTAATTTTCGTGTATTATTGTAATTGTCGGTTGGTGTTTTTATGTTTTTGTGGTTTGTTTGTGTTGTGGTACTGAAACAGTTTTAGGTTTGTTGAATTGTTGCTAATTTTTGTATGCTGATGATTTTATTGGGTTGTTTTGTCAGAAGGGATTAGGTTGTTCCCTTCCGCATGAGCTGAGCATAAATAAGCTCATTGTAGCTTTAGGGTTTAAATAAAACAGTGATTAGATAGGGGCCGGTAAAATTCAACAACTTTATCAACTTGTCTACAAGAAAATACATTATATTCCAGTTGTTTACTCTAAGACGATGCTCACTCATTCATTTACTTAAAGCTTTATTAATTTCAATTTATCAAGTCCCGAGTATTAAATATCATACCTTTAGTAAATAACACCTATTTACACTCTGTTTACCTTCTTAATTACTAAAACAAGCACACCCAAACGTATCATCAGCAGATTGTCACTCGAAAGCCCTCTGATCTTCAATATTTTCTCAAATTTTCCTCAAAAAGCCCCTGCAAATGATATTAAACGGATAATGCGAAATAATTGGTCTCCACTTACACAGGATTTATGTAATCATATTCTTCCGTGATTGCTCCCTTCGAAAAGAGGCGGCCATTTTGTTAATGCCTCTCGAGCCACTCGCTATGTTAATGTAATGCGCCTCTTTAATAGCTTTAAAACGTCAACAACTTGAAGTTGTTACTGACGCCGTTATGTATAACTTACGAGGCGATGCGATGCTGTAAAAGAAGCTTTGTTAACTTTTATCGAGCTCTAATGGATGGTGGATATTTTCAATAAAAGCACAAAGGTTGTGGGGAGTTGGAGATAAAGCCAGTACTGTTCCGTTTCTAAGTTTAAATTAAATATAATAAAAGATTAAATTATTAAGGTGTAACCTTCCAATTATTTTGTAAGTTAACAATTAGTAAATGGGCGCCAGGGATTTAGAAAATCCCGGATCCCAGAGCCAACGAAGATGTCCAATATTCTTCCAGATTCAGATAAATGAGGATGTCGAACTCGGGGTCCTTAATTTAAATTTCTTTTAAAGACCGGTTCCCAAAATTGAAACCCGGACAAAAGTAATATACCGGTTCTTATGTATACCGTATTATAATAAAAAAATATGTTAAGGTATAAAGGTAAAAAAAAACCCGTGTCGCCTGCGCAAAGTTGCCGCATAAACAAACAGCTAAAGATTATCTTTTCCAATCACTTTGTTCTAAGTACGGGCAATTATCCCATACATTTATTTCAAAGTTTTCGGTTCAGATTTTTATGTAGGTACACACAGTAGTAAACTACTCATACAATAGACGGTGAATAATGAGTTGGAAGTAATGTGGTTTACCCACGGTGCGAAGGAAAAGTTTATATCAAGAAAATAAAAATAAGCAGGCCAATCTAGCACACATACCTATTCTATACTCATCATTACCCAAGTAGGGAAAGTATTCCTTAAATCTATTTTAAATTTTCATCAGATTACTATCTGCTGTCACTGTGCAGCGAGCTTTATAACCGCGAGTGCACACCTCCCCTTACTGTAGAAAAGTATTTCGTATCTTTAATTAGTGAAATATGCTAAAGAGCGCGAATTGACCCCATTAGACCTTAAGACTTGCCCTTAAGGCGAGAGTTTTACGACAATTCAAATTAACTTTAATGAACTTTTTTTAATGTTTTTTTTTACAACTTGTAGGGGACGTGTCGAGTGTATTGCTTTCTGTTTTCTTTTCTTAATAAAAGAAAGAAACTTGAAAGATCCTTGGAAAGTATCAATACTTGGGATTGAATTTATATTGTAAAATACCAGATATAAGAAGGTTAGAAAGAAGTTACTACAATATAAAGACACAATGCAAAACCAAAAGGTCAATATAAACGTCAAATATTATGTTGAAAAGATTCATGTGCCTACTCAGGACAATTGCAGTAGCAGAAAGGTTTGGAGCTAAATAGTATCACTAGAGCTCAACTACTTCGCATATTATCATACTTTTATTTCTAAAATACACCGCTTTCGTCACAACACAAGAATCTGCAACAAGAATGCGTGTCACCAGTCTCATTAGAAGCAGACATGCGGGCAGACACTAGTCTATTGAAGACATTAGTTCTATTGGTGCTGAGATAAAGATTTTTCTGACCTCAACACTTGCCTGGATTTGCTTTATACATGACAGCTGAAATTAGTCTGAACTAGATCTGAAATGTTCACTGAATGGGAGAGTGGAAGGGGGTAACCTGACCTAAGTTTAATGTTAATGCTACTGCTCGCGACAAGTTGCGAGTACCTAAAGTCAAATACCTTAGTGATTCTGCCTTTGAGTTAGAGGGCTGACAGCAGGTTCTATTCCTACTTGTTTCTATGGAATATTATATAATTTTCAGAGTGTATTTTAAATGATGACATGCTCAGTTCCTGTAAGTCTAGGATACTTTCGCAAAAACAAGTGTGCGGTAAATTCTGTCGCAGCTTTTTTAGATTGTTCAAAAGTGTTTTATTTTAAAGCAATAAATACTTTGTATTTTCACTTGGAATTTGACTTACATGATATTTCCGCTTTTCTATACCTCAATGAAATAATAATAATACCAAATCAGAATCAGCCTGGCCTTGAGCATAATTCCATAGCGTTACAGACTCATCAATAACTCAGTCATCAATAGAGCAATACAAAACGTGGACTGCGGTAAACCACAACAAACGACAATAAAACTTAAAATCCTCATTATTGAGTAGGTAATGTTCACTTCACCCCGCTCTACTCGACACGTACTTGGGTACGGTCAGCCACAAATATCTGTGATATAAAAATTCTAGGTCGTTACGTATACCGTCTGCAGAATCATCGCCACTTATTGTTACTACAGACCCACGTGTGATATCATCACAGATCAACAAACAGAATTATAATAATTTTGAATTGGTTTTAAAAGTGCCTAATTTGAAAAGAACTCTTTGAGAATAGTGTATTTGACTTGTTGAAGATCTGCGCATCTCGGAGTTTGTCATCTGCTCATATTTTTACACCTTCTAACACAAAACTCACAATCACTGATCACAACAACAATTCAACCATTATCAGTATTATCACATACTGAATTTATTGCCTAATTTTCGTAACACTGACAAGATATAGGTAATCAAGTTATCTATACCTATCTATTTTATATCTGTATATATGATTAAATCGTAGCGAAGTCAAAACTGTACATCACACATGGTCTGGGAACGATTCTTATATCGAAAATATAGTTTTTAGAATTTTTGTCTGTATGTATGTTCCAGCATCACGCAAAAACCACAGGATATATTTTGATAAAATTTTGCATATATATACCTTGTACGTCTGGTCAGTCTGCAGACTATAAATTATTGCGCTATTTGCTATGGGGTATGAGAAATATTGCATTATGTATGTATTATTCTATACAGCAAAATTGTAAAAAAGAGAGAGCCGGTTAGAAAATTGCAGATAGTTACAGATTTAACCTTTTAAATGATTATCATCATGAAGCTCCATGAAGGTATAGCGTCAATCATGACGTGACATTTACCGGGTAGATTTTTGAGATTGGGCAGTAAGGGAGGTACCTTAACCGTTATAGCTACACGAAAACGGTCTTAGGAGACGTCCTTAACTTTTTGAGACATTTTGATCTGCATTTACAGATTTTGAGAAAATATACAGTCAGCAAGAAAATGGGTAATTTTCTTTTGCAATTTCTGATATATTTTTAGTACTCAAACCTCAGTTGGTCCAATAAGAGTTTGAAGAAATATAATCAATTGGCATATTTTTTTTTTTTTGAAAATTGCACATTTTCTGTCAAAATTAGTGAATGCAGATCAAAATTTCTTAAAAAGGTCAGGACACCTAAGCCCATATTCCTGTAGCTACAACGATTAACTTTTAAACAACGATTTTAACCCTTACTGCCCCATCTCAAATATCTACTCTGTATAAGAACGGCTATATTAGTCAACTTTCAACCAAACAAATAGTTTAGCGGTTCGACGACTGGTTGTAAGTTCCACTACCAAATATTGTCATTTTTGTGTATTTCTTGAACATTTTGTTATATTATTATTTATGATAGTTCGTAGAACGTACACAGAAATAATCAAGTTTAGGCCTCTTCTGTCATCTATGATTAAAATAAAACAAATGTCTATGGTCAGGTGATTAATATAATCAGCCTATAATGTTCCCACTGCTGGGACCCAGGGCTCCTCTCTTCGAGACGGAGTAGGCCGTAATCCACTACGCGGGCCCAGTGCGGGTTGGTCGATGTCACATGCCTTCGAATTTTTGGTTCTAGGACATGCCGGTTTCCTCACGATGATTTCCTTTACCGTTTTGAGAGCAGTGGTGATGAAATAATTTACACCAAGTAAAGCGCCTGCCTGGGTTTGAACCCAGGACCTAAATCGTAAGTCGCAGCCGTTACCACTGGGCCAGCACTGCTCTGGCCAGGTGATTGTTAATGAGAAATCCCGTGTGGTTACAATCTACTGTTAAAGTTACCTATATTATTTTAGTGATAGCCGTTCGTCAGGAATAATCTTTAAGGTTGCATCAGTCAGTGTATCAGTGTTGTGCCATTAGGTAGTATATGCAGGAACGCATGCGTTCATTAATTAACTAAAAACTTTGCAAGCACTGGGAAATTGCTACTGAAGGCTGTCGCTGTCGACTTCAGGATGAGCTGGTTCTCGCACGGACTTCTGTACGTCGTTTGCTCCTGCGTCACTAGCCCTGAGTCTATTTTGGCTGTTTAAAAACTTCAAACTTAGTAAACAGGGAAGTTTTATGGAAAAATTATTTAGTATATTGTGGAACGAAGTCTCGGGCAGAAGCTAGTTATTTAACAAAATAATGTCAATCCCAAAAAGGCTTTTCTCTGTGACAGCTGTGTGCATAGAAATCGTTCTCTTATTTATTAATTGTATTTGATTAACAACACTCATATCGTGAAGCTCATATTTAAAAATATTGCAAATAAATTATTGTGATTATGATTATGAAATCAAAAATAGTTAAATACCTTAATGACAGACTTACTTGAATTTAAAAAGTTTTATTAAAACACACTTTCCCTAACAAAATAATGCTTATAAATTACTTTTTTTCTATAGGGACACTGAAATGTTGGTATATTTACGATATTTATTGTTGTGTTTTTAGTTTAGTTATAGTAGTGTATGGAACTGCATATAAATAGGAGTTAAAACACTCGTGTGATACTATACACTCGTGCAAATAAATTTATTTGTCATCTTTCTTTAAAGATTTTCGTGTTTTTATTAATTGAAATACTTGAAAAGGTTCCATAAACTATATATACATTAAAAAGTTGACTAAGTTAAGCAAGTACAATTAGAATCTGTGAATAGGTAAGTAACACTACAATATAAATTTAGATGCCACATATTTTTAAGACGAATATGCCATCTTTAGCACTGGCATTAAATAATACTAGTTTATGTTATGTCTAAAACAGTTATTAGATAATTTTAACAATACTATGCCATTGACATTTATTTTTTGCATTACAATTGTTGGTATTAAATAATATACAAAACCAACGGCTGTATTTGTACAAGATTTTCAGAGAGAGACACCTTTGACTTCTAAAGGTCAAAAGATCACATAAAATAGTGTTTCCTCAGTGTTAAGTCCTTGTTGATTAATCAAGGTAATTAATAAAACCCAGAAGCCACAATATGCGAACATTTCCAACTGGACAAACTCGCTAGTCGCAGGAAATGACGAAATAAAACTTTCAACCATAATCACTTGCTTATTTCTCAACAATTAATTAATCTTGTTAACTCTTAGGTAGCTTAACCTAAAGATACGTAACTTAATGAGCACTACTCGATAAATTAAAAACTTAACGCACAAAATGTGTCGAGTCTCCAAAACAAGACGAAACTTGTCGGAATCATAATAATTTAAACAATATTTAATAAAAATGCAAATGATAGTTATAAGCCGATATTATTTATTGTTTGTGTTATTATAATAATTGTGTGCAACCGTTGACAAACATGGACCGTAGTGTAAGAACGTTCAGAAGGTTAACTAATGCTTTTTAAGCGTCAATATACGATTTTTGTTTCACCACACATTATCTATTAAGTATGTTAAAATCGTGGATACTCGGTGCTGCTGTAACTATGTAACCATTATGAGATCATTTAAGAACACAAATTACCGCCGTGATCAATTTGCATACATAACAAATCTTAAACTACTTTTTTTTTGTAGCCATGGAAAATGTGGGGCCTATGTTTAGCAGTTGACATTGACGGACTCATATGAGTAATTATTATGCTTTTTTGGAGTTGCTACTGATTTCTATTCCGTAGGAGTAGCCCTTCTGTTCTCTCTCTTCCGTGGCAGTAGGACCGGTATAGAACTACCTACATAATAATATTTTGGGACGGTTGTATTAGGTGTTGTTTGTGTAATTTTAGAAAAACTCGTTTTTTATTACTTAGCCGTAGAGGTGGCGCCCTGGTGGTCTGCCGGTCTGGTCTCATCTGGGTTAATGCTGAGGTTCTTACCGGTGTAGCTTGCCGAAAAACAGGAAGTCGTAAATTTAATTGTACTATCATTTTGGTGGTAGCTTTCTGTGGAAATAATGGAGTTTTGATTACTATCAATATTAAAGGCAAGTTTGCTAGAGATTACAATTAAATAATTGTCGAAATATACCCAACTTTAAATAAGAAAGCTAGGGCTTCCAAAGCGTTTCGTTTTTCTAAAACGACTTTCAACAGCAGTGCTATTCTGTAGAAATCTCACCGTGAAACTATATAGGTGAAGTGAGCTTGAATTAATGAGCTGTCAATAGTGTCAATCCCTAGTCTCAGATAGAATGACAGTTCACTTCGAGATCACTTCATCTAAGTTTTCACGGTGAGATTTTTACAGAATCGACCGGCTGGACTGACTTGCTTTTTGGCAGTTTATGTCAATCTTATATTTTTTTACTTTTCATCGTCGTTATCCCTGATAGAATGTCACTTTGTCTAAGCCCTCTGAACTTGATAACGGTGCTCTGAAAAAGCGTACTTGCAGGAAAGCGTGGTAGAAAATGGACAGTCTTACCTCTTTTCTTCTATTCTCAGGGGACCCATGTCTGGCTATATTTAAAGATTATTTGGGGCGAAATTCACTACACTTTTGTAAAGTCTATAAAATCTCAAAAACGGATAAGGAAATAATAATCCAGAATCGATATCATGACAAGGTATAAACTTAACTGCAACATTAAAAAAATGCGGTTTTGAAAGACTAAAGTTAAAAACACCATAAAGTTTTATGGCGCCGTCTCTGGGGAGCTTTCTAATGGCGAAAACCCCATTAAGATTGTCTCAGCGCCATCGCGATAAATCATTGAAAGGCTCGTTTCGTAGATTTTGATGTTCACATTACTAACATGAGGTAGCTCAAGGTGGGGTGATGAAGGCAGCGAAAAAAAAAAAAACAATATTTGAACAGGCAACGGTAAGCTGAGATCAAATCAAATCAAAATATGTGCCTTTTCTGCATGCCGTGTACTTAGTGCTAGAAGAAAACCTGTCAGAATTTAAGCAATTTTCATTCACTAATTAATATTAAAAAAAAAAGACCGATACCCCAGACATCCAGCAATAAAAAGCTATTTTATTTCAGGCTTCGCCAGGAAACATTTAAGTTGATATTTATTTTCGAAATGCAAAACAAAATATAATCAATTAGGCATAAAACTTATCTGCATTTTTTACATTAATCTTTGACTTGATTTAATCCAGATCACCACATCGATATAGGTCACTCTCCGGCGCGCGCGCATGTGAAATTATCACTTACGCTGCCCCACTTGGAACGAGCTAGAGGAACACATTATTTCTGTTATTTTTTATAATTAATTGCTTCGGTTAAAACCAGCTTTATAACGTTTTTAAATATTGGGAAATTAAAACAACAGTGAAAAATGAAATGCTATTCATTTTTCTCGATACGAAATTGTTTCTTGTTTAATTTAGTTTTACAAGTGTTTGATGTCAGATGATAATTATTATGTTTGAGGCGCTAGAAGGCGCATCATGTTGACATGTTTATTCTGTTATTTTTCTTTTAAAAGTTGGGCATAGTTTTACCTTTTAGAGTATAAAACGGATATAATTATTCTAAGTTATATTCTTTTCCGATTATATCCGGTGTGCAGAATGCAGAATGTCAGGTAGTCGAAGTCCTTGAAGTCGAAAATAGGATTAACGATCAGAAGAAAGTACTTAGACTAGATTGGATTTTGAAGCCAGTGAAACGTGGAAAAGACTTTTCCTTGTTTCGTATCGGCACGAGCCCGGTGATGTAGGGGTCGGCTTCCACTCTAATCAGATGCAGCTGAAGACCTGTACTTTACATGAAGCGACTGCCTATCTGACCTTCACAACCCAGTAACTGGGTAACAGCATACCTACACTTTGGTAATACTGATACGAACTATGTGAGTGTGAAAAGCCCTGAGATATAAAACGTTAGCCAGACAGAAATATTATCTAGTATTCGTTGCGCCCGCGCTGGACCTTCTTTTAAGTATCTCCAATCATGGCGACCATTTTAATGTATTACAGGCCCCGTAGTGTTGTCAATTATATAAATTGTAACTTATTAGGTGTGTAGACACATCAAACGTTTTCAATATGTAATTTAATTTGAATTTTATAATGAAAAGTTAATTTGATGCATATAATCACCATTTCCTTACTAAACGATGCTACGAATAGATTGAATTTTGTCAGAGGTACCCGAGATATGTGTGGGGCATGATTGTTATATGGTAGGTACTAAAGTCATAACTGTATGCATTATTTTCTCATTAGATGTAATGTCGACTCACATCATCATGTGTCATGTCGCGGACTGGCTCGTTGGTCTAGTTGTCGCAACCACTACAGCTGGTCCTGGGTTCGATTCCTAGGTCGGGCAAAATGGCATTGGGTTTTTCTATCAGGAATTTCTTAATAGCAGCCCGGAGTTTGGCTTTGTGCCCGGTTGATGGTAATACGTTTTCCCCTTATAATATGAGACTTTAACATAACTGGCGAAATGTGGGTGTGTACACGTGCACCTCTGCCTAATCCTGCTGGGATTACAGCCGTGATGTTGTGTGATCACTTAGCAATAAATCGTCCCCTTATAATAATAGGATCAAACCAATGAACACTTCGTAGCGTACAAAGTTGTAGAAACCCTGTCTGGAACTTTGAACATTGCAACACATTCACAGATTTTGAATAAAATACATTTCGTAGGAAATAAGACTTCCACTTTTTAACTATGGATAGACTATTTGCTACAATAAAAACTGAAACCGAAAATGAACAAATATAAAATAAACCTCGGATTTGGAAACGGATTTCTTCGGATTTGAAATGCGTTATAATTTTATTTACCTACTTTGTAAACAGAATTGAGATAGTTTTTTGCTTGTGATTTCGGTAATTCTGAAGAAAAAAAAAAAATATTTTCACACCACCTGCTCGACAATGTCAAATTATGTCATGTAAACCTATCCTAAAGTAAGTCATTTAAGACCTGAGCTCTAGCAGGGCATTAATATTGTACTGAATTTCATGATGACCCGCTGGTCCATAACATAAGGTAGAAATAGCATAGGTACGAACATTTACGATAGGTAGTAGGTACATACTAATTACTTGCATTCACCATTAAGATCTGCACTAAAAAATAAGTTGTTCGAGAATCGAACTGGCCACCACTAATAGAATATAAATAAAAGAAAAATAGAACACAAATAATTAAAAAGAGGCGCGAATACTGAAAATTGCTTTGTTTTGATAGAAATTACTTTTTCACTTCTCATGCTCTAAAAGTACGCCAATAAAGCCCTACCAAGCGGGACTAAAGTGACCACTTTAGTCTCTAGGGAGTGAAAAGTAATTAGTTTTTTAATTTCCTTCATGTGACATAGACAAACTCAAACAGCCTGTAAATATACTATTATCTGTGGAGTGTGGACCATCTTAATTGCGAAAATGTTAAGAGTTTTAGTTCCATGGTTTTTCCGCAAAGGAGGTGGCACCATGTGTTTTAAATTGTTAATCTGTGACTGGTTTAGAAGAAAAAACTGACGCGAAATTTCAGAATTTTTGTCGAGTGTAAATTGGTCGGGTTAAAATAAATTTATTAAGAATGTCCAGGGACAGAGAAGAGTTGGACGTCGAGCAAAAGCTAAAGACATAATAGATAATCTTTTGCCGCCAAAATCGCGGAAGATTTACCTAAAAACTTAGGTAAGTACGAAAGTTTTATGGTCTGGAGGAATAATATTTATTAAATGTTTTTGTACTAAATTGACTATTTTTCTCGCACTCAAAGTGAAAAGTACAGTTTGCACCTCGAGACTAAACGCCAACTTAATATACCCTCGGTTTCATTGACTCCCTCGCACGCTCGGGAGTCAAACCACCTCTGGTATATTATGGCTTCGTTTAGTCCCTCGATATAAAATATACTATATGTACATACAAATTCTCACCAAAATGTCGAGTGGCGATAGTGATTTGATTCCGGGGTACATTAAATCCGAAGCCATTGGCATTGCCAAAAATCTACTCCCAGAAAAGTCCAAGGAATCGTACATGATCAAAAAATCAAAATCAAAATATTTTATTTCATATAAGTAAACCTACATGGGCACTTATGGAACGTTAGAAGCTAGGTGCACAGTTCCAATTAGTCGTTTCCTATGGAGAAGAGCCGGCGAGAAACTCCACGGTTACTCTTTTAAAAATAATTGGCTTTACAATATTATCAAATAACAGTGTTAATAGGCATACCTATTAACACACAAAAAAAAAGGCCTACACTGTCCTCCCATAGGAGGACAGTGTAGGCCTTTTAAAAATCATCGCCCATCTTAACTAGAGACCCCGAGGACGTCGCCCCGTTAACGCGTACTTTTTGTTGCCTGTTTGATAGATAGGAAAGAACAAGATCGGCAGCTTGTCCACGAATTCAGTAGTGGCGTAATTTACAGATCAGTGTGTTGTGATCAACGCAGTCAAACGCTTTTGAGAGGTCACAAAAAATGGCAATTGCATCCTTGGTCTTCTCCCAGGATTCCAAAATGTGACTGATGAGTTTTACTCCTGCGTCATTCGTCGACCTATCCTTCGTGAAACCATACTGGTGACTATGTCAAATCCTATTTGAGTTAAAATGTGACAACATCTGGTCACATTTTAACTCAAATGTTTTTTCATATTTTTACTCAATGCTGGTAGCACAAATATAGGTCTATAATTAGAAGAATCACTCTTACTACCCGATAAAAAAATTGGTACTACTTTACTATGTTTCATTAAGTCTGGAAACGTACCGCTGTCCAAACATTGATTAAATATTCCTGTTAGGACAGGGGCAATTGTGTCAATGATATCTCCAAGAACTTTAACGGAAATCCCCCAAAAGTCTTCAGTGTTTTTCATGTTAAGACTTTTGAATGCTTTTTAAATTGTGCCAATAGAAATGGGCTTGAATTCAAAACTTGGAATATCCTTACTGAAGTTTTCTTTGAGAAGAGATTCAGGTAATATAGATGATGAGGGGAGAGATTTCGTAACCTCTTTTGGGATGTTGGTAAAGAAATTTTCTAGTGTCTTAGCAACTTATAACTTATCTGAAATGATTTTATTGTGATTTTTTAAAGACAGTTCATTCTGATCTCGCTGTATTGTGTTTCCAGTTTCTTTGTTAATTACCTGCCACACAGCTTTTATTTTATTATTAGAAATACATGATTTTGTTACTTATTAATTTAGATTTAGCTTGAGCGCAGACTCTTTTGAATATCTTAGAATAGTTCCTGACATAATTATGAAGGATTTGTTCAGAAGACAATGATTTTTCGTGGTACAAATTATATAAAATGTCTTTGCTTTTTCTAATAGCAGTGGCCTATTCACTAAATTTTGGTTTAGCATTTATTGTAACTTTTTTTACTGGACACGCTTTATTGAACTCATGGCATACTGTAGAAAATAATGTACCATAGTTTATATTGGGGTCTTGTGAATCAATGAAAGCCTATGACGATTTTTACAAATGGAAAACTACAAAGGGCGTCAAGTCTGTATCTGAATCAGTGTATTTAGTCTACTTCCAGCATTTATCATGTGCAAAGAAGCCAAGTAGCCTATGGTGCATCTGTTCGATGCACAGGTCAACAATAAGCATAAAAAATAATATACAAATTAATACTTATACCAAATTACTGGCATTTTTTTAAAGTGAATCAGAAGGACTTCGTTCTAAGAAATCAAAAGTTTTTACAGCACAAAATATGGAAACGTTTCAAAATGAAGCCCTTGACCACAGCTTTCTTGCCACAAAAGTAAGTATCTACCTATTGATTCAATTTTTAGTAACTAAAATAGCTACATACTTAATATAGGAAGTTTAGGTACTAGCTACCCGCATGAATCGATCACTTGTGTGTGATCTACTGATATGTGATGTTTCGACTCTATGTTAAATAATAATTATTATTGTAAACCTTCGTAAGGTTTATATGTTGTTATTAAAAATAATAAACTTTTTAACAAAGTTAACAAAGTTAACAAAGTTTTTAACATGTAATACATAAAAATTAATATATTACGTAAGTTACCTTTCTACTCAAATACTAACCTACCTACCTATTTTTGTTACAGGTGGCATTGATTTTTGGAGTGAATGGCGCTTGTCTTGTAAATTAACTCATTAACATTAAAATCGAAGATATCGAAAAACATTCAGATTTGTTGCTGGAAAATTTGCCAGATACAAAATCAAAGAAAGAACGGTCATTCGTAGTCCGTGAAGAATACGTAACATTTATCGAAAAGTACCAAGCTCTATTCTCCTCTAATATAAACACTGACAGATTTTTCGTAGCTTATAATAATGGCAAGTGCACCAGGCAAGTCATTGGAAAAAATAAGATTAGCAGCATGCCGAAAGAAATTGCAAAATACCTGAAATTGACAAATGCCAAGCTCTAAACGGGCCATTGTTTCAGGAGAACATCGGCTACTTTATTGGCGGAATCAGGAGCAGACATGACCCAGATTAAAAGACACGGTGGCTGGAAATCTGATGTAGTAGCACAGGGCTACATTGAAAATCCTATACAAAATAAGGATAAAATAAGCTGCCGCATTGGTGACAACATCAGACTAAAACACCGTTGATAACTGATCCTTAGACACCTTTGTCACCACAACCTTCCACATAAAAACTTTATTGATCTAACCCGCTGTCTCAATCACCACCTTCACCAACTTTAACGATCCAAAATGGTCCTCATCAGACCCAAGTTTCTGAAACTTTACTTAACAGTAATACTCAAATAAAGTCTACCTCAACTTCAATAAATGTACCGAAAAAAAAACATAACTTTGTCTTTCCACAACTGGTCTAATGTATCAAACGTTACCTTTAACATTTAATTGTTTTAAATAGGTCTACTAACTGTAATTGTAATTTTCATAAATACTTTGATTCTATGATTATTGCTTTTTTTATTGTCTCGTAGATGGTGTGAAAAGTAGAGTATGCTCCTCGGGGATAAAGGTGCCTTTGTCTTGGGCGGCCTTGAATCCCACGCTGCACTCAGGATTCTTGTCTTAACTCCCTCGCTTTGCTCGGGATTCAATACGGCGCCCGCTACATAAGACACTACTTTATCCCCTTAGTGCATAATCTACTATTAATAGTTTACGTAGTTTAATAGTGAACGTTTAGACTGTTATGAAAAGTTTTTTGCGATTTCTGGCTTTTGTGGTGGCCAGTCTATCCATCATAAAAAAGTAAATTGGATCAGTAATAAAATATAATTTTAATATAATTTTCCTACGAAATGTAGGGGTTTAATTAAAGGTTTTTGCAATTTCTGACTTTTCTAGTACTCGAACCTAAATTGGTTCCATATATTTTTTTGACCTTATAAGAAACAGGATCGTTGGCATAAAAAAAAGGATTTTGTGAAAATGGCCTACTTTCTTGTTGACTGTAATTCTTTTTTCAAAATCTGCGAATGGATCAATATCTCTCAAAAAATAAGGACGTATCGTCCTTATTTTTTTGAGAAATGTTAAATTGCCACCCGATTTAGTTCAGTGAATGTAAATATGAAAAGTTTTATTTTGACGATACGGATATGATTTTGCAATTTACTCTCTCCTAATTCATAAGGTTCTGTGTACAAATCGACACAGTCAGTCCTCTTTCTGCACGAATGGGCAAAAGAAAACCTATCCCAATCGAGGCGAGGCCCAAAAATTTTCGAGCTCTTGCATCCTACATTCTCTTTATTGTTAAGTTTTTCTGCATAAGTCGACAAAGTTACTCCTTGTAAGAATGTATGAACGAAAACCTAACATATCCGAGGTGAAGTGCAAAAATGATCAAGCTCGCTTCGTAGAGCTGAAGATGCACTCCTCTGAAAATAAACCTGCCGGCACCCATGCCGTCGCTCATGTTTGATTTTACAATATCAACCGAAAATTCGTCATGACATGTGATAATTTTGTCATGAGGAGCTACTCTTATTTTCAATATGTATCCTGGTTCTCTTGTGTGAACAATATCATCAGCATTCAGCTGCTGCGTTTCCTGAACTATTCTTAAACATTCTTTACATCAACAAAATACGTAGTCCCCACGTAATATTGAAAATATATCACAATCAACAAGGTAATGACGCGAATGGACCACATTCCTAGCTCTCTGCCGGTGACAACCAGGAACTGACCGTGACGATATTTACGACATCTCACTTCAGTTAAAAATATTGTGAATAATACGAGAAAAGTCGGGATAAACTTTTGTATATTTTCCAACATGAAACATTTAAATTGGTCAGCTGTGATAACATGTACTAAAAACTTCTTCTTCTTTCTTGTTTCAATATTATAATAACAAACTTGCGGTTTGTGTAGTATTTTCGACCGGTTTTCCGGTTTACGTGGGGTGTTCCTGTTATGATTTGGATTCGAAATGGATTCTTGTCCTGCTCTTACATTCATTACTAGGGCAAGTTTAGCATGATTAAATAAACAATTATGTTTTGATATTTATCAGAAAACACGTTTTCTATATCAATATCAAAAAAATATACTATCTCTACTGATCAGACCTAATAACCGCCACAACGAATGCAAAAATGGCTTGATCATGCGTTACTTTAGCAGACCGATAGTTACGCCGATAGTTAAATTATGCCATAGTTTAATCTGAGGTAAATATTATGTACCTACAAAATAATAATTTGCTCAATAACGTCATGACGAGTTATAATATTATATTATCTTATACTTTTATCAATTTTATAAAGAAGCTGGGAGTTATTTGTCACAGTTTGCTCATAGAAAATTAGTATTTGTCACTAAAATATTACGAGTAGTAGCGATATGTTTTCTACCGCCTCGTATAACGCCAATAATTTTAATGAACCTAACTGTTGAGGAATCAGGAAATTCAGGAATTTTCTTTAACCTACTCAGAGAAAATGCAAGAATATGATAAATAAAATATTCTAGATAATAGTAAAATTACGGGTAAACTATAGGTTTTGTAATTAAACGATCACTTAATTGAACCAAAAACTATTAACATTGACTAACACTTACGTTTGCATATTCATTCATTAATATTTTACAGATGCATTAACTGTCTTGGATTTTATGGTCAGACTAATCACTTGAAGTCCTCGAGAACATTATGTAATTATCTATTGCTACATGGGAAACAGGTAGTGGCGGAGGGCCGGTCCAAGCCTCCGCCATGCGCCATCTGAATTTGTCATCTGTAAAGGTGTCATGTGTGGGTTTAATATAAAGGGGTTTATTTATAAACGCTGCTTAAAGTTAAGTAATGATTAGCGACTGTTTAACCATACATTTTTGACGTTTGAACGTCACTTAACTTTAAGCAACGTTTATGAATAAACCCCAAAATGTTTAAACAATAATGTTCTGTTCAAATCTTCGTTTTAATGTTTCATTAAAATACAGTCATGTAGGACTTACGTCCAGCGCTCCCTGGACAGTCAGCTGTGGTATCAGCTTTGCTGGATGGGTAATTCTTAGGTATTTAGGATTCTTGTATCCTCGAGCTTATAAAAGAGAAAAAGATGTGTTCGTGTATTGAGGAAGAACATTGAACAACCATAACCACAACGCTAATTTTGGATAAGCGTTGATCGCTGTACTCAAGTTGTTAAAATAAGAATGCTGATTCAATTCCTTTCGACAAAATCCTATTGGTCATCCATGGAAGGAGAGAGGATACTCTCTGTTCTATGGAAAACTTACGGTTATCGGAAGTGTATTAACAATCATCATCATCATCATTTCAGCCGAAAGACGTCCACTGCTGGGCATATGCCTCCCCCAAGCACCGCCATTTCGACCGGTTCTGTGCTTCCCGCATCCAGCGGATTCCTGCGGCTTTCACAAGGTCATCTGTCCACCTTGTGGGAGGCCTTCCCACGCTACGTCTTCCGGTACGCGGTCGCCACTCCAGAACCTTTCGGCCCCAACGGGGCCATCTGTTCTGCGAGCAATGTGCCCTGCCCTTTGGCAATTCTTCAAGCTATGTCGGTTACCTTGGTTCTCTTGCGGATCTCTTCATTTCTGATTCGATCACGTAGGAAAACTCCAAACATAGCCCTCTCCATTGCCCTATGGGTGACTTTTAGCCTTCTAATAAGGCCCATTGTGAGCGACCACGTTTCAGTGCCATGGTCATCACTGGCAACACGCACTGGTTAAAGACTTTCGTCTTGAGATACTGCGGTGTAGGTTTACAATCAGTCATCAATAATTCAATGTAATGGTCTCCACACAGTCCAAAGGACAAAATGCCCTGCAAAGTTGCGCCATGGCACACTTTCCTCCAGTTTTCTCCAGTTTTTACTTACAATAAAATAACCTAGTAATATAATTAGCAGAAGACAGTTACTATCCTAATTTTATAGTCGTTCGCTGAGAGACTCGTTTGAAAGCCAGCTGACGTACAAGTGGACTGGTGACTAATTTATGTGTGTTACTGTTCCGCAGCTATATTAGTAGCAGGAAAATTGAAAACTTTTTTAATGTGGCACCGCTCTAGGATAATAAAATCTGTAAATTACAAGATCGGCTATTTGTGGTGACTGATAGTAACCAATAAATCATTACCAGGCTTCTTTAAAAACTTTATCTGGACTAATTTTAATGCGACCTGCAGAATAACTGCAGCTTTTCCTATTATAGTACACCCACATTTCGCCAGTTATATTTAAGTCCCATGTAATAGATCTATTATCATGTGATAAGATCAGTTCAGCTTACCACATTTATTTGTTTACCTAACACACTCGTATCTTAATTAATGTCAAAGCTTCATCTACACAATCTAGCTTTTATCAACAAGATCCGTATTTATGTTTTATCATCCATCAGTCTTCTCGGAGGTTATAATTAAGCGTTTTTTGGCCATGAGATCTATCCTAATCTTTGGCAAAGTGAGCAAGTGGTTTAAATAATTTATATCTTTGCTCACATTTTCCTTGTGTTAAATCTAATGGAGTCTCGTGACAACACCTGTATTTAAGAGTTATAATAAATTACTTTATACCTACCTCTGAGTTTTAAATTAGAGCAGGGATTTAAAAATATATCTATTTGTGTTATCTGTTTAATAGTTAGGCATATTTTAGGCAACTTAGAAATGACTAAAGGGATGGGCATCCGTGTCCACTAACTCTTTCTGTCATTCTGTTTTAGGTTTACAGTCGCCTACCGCGTTTGAGTGCCTACCTATTAATTAGCTTACATTACAATCTTTAGAAGTCTAGATACAACATAAACCCGTAGAAATCAGGATTTATGAAACAATTTAAACACTTAATAATCTCTCTAAATGCATAATAAATGATAGAAAGGCTTTCTGATAAGTCATTCATTTAACTTTCACAAGTAGGTACGTCTAATGTTCAACCTAGATAAGAGAACAATAAACCCTGATTAAAAGCGCTTTCATAGTAAAACAAATGCCCACGCGCATATTTCCGTTGAATTATAAATAGTAGTGACAACGGCCGGCAGATATGCTAACGATATCACACGACACACTTCGGAGTGAGATTCACGTGATGTACCGATAAAAATTAGACCGCATGTGTTAGGGTTAAAGCGTGTTGACAATTTTGTGACAGGGTGATTCGATGACGTACGGAATACATGCCCTTGCCTTGACTTCTTCCTTCTGTAATTCATTGATCTTTTATACTAGGGTCCTATTCACTTCTACGTTTGCTGGAATGTAGTTTCCACTCAAAGATTGGTCTGCTCCAGCAAGTATTGATCCTTCGTCAGTCATGATCTTTTTAATGCTGTTTGAGTTTATAACTGATTCAATTGCAATGTTTTCAGTCCGAGGGACATCTCTGACCTACCCTAACCTAACCCTTCGGCGGTAACAGGCGTGATGTTATGTAATATGTAGTCCGAGCATATCTATGCGATTTTTGCGTTGTAATCATTTAATTTTACCCCGAACAGATAATTACTTGCGTGCTTTCAGAAAGCTTGTGCTTTTTCCAGTTTGTACGCATCTTTACTCTCTTAATGTGTATGTTTATGGTTGTCGAGTCTGTAATGCTCGTAAATGAGGTTGTTTGAAAGAGATCTGTACTAATGGCTGTTGTTTTAGCTGTCGCCATTGAATGGACCGCCACTGAGGTTTATACGAGCCCCGATCTGTGTCAATCTCGAAATAGAACCTAATGAAAGAAATAACGACCTCGCGAACACGATTTCATAGATCAGATAGAAAGACGGGGTGTTTGATGAAGGCACTTCATACAGATTCTCTGAATTTGCATAGCTTGCTTGTGGTAGAATAGCAGCTGACCTAGCCTTGATGGATGAAGCGATACAACTAATCAACCGAACACGATTTGGCCATAATAACTTTACGCTTGATGATTGTAATAAATTAAAAGAGAACTGTAATGAGTTGTACCTAATCTGTCTGCAAAGTGAGACGTATATTATGAAAATCCACGGGAGATACCAACACGTTGCGATTTCACACTCCAACTTTAAATGTCCTATATTATTATGCCTGTAATTTCAGCACCACTTGAACGATACCTAACAGAACAAAAACTTATTAACAAAAAAAAAAAAAAAAAAAAAACAAACAAAATCAAAAAAAAAAAAAAAAAACTCTAAAATGTTAAAAATAACTTCAATTTTGGAAGTCGGTGGCAAAAAAAGAAAATACAGAACCAAGGACACCGACTTCCGAAATTATTTTTCACTTTTTTTTTTTTTTTTTTTTTCGGAAGTCGGTTGTTTTTTGTTTAAAAGTTTTTCTTTTTCACTTTTTAGTTATGGTACCTACCCCACAACAATTCGATAACCAGTACTTGCTATACCGCACAAACAACAGTGACAAGATATACGAAGTGGATTAAATACGTATTATCGAAACTAACTCAAAAACTACCCAAGCAAAGTTAATAAAAATCGGTTAATAACCATTTGTAGCCCGAGTGCATCTCATGAGAATTCCAATAAGCCCAAACACAGCTAGGATACATTGTTTTATTACGGAGTTCCGGTGCATACCTTCCAGCTTCATCTTCCGATCAGTTCGATGGTACCATTTTCATCAGAATTATTTATTTAAATTTGCTTCATAGTCGCTTAACTATCTTAATCGGGATATCTTATCGCCACCCGTGAAATACTTATCATTGAGGAGTTCCGGTGGCCATTTGTGGTCTTCTTAATCAGTTCCACTTCATCAAATGATACTTTCTGAATGCAATAAAATATATGCTATAAAATTTGAGGATTTCCCTCAATTCCCCATGGATCCCATCACCAGAACAGAATTTTGAAAAAAAAAAAAAAAAAAATGGAACAATCTGGAAGTATATCCTTACAAACAAAAAAAAAAAAAATACAATTCGATTTATAAACAACGGAGTTCTGAGGATTTAGTGCATATTTTCGAAAGTTCATAAATAGACTGGTTGAGTCGAGATGTATAGGGAGGGGTTCTTGGCCAAGAAACAATGTGGTTGTGGTACATGCTACCTACCCAAGCCCCCCTTTTTATTTTTATTTTTTGTGTTGGAAATTATCAGATAACTTAATTCTACCGCTCTGGGCGGAGGGCGTGTCGGACTTTTACTGACAAAAACCCACCCATGTTCCTTCAGTTGCCTGTGTGCCAGGGCTACGGTATTCCTTTCGGACAAACCCGCAACCCTGGCAGGCACCGGTCCTAGCGGACCCCGTCAGTGCGGGCTGACATCTCTTTGAGGCGCGCGTGGAACACAACGCGCCGTCGACCCGGGCCTGGTCCTTACCGGACGGCGAGCTGCCTATAGATCGCTGTCCGCAAGCGCGCGTCTACGGTGGCCGGGAATCGGCTATCGATTCCTGCCGCCCAGGGCGTCTCCTGTGGTGACTAGGGGCGTGAGGGCGCACAGACTGCTGCTCCCTCACGCGTTCCGTCTCCTCCTTTGCGAGCATTACTGCTTCGCAGAAGGAGGTGACTGCCTCCCATGCACTCTCACTCCGAACCATGGCCTGGACCATGGCCGGACGCGAGAGATCGCCGCCGCCAAACCTACCCAAGCCCCTGGGTTACCGTTTGCAAACCTAATATTCCTAGCTCCCAGGCTCCGTTCATAGACGTAGGTGGCGACCTACAATAAGGGAAATCCTGTTCTTAAATATGTTCCCGGTTAATGAATAAAACCTACACAATATTTTATATTAGAATGTAATAAGGTCGGTTATTTTGCGGGGAAATGCGTAGTAAGAAAATAGCTAACTGGCGCATATTCCGACTATTTATGATTATTTGTTAAATCTGGTTTTTACAAATTATTAAGTTCAATAGAACAAGAATCTCAGGCAAAACTAGCTCTTGTAGAAATGTATGGTAGTATATTATCATCAATATGCTTGCTCAGCCTCGTGATTAGGGACGATTATAAAAATCTGTGTTTTATTGTGGTAATTTATTAGTAGTTTCATACCCAGTTGTAATCTTTGACCGGTTAATACTGGTTTTCGTTAAAAAAAAAATCGAGACATTGTCACATCGTTTGTGAATTCTCGGTCATACTTGTTTATGTATCTTTGTCTGAATCTTATGTATCTAGGTTAAGAGAGGAGCGTAGTTATGGTGGCAGATCTGTAATTGTACTATATTGTCAGAAATTATGATGTAGGTAACTAAGGTGTTTTTATTTGTACAATGCATCGGTTAGGAAAGGTTATGATTGTTGTATTGTGTAGTCGTGACTATTCAATTATTTATTTATTTATTTATTTATGATAACACCTTAAATCTATCATGACAGGTTACCCTAATGCGATAGTTAAGCCTACATAATATGTATCCTCCATAATTTCTAATTAAATAAATACTGATCTATTATAAACGAAATTCACAATAAACTAAACAAATATAACACCTAAATTTAACTTAATTATAACATAACACCCTAGAGGTCGCCAAAGTAAAGTCCTTCAGAGAACAAGAAAACACGTCAATTGTATCCGCTACCATGTTGAGCGTGCTCAGCGCACGCGTCAGCGGTGCTCGCTGAAGTAGATTGATGCGCGCGGTCGGCACCACCAGCAGCCGCGGCCGCCGCCACCTGCTCACATACTCATCTGGTACGCACAGCCGAATTAACTGTAGTATAGCTAAATTCGAAATTTTACCCCTCATTACAAGGAACAAGTATGTGGCTAGTCCTAATTCCCGCTTAATCTCTAATTTATAGTAACCAACCATTCCCAAAACAAATAAGGTTGGATACAGCAATGGGTATCCCGGATATACGCCATGTAACCTCAAATACATAAACCTAACATATTTGTTTTGTATTCGCTCTAGCATCATACTGTATTTGGCTTCACTAGGACTCCAAATAGCCGCGTTGTATTCCAAGTGGCTCTTTACAAGTGATTCGTACAAAGCTCTTAAAGCACTCATGTTAGTGAATTGATTTGCCTGTCGCCAAACAAACCCTAGATTGCGGTATGCCTTTTTGCAAACCTCAACGACATGTTTGCGGAAGTGCAAATCCGTGGTGAAATGAACGCCCAGATCCTTGACCTCCATGACACGCTGCAGCGGTTTACCTTATATGTGGTACTCATGGTGACGTGGGTAGCGGGCGCGGGTGAATGAAAGGATAGAGCATTTGGCCACGTTGAAATAAAGCTTGTTTTCCTGACTCCACTTGGTGACTCGATCCAAATCCCGCTGCAGTATGTCATGATCGGCATTATCCTTTAAAGTCAAAGTCAAAGTCAAAGATTTATTTGCAGATAAATATGGTTACAATAGTTCTTAACAATGGTAGTATAATGTAGCTTAACATATTTAATCATAACATAACCACATGAAAGCTTTAAGTCATCAGCAAAGAGTAGGCAAGTTGACTCCTTCACTACTTTCGGTAAGTCATCGAAGTCCAATATTACTACCCTGGCTGACGCCCTATCTCGTGTAATAAATCTCCGAAAAGCGTCCGCCACAGTCAACATATTGACGTCTGCCCCACAGGTAATCGGCGAAAAATTGAATGGTGTGCGGTGTGAAACCCATGTTGGCTAATTTCAACAGCAGCACATCATTATCGACCGTGTCAAACGCCTTCCGAAAATCTAGGTAGGCTACATCCACCTGTAGTCCAGCGTCAACAGCTGGCACCAGTTGCGTCATTAGGTGAAGTAAATTTCCTGTTGTTCCCCGCCCAGGACGGAACCCGTGTTGCGCCTCAGACAAGTGTGCGCTCACCTGTGTGTATAGACAGCTGTGAATGGCTGCCTCAAACACTTTCGCAGGAGCGCATAAAACCGCCACAGGCCTGTAGTCACTTGCTTTCGTACCTCCGCGACCTTTCGGCACCGGCACCACTCGGCTGAGCTTCCAACGATCAGGAAATGTTGCTGTAGCGATGCAGACATTGAACAAGTGTAGTAAGGGTTCAATTAACACCATGCGGCTATCCCTAAGGATAAAGGGTGGAATGCCATCCGGTCCGACAGAGCATTTTGGTGGCAAGCGGGCGAGCGCGCGGCGCACCACAGACGCCTCAAGAGGACCGAGGTGAGCCAACGCGCCGCTTTGCGCCGCTGTTGTGCTGGCGGTCTCCGCGTTTAACGTAGCTGGTTCGGGGTTATATACTGAGTGAAAGAAACGTACAAACTCCTGTGCGCATTCTTGGTCCGACAGGATTTGTCCATCCTTATTTAATTTATATTGGCTCAGATAACCCTTTTTTGATCTGACGTAACTCCAGAAAGCTTTCGAGTCTGTCGCAAGATGGGTCTGCACTCGATCCCGGTACCGGTCGTGAGCCAGTGCAGTCTCCGCCTTAACTCTTGCCCGGCAATTGATTATGTTTATGGCGATAACAAAGTGCATATTTAATTGAAAGACGACTTTGAATGTTTTTGCTGATAAAAGCAAACTACAAATTACTATTTTTTTGCCATAGAAAATAGCAATATTAACCGTAGCTTAGAAAAACTTTTTTTTAATAAGCCATGCAATTTTTTCAGACATTATTTTCTAAAATAAGTTACATTTGCTCAGTTTTCACAATCTGAAACATTTTTTCAGTACTTCCATCGGGCCAGCTTTACACCGCTCAATAAAAGTAAAGAGTTCGCCGACCTGACCCGTGCTGACGTCATCAGAGCCACGTGGGCGCCGACCATTGTCTCTGCCGGTGACATATCACGCTACCCATTGGAGCGATGTTTACATTATTCAGGCATTTTGTGCGGTAGTCATAACTACTTTCATTGGCTTCGGTAACTTCAGTTGTTTGGATTTATTTTTACTGTGAAAGTAGGTACCTTATTTTTTCCTAGTCCAGGATTTTACGATAGATAGCTCAGGCAATTGTTGCATATAGGCATATTTGTTTACTGGTAATTCATAATAGTTTCAAACAGTTCATAGGCGATATTATTATGAATACTCCTTTTAGAAATCCGTTAAATCATGTGCGGAATAGCGATCACAAAAACGGTGAGTGAGATGTATCATAATTTATAACTTGACTTTTGCGTTTTTTTGCGTTGAAAAGTACGCAGCAAAAAACTCCAATCATTTGGGATTTGTATTGTAGTCTACAATACAATTAACTGTTTCATGAAACAGTTGATCATTGCGCTACAATTCGGGTGGTCTAAACAAATATATTTCTTTCACTGTACATCAAAGTGAAGAATTTTTCATGATTGTTTCGCATATATTCAACACTTTGTAGTGGCGTTAACAATCTTTTAGTACCAGAGACATAGTTTCTTTCATATTGAACACGCTTTGTAAAGAATGATATAATTTCGTTGATGACGCGTCAATAGGGCATGGTGGTGAGAATCAGTAGGTTTTGATAAAAGAAAGATTATACTAAGATATTAATGAGGGGAAATGGTTCACATAGTGATCTAGTTGTTTAGTGTCTTTTGTGCCTGAGCTGACATCAAGAATCAGAAAAAATATTGAGTCATCTTTAATTCTTCTTTTAAAACATCAGTTGATTTAGATGAAAATTTTGCTTAATTTCAAAAATACCTGTTTGGATAAAATGCCTAATCGATGACATTCATAATCGTAGTCTACTCTGGGTTATGGAGCTACGTCTTACATATGTACAGTCAGCGACAAAAGTCGATTAACAGTTCCGTTTTTATAATCTTAAGCATTGAGCTAAATATTTAATTTAAAAATAGTTGGCAGTCATAAGGACTGCTGACAGAAGTGAAAACTCAAAAACTGGAATAACTGACAGTCTGGCGCAACACGTCACGAGCATGTCGCGCATTTCGGCGACGCAAACCCATAAGTTTAAAAATCGCTCAACGCGGCTAAACAAGTTTTCACTTCAAAAACCCGGCCAAGTGCGAGTTGGACTCGCGCACGGAGGGTTCCGTACAAACTTGTAGGTAAGGTTTCTATAATAAGTTTGTAATAGTAAATTTGTTTTATTTTTATTTTTATTAAACTACATATTTACAGTTTTTAGATTTTCTCCTTTACATGTGCTGTAAGAAATTGCTTCTTGCCAAAGGAGATTGTTCTGCATCCATACATCGTTCGCTCCAGAACCAACAGCAAAGGAAAATTACTTTGAGTGTTCTAAATTACAAGTATATGCCCATGAAGACAAAGTTTAATGACGGACAACTTGCAGAAAGGATTATTTCAAAAGAAAATAAATATTTTGAGGTTATAATATTGAGTAAGAAACAATCCTTTCAATACTTCGAAATACAGGCTAATAAATGCATGTCACTGTTTTTTCTATTGCCTGTATGTGGTTAGTTAAGCTAAGAGAATAAGAAAAACATTTAAGTACTTACCTAAGTACCTATTAGGTATTTGGTAAATCTTCTAGTTTTTGTATTAAAATAGGTAGGTAGGTAAATAAGTACTTATTTATTTAACTTCAATGCAAACGACTTTATCCTAATGTTTTTTTGATTTTATTTATTTATACTTAGGTGGGAAGTCATATGTATGTTAGTCATGTTATTGAAAGATTGGACATCACTAATTGTCATGTCTAATCTAATTGTCAAAGATGGCGGCATATTTTATGTGATGTCGATAGTCGCTCTTTTAATTGTTCATTATGGAACGCAAAATGTCCGTTTCATACAGATATTCGCAATTAGTCTAATAAAATATATTTATAATTATTATGTAGGTCAGATGTTTGTTGGTCGTGGGGCCATTTTCGACGATGTCCTTTCATAGATAGATAGATAGATAAAACATTTATTCAGTGCACACAAAAGACGCGAAAATAATGCGACATAAACGATCATATATTTTGATCGCGTTGACTTACAAGTTATTATTTCACAGTTGATAGAGACCCGAATATTTGATATTTTCAACTTGATACCTCTACGCGTTCCTTAAATAAGGGTTTTGACAGACAGACAGATAGACAGACGGACAGATGGGCCGACGGACAGACGGGCAACAAAGTGATCCTATACGGGTTCCTTTTTCCATTTGAGGTACGGAACCCTAAAAATGGAAACAGAATTGAAGTTTAAAGAATATTAATTCTTAGCTAATGAAATGTTGCAATACAATGTATCTAATAATTTTGTGTTACTCGTAGTTCAGATCTCATTAGACTTTTGTTGCTGATGGTACATGCTTTCTGACACAGTTCTTACCAGGTTGCCCATCTTTCTTCAGGTGTAATGTATGGCGAAACAGGGTTGTCCTACATTCCATTGCAGAATAACAGTATTCAATCAAGAATGAACCTACAAACAAATCTCGATGGATCAAGCACTTGACGGAAAACAGACGTTCTATTATAGGTTTTTTGATCTCTACCTGACCTGTGCAATGTTTCTGATACAATGTAGGTTAGTTACAACAAACTAGCATTCCTAATTTATTTATATTTTCTACCTCGACTGGCGGTTGCTACTGCGATTGTTAGGCTCTTAGGTTCGATTTCTAACCCAGGCAATGTGTAATTAACCTATTGGGTTTTTTCATCAGGAATTTCTTATTGGCAGGATTTGTGATTGGATTTGGCAAGTGGAGCAGAGCCCTAACGGAATGGTTGCCAAGAAACGGTAGAAGGAGCGTTAGCAGGACGATGCCCAGGTGAGTGGACGACCTACAGGGAATACCGGGATGAGATTCGCACAGACCAGGCAAAAGCATGGCACAGAAGGGAGGAGGCTTATACTCAGCAGTTGGTAGAAGCAAGGCTGCCGATGATGACGATGATGGTCATGATGAATGTCAAAAGGATCGCCCATGCTACGTTAACATACCTGGTCGCATGTGGGTGCTTTATATACAACTCTGACCGGCCCTTCGGGGAATACATGCGTGATGTTATGTTATATTTTCTCCTGCGTGAGTTTACATAGTATATTAGATGATGTATGTTTTTATTGTGCGTATCTTATGGCGTTCTGCTTGAGATGGGACACAAAACGATTCCATTCCGTATTATGTGCCGTGACAAACTATCCTGTTTGCTATCTGTGAAAAGAATCTGTCGATGAACACTTTTTTTTCGTTATTCCTGTTTTAAATTAAGTAGTCGTAAAAAATAAAGAAAATATATTATTTATTTTAGAAGATTAAATGAATGAATAAGTCTTTGCTGATTTACAAAAGGATAAAGTTACGATTTCGAATTTAATGTCACACAATCTCTCGAATTAGTAATAATTCGAGAGATTGTGTGACATTAAATTAAATCTATCATATTCCTGTCTTGGATAAACATTTCAGCCGAAAGACGTCCACTGCTGGACGTAGGATTGGATAATATGAAGCAGTAATCAATGATCTTACGGTTACAGACAGCGAAGAAAATTAATAAAGATTCGTAAAAAACGAAATAGTTTTTTTTTTACTTCTCTAGCTAAACTAGCTAACGTTTGCAATATATTTAATGAGTGTTTGTTGTATGTATATCAAACTTGTAACTATCACTTAAATTGCTGCACCCATTTAAATGTAACTTTCACTGTTATAATTGTAAATATCATCTCGCTAAGGTATCATTACACTATGTGGTTACATTAGGGATACATACTAAATGTCTATAATAAATTGTTACGCAAATCAGCTGCGACTTAATGAAGGCATTATTTTTTTATTACATAATAAGGTGTTTTGTTTTGTATTCAGGCCTATGTCTGTAATACATATTGTCCATTTGATGCTAACTGCACGATGGACTGCTCTCTGAGAGCTATCCACTTTGTGTACCTATCTACCTTGTGTGGCTATCTACCTTTTGTGTCAATCTACTTTGTGTAGCGATCTTCTTTGTGTAGCTATCTACCTTGTGTGGCTATCTACTTTGTGTAGCGATCTTCTGTGTGTAGCTATCTACCTTGTGTGGCTATCTACTTTGTGTAGCAATCTTCTTTGTGTAGCTATCTACCTTGTGTGGCTATTTACTTTGTGTAGCGATCTGCTTTGTGTAGCTATTTACCTTGTGTGGCTATCTACCTTGTGTGGCTATCTATCTTGTGTGTCTATCTACTTTTTGTAGCGATCTTCTTTGTGTGGCTAAATACCTTGTGTGGCTATCTACCTTGTGTGTCAATCTACTTTGTGTAGGGATCTTCTTTGTGTAGCTATCTACCTTGTGTGGCTATCTACTTTGTGTAGCGATCTTCTTTGTGTAGCTATCTACCTTGTGTGGCTATCTACTTTGTATAGCGATCTTCCTTGTATAGCTATCTACCTTGTGTAACTATCAACCTTGTGTAGCTCTATCTACCTTGAGAGTCTTGATTGAGTAAAATAGTCTTGATTAGATCTCTAGCTGTGAGTTTTATAAACGTTAGCTCTATTGCAGTACCTAGTAGACGAAGATGAGTATTAATAAACAAAGCTTGTATTTCACTGGCTTAGGGACCGAAACGCCGAGCAAGAATTCGTGATTTTGTACTCTACACATACTTATATAACATTATTTGATAAACCCACTCCTTTCGTGAGCATTTAGCTTAGTTGAAGAGGTTCGTAGGAAAACAAGTATGTAGCATATCTAATGTGTAATCCAAATATCATAGTAATAAATACTTTCTTTAAAGAAGAAATGTAAGCATTCGTTAGTAGTACCTACATCAAAAAAGTAATAATCAGAGGCAAGATGAAGCACCAATTTTTTGATGAACGTACCAATTTTTTTTAGTGTGGTTCTCGCTTGGAATTATTGTTAACCGTTTCATCATTGCCACTACTAGTACTTCTTCGTGGTCCGCCATGATGGCTCCACAGATAGTGACAGTCCAATAATAAATTCGATTAGTATTTTTTACTGCAAGCAATCTGTGATTCGTGTGATGAACTGGTGATACACGCAGTTTTTGTGGCTATTTTTGAACCACCAGCACCGAGAACTACGAATAATGTATATATGTTTAACTATCGAAGGAGAGACACAGTGGAGAAAGAACAGTAGGACAAGAAGGTAAGGCGTGTGGAATGGAAACAGGGATTGATTGAAATAACTAACAATTAATCATTTACGTAGGTATGTCTGACCACTATTTCTTGGATCGGCGTCGCTAATGCTGAAAACGATGCGTGACGCCACCGCCGTTAGAACTTACTGCAATTTAAAGATAAATCTAGCTCTCGATCAATATTGAATTTATTTTGCTCGTATGTTTTTCAGCTTGACCTACTGTTTTCTCGATTCTCTGTCTCTAGCAAGTCATGTTGTTCGGTCCGTCGCCACAGTCACCACTGGTCACGTAACCATTCGCCGAGCGCGTGGCTCTGTCCGGCTCTGCGTGGGTCCAAGTGGCCAATAGTGGCTCCGACCGCAGCCCGATGCTGCACGATCTTGTGGATATTAGGTAGAATTGCACCACGACAGTTGTCTCATCAATGTTATCAATGCTTGTGGAGATTTCATAAGGCTCTCTGAAAACTGAGATAGAAAGAGATAAAATGATTAAACAATCACAAGGTTTTCAGGCTGATGTTTTGCCTTGACGTTGCCCTTTTGATCTGAAATTACAGTCCTTTCACAGGTGTATTACCTCTGACAGACCAACAGCAACCTTTTAATACGAGAATAAAATTCACTGTGATTGTGACAGTGATACCAAATCATAGGTAAAATATTTGTGACAGGACTCTACGACAATTATTATGATTGTCACTTAATCATAATTGCAAAAAAGGTTGTATAATCTATTTTTACAATAGTTCCTCTTGATAGGGTTTTTTTACCTCATGGCTACTAAAATCTATTCTACTTTTTTACCTACATTAAACTAACGGGTAACATCACATAATCACAATCACAAGTATTGCCCAAATTATGTATGAAAACGCCATGTTCCACACAAACATAATCACCTCAATTAAATTATAATAATAACGCACAGAACGAATATAAATGTATTCATAATTACATAAATGGTTGTTAATTTCAGTGGGCCGGCCATGATTTACGTGTAGCTGGTAATTTAATTGAAAGCTAAAGGTGTGTCCTCGTAGGCTCGTACCTTGTTGGATGCAAGCGGGAATTATTTAGCTAATGTGTCGGACAATTAATTGATATGGCTACTTTAATGGGATATTGGGGAGTTTTTGTTACTGGAATGATAATAGGAAAATAGAAGTGGTTTTTTGATTAGTTTTTCATATTTTTTTTCTTTTTTATGTTTCATTAAAACCGCTGGCGTTCGACGAAAGGAGCGGATGTTATGAAGTAGATGAGAGCCATTCATCAGTGATTCTACCATTAGGATATTTCCCAATCGCCCAATCTTAATGAATCCAAAAGCTTATTCGGTAGCAGTTTCAGCATAAAATATATATAAAAAACAATTACACCTTCTACCCATATTTTATTACAAATACCGTCAACGAAATGTTTATACTTATTGACGGTTTACCCGCTTCTTATAAGTCCGCTTCCCGCATGCTGGTCCCCGCATGTGCCCTCAACGTTGCCACCTAATGAGGCTTGTGTGTCGCCAAGGGTTAGCCACCTCACACCTGCAAGAGGTACGTAATTACAGCAGTCGGTTATACAATACGTGTTGATGTTTGTTACAGACATGACAAGTACGTGCTGTTACAAAACATGGTTGTGTTAGTTAGAGGATAGAGCTCTTAGTAACTTAAAAACAGTATTTTATATGACCTGGAGTTAAACTAAGGGCTTCTGAAAGGTCGGAAGTTTTAGACTTTCCCCGCACACATTAAATGGGTAAGTAACTTTCGCTTAGCTAGTTAGTTTGATCCAGTCTGGATAGAGCGAGAATAATAAGCTTCATGGATTTGAAAGAATGATTTTGATAAGTTTAACTGTTTTCCAGTAAATTCATTACATTCGCAGTTATCATTTACATCTTCGTAATGTACATATTAATTATTATTTAATCCCCTATCTTTCTGCCACGATCTATCAAGCCATGCTCGACAGGTTCAGAGAAAAAGTATGAGAAAGTTTCAAACTTTACGTGATCAAAAAGTAAACTAGCAAAACAAAGCTGTTGCAACGAGTTCACACATTAATATCTGTTTCCAGTATTTTATTACATCCTGGATGTGAGCAAATAAACATCGAGATGACTCAGCCGTTCATCAAATCGAAAGCCAGTTCAGTAATCAACAAACATGTTGTTTATTTTCGCGTGTACTCCGCCATTTTCTAATTTGTTATGGTCACAAAAAGAACCTGTTACAGCTAGTTATGTGTAATTCTATAACAAACTAAACACGAACACGCAACGCTCCACTATTTAACACAAATAATAGAATAAAACCCGCGGTTAGCAACAGTGGCTCTGCGCGGGCGCACCCGATCTAGGTCGGAGCGATGACCCGTGCCGAACGTGCCCGAACACTCTTGAACGTGCACGAACTTTTCCGAACTCAGCCGAATGTAACTTTTAAATCCTTTTTTACCGAATTTATCACACGGTTTTGTTTGACAAATTAATTCTCTCTAATGGGACGTATGTAGGTAAATGGTAGGTTTGATTGGTTGCCACACCACTCACGAAAATAGGCGATTACGTAATGATGACCCAGCAGTAATAGTACATTCGGAACAAACAAACAAATAATTGTTTTCTTTATGAAATGTCAGAGCGGAATCAACGCTAGCATCACAAACATCGAGTACAGTTAGAAACGAAATGTTAAATGGAAATTGAGTTTTAATTAAAAACCAATTTAATTTTAAAACGTTTTAGAAAAAAGAATGGCTTGTTTTTTATCGTAGGCCAGTGATTTGAATATAAGAGGATTATGAAATCCTATTGTGTTAGCGGATTTCGACAGATTATGTTGGATATGTTTATGTTGGCAATGCTTTGTTTGACTGAGGTTTTAACACTTTGCACAGGCAAAGTTTGAAATAAAAAGTGGAGGGTTTCACTGCGTAAGATGGAGGAGCTGAGGTAGTACATCCTAGAACATCAGTTTCATAGATAACGTCATGATTCATTAATTTTTAGACCAATAAAAAGAAGAGTATCTTATTTAAAACTTCTTTTCGCTGTGCTGCTTTGTGCTACGATGTGGTACGATGTGCTACGCTGTGCTACGGCTATGGTACGCTTTTTTACACTAGGTTATGGAATGTTATAAGCACTAAAAGACTTCCGAAAAGAGTTAATAAACATAGTTTGATCTTCATTAACTCTTTTCAGAAGTCTTGTAGTACTAGTTTCACTTTGAAACTATTATAACATACCATTTTGAAAAATTTATTAATACAATTCGTTACAAAACAAGCTGTGTTGCTAACTGTACCGTACGGTCTACAAAAACAGTACGCGGCAGCACGGAGGCGAAAATGTCAGTTACCATACATTTGACAGACTGACAGACAGGCTGTTTATATGAACTTGTACAAACATGCTGCTTTCTATGTACGCTTGGTATTTATTATTTATTAATATAGGTAATACCAGACGGGTTGGGATGGAAATGTTAGGAATATATTATTAAATTAAATAGATTAGGAAAAATACTAAGGAACGCTGCAAAAAAGGAACAAATATTCTGAGAAAACTTGAATGAAATGGTCTGATATCAACTTGGTGATCAATAGGTAGGTTTTGCTGAAGAATGCCGTGATGAAACTCATTCTGCATTAATCAAATCTTCAATGGTTTTCTTAAAATTGTTAAGACCTTTTTCTGGGACACTTAATTATGTTATGAAGATGCATTATTGTATGTACATATATATGTACTCGAAAAGATGTCCGATAAGCAAGTTTATTATATTTTTATTATAATCATTTGTAACAAAAGGGACAGCAATTGTTTTAATTTAGAAAGTTATAACTATTGTTTGTCAGAGAAAAATAACTCCCATAAACAAACAAACACTATACTGTGTCACTACTTCATCGCTAAAGATAACCCCCAAAAGACCCGGTAGCGTTTCAATCCAACGCCGACAAAACTAAAGATAGAATCATAATCTAATTTCCATCAATTTCTCTGCATAGCAACAAATTACGGAAGCCGGTAGCAACGACCGTCGAGCAGAGCTTTTAGCGCGATCAGACAACTTTCATATGTCTGTGCCGTAGTGCCGGATGGCTGCCGTGCCGGAGTGCCGGATTGCCCGAGCGCCGGGACAATTAACACGAGGAGTGGAAGACGCCGGCGCCAGCGTCATCTCGCTTTCTAATATCGACTGTGTGGGTACAGGTGGAGACAGAACTATTTTGAGTTGTTTTGAAAGCAAAAATTAACAAAATATTTGCACTAGATCTCGGTAGCATAATCGGCTTATAATGTTCCCACTGGGACACAGCCCTCCTCTCGGTGAATGGGATTTGGTTCTAAGACATGCCGGTTTCCTCTCGATGTCTTCTTTCACCGTTTTGAGAGCGGTGGTGATGGCCTGGGTTCGAAGCTACGACTTACACCTCGTAAGTCGCGACCGTTACCACTGGTCCATCACTGATTCTCAGATCTAGGTAGGTGTTGATGAAAAAACTGTCAATTTTCGTATATCACAAATAAAAAAAACCGAGGAAGTATAGTTTGCAGGCACAACAAATACTGTAAATAAATGTACCAATCGGAATCACAATGCAACTTCCATTTATGTGTGTTTGAATGAATAAACGTAGTTATTATTGTTGTATTATTGAATTCAAATTTATTGTTCCAGAGGTATGGTTATACGATTACTGATGTCAATAACATGCTTAACTTGCTTTTATTTTTATGAATTTCTATTTCAACTAAAATTACACGAGCCAATAGATTTTCTTTTTTTTATTTCAATACAAACCACTTCTGCCCCCGTCTATACCGGCCAGTAGGACAAGAGATCACTTCACCTAGCAACAACACCGGTCCCATAGACGTGCGGAACCCGTCGCACCTCTAGCACGGAACCAGTCCCACTCTAGCGCGGGGCACCTCTACGGACCACTTAGTTGTTACCGTTGCGTGAGCTTTGTTATGGTGGTGGTATCACCAAACTGGTTGGGTTCGAAAATTGGCGTTAATTGTAGGTATCTGGATAGTAATTGCTTTGGTAAAGTATTTACAATCACCGATTTTCTCAGATTGCTGTGATTTTTGATTGCACTTGTTTTACAAAATTAAAATGTTGTGAGAAATAATTTTCTCGATGTTACGCTTTCAAAGCTAAAGGTACTGTAGAGGCTTTAACCTGACTTGATATTTGCATGAAACCTCCGCGAATCTTTTCAATTCATCATCATCATTTCAGCCGAAAGACGTCCACTGCTGGACATTGGCCTCCCCCAATTCGGGGGTTTCCCATAATCGCCACGCTTGGTAGGCGGGTTTCGTAATCTTCTCGATTACGAAACAAATATTTAATTTGCAATCAGAATAGCAGAAAAGATGAGACAGTCCGCTCCTCGGGCTGACAAGCAGATGCCAATATAAAAATATGATATTGTTTAATTAAATAAAGATCCCAATAATTAAGCTATGTATCAAACATAAGGTGTTTTATTTATTTTGGCACCGTAGGCGCCTTCCTTCCTCCTTTAGCGCCTACAGTACCGATGTCTGCAGCCCTTAGCAGCTTTGTTATGGTTTGGTTTTGGTGCAGGCTCATACTATGAAACTTTATACTGCCGCTGTAAGATTGGTAACGCATCGCCATTCGCTTGAGATTTTTATAACAGTAACTATATATACTCGTATCGCAGGTTAATCACTTGCTATCAACAGAATTTCCGGCCCTGTAATCATAATCGACATAGTCTTCAACCATATGAAGTCTCCGAACATCGAAGTCATACAACAACACTAGAAAACAATAACCGTAACAAGTAAGTACGTTCTATTATTGTAATATCAGGGCTACGGCGGCGCAATATAATAAATAACAATCGTTAGTCGGAGCAAAGGGCGCGGGGCAATTTATCTCGTGAAGGGCACGCGCAAATGTACCGACTAGTTGCAAATAACCTGTTTGGATAGCCAAACAGCTTTCTGCTAATGTAAACAATACAATGTTACGATTATGTAGAGATTCAGTTGGGGCTTCTTTGGTGTAAAGGGATATTGGGGCTGACTACCCGCGGCGGGTGAAGGCAGTTTGTTTCGTCACCCATGGAGGCAGTTTTAGAGTACTCTCTGGAACATTTTCTGGACGATTAAAACTGACAGATTTTGGAAAGGAAGGCGTTTCAAATAAGTAGGTAGAGTTCAATGATCATTCTGTTGTCAAAACTAATATAGAATAAATAAAGATGCAGGTTTTTGTCAAAAAGTTACTTGCGCTGACCAATTTTAAACGTAAAACATTCCCAGGCCTGTAGGCCTCCATCTCTTAATATAACAGGAACTAAAACGATTCAAACTATAAATACTGGTAAATAAATAAAACGGTATTCAATTTCACATCCAACATTTTTTATATGAAACGCACCAAGACGCTGGCCATAAAAGTTTAGTTCTCCTACTTTGGGCAGCCCGCATTACCGGTGTCTCCGACTTATGGCCCATCCACCTATAATTTTGCCCATTTGACCGGTGCGATGTGAATAAAAATGCTATAAAGATACCCGTACTCGATTAAAGGCAGTTTTAGAGATGGACAGCGGAACGAGTAGTTATAAAATATTGAAAAGAGAACAATGTATGGTTTTTGATGAAAATAGACTAAGGGGTCAGGTGGTTTCTTTGCTGTGGGCGTTATTATTATAAGTGCTTAGATTGTAGGAGGATGGGTAGCGTTCATCGAAGTATTGGTAACATTATACTACACTACAACGCGACGTACAGAACCACGTATGAGGTTAGGTACTGCCAGCTGACCTCTCAGATATATGTGAATTCGTTTTTTATATATACTCAGCCGTATCCGGAAGCCTGCCACATTATCATCTGCCTAGCTTACTGCATAGTGCATAGTAACAGTAAAGATAAACCTGGGCTATTGACAATAATATTATGAAAACCACAACCTGTGACGTGTTGTGGCGTTTCACGTATCTCCATGGAAACAAAGTTTTTTTTTGCCAGTAATGGTATTTTCCAAAGGAGATACAAATAACACATGCTTCTCAAAACATTACACAATACATGGGCGAAGCATGGAAAAAGTACAGCCCAATATTTCTGACACCTTATGCATATGGAACTGTCTAGAATTGTTTCCTAAGCCGAGCCCTTTCCCATAGTGGTAGCTACTATACGGGTAATAGCTGCTGACTTTGAATGTAATTTCGTTCTGCTATCATTCAGAGAACATGCAACATGCAAGCAAGATAGCGCGTCGCCTAATTTCCCAGTGAATATATTCAGTCCATATGTATCAAGGCAGCAAGTCTATTGACATAACATTGGGCACGCTTCCAAACGAAAAAATGAGTAAACTGAGAAGTGCTAACGTAAAAAGTTGAGTACACCTTTGGCCTCTTCTAGCGATCAACGATTCGTGGCTAGCGATGAGACGATCGATGAAAGAGAGATGTATAGTGAGCTAGATGGCTAGGCAAGCTAGGTTTAATGCGTCAGTTTAGAAAGTGGTGCAAAGACTGACGAATCATTACAACACTAGTTATCACTCGGAAATACTTATATTTTTCGCGTTGGGGTAGGTTCGCCCGAGATACGGGTCGATGACTGCACACAACACTCACACTACTAAAATACGTCACTTTTATACACACACTAACTTAACCTTACACTCCCACAATAACCTCGAAACCATTTTTCCATACAAATAAGGTCTAAACTCGTTTAATTTTCAGTTTCACAACGGCAGAATGTAAAATGGTTTTTTGTCATAATCGAATGCAGTTTGTGCATGTGCGCGTACCGCTCGAAAGATAATAATAGTGTTGTGAAACAGTTACGATTTTTTTTTGTCGAAACTGATTATAAGACATTAGGAATCGCGTCGATTGTCATAGATTGCGCATTAAAGGTTGGAGTTGTGTAACTAGTGGTGATTGGACTGTTTTATAATTGGTTGAGGAGTTTAATTACCTGTTGATTACTCTTCGATTGTTTCTTTTTGGGCCAAAAAAACTGAAAAATTATAATTATTACAAATATTAAGTTTTAGCTAAAGTCCAAATAAAAAAAAAAAAACCTAATCTCTAATTCGCAATTTTCAAATGCGCAATGTAGATAAAAGGTCACCGTTACTTATAATGAGAACGTTTATACTTCATCACAAGCCCTGTAGGTACAACATCGATAAGATAACATCGACGGCACGTCACTACAGCCTCGGGCACTGCACCCACTCACACATGCATAGCCCTCGCCTAGCAACCGAAGTGAAGGCAGAAAGATCTACTACAGCGCCCTCTACCACCGCATTGGACCACACCTTTCTCTTCAAACACCAATAGAAACCATTGCTGGTTTACTTAGAAATAGCAGAAATAGATTACACAGGCAAAGATGCAATGTATAGGGAAATCTAGGAGCAGTCGTATAAATAATTTTCGATAGTACCAGTTCATAGAATCGCGATCTATTTTCTAGGTTATATAGCTGTTATAAAGTAAAAACATGTTGGCACATGGACTTATATTTTAAATGGCGGATGCATTTGCCATGTAGGACGGGACTAGGTTTTCTAAAACAGTCTAGAAATGCATTCTTAGTGCTGAGCAGGTTAAAAAACGGTGTTGAAATAATCTTACGAGTTTTCTCTTGACGTAGAATTTACATTTTTATATGGAGATAAGTGATTTGTTAGTTTTTAGACTGGTTTGATGAGGTTTCATAAAAGTTTAGTGTATAGGCGTGTCTCATGCTATTACGAGTATGTTGTAGAAATATTGTTTGTGCGGTTGAAAAGTTACGAAAACGATTTTGCGGCCTATTAGGAGTGAGCAGTGAGCAGCCGAACCTTTATTTGTATTCTGATGAGACTTTCACTGCCTTACATCATCGTCACGCCTTAGATGGCAAAACGGTTTGAAAGATGTAAGTACATTGTCTTACAGAGTTAAAACACTGGTAATCCCTTATCTGGTATCGTCGTTAGAATATGTTAAAGGTCTTTGTTACACGGTCTGCATCGTTAATCATCATTTATGCTGTTTTCATGCTAAAATATAACGTGAAGTCTCCAGTGTTTGTTTATCAGCTGGTCCGTGTTTAACTAAGCGAAACTCAGCTGTTGACAGGGGCAGATACATAACAGATTTTAAACAGAATCGTAGATTTTATGTAAATTTATCTAAATAAGATTTTTTAGAAGGTTATGCAGATGAGATCGCAGTATCTGGAGGGTTACTAAGTTGTTATTGAAGAAACAATAGAATAATAACGATGACACTCTTTGGAAAAATAGAATAAGTAGCTTCAGGCAATCAAATCAGCATTGAGGCAAAAAGTACAAGGGTAACGCATATACTGTTCTAAAAATAGACATTATAAATACATGACAATAAAATTAATAAACATACTCTCCGATGTAGAAATTAATTAAAATGCACGGATTTAATGTTTATTATTAAATATTTATCGAGTACATCCGCGGCCGTGAGCGAACGGTTTAACATAAAGGATATAACAAGTTAAATAAATATGAAACAAGTACCTACCTTCATAACATAATTACTTAAAAGGTTTTTGCACTATAGTGTAAATATTCGCAAGAAGAAACAGAAGAGCTATCAAAATCGTATACCTTATTTGAAGTTTTAAAAGTAAGAACATTTGACAGGTGCGTCTGCGAAATTTATCGAGATCTATGAAGAAAAGCAAAAGGTCATAGCATAGTGCAAGCATTATTATTTTGGTTGCAAGTATTTTTGCTTTACCCGAAAAGCATTTTTTGAAATTAGCTTGTGTTAAATACACGTAACAATTCTCATTCAGTTCTATTTCTAATTAATCAATTAAATCAAGCGTGCTTATGTATTCTTAACTTGATATGAATACCGCTGGCCATCAAAAGTACCGACTCATAAATAAAATGTTGTCTGACTGTATTAGCTACGCCCGGCTCAGATTACTAGTTCGACTCCACCACTCCACCGCAGTCACCGTTTAAAGTCCATTTCTTATGGAAAGGTTTAACCACACGATTTAACTGCGTTTCTCTCAATTGATTGCATTCAGGTTTACGTGAAAAGTTCATTCAGATTGTGTGCTATCTATGATTCAAGTGGATCGGTTATTAGAGCCACTAGCCTTTACCTGCGAATTCCCTACCGAGGTCTACCCGCATAGAAACCGAGTGTTTTTTTAAGATAAAGTTAGTTGCGCCTGTCACTCCCCGGCCCATAAACTGTCTCTATGCAAAAAATCACATCGACCCGTTAGTTTAATGCTGCGTGGAAGAAGGACAAACCGACAAACACACTCTCGTATTTACATAATATTGGAAATGCTAGACGAGGATATGATAGACAGTCCAATGTCCTATTCTCAACCGTACCGACTGTTATTCATTCATTAGTATCTATCTACACTAATAATATCAAAGTGTGATAATCTTCATGTAGGTTATTAAAAGCCTTACATTTTCATCCTTTAAAAGTGTGCTCAACTTGTTGTTGTGTTGTTGGTGTGCTTTTAGAGTCTTTTTCGACAGCTAAGTAGGTGTTAAGTTACGGTTGGAAAGCGAAACGACGCAGCTTTTGATAGGTAAAAAGAGTATTTTATAGTACCTATTAGGATAACTCAAGAAGACGCAGTAAAGTAACATGTTTGTAGCAATCTAGAATTTCGATCAAAAGCATATAAATCGGCCTATAATGTTCCCACTGCTGGGACCCAGGGCTCCTCTCGGTGAGAGGGAGTGGGCCGTATTCCCCACGCGGCCCAGTGCGGGTTGGTCGATGTCACATGTCTTCGAATTTTTGGTTCTAGGACATGCTGATGCCGATTTCTCAAGAGGTTTTCCTTCACCGTTTTGAGTGCGGTGATGATGTAATAACTTACACAAAGTAACGCGCCTGTCTGGGTTCGAACCCACGAACGACAACTCGTAAGTCGCGGCCCTTATCCCTGGGCCACCATCAAGCCAAAAGCAACATAACCAGCACAAGTTAATCCACAAGACAGCGAGCCCACAATGCGGGTTCAAAATAAGCAGTAATTTTGCTCAACTACTGTACTTTATTATACTGTGAGTACTGGGTCAAGCTAGTCGGTCAGCGACACAAAACCGTGTGCTTTACGAAACGGTGCAGTCGGCTGACTTAGCAACGAGCATCACGCTCAGATTTGACTAACTGAGTAAGCAGAGATGGAGCTCGGCAAGATAACTAGCTATGCCTGTGGATCTGCCTGCTTGTAAGGGATTACATTTTAAGGGTTCCGTATGTCTGAATGGAAAATCAGAACCTTTATAGGATCACTCGTGTCTCTCTGTCCGTCTGTCACAGGTAACTTACTCCGAATCTAACGGTCCTATCAAATTCTGAGACCCAAACACGAACGTGTTACGTAAATAAATGAATTTTTATTATGGGGTCACTTTTGGGAGACAAATAACTACCTAAATTAAAAAAAAAGTTTTGCACAATGTAGGTACCTACCGTATGACATTTCAAATGAAAGGACTTTCTGTGAGGGTCTCATGTATATATTTTCAGTTTTAAAGTTATTTATGAAAATAGATGAAAATTTACCATGCCCCTTATCTCCGAAACTACTAACCTATTTTTTCTTTTAATATACTGAAAATGTTTCTATAATATACTTAAGTCTATGGTCTTAAAATAACATGGTAAATCTTCCAATATTGCAACTTGTTTCACTGAGTTAGCAACGGATATAAAAAGTGATGACCCACGTGACTAGTAAAACTTAATCTAGGAAAAATCTTTTTATAGATGCCGATTTGATCAGCAACAGTAGAGGTCATTATGGAAGAAATTTTCTGGAAAAGTTCTAGTAACACCTTTAAATATTTCTTCCGCTAAATAATATTGATTGTATTGGTGACATTATTCTAAACTACATTTATGTTGGAGTAGGTCAGCTTCAAATATTCCAGATGCTAGTGTTTTACAAAGGGCATCATTTCCTTTTGAACACACATGACAACATGACGTAAAGAATGGACACCGATTCTCATACAAGCACACACAGTTAAACCTTCGATTGATTCATGTAGATTTAATATTAGCCATGAACACACATTACAAACAGAATCAATACATCCACTAATCAAAACACACAATCTTGCATACTGTTCCATAGCGAAAGGATAAATCGTAATCGTAAGCATAAAACGTAATCAACTGCTTGTCAGTAGCACGGGTGATAAAAATGGACGGTTTGAACATTATTGTGCCGCCTGAGTACCAGGCTGCCATGGTTGTGTGGACGTGACAATGCAGATGGGTAGCAACGTTTATAGTTTCGCCATGTCTGTCTGTCCGTCTGTCCGTCTTTCCGCGGCTTAGTTCAGACACTCTACGTACTAGGAAGCTGTAATTTGGTATGGGTATTATGAATATAATTCACGCCAACAAAGTGGTAAAATAAAATCTTGAAATAATTATTTTTTAGGGTACGTCCCCTTTTAGTAAAGTGGGGACAGGCCGTTCAAAAATATTACGGGGTTTGTGAAAACCATTTTACGATTTAGGGACCCGTTTGCGAAACATTAAGCTTTAAAGTGCCTGCCCCTGCCAACTAAATGGTTGTATTTATATATGTAAAAAAAATCACAGCAGTAGTATATATAACGAAGTTAAAAGGAAAACTATCATTCCTATACTAAATTATTATTATTATTTTATTTTATGTGTTTACATATCTCGGGACCCTGGGGTCCCGGACCTTTGGAAGGCGTACGAGGGGCCGAACCAACTCACAGAGGCCCGTTAGACGCTTTTTAATTAAATGAGGCACCAACCGACAATTATCCCTATACGCACTATGCAAGTGCACCCAAGGACAACCCCGGGTTGGTGTAGGACTATTGCAGGATATGGAACCAAAGATATTGGACTATGGGTTTGGGTGGTTAAAATGGACTGGTTACCTAAAACTATGGAAGGACTATGGCCCCTGCCTGATCAATGTTTTATTATACACGGATAAAATGGCAGGGGGTTACTCGCACACTCAATAATGGGCCCCCGAAAACGGTCGCTAGCACATAGTGACGTAGCGACAAGGGGGCAACATGTCTTGAGGTGCTCGAGGAGTGGAGAGGTATTCCACGGCTCTCAGAGTAATCCCAGAGCCCGGAAGATGGTCAAGATCCCTACAAGCACTTACTGGAATACTTCCTTCCTCCGAGCTCGTTTGCTGTTGCGAATCTCCACTCAAGCTGGCCAATAAAGGCAAGAATGAGGTGGGAGCTCAGTTCCTCGTCAGTGTTCACTCCAGCATTATTATTATTTATTATAAAATTAGACAAATAACTGTTCTCACCCTTTCGTTATTTCGATGTAAACGTTTAATAAACTCCGTTATTTCACGATAAATACAAAGCACTGTAATCTATTTACCATTTACATTAAAAAATTACTCTAAAGTGCAGTAATTTTAACAATATTACACAATAACTGCCTATTTAGCCGTTATTTGTCTAATACTATAGTAAATGGAGTATAGTATGTGCAATACACACGTATTCCACATAATCATACCTACTGATAAATGTAAGAAAAACATTTTTAATAAAAAATATCGAATTTGGAAAAATTCGGCGTCGTAAAGAAATCAATAGCTTAAAGAATAATTACATTTGTAATTGATCTATGACTAAGCTCAGAGTTTATCGCAAAATATGGCTCTAACACCTGAACATGCCATTCCTCTTCATACCTAAAAAATATTGACACAGCTTGAAGTAAAATTTTACGAAAACGCAAATAAATCAAAACGTTTCTCATTCAATCGTCAATAACGTTAGTCATAATCATTCTCCAAATACGTGAACAATCCATAATCCATAATCCATATTAATCCATACTATTATAGTATATATTATATTATATTATTATTAGTATATATTATATTATATATTATATTATATTATACTATAATATTATAAATGTGAAAGTAATTCTCTCTGTCTGTCTATCTGTCTGTCTGTCTGTCTGTCTGTATGTTACGTTTTCACGCCTAGACCGCTGAACCGATGGTCATGAAATTTGGCAGAGATATAGCCTGGGATATGGAGAAGGACATAGGCTATTTTTTACGCGATAACCGACATTCACGCGGGCGGAGCCGCGGGCAAAAGCTAGTAATCTATAATCCATACTAATATTATAAATGTGAAAGTAACTCTGTCTGTCTGTCTGTATGTGACGTTTCACCGCCTAAACCGCTGAACCGATCGTCATGAAATTTGGCAGAGATATCGCCTGGGATATGGAGAAGGACATAGGCTACTTTTTTATGCGATAACTGACATCCACGCGGGCGGAGCCGTGGGCAAAAGCTATTTTAATATAAAGCGTATCATAACAATACTGATGGTATTGTTTTGTTATTGCTGATGGCGGTAACCCGATTCGCTGATCAAGTGAAACAAAATGTTTAATAAGTAAATGTTCCTTTTTCACTGACATTGAGAAAAATTTGCAAACGCGACTCGTTGCGCTGGTCATGGCTCTCCGTCACGTTTCCTGAGCATAAGCGTTATCGGAATTGTACCTCAACTACACACTAAAACAACCTGTATTCAATACCACATAAGACGTACTATTGTATATAGGTTTCATGGTAAACAAAACACTAAAATATGTGTCGTCAAAGTCCCGATAACGTGTTTGATGGAAACAGAAATAGAAAAGTGTTTTCGATCAAGCCAACAACGGTGTACCGTAACTAATTGTAATCTTTACGCTTTGAAAATAACATTCTGTAATATTAAACTGAGGTTAGAGGTATATGAGGTACTTGGGCAAGGTTATGTAACGGTGGTTGTTAGTTATACTTGACGATGGTGATGATTGGTAAACTATTCGGGGCTAGTTTCGGGGTGATATTTGTATTAATGTTCTCTACAAAGTTTCCGTTCAAAATTTATTACAATCAAGAGTATAACACAGTAACATCAAACCTATTTTTCCTGAAGTGTTAGGCAAAGGTGTTCCATAGTATACCCACATTTCACCAGATATGCCCTATGTAAATAGGGGGCAAGTCTATTGCCATGAACCCGGCACAAATCAAAACAAATCCAGACTTGACCGTGCACACGAAATAACAAGAGATATACATATATTTATGGCAATATTTGTTTTCCAACATGACTTTTGTTTGGGCAATAAATAATGATTAAGGTAATGTTCACGGAAATGTAATATTTAGGCAACTGATTACATCATACTGCGAATGGAAACTCATTTTCTCCGAAGGTTGGAGGTCACTTACATAACCTTGTATTTCTCGGAGATTTTTTTTCTCCAAACTCAAACTCAAAGCATTAGTTCAATTAAATATTTACAGGCACTTTTGAGTTGTCAAAAAGTCGGTCAGTTAGTCAGAAAGTTGAAGCTCATTGCCCATTCCAAAACGTAGATCTCTCTGGAGAAGAACGTGCAGAAAACTCCAAGGACACTCTTTTAAATCAAGATATTACAAAATCCAGGGTACATATTCTTTGTTGCTTCTATAAGTGATAACAATGTAAAAAATAATAATAAAGAAAAAAATTAAAATATAAAATTAAAAATAAGCCCTGGCAGTTAAGAGATGACCAGTCTCAACCGACGGCGCCCGTTCACGAACATGACGCGTGGATCAGCACACTCAGCACCATTCAGCTCAACCATTTTGTAGGGAACAGAATAATCTAACAAACGTGCCACCATCAGTGAGACATTTACGTGAGCATGATATACTCTCAACTGCCATGTTTGCAACTCAATATACGTCATAATAACAAAATAAACAGCTCTATGGCATTTACAAAACTGAAAAAATGCATCTAAATTGTACAAAAGTATAGTTTGCAATAATTGCAATGTATTTGAGTGATAAATTAAAATTGAATACCAATAAAAAATAAAATCATTATTATCCATTTAAGTATTCAACAATTAAAACGGTCCGTGACAGAAGTAAGCGCGCAACGCACTTTCGGCGCCACGAATTTTATTAGGACTGCCGCCGTCTTCGGTGATTCCGTGTTCTGTGGTAGTTTCGAAGGTTCCAGGAATCCGCTGCATGCAGTGTCAATGTGGACTTTTGGGTAAGGTCTATATCCAGCAGTGAACGTTTTGTGGCTTGAGGTTTAAATTATAATCAAAATAATGAATCAAATTGAAAACAATTGTGCTGGAAATTAATTCTTACAAAAGAGGTTCTGCTAAATCCGCTACACCAAGCCTTGTTACTATGTAAGAAACAATGAACACAGACACGCAGTACGTAATGAAGTACATAAAGAACCGTGTTTCCCATGCTATGTACCGGTGATAAGAAACAAAGAGGCCCATTCATGGGCTCTGCGCGAGTCGGCCGCGTGGCAACAGCGGATTAAGCAATACTGTGTTAGAAGGGTCAGTGTATGTGACAAACGGTAGCGGGGTGACTTAAGGTCATGGCACACTATATCGGTACCGCAACGGGACCGCTTCAACCCAGCAATTAACTTGTCATTCAAATTAGATCATTAAATCGTGTGTCGTATATTATATTTTTTATTTAATATCAATATGAAAAAGTCAATGGCGGGCAGTCAGCGCGCTTGCTGCTAGAACGCAGCCCGCGCGCTGCAAGCGAGCACCGCGTGCGGTGCTTACAGCGCGCCGACCGCGTGCTTACTGCGCGCCGACTCCGAGTCGCAATGTAAACAAGTCAATGTAAACCGAGACATTATGAAAACGTGCAAGTCCTAGGCGTGTTCAATCATAAATGCCCTATAAAAATTGTGTTTGCGGAGACACCAAGCTTGTACCTCGCGGTCAGCGCGCGGATTACGAGCTTGCACCTCGCGGACGACGTGTACTTAGCGCGCTGGCGACTAGCCATAGCCTAAATGACATGTCTGGTGGAGCAATGGGCGATTGTCTAGGTAGTCAAAGGAAATGTTCAGTAATCAAATCCGGGGACAGCAAAGACACTAATAATTATAGACCCGTTTCGATTTTGCCAGTTTTCAGCAAGGTGTTTGAAAAAGTAATGTTAAATCAAATGCTCATTCACTTTAATTGTAATAACATCCTACACGATCAACAGTATGGTTTCACCAAAGGACGTTGCACAACCGATGCTGGGGTCACTTTATTAAAACACATCTATAAGGCATGGGAAGATGCACAAGATGCAATAGGCATCTTTTGCGACTTATCAAAGGCATTTGATTGCGTGAATCACGAAACACTGCTCTTGAAGCTTGAACATTACGGACTGGGTAAACTTGCGCTTAGCTTAGTAAAATCATATTTGAATAATAGATTGCAGCAAGTTCAAATAAACGGTGTTAATTCATTGGGTTTAAAAGTCAAAATGGGTGTACCGCAGGGCTCAATACTGGGTCCGTTCCTCTTTTTAGTATATATAAATGATTTACCTTATTTACTGAAAAACCGACCCCAAATGGTGTTATTTGCTGATGACACATCACTGATTTTTAAAGTAAACAGACATGCCCAGGACCTTGACGACGTAAATAACGCTATGATTAAGGTCCATAATTGGTTTACTGTAAATAATTTGGTATTAAATGAGAAGAAAACTAAATGCATAAGATTCGCTTTACCGAACGTTAGAAGTAATGAATGTCACGTTGTATTGAATAAGGAGATACTAGAATTCGTCGAAAATACGGTTTTCCTGGGGATTACGCTTGACTCAAAACTACAGTGGGGTCCTCACTTAACATCACTTGCAAGGCGGCTAAGTTCAGCCGCTTACGCTGTTTGGAAAATCCGCCAATTAACAGACGTGGATACCGCGAGACTGGTCTATTTTAGTTACTTCCATAGCATCATGTCTTACGGTATTTTGCTGTGGGGACGAGCTGCAGATGTTGATTCCATCTTTATTCTGCAAAAGAGGGCTGTCAGAGCTATCTACAACCTCCGCAGACGCGAATCTCTGAGAGAGCTGTTTAAAAAAATTAACATTATGACGGTACCTTGTCAATATATATATGAAAATATTATGTATGTTCGAAAAAATCTACATCTTTTTAGTAAAATAAGTGACAGGCATAATTTTAACACTAGAAATAGGAACAAATTAGATCAACCACGCTTCAGATTGTCTAAAGTACACACTTCTTTTATGGGGTACTGTGTAAAATGTTATAATAAAATACCACTCGATATTCTTCAACTAAATGAGAAGAAATTTAAAACGTGCATTAAACGCACACTATGCAGACAAGCATATTATAAGTTGGATGATTATATCGTAGATAAAAATGCTTGGCTAAATGCTGGTCCTGCTCCACTGCCACTTGGGCTCACTAGATAAAATTTGAATACTTGGAAGTTGCTTCCCCCTTTTTTTATTTTATTTTATTTTCTGACATTACGAACTTAATGTTTATTTTGTTTTTATTTAAGCATGTTTTTATTGATGAATACTCCAATAGATAATAATTATTTTCTTTTTTGGTAGTAAATTTTTATTAATCTCTCAAATACATTGCAAACTATAGTTCTGTATAATTTAGCAGCATTTTTTTCAATTTTGTAAATGTGAATACCATGGAGTCGTTTACTATGTTATTATGATTTATGTTGACTTGAAAGAGCATGGCAGTTGAGAGTATGTCATGCTCACTTAAATGTTTCACTGATGGTGGCGCGTGTGTTGGATCATTCGGTTCCCTACAAAATGGTTGAGCTGGATGGTGCTGATCCATGCGTCATGTTCGTGAACGGGCGCCGTCAGTTGGGACTGGTCATCTCTTGACTGCCAGGGCTTATTTTTAATTTGTAATTTTATATTTTGAATTGTTTTATTAGTTTTTAAATTGTCTCACATATAGAAGCAACAAGAATAATGTACCCAGGATTATGTAATATCTTGATTTAAAAGAGTGTCCTTGGAGTTTCTTGTCCGTTCTTCTCCATAGTGATCTACGTATTGGAATGGGCATCTAGCTTCAACTTGCCGACTCTGACTAACTGACCGTCTCTTTGACAATTCAAAAGTGCCTGTAAATGGTTTAATTGAAATAAATGCTTTGAGTTTTGAGTTTAATATAATAATAATAAAAATAAAATTTATTCAAAAATATAAGGTATAAAGTTAAATACAGTTTTTCTTAAATCTATCTCAAGTTCACCCATTATTTGTGCCTGAACTAGGTAATCCTGTGTTTCAGGCGATTGGAGCTAGGTAACATTAATTGATTGAGTAATGATTGTTATATTATTATAATCGTCGTATTTTATAGTTTATCAGTTGATAAGTTTCAGGAGTCAGGATCTTGCGTAAGCTGGTCAAAATAAGGTTTTTGCGCTAGGATTTTTCTTAGTTTTTTTTTTGAGTATAACGCCATCTGTGAGCTAATACAGGTACTAAATGCCTTTGTGAGGTTAATATAACATACTAGCTTTTGCCCGCGGCTTCGCCCGCGTGGATGTCGGTTATCGCATAAAAAAGTACCCTATGTACTACCCTCTCCATATCCCAGGCTATATCTCAAAATTCTAACTTAATATTAATTTTAATGTGACTCACTATGTGTTTATTACCGAGCTGGTAATGAGTTGAACTATCTAACTAATGTGCACACTAATAGGGTTGAAAATAAAACCACAATAGTGTACTGATCTAAGCTGGTATACTTAATTAAAATTGCGAGACCCCAACCAAATCGCGGTAACGAAACCATAGCGAGATCTATTTCGACGTCAACGCCATCTATCGAGCTTGACATCAAACTTTTAACATTTCACAATAATAACTATGGTTTTATGGTTTCTTCATGAACACTATGTGAATAGAAACCGAAACAAATGATTTAATATAGTAAAAGTACTTATGTTCTGAACGTGAATGAGTCTTTACCTAAAGATAACAAACACAAAATCAAAATACGAAATTTCACTCAAATTCTTAAAGCAATCAATTGTACCAAATACAACACGAAATAAAATTGCGACACAAATAATAATTTTAGAATAATTCACGTAAGTACTAACTTTTCTCAGGGTCACGTTCGCAATTGGACGAAATATTAGACATTTATTTTGTACTTGCAAACACGATCTGGATGTAGAATTCGATTAATCGACTAATAATTGACCGGTTGACATTTTAGCGGGAACACCACTAAACGAACGAAAAAAGAAAACAAAATACGTCTATACTCTGTGGTCGTGTGGCGGTGTGACGCGATGCTTAATGTAAACATTCATCAAGGTTTATACGTGCGTAAATTAATGGATTCAATGAGAAAACGGTTTAATCTTAGAAGAATCTTATACAGAATTACTGAGAAATAAGTGTAGATTTCGTATTGAGTGTTAGTTTATCGAAAAGTGATAAATATGTCAGTGAAAAAGTAACGAAAGTTTTGGAATGCACAAATTTTGATCATAAGGCCGCCGTGTTTAGTAATGTTTTTATGATAAATATTCTTGTATACTGTTTGAAATACACGTAAGTAGCTAGCTTATTTATCTACGAACATAATTTGGCTTATAGCTACTGATATTATAGCGTATTGTTATCGTAATCGTATTTCCAAGAGTAAAATTCGGCAAACAAATACCTACAAAAAGTCAATAAAATGGATATAGTATGTTATCCTTAAGAGATAGACATATGCCATCGCGGACTTTTTTGAAGACCTTTTTATGATACACAATTCCACCATACATTATTTTGTTATATCTCAAAGGGTTTAGACAGCGTTTTCGTTGAAAGCTCCCAGACGGCTTATTTTTTTCCGACACCTCCAACAAATATCGTTAATTCATACAAAAATGCATACAAAAACATAACAAATTATATACTAAAACCTTCCTAGAGAACCAAGCTATCCATTGGTGAAAACAGCATGAGAATCGGTGCAGCAGTATTTGAGTTTATCGCGAACAGACAGACAGACAGACAGACAGACAGACAGACAGACGCGGCGGAGGACTTTGTTTTATAATATGTAGTGATAGTGATAATATTTTGTTGGTCTGAGATCATATTCTGCAGTTTTATTTGGATATTTCTATTTGTGTAACAATTTAACAAAAATGTAAAGCACCTATAGTTTATCTATTAAATACTTACTAGTGCTACAAGTGCTTAACATTTTTCTTTTCTTTAATCACAATGCATTCATATTCATTATTGTACTCATAAATGCACATAATATATTGGTATCATCTTTAATTCCGTATTTTGGTTTCTATCTTCAATTCCCATAACACTATTTATATTTTGCTACTTGTTGGTATTGAATTGGGATTATAATAAATAAAACTATGTATGTGTTTATTGCCAAACAAATTCTTTTATTGTAGATACAACATGCTTAGGATAAAATGATAGAAAAAAAAATGTCTTCTAGACAAAACACCTGCAACAGTATAGAAACATCGGCGCCTGGATTTCTGAGTCCGACTGAGATACCACATCCACGGCAGACCATTGTATGACCTAGTAATCGCTCATTGTCAGCAGCTTCGGTATTTAATAAATTATAACAATCGTGACAAGCGTATCCATCTAATGGGTGCTGAAATAATAACAAACCTCATTGTTGATTGATTTTCAAATTCTAACACGACTGCTCAATGTCTTGCCTTTACTGCATGGTTTACACGACTGCCGTAGTATAGAGGCGTACCTGATTTGCTAACCATCAAGCAAGTCACACTTGCAGGGGTAACGCCAGCCTTGACACGATATGTCTGCGAATCCGCAGCACAGCGATACCACAATTGATGCAGCGCATCATAATATCCAAATCGAAGGGAAAAGCAGAATCCAATAAGAATAGCAATAGTAATCGTGTCTATACTCCATTTACTATAGCATTAGACAAATAACGGCTAAATAACGACGGTTATTGTGTAATATTGTTGAAATTACTACACTTTAGAGTTATTTTTTTAATGTAAATAGTTAATAGATTACAGTGCTTTGTATTTACCGTGAAATAACGGAGTTTATTAAACGTTTGCATCGAAATAACGAAAGGGTGAGAACAGTTATTTGTCTAATGTTATATTAAATGGAGTATAGATGATGTTAGTCCGTGTAGAATAAAGCAATGGTCGCTAAAAGAAAATATCAGTAACACAAAATAATCGCACAGTAAGCAAGAAACGCATACCGCAACTTGGAACTGCAATGCAAACAAAGCAAGCAAAAAATATTTGCTAATATGTCAATGTCATGTCAAAAAAGTAATAAATACTTTACCTTCATGTTACGAAGCGGGTATTCAAAGAAAAACACGTTTGATGTGTACACATAAATATTTTACTAATATTGTCGTAATTTATACGCAAATACGTTAATATATTCCTTTAATCTAAAATAAGCGTGTTATAGTTATTGTGCACACTCTTTAAAGGTAATTACGGGATAGAATGGAACGTCAAAAACATTTTTAGTACTTCCCGTTAAAAATGGCAAAACGGAAGCTACGATTGAGTACTGTTTTTTTTAGAATTATGTTACGCAAGTAATACAGAATTAATAAATACATAGTAATTTAGATCTAAATTTTTAAATCTTACTGTAAAACCGTAAATCATGAACATTTATCGATACCAGAATTACCAGAGTGCAGAAACTGGACATGTCCTTTGAGGCGACGCCGTGCTGCAGCTATGCAGTTGCTGTGCCGGTATAATGTGCCATGACCTTTAGAGTTGAACTGAGAAAGAATCATTTTGAAAAAAAAAGAGCATGAAGTTTTCCTCAGCTGGAAAATCTACTATCTCTTATGATAAAGATCGTAAGAGATATTACATTCTATCTGGGAGAATTTATCTCGTTTCGACGGCACAGCTGCTTTGGTTGTTGTTCAATCAATCTGCTTAGCTTTTTCCCCAACTATGTTGGGATCGGCTTCCAGTCCAACCGAATGTAACTGAATACCAGTATGCAAGTGCCTATGTGACGTCCACAACCCAGTTACTGGGTAAGACGATGCTCCTTGCTAAGACTGGTTGTCAGCCTTTTAGGCTTCTGACTTCCCATAACGACTGTCAAAGATCTACGAATGACAGCCGGGATCAACGGCTTCACGTGGTTTCCATTACATATCGGGACCCGGAGGATATGTAATGGATGGTCACCCATCCACGGACTGACCGCGGCAAGCGAAGCTTAACATACGATTAACATATAATTACATACGTTTGACATCAGATGGGTCGTTCACCATTTTGGTTATTGCTACTTTACATAAAAAGGCAAACTTCGTTTCCTACTATAAGTATTTTCTAGTCTTTTATTAGTCATCACTATTAATAAAAATGATTCTGCTAATTCTCAATCGCATCCAAGCCACAGAGTCCCCGCTATCTCTCATGACAAGCACCACAAATGATCGCACCACCACTGTGCTCCGTGTAGAACATTGGCAAACTGCTGCGCACCACGCAGGCGCTACTATTTTTACTCCATGTTATTTTGGTATTACTACTACTGCCTACGTACCTACTATGAACGGGTATCTGTGTTACGCGTGTTTTGCTAAACAAGAAACTGTTTTTTGTTTACATTTGAACGATATGAGTTCGTTATTGTACGGTAAGAAACTGGATTGGTTTTGCTTCCTACTTTAGGTTTTTTTTTTTGTAAAAAAGTCTGATGTGTTTTGTGCTGTTAAAAATAGAGCACACATGTCTTTTTTCAGCTTTAGGGAGCTTTTTTGTGAGGTCAGCTTTCCTCGTTTTAACTCCCCACTGCGCCCCGTTATTTTTTTAAATTATTTATTCGTCTTACCTCTATCATTACAGGCTTTGTGAACGTCGCCTTGAAAGACTTTGCCATCTATGTATGTTGCCATTCTTAATCATTTCCATCTACTACTTTTCGGCCTTCCTCTGTATATGCTCCGTTTAAAAAATATGTTTCATTGCCTAAGTAATTACTCAGTAAAGTGGCTTTCTCCTAACGAGTACAAACCATCTCGCTTTTATCCGCGACGTCAAGCACAGTCCAACCATTTAAATGAATAAGCCACTAATTACGCACTCACATTTTTACAGCCCCATAACACAGGAAATTTACCTACTACCTACCCATGTACCCACAGTAGAGGGATTTTAATGGCAGCTGTAAAGTGCAGTAGATGTGTGGGGGAGTCAAGTGGTGACAATTAGCCGACAGCCCAAGGCTAGGGCTGCTTATAGCACTATACATGTGAGGGGTCGCAAAGACACACATGCTGGAGGGCCACAAAGACCTACTGCGTGCTAGAGGGGTCGCTGAGACCTACGTGTTGAGAAACTTGTGTTTAAGGACTGATATAAGTGGTTGGTACAGTTGTTGAAGTTGTGTGGAAAAAAGATTTTACGGTTGTACTAACGTTGTTTCATAGATTATAGTTTTATAGAATTTCGTTTCACATAAAAAAAATCTCATATTTTCGTTTCATAGAATAATCAATACGCAGAATACTTACTTTTAAGATTTTTAAATCATTGATTTTTGTTTCACATAAACTTTAATGTTAGAATAGTCATATCAAAGAATAACAAATCACATATTCTTTATCCATATATTGTTTATTTAATATAAAACTTATTACCAAGAATAAAATTTTATCCATTTTCAATTTTTCAACAGCATTTTTTTTGCATTTTGCAGCATGCAAGCAAGCATGCAACATGTAGCGTGCAAGCATGCAGCGTGCAAGCAAGCATGCAGCGTGCAAGCAAGCATTTAGCATGCAAGCGAGCATGCAGCATGCAAGCAAACATGCAGCATGCAAGCGAGCATGCAAGATGCAGCAGGCATGGTTTCTGTCACGGCTCCGGCGCTGCGGGGCACCGGCGCGCGGCGGTCCCACGCGAGCTTATCTTCTAGCTTAGCTTCTAGCCTCGCCCCTTCGCGCCTACGCGGATTTAAATTACACTCTAGGGGTAGGGCAGACAAGGCTATGTGGAGTCGGTTTTGCAGCGATTCGTTTCTGTCACTAACTTCGAACAAACAATATTCGTTAAAAAAATATTCTACCGTTTGAAAAGTTTGTTAAACAAAAAAAATTGATTAAAAAATCATTGAATTGTGTTTCTGTGACATATTTTTCATTCAAGTGAATAGTCTTTGAAACAATAATATTCGAACTAAAAATATAAGGACCAAATATTATGTGAAACATTTTCTGGGAAACGAAATTCTATGAAATTTCTGTCTGCGAAATAAGGGGACACCAGGTTTTACCTTAGAACATTCTGGAATGATGAAGTGTACCTAGAGATGAACTTGTTTAATTAAATTGGAGCAGGTTACTGAGTTTTTTCTTTAATAAATTGAGAGTAGGAGATATTTTCAGGTTCTACATTGTCGATGAATCAATCACTCATTAGGAGCAGTTTTATATGTATCAACTGTACGTCATCCACAATCTACTAATAAGAAATTCAGTAACGTTTGCTCAACTAAGCTAATAACACTAAATTATGTTTTCGATTCAAATCAAACGCTTCGTGAAATATGACTTGATTACCTACCCCACCGATAGACGTCACACCAACATAAACGGATCAATACCACATCCCACTGATCCCACAACCCATTAAAACCCCTCCATTTACCCTTCACATTCCATTGTTTACCAGGCCAGTACAAACATACATTACGCGTATCAATAAATACATTTAGCAGTGAAATTATATCAATAACATTTAAAACGTTTACATAATTTAACACTTGGAACAATTACTGTTATCTGGTTCGGTAGTACTTAAAGAGTAAACATTTGAAATCAAACTGAAGGGCGAAAACAAAACTGAATGGTGGAGAGGGAACTCAGCTCTTTGGCTGGGTTTGCAACATTGAAGATCGAAGCCAAGTGAATGAAAACCAGCGTGTGGTGTGTTATGTTAAAGATGTGTGGTGATGAGGACCTATTTCGTTTTCATCTATTTCTACATGTACTTTCTGACAATGCGATATGTATTTAAAATTGCAGCTTTTTGTAGGGTCATAATTAGAGGGTTTCTTTCAGGTGTAGTAATTTAAGGCTATGGATATTATTATTATTATTACTTATTTATTTCATTAACAATTTTTACATTGTATCGAAATGTAATAATTACAATTAAAAACTAAAACAACATGAAGACATCATTATATATACCTACTTAGGGATGGGCCGAATATTCGTTTTTTATTAGGTATTCGCCAGGTTTACCGAATATTCGTATTCGGCCGAATATTTGGTTATATCGCCGAATGTTCGGCAAAGTGGTACTCAAAGTTTTTACTGAATTGAGCCGTGTATGATTTATCATGAGTTGAGTGTTAAATGTGTTATTTTTATTAGGTAAGTAATTTACAGTGCAGCTTTATGTTTGTCGACACTAGCTTTGTTTCCCATAGCAGTAGATAAAAATATGGTTATTAAAAACAAAATAATTATAAGTATGCAGCTGTTTCGGGCGAAGTTTTACTCCTTACTAGATGATGCAATAACAACATCTGGTACAGCAGGGGTAGCGGGTGGGAGGGTCCGACGCCAATCCGCGCGCTTTGCGTGTACAAGTTCAGACCTGTACTGTAAGGGAATCTGCTGTATTGTTCACGTAAGGCCATCCATTATGCCGAATATTCTGTTCGGTAAAACTATTACCGAACATTCGGCCGAATGTTCATATTCGGTGAAACCCATGTACGGCCCATCCCTAATATACATTAAAAAAATATTACGGATACATGAGTGGCAGGTTTCAAAATTGCAAATTCAATTAAATTTTGTCGTTATGTAATCTCACCGCACTCTGTCACAGATAGAGTATGTTGGCTTTATAGTAGAAAATATAATGTGGTAAATACATACTTAGATTATTTTTTATTTTTTTAAATTCATAATCAAGTAAAAAAACTCATACAGATTATTTGGTATACAATTTTGATTACAATTACAATACAATAGGTACAAAATATTTAATAAATTATTTTATATGTATTATATTAATTTGATTTATTGATTATTATTTATTTTTTATTGATTTGATTATATTTGAATAGAAAAAACTCACTCTATGACTTTTTGTTTTTATTCTATGATAATTATTCGAACGGCTATTTGTTTCCTAATCTAAACCTAACCTAATCAGCTACATAGACTACATAAAGTCAGTTAATTTCCTAAGATTTCCCTTAGTAAGGGCCCCAGATGTAGTTAATGATGAGCAGGCTGTATAGGACACGCCTTTGCCTCGTCCCGAATCTCTGGCCGCCATAGACTACACTCGAGTCTCTGGACAGTATAGTGGTACTTGCATTTATTATCCCTGTACGCAATTGGGTATGTTGGACGTAGTTTAATGTACTACGTTTGTATATAAGTATACCCAATTAAAAGTAATAAACCAGCATTTTAGTCGATAAAAGAGATTCGCTCAATCAATGCATAGTTACTGCTTTATTTATTTAATGATAAATGCACGAACAGTGTGTACAAAGGCAGGCTTAATTTTATTCAATCTCTGCCAGGCTACCGTACTTTATACTTTCATAACAAAACCTGTACCCCTGCTTATAGCGTAAGTTTATAGCTGTTATAATGCCTCTCAGAATCGATAAGCCTTTTTATGTGACCACAAATAAATAAACAAAATTATTCCTGTTTTAAAATAAATTATTATTGATTCTGATTTATAAGATATTATCGCGCTCTTACGCAACCCACAAGGCGGTTTTTTAACATCGTTTTTTGGTTTATGGCCGTCCAAGTATGGTATATGGCATATGTTGTATGCTTAGCTTACGAAACACAGTTTTATGATATTTGTATGGCTATAATTTAAAAATCTACGTATTTGATGCGCTTGAGTGTGTACTGTGTACATAATGTATTTGGTGCGCTTGAGTGGGTTATTTGTGTTGGATAAGATATATATATATATATATATGAGTAAGATTTAAAAAAAAATTGTGACACCTTTTAAGTACCTACTTTTTGTAGGTAATATTTATGTTCGACTGAGGACCACCATTAAGATTAAGATTCACTTTATGTCCATCCTATGGTTGCCTAGCTGAGATACCAATCTTAATGCGGCTCGTAACCTGTACTCCATTTGAAATAATATTAGACATTTAAATAAACATTTTTTACAGTCCGTTCAACCGATTTTGACTTCTATTTCGTTGGTGGTATGACAAATGGCAGCTACAGTAAACAGTGCGTATTGTAACCACTTTTTTGCTTTTAATGCCATCCTTATGCCTACGGAATAGAAGTCAAAATCAATTTTATTTTAAAAAGGTTTTTTTTTAATGTCTAATCTTATTTCAAATGGAGTAGGTATAGATATTGTCAAATAAACCCTTTGATTTATATTATAATTAGATTATGTTGGTCATCATCTACGTAGCTTTTCCCCAACTACGTTCGGATACTGAATGTTATACTTATGTAAGTATAACATTCAGTATCCCAACGTAGTTGGGAAAAAGCTAAGTAGATGATGGAATAGGGTGGGTGGTGGGTAGGGTGGAATAGGGTGGATGGTGGAATAGGGCTATGATAACCTATTCCAACAGACATTCTACCAGGACAGTCCTCCGCCCTGCCAGGAGTATGTCACCCTATCGCCTGCAGGTGTCACGGTGGCCTGCCGTGACCCGTGAATTACACACACATCGTATTCAAATGTATTCGTCTACGGAGCGCATGTTGTGGCGAGGCAGGAAGGTCATCCCAGTCGCTACGGAGGAAAAAAAAATTGTGTTTACGTTTTCTAGGTTGTTGCTAGGGTTTTTTAGTTTCAGTGTTGTGGGAAATAACACAGATTAGTATAATATTCATTTAATATAAGCACATGCATGTTATCAAAATACATAAAGAATCACAGTTCAAATCATATTCAGCACATTTAAGAATTTTCCTTTAATTAGGTACATAGTTGTTAGGATAGGAAAAAAAAAAAAACACCCTTTTTCACATACTGTAGGAAGGAAAACTGTAGGTGAATACTTTTGTGGACTGTCGTTGAGAACTGCATGCAGACTAGGGTCCGATCAACTATTTACAGGAAAACCTATGAGAAGACTATGGGCTTAAAATAACATGGTAAATCTCTCAATATTGTGCGTACAAAGTTACATTTGCAGTTGGAATGTATGTATATTTAAACAAACTTAACACTGTAGTTGGTAAATATACAACAACACAACAACTACAATGTTAAGTTTGTTCTTAGGATAAATTCTTCCCAAGTATGAAACCCTACATTGTGCGTGGTCCGACACGCACTTGGCCGGTTTTTTTTGTGTATATTTGAAAACCCCAAACTGCGCAAAATCATACGTGCCGAGGAAAAAATCGCCAAATTTTCTTTCGACATTTCTGGGATAGCGGGAGTATAAAGGGTGCAGAAGATCACGTGGTCGGTCTAAATTTGTTTCCAAGCATATAGTAATGCGTAGTGGACGGGCAAAGCGAGGGCTTTGCAGGGTTTTTTTTATTTCAGGAGGACTAAAAAAAAAAAAATACCACGAAGGGAATGGCGGGGTCTTTGTTCGAGAAGAACCCACCATCCCCTTCGAACCTAACTTGTCCGACTCGGGGTGCCCCAAATCCCGAGCTCGCTTCGCTCGCTCTTGCATCATAAGTCATAGGTAACAGTGATAAAAAAATATCATAGACCGCAACTGTATTTAATTACTTAGTATATACCTAACATTCAACATAAAACTATTGGCTACTTGCACCCTATCACCCAATTATGACTTTTTATATTTATGACTCTTGATTAATTGACGAATAAATATTAAGCCTTAAAAATATATGCAACTCCAAATTATGCCTAAACAAAATAGACCAAAAGAATTACAATATGCAAAATTATTATGCCACAGTATTATTATGCTAATACAAGTTATACCTAACAACATTATGCCTTAAAAGTTTATCTGCTTCCGAGCTGGCCGAGCGCCAGATTTAGTTTTATTTTTTATTTTTCTTATACCATCTAATCAAGTTAATTATCTTTTTGTATGCACGTGTTTCTGTGACAAATAAACCTATTTTTCTTTCTTTCTTCTTTCTTCTTTCTCTATTGTTGGTGAATTGTTTGGGTTAGGTTAGGTTAGAACAGTGACCCCCCCGGTGGGTTCCCGCATTGTCGAGGCGGGGGGGCTCAGTAGCCGTGGCTGGGAGGGTCACGGTGAAGCTAAGAGGAACCCGAGGAGGGGGCCGCTCGTCAGGGCTTTTGCGGATAAGCCAACGACGTAGCGGCCGTAGGTTGCGGTGCCGCTTCGGCGACATCGCAACTGAGGCGGGCCGTGATGTCGAATGGGCGGCATCGCGGCTGAGGGCGGGAGGCCGCGGCGGGAGAGGAGTGCCAGTATTGAGGTGCGCCGTTCTCCCTACCTTCCGCGGCCTTGACGGGGTCGCCACCGTATGATGGTGGACGCGGTGGGGCCGCAGAGGAAGAGGAGTGTCGGTATTGCGTTGGCCGCTCTCCCTATCCTCTGCGGCCAAAAAGTGGTAGGCGGCGGGGCCAATCATCTGACCCGTCGCGGGGGGGCCAGGGGCGCCTGGACGCTAGGTCGTCTGGTGTCCCTGTGCTGTGCGGGGGCTCCCTTGCCTGTATTGCACAGGCCTCCACCAGTGTCGGACGGGAATGGCCAGGAGTTCCCGGCCATTCCCGTATCCCCCCCAGCCGGGGGGGCATGCGGGGCCCGCCAGCTAGGCGGGCATGCGCCGGGAGGGTTGTGGATGTAAAGGCTGAGCCGGTTTCCCATGACCCTCCCATCAAGGCGATGAGGGAACTCCGCTGAGTTTTAGTGGGTATACTGCCATTTTGGCAGGGAGTCTCACATAACCCGTCTCGTCCCCCGACGAGCGGGCATGCGTAATGCATTTCTCAGCGTAAAAAAAAAAAAAAAAGGTTAGCACAGTGATCCCCCCGGTGGGTTCCCGCATTGTCGATGCGGCGACGCGACGGAGGGCGGACAACGCCCTCTTCCAGCCCCCCTAAATGGGTCCAGGGACGACGGACTAGGGGATGTCCGTCGCCCCCCATATATCGGACCCGAGGTGGTGGCGCGTAGTGTTCCACGCACGCCCCTCTGAGACGTCGCGGGGGGAGTCAAACACCTCACTCCCCCCCTCGACCGGAGGAGAGGCCTGCAGTGGCGGCACCAGTCGGGGGTTGCGGAAGTATGTTCGTTCCCGTGACCCCCGGCGTAGGTGTGAGACGGAACACCGGGGTGGTTTTCAGTCAGTACGAGTCTGATAGACCCCTCCGCCCGCCCCAGGGCGGAGGACATCCATCAGGATTTTCCACCCCGGAATAAAAAATTAAAAAAAAGGTTTGAACAGTGACAAGGACAACCCCGGGTTGGTGTAGGACTATTGCAGGATCCCCCCCGGTGGGTTCCCGCATTGTCGAGGCGGGGGGCTCAGTAGCCGTGGCTTGGAGGGCCACGGTGAAGCTAAGAGGAACCCGAGGAGGGGGCCGCTCGTCAGGGCTTTTGCGGATAAGCCGACGACGTAGCGGCCGTAGGTTGCGGTGCCGCTTCGGCGACATCGCAACTGAGGCGGGCCGCGATGTGGAATGGGCGACATCGCGGCTGAGGGTGGGAGCCCGCGGCGGGAGAGGAGTGCCGGTATTGCGGTGAGCCGTTCTCCCTACCTTCCGCGGCCTTGACGGGGTCGCCACCGTTGGATGGCGGACGCGGTGGGGCTGCAGAGGAAGAGGAGTGTCGGTATTGCGTTGGCCGCTCTCCCTATCCTCTGCGGCCGAAAAGTGGTAGGCGGCGGGGCCACTGAACTGACCCGTCGCGGGGGGACCAGGGGCGCCTGGACGCGGGGTCGTCTGGCGCGAGGTCCCAGGTGGAGGCCAGCAGGCAACGGGTGCGGGGGCACCCTTGCCTGTATTGCACAGGCCTCCACCAGTGTCGGACGGGAATGGCCAGGTGTTCCCGTATCCCCTCCAGCCGGGGGGGGCATGCGGGGCCCGCCAGCCAGGCGGGCATGCGCCGGGAGGGTTGTGGATGTAAAGGCTGAGCCAGTTTCTCATGACCCTCCCATCAAGGCGATGAGGGAACTCCGCTGAGTTTTAGTGGGTATACTGCCATTTTGGCAGGGAGTCCCACATACACCGTCTCGTCCCCCGACGAGCGGGTATGCGTAATGCATTTCTCAGCGTCAAAAAAAAAAAAGGTTAGAACAGTGACCGTGTTAACTAGGCATTTTTATCATATTAGATTCAATAGGTTTTGTCCTTTGAGTGGTATATCAAACGTTTTATATTCAGCTGTTATATCTTGTTAATATTAGAGATTTTGTTATTATAATTATCATGTATTAATTACCCCATTTAGGCTGAAACAATGGAGAAATGTAATATTTAAAAACTTCTGTAATCTCAAAACTAGGAAATATTGAAAACTTTTCATTATTTCGAAAATTAAGCACTTATGCGGAGTACAGAAGTCACGGGCACAAAATATAAATAACTATTGTAATGTAATATATTATGTACCTAAGTTTCTGCTAGATAAATATGGCCATTAAAATGCAATGTTTTTCCACAAATAACAAATCTAGGATGTTTTCGCGACTTGTTTTTATCATTTACTTTGTATTTTATTTAACATAATATTAAAATATTTATTATAATAAGCAATGAGGTCATGGTTGGTGAACTTTACCTAACTCTTGGTGCTAATAGGATGTAAATAGTACACACAGCGTCATTATGGTGCTAACCCCTCAAGTTTTAAAATGTTACACTGCTACAACATTGAATTCTTTACGAATAATCTAAAAAAATACTTCAAAAACAGTTCGTTAGTTCGACTTGGATTCGAACTATCGCATTACCAAACGCCATCATACTACTCGTAATATCGGCAGTTTGACGCATTAGCCAGCGAGCCCATATGAATTGCGATCAAATTGTTTCTAATATCATCTGTGTCAGTTTATCTTTAGGTCTCTGTCTAATCGATAGATGTTATAATTTGAGGGTATCCATTAGTTTTACTTAATTACGTTTTCTTCATAAAATTAATCCATACCCCAAGTTATAACGTTATTTATTTATTTATTTATTTAATAGTATGTTAATTGTCTAGGGAGGGTGTTTGTGTCAGTTGGCAAAATATGTATATTATGATAACTGTAAATTATCACATCAAATTGTTAAATATAAAATAAGATCAAAGTTTTGTTAAATAATAGCAATAATAAATATTAATTAATGATTATTAAAGTATTTTATGTTTCTTGATTTTTAAATTCTTTATAAATATTACTAAAACAAAATAGAAAACATACTGTATATTAAATAAATAAAAAATCATAACAGAAATGCAGTTAAATAAAGAATAATCCACATGCTGTGCCTAGGAATTGAACCTCCAATATAATGCACAGTAAGCAGTCTTGAAACCTCCGGTCTATTTAGATGTTGAATATTAGGTTTGTAAATGTTAAACCCGTATTATTGCTTGTCGTTTTTTATTTAAAACAGACTTTAAAAAAATACTTATTTATTCACTAAAACAATACATTAATTATAATAACATGTTTTTGCTAAATACAAAAACCAACTTGGGCCTATCACGGATTTGGATCTTTGGGGGGGGGGGGAGGGGAGGAGGGGGGTAACCACTTAATGGAGTTGTGTGTACATACCTACATTGTTTATGTACTTACCTATCTAGGTATGGAACGTGGAAATTTGTAGGACAATAAATATTTTTTCTTCATAGATTCTAATATAAAGCCAAGGAAATTAATTTTTAAACTCAAAATCAAAGCATTTATTTCAATTAACGACACGTTCGGCGCAGTGATTAAGCGATTGACTGCTGCGCTGCGTGTCGCGGGTTCGATTCCCGCATGGAACAAATATTTGTATGACCTACAAGTAGTTGTTCCGGGTCTGGCTGTTTGTGAATGTGAGTTTAAATGTTTGTAAACGCACCCACAATACAGGAGAAATTCCTTGTGTGAGGCAATGTTTTTTAAAACAAAAAAAAAAAACAAAAAAATTATAATAATATAAAAGCAATGTAATTTCCCAACTTATAATATGCCTGCATAGTGTGCGTTTTGAACAAGATTTTAATTTTGACTCATTCAGTTGAAGTATGTGTGGAGGAATTTTATTGTAACACTAGCTTCTGCCCGCGACTTCGTCCGCGTGAAACTTCTTGTAGGTACCCCCGGCCCACCCCGTTGCACCGTTACTTCGTTTTCGCTTAGTGTTCTTTCTTACTTTTTGCTAGGCTCCTAAGAGTCCTAGCGTCATATTAAATAGCCTAAAGCCTTTCTCGAGAATTGGGCTATCAAATACAAAAATATTTTTTCAAATCCGATTGGTAGTTCCTGAGATTAGCACGTTCATACAAACAAAAAAACAAACTTCAGTTTTATCACATTATTATTATTTGGATAAGGATTAATACCATGTTTATGAAAACACCTTCATTAAAATGCATTATTTTATAAGAAACTAGCTTCTGCCCGCGATTTCGTCCGCGTGAAATTTCGGCCCACCCATCGCGTCGCATTCGCATCCCGTCGCTCGCCCGCGCTAAAACTTCGTTATCGCTTAGCGTTCTTTCTGACTTCCGTTCTTTTCGCTTGGCTTCTAAGGATCGTAGCGTAGATATATAGCCTATAGCCTTCCTCGATAAATGGCCTATCCAACACAAAAATATTTTTTCAATTCGAACCAGTAGTTCCTGAGATTGGCGCGTTCAACCAAACAAACAAACTCTTCAGCTTTATCCATACTAATATTATACTCGTAAATGTGAAACGTCATGGATATAACCTGGGATATGGAGAAGGACATAGGCTACTTTTTTACGCGATAACCGACATCCACGCGGGCGGAGCCGCGGGCAAAAGCTAACAAATTATATAGCTGACCCACGCAACTTCGTCTGCGTCACCTACTCGTAAGAGAGTGGTTTAAGTAATGAATTTTCTACTTATTTTGTTGCGGAGTTATTTTAAAATTATGATATCTCCTAAGATGTTGATTGAAATCAAGTGATGTCATGTTCAATTTTTTTTACATTTAAATAATAATAACATATTTATTTAGATAACGATTAATATTATGTTGATAAAACTCCTTTGCAAATAATGAATTAATTTCGAAAAATTTGATTACCATAAAAAAAGGTTATAGTGAGTCAATCTTAAAAGATAGACATATGCTGTCGCGGACTTTTTTTAGAACTTTTAAATAGGAACAATTCCATAATACATGATATTTGCGTAACTTAAACCGTTTATGCAGCGCACGCAACGGAAGCTCCCAAAAAGGAATATTTTTTCCCGTTTTTGCAACATTTTTCATTTATGCTCCGCTCCTCTTGGTTGTAGCGTGATGTTATATAGTCTATAATATTCCTCAATAAATGTACTATCCAACACAAAAATAATTTTTCAATTCCAACCAGCAGTTCCTGAGATTAGCGCGTTCAAACAAACAAACAAACAAACTCTTCAGCTTTATAATATTTGTATAGATTTTAAACCGTACTATATGAAAGATGAGTCTACTCTAGGCAGTCTGAAATCTAGTTGAACTAATATGTCCCTATTTCTAGTATATGTCTTTTACCTCTTTTTACTAAAAAGTTGTTAATTTTATCCTCCATACATGATGTTTTCATAGATATATTGCCAAGGTACCGTCATGATGTTAATATCCTTAAACAGTTTCCTTAGAGAATCGCGCCTGCGGAGATTATATATGGCTCTGATGGCTCTTTTCTGCAGAATAAAAATGGACTCTATGTCTGCCTGCAGTCCGTCACCAAAGTAAATCAAATTAAATCAAATCTTTTTACTGTGGGCATAGTTGTCCTTTGTAATTCTATTTAAGAACTAATAATAGTTTCTAAGTTTTTGTATACTAACCTTTGGATCTAGATGTCCCAAAATAAAAAAATTGAATTTGAATAGGTTATACAGACAGATGTTAGGTAAACTACGATCCATTATGTCCTGCCTAGTAGGCATACAATAATAAATTATGTCAACATCCAACATATCAAAAATTTCATCTTCATCACATATAAAGCAAATCTTACAAAATAAGAATTAGATGTATGGTGATAGATTGTAGTAGGTACTAATTATTAAGAAAATGTTGGATCGTGTAGTAAGCTTTGTCAATTAAAAAAATACGCAATTTATATTTGAACAGTGGGAGTTCCGTGGTGTTTAAAATGTCCACAGGTATTTTATTGTAAATTTTAGATGCCATTCTAAAAAAAACTTTGGCCCAGAAGAGCAGTTTTATCTGGTATACTAGATATTTTAAGTGCATATCTTTTTGATTTTAGTTCACTGAATAGATTTTTGTTTGTTTTAACAAATACTGTAACTTCATAAATATAAGCTGATGGAAAGGTAAAAATTTTAAACTTTTTAAAATATGGTTCGCATGATTCAAGAACATAGATTGGCAATTGCGCGAACGCATCTTTTTTGCGCTTTAAATACAGATTCTTTATTTGTGGCGTTGCCCCAGAATATGATAGCGTATTTTAGGGTTGATGATACGTAGGCATGATAGGCAGATAATAGAATGCCGTAAGATGTGATACTATGAAAGTAACTAAAATAGACTAGCCTCGCGGTATATACATCAGTAAATTTAAGAATTTTTCTGTCAGCATATGCTGCTGAACTTAGCCGTCCTGCAAGAGATATTAAATGAGGACCCCATTGTAGCCTTGAGTCGAGCGTGATCCCCAGGAAAACAGTTTTATCGACAAACTAGCTTTTGCCCGCGGCTCCGCCCGCGTGGATATCGGTTATATCGCGTAAAAAAGTAGCCTATGTCCTTCTCCGTATCCCAGGCTATATCTCTGCCAAATTTCATGACAATCGGTTCAGCGGTTTAGGCGTGAAAACGTAACATACAGACAGACAGACAGACAGACAGAGTTAGTTTCACATTTATAATATTAGTATGGAGTATGGATTATAGTTTCTCTTCATTCAATACTATCTTACAGTCACTTCTTTCGGCATTTGGTAAAGAAAATTTTATGCACTTAGTAATTTTTTTCCATTTAATACTAAATTATTAATAATTTAGTAAATTACTAATACTAAATTATTAGCAGTAAATCAATTTTAGACCTGCAGTAGGGTGTTATTTACATCGTCAAAATTGTCTATCTACTTTAAAAATTAAGGAAGTATCGTCAGCAAATAGCAGCAAGCAGCTGGGACTTTGTAAAGTCAGTAACTGGTTGGAAGAAAACTTACTTACCCTTAATATTGCCAAAACTTCATACTTACAGTTCAGGTTCGCCAAAACCAAACCTATAGCAATAACCCTTAAAGTTCACTCTTGCAATTTCTCTGAAAACAGGCTTCAGTGCTCATGTCTCCCAATATCACAAAAAACAAATATTAAATATTTAGGTGTATTGATGGACGAAAAACTAAGTTGGCGGCCCCAAGTCGAACTAACTGCTTCTCGAGTTAGGAAGCTTATTTGGGCCTTTAAGAGACTTCGACATGTAGCTGATTTTAATCTTCTTCGCACTTTATATTTTTCTCTAGCCCAGTCGATAATTGGTTACTGTATCACGGTGTGGGGAGGAGCCTGTAAAACAATTATGATCCACGTTGAAAGAGCTCAAAGATCATTGCTCAAAGTTCTGACCTTCAAACCGTATCGATTCCCGACCATAAATTTGTACCAAATCTGTAAAGTGCTCACAGTGAGACAGCTATATCTTCTCAATATCACATTGAAGCAACACCTTATAACACCTATAAACAAAAGTTACAAAAGTAAACGCACAATCACTAATGTTTGTAAATACGTCAAATGTAAGACTGCCTCAGCTAGACGGCAACATCTTTTTCTTGCTACGCATATCTATAATAAGATAAACAAGGCCCTACTGATTAACCCATTCTCTAAAAATGAAATTAAAAAGAAAATAAACACCTGGCTACAAACATTGGATTACATACAGACTGAAAAATTAATAACATAAACCCTGCAATTGCCAGGTCCCATTATAAACATGCACGATAAATATATATAAACCATGATAGACATGCACACGCACGCTCACGCATCCACACACACGCACCCTCTCACACACACACACACCCTCACACCCTCACACACCCCCTCACACGCTCACATATACACACACATACACACAAACCCACCCTCACACATACGCATGGAGCAGAAATTGTATAATTTAAAATTGTTTAAATTTTATTGCATAATATCTGTGTAAAACTACTGGGAGAAGACACTGATTCCTGTAACACAGGTTACACCTAGCGCAGGAGTCAGGGTTTCCATATAAATGTAACATACTTTTATGTCAATAAAATATTATTATTATTATTATTATTAAATAACACAATTTTGTGGTTGATTTTTAACCGACTTCCAAAAACGAGGAGGTTCTATGTTCGTAGCGTATGTATTTAAAAAAAAATGTATATCCGCCTATTTCTCCGTCAATTGTGGACCGATTTTTAAAATTCTTTTTCGTTTGAAAGGGTATACTTTCGAGGTGGTCCCATTGTCACCAAGTCAAAATCTGATGACAGGATCCCATAAAAATCGAGGGCAATCTTCAATTTTATTTATTTTGAAAATTCTTCTTTTTTTTGGTAGAAGAAGCTTGCGCGGTAGACCCATATAAATTTTCTATAACTTCGATAATACGTATTTAATCGGCTTTGTCTATCTTGATGATGGTATGATACTTCCTTTTACTGTTGTTTACATAGCAAGAAGTGGAAGACGAATTGCTGTGGAGTAGGTACAATAACTTGCACCTTGTAGTGTATTTTTTTTTTTTGTAAAAAAGTTTTTTAATACTTGGAGTAAGTAGATCATAAATATACACAAAAAATAACAAAGGACCTAATATCGAGCCTTGTGGAACACCCATTTTTACTTTTAAACCGAGTGAACTGATACCATATAATTGAATGTCGTGTTGTTGTCTATCATTTAAATAAGATTTCTCTAAACTGAGCGCAAGTTTCAAACGTAAGGTTTCGTGATCGACGCATTCAAATGCCTTGGAGAGGTCACAAAAGAAGAATACCAGCGCTGCGACACTTATTTTTAAATGTCGCAGCATCATGCTGAGATAGGAGCCTTTTGGCCCCGTACAGGATTTTGTTTTCATTTTACTTTTGTTTTTTATTTTATTTTTTATTAGTGTTACTATGAGTGTGTTTAGTTTAAAATGTGATCTTCCTGTATGAGTCCCAATAAATACTTTTTCTTTCTTTCTTTCTTTCTAAAAGATTCCTATGGCATCTTGGGCCTCTTCCCACGCATTACAAATGTGTCTTAATAATGTTACACCGGTCGGTCATACAACGTCCTTTGGTAAACCATACTGTTTGTTCGTGAAGGATTTTATTCGTGTTAAAATGATTAAGCATTTGATTAAACATTACCTTTGCAAACACCTTGCTGAAAACCGGCAACACCATTTATGTTGTCAAGCTAATATTTAGCCAATTGAATACCAATTTATATTGTCCGTATATTCAAATCACAACTGTCATTCTTTGACAGTTGTATGAAATGGCTTCAGCAGGGCAAATTGACGCTATAGTTTGTCAATTTAATAACAATTAATTTCGCTGACTGGAACTATCTAACAAAACAAAGTTTTTTTTTCTGATTTCGTAGTTTTGGCAACAGCAACATTAATTATTATTTTCGTTGAAAATAGACAAAACAAAAATCTCCAATTTTTTAAACCATAAACCTTCATAACATTAAAAATAGATAAAAAATATATTGTTTTGTTATACACAGTCGTGCAAAAATACATCAACAGTGTATCGAGGTCGCTAGGACTCGGAAAAAATAAAGTACTCATTGAATAATTTAGCATTAAATGCACACAATGGTTTGCTTATAATTAGTAGAATAGGTAATTAAAAGTGTCTTGTAACACGAGGGGTGTAGGCAAGTGCTTGCACAGAGTTATGAGTTGTTTGTTTTAAGCTTCGGATTTAATTTCAGTTGGTGTTTCCTGAAAAAGAGTTGAGTGTTGTAAATTCTGAAAACCATGAAAAGAGGTATCAACATTCTATCTATCATTACATTTTGACCAAGATTTATGGTTTGCATAGTTAGGCTTTGTAGAGTTAGGGGCTTGGTTCTACATTCAATCTGATAATTTTCTAACAGTGAAAACGTTATGTAAGTCTTGGCAACCTACTTTACATGAAATATTTTGGTGGGATACTAATAGTTAGTTCAATGTTTCTCCTATTTTGGTCAGGCTACATCTGCAGGGTTGAGGGTGCTAGGGTTGTTTGCCATACTCCTCGCGGCACCTACGCTCTGTCAATATTGTCACTTCGAATAGGGCTGACACTGACTGGGAATGCAAGAAAAAAAATGTGACAGTGTCAACAGCTGGTAAAATATACCCTTCATTGACTTTCAGTGATGACAGTTACAATTATTTATTACTCGTTAGTCCACGCTTGTGTTATTAATGAATAATTTAGCAAAATAATTTACATTTATAATAAACTTCTCGTCAATGCGGTTTTATATCGAATAGCAAAAACAGTCATATAAATTCAAGAGAGCGTTTTTTTTGAACTTTTTAATATAAATATAAGAATAATGTTTTAAAATTACATACCAGTGTTTTGGCTACAAATCGCTACTCAAAGCAAAATAAGAGCTACTAGACCTTACCATCACTATCACTACATATTATAAAACAAAGTCCTCCGCCGCGTCTGTCTGTCTGTCTGTCTGTCTGTCTGTCTGTCTGTTCGCGATAAACTCAAATACTGCTGCACCGATTCTCATGCTGTTTTCACCAATGGATAGCTTGGTTCTCTAGGAAGGTTTTAGTATATAATTTGTTATGTTTTTGTATGCATTTTTGTATGAATTAACGATATTTGTTGGAGGTGTCGGAAAAAAATAAGCCGTCTGGGAGCTTTCAACGAAAACGCTGTCTAAACCCTTTGAGATATAACAAAATAATGTATGGTGGAATTGTGTATCATAAAAAGGTCTTCAAAAAAGTCCGCGATGGCATATGTCTATCTCTTAAGGATAACATACTATATCCATTTTATTGACTTTTTGTAGGTATTTGTTTGCCGAATTTTACTCTTGGAAATACGATTACGATAACAATACGCTATAATATCAGTAGCTATAAGCCAAATTATGTTCGTAGATAAATAAGCTAGCTACTTACGTGTATTTCAAACAGTATACAAGAATATTTATCATAAAAACATTACTAAACACGGCGGCCTTATGATCAAAATTTGTGCATTCCAAAACTTTCGTTACTTTTTCACTGACATATTTATCACTTTTCGATAAACTAACACTCAATACGAAATCTACACTTATTTCTCAGTAATTCTGTATAAGATTCTTCTAAGATTAAACCGTTTTCTCATTGAATCCATTAATTTACGCACGTATAAACCTTGATGAATGTTTACATTAAGCATCGCGTCACACCGCCACACGACCACAGAGTATAGACGTATTTTGTTTTCTTTTTTCGTTCGTTTAGTGGTGTTCCCGCTAAAATGTCAACCGGTCAATTATTAGTCGATTAATCGAATTCTACATCCAGATCGTGTTTGCAAGTACAAAATAAATGTCTAATATTTCGTCCAATTGCGAACGTGACCCTGAGAAAAGTTAGTACTTACGTGAATTATTCTAAAATTATTATTTGTGTCGCAATTTTATTTCGTGTTGTATTTGGTACAATTGATTGCTTTAAGAATTTGAGTGAAATTTCGTATTTTGATTTTGTGTTTGTTATCTTTAGGTAAAGACTCATTCACGTTCAGAACATAAGTACTTTTACTATATTAAATCATTTGTTTCGGTTTCTATTCACATAGTGTTCATGAAGAAACCATAAAACCATAGTTATTATTGTGAAATGTTAAAAGTTTGATGTCAAGCTCGATAGATGGCGTTGACGTCGAAATAGATCTCGCTATGGTTTCGTTACCGCGATTTGGTTGGGGTCTCGCAATTTTAATTAAGTATACCAGCTTAGATCAGTACACTATTGTGGTTTTATTTTCAACCCTATTAGTGTGCACATTAGTTAGATAGTTCAACTCATTACCAGCTCGGCAATAAACACATAGTGAGTCACATTAAAATTAATATTAAGTTAGAATTTTGAGATATAGCCTGGGATATGGAGAGGGTAGTACATAGGGTACTTTTTTATGCGATAACCGACATCCACGCGGGCGAAGCCGCGGGCAAAAGCTAGTAAAAAATATAAAATTAACACATTGTTCAATTTACGTAAACTTAAAACAATGTAATTGTTTACCGTTTAGGCTAGTAACTGTTGAAATTAGTGATTAATAAACATGTTTATTTAACTTTTGATAAAAAAATACAATTTAGGATAAAAAACAACAAAAAGTTACTAAAAACTAAAAAAAAACTTCACTTTTTATTTCTTTTTCTCTTCTTTAATAACGGGTATCCTCTTTTGGCTACGCACTCCTGTAGCGTGGGATGCATGCTATCTATCAAATGCCTCACGTTTTCAGTTGGGATCTCTTCCCAGGCACTTTTCAAAGCGTCAATTAGTTGCTGCTGGTTGTAAACCTCTTGCGCACTCTCTCTAACCCTTCGTTTTAATTGGTCCGACATGTGCTCGATCGGATTTAAGTCCGGACTGTTTGCTGGCCACGGCAACAATGGAATGTGAGAGCCTTCCATCTTCCAGCCTTGAATCACATGAGGCTTGATGACTTCCTCAATGTAACGCTGAGCAGTTACGGAACCATTAATTTAAAACAGCGAGTTCAGTTTTGCCGTGTAAGCTTATTCCACCCCAAATCATTACATTGGGTCCACCGAAACGTTCAACTCCGTGAATGCAGGCTTCAGAAAATCGTTCGCCACGTCGCGTCGCCTCCATACTCTAATGCGCCGATCGTCATTAAATAATTTTACTTTACACTCGTCGGTGAAAAGCACCATGCCCCACTCGTTTATGCCCCAGTCTAAATATTGACGGGAGAAACTTAGACGATTTGCACGTTGAGGCCTGGACAAAGGAATTCGAACAACTCGACGTTTTAAAGTTTGCTGGTCTTCGTGCAATCGGTTTCGGATCGTTTGGTCACTGACACGAGTACCCGTTGTCTCTCGTTGTTGGGTTCTCGGCGGGCACTTAACCGGATGTACCGATCCTCGTGAACAGTTGTAATGCGAACTCTACCCGAACCAGGTCTTCTTGCAATAGTACCAGTCTCTTGGAAGCGATTCCAAGCATTTTGGATAGCTTTCCGAGAAAAACCCAGATGCAAAGTGTAATGTTCGTGTCTTTGTACTTACTTTTTGGCTATTATAATTTCAATTTGTTTATCGTACTCTCTCTCCATGTAACTGAATGGCCATTGCCTGGTGGTTAAGCATTCCTAGACCTCTGTAATTTTTATTATTAAGGTTTTTCTGTTGATTTATAATTCTCACAATGTTTGTTTACCTTTTGTAATGTCAGATGATGACAAGCCTAGGTTTTTCTTTTTAATTTACTGTGGGTGTAAGGAGGTTAGGTTGTATAGGTATTTGATATTAGACCTGGTTATAAATTACTTTATTTTTCTTTTTATGTTCTAGAAATCTTGTCAAAATTTTAAAGGCCGATCATCTACGAAAAGATGAAGGGAGCCGGGCGGTGAGATTCATTCTACTTTTGGTGCTCGAGCCTGCAAGTCTTGTGATTTAAGTACAGGTCGGTGGAAGGGCAGTTCCCTCCTCTCCGACATAAGGGAAGTTCCCTCCTCTTTGAAGATTACAAGTTATGCTGGAATAACATTGAAGCTACGCAATTTTCCAATCCTTGACGTCTCCAGAGGGTTGCTAAGCGGGTGCCCTGGCGTCAGTACTATCACCTGACGCAAGAGGACACAAGCCAGTGCATAAACGAAGAAAACCATCATTATATCTTCAACAAGCCTTGACACTCCGAGGGCTGGTGGCTCTCGGACCTCTTGATACGACCTGCTCCTCCGAAGTCGGCGACTTGGAAGCCTGACTCGAGGTTTCCCTCCAAGAAACTCCTGGACCTCTCACTCTTAAGGACGGACCTCCAACGTAAATTCTCCCCGGTTTCCCTGGCCTCTTATTATCCTTCAGTTAGGACCCTCCAATACCCATTCGTTAGGGCCTATTAACCCATCTTAATTGTTTTTTTTATTATTGTATTAAATTGTTTACTCTTCAACTTGTTTATTTTCATCTTAAGCTAGGACTCCTCCAGTTCTGATAATAGGTAGGTGGTAGTTTTATCTCTGACCTTACATTTTTCCCCTCCCGGAAAAATGTAACGTTACAAAAGCCACAGATCGCTGCGAATTTCCTTCTTGGATCATTGAAACGGCTCTGGTTGCAATAATTGCGTCCAGTCTTCGTACTTGTGGCATATTAATATAAAATGTTATTTAAACAAATTAACAGCAAAATTTAACGATTATTTTAGATTACCATAAACATAATCGAAACGAAACTTAAAGAAAAATCGATCGAAGCGAATTCATTTTTTTTAAATGATGGCCAGTATTTTGGTCTCAGGTACAAAATCAAAGAGGTTTAAATATCGAAGAGTTTGTAACAGCAATATTTTGTTACTTGTTAATTACTTAACGTAATGAACGTTAAGTAATTAATAAGTAACAAAATTACACTAAAATGTGAAAGTAACGAGTGGCTCTTATTTTGTTTTGAGTAAATATTTGAAATTATAATGGCTATCCTTATTAAAATTATTGAGAAAGCTGTTTGTTTGGTCCACTTTCTTGGGAGTACTCGACTGATTATATTATGTTTGTATTTTCAAGTTTTACATACACGTATAAAATAAGGAGTGACCGGTCATGCTCGCGATTTTCTTTGTATTTATTTTTAAACTTTTCTTTATTCGTTATAACAGTTTACGCCTCTCCAAATGCACGCTACTAAGCTTGCTCCTCATTATTTTCACATTTTCATGTCAGTCTGATGATATTTTTAAATTCATAATCATGAACGTTCCGCTCTCAAAAAAAAAAAAACTTTGTGAAGTATTCAAAATCTTTTTAGTAAAGCCACGCTTACAGTCTCAAGAAGGTCATCATCTTTTCCCAACTACGTTGGCGTCGACTTTCAGTCTAACCGGATGCAACTGTATACGCTGACCTCCACAACCCAGTAACTGGGTAATACGATACCCTTTGGTAAGACTGATTGTCAGACTTTCGGGCATCTGACGACCCGTAACGACCGTCAAAGATCCACGAATGACAGCCGGGACCAACGGCGTAACGTGCTTTCCGAGGCACGGAGGAGTCTCGTTTATGTTAAAATGGTCACCCATCCACGGACCAACCGCGGCAAGCACATACAATAAATAAGACCAATAAAGTAAAATCAATTATCCACTACACCAGTGAAGTAAAACTAAGCAGGTATTGGGAGAGGTGTATTTTTTACATTGTTTTTTTTATCCACTTGTAGCGATACTTGAGGCATGCCCATGCTATGTCCAGCTGAATAATGATGATAACCACTATCTCAGCAATCGATCTATTCTGTAAAAATCACAACGTGAAAACTTGTAGGTGAAGAGCGCTGTCAGTAATGTCAATCCCTCGCATCAGGTGGAATGACACCTGACTAACCTCACCAAAGTATTCACGGTGAAATTTTAACCGAACGATCCAGCTGATGTAAACTTATGACATCTCATCAGCCCACGTATTAACTGTTGGACTATTGCCACTTGTCACATCACCGGTACTCGCCAACCCTACGTGGATTATTCGTGTGCAATCCGTCAAGAGGCATGCGGTGTGCTCTCCCGGCCGTAGTGACGTCACTCATCAATAACGGTTAACGGCCCTTAACCGACTTTGACGAAGCGCTGTTCTTCAGATTTGTATATCAAGATGCTTGGTTTATGTCGTCGGGAGGTAATGGGGTCGTTTGGAGGCTGTGGGGATTTGGTGTGTGAGGCCATGTTTATATCCTGCCAGGGTTGCGGGTTTGTTCGAAAGGGATAACGTGGCCCTGGCACACAGGCAATTTAAGGAACACGGGTGGGTTTTAGTCAGTAAAAGTCTGACACGCCCTCCCGCTCCGCCCAGAGTGGGAGAAGTTATTTAATAATTTGCCACATAAAAAAAAGGCCATGTTTATATGAATATTTAGGATTATGAAGCAAGATTTTGTTACAACGTTGCATCAGGCTGTATTCGTAGAAGAGATAGGCAGGGATCAGCCTAATAAATATAATATAATAAATATATAATACGTGTTCTTGACCGATATTCTCTGGTAAACCAATAAAATTCATTCAGACACAAGAATCAGACGCAAATCGACATTCACAGCATCGACAGCTCACCATTTCTTAAGATCAATCTCCAACCCTGCTAAGTCTATAGCATGTAAATCCTCTGCGTAATTCAGCGAGCTCATGTGTGAAGTTCCTTGCACCCGCCATTGTATTGCAAATGGCGGCCGCTAGGCTAGCACAGGGCCAAAGAAACCATCTCAATATTCAATCAGTAGATGCCGCCTACATAATGCATATAGATTGTATACAATGATGAATCTTGTGGCCACGATTGAGAGACTTTCGAGAAAAGGTTTTAATATTTAATTGTTTGTGTAATTTGTCACGAATGGTGGTTTTTCCCAAGTTTTTTTAAGGAAGGTCTGAATTTTGATTGTTATTGTATTATCCTGGATTTCTTGGTAAACAATGTACCTATGGGTGACTAAAGGCTTATGTCGAAGGGCGATACGCATTCTACAAATATCATGCTGCGATATTCATTGGAAAAAAAAGCGGCCAAGTGCGAGTCGGACTCGCTCATGAAGGGTTCCGTAGCAGCAAGCGCGGTTTATTTATTTATTTATTTAAACTTCATGTACAATAGTGGTACATAGGCGGACTTAATGCCACAAGGCATTCTCTACCAGTCAACCTTTGGGTTAAATATAAAAACAGTGATAGGGTACAAAAATAATGACAAAAATACTAACTTCTTGATTAAGAGATTTTATATAGTTTTATTGATACTAATACACATATACAAATAAAATAAACTATAAATATTTTAACTAATACCACCCAATAACAATTACTATGACTAGACTATCATTTGAGAGTTATTTAGTCTGACGTAAGTAGTGGTTACGAACTTTTCTTTTAAAAGTAAATTTGTTTTCAGCTTTTTTAATGCCAAAAGGTAGCGCGTTCCAGAGCTTTATAGTAGAGATAGCGTAAGAATTTGACATAAAACCGGTACGGTGTGAAAGAATTTGGAGAAGTAGAGTCGATTTATGACGAATTAAAAAAAAAAACTACTTACTAGATCTCGTTCAAACCAAATTTCGGTGGAAGTTTACATGGCAATGTACTTCATATATATATTTTTAGTTTTATCATTCTCTTATTTTAGAAGTTACAGACACACACACACACACATTTTACCACTTTTGGAAGTCTCTCTCGCGCAAACTATTCAGTTTAGAAAAATATTATATTAGAAACCTCAATATCATTTTTGAAGACCTATCCATAGATTCTCCACACGTATGGGTTTGATGAAAAACATTTTTTGAGTTTCAGTTCTAAGTATGGGGAACCCCCAATATTTATTGTATTTTTTCTTCTTTTTTTGTGTGAATATCTTAATGCTTTTCACAGAATACATCTACTTACCAAGTTTCAACAGTATAGTTCTTAAAGTTTCGGAAAAAAGTGGCTGTGACATACGGACGGACAGACAGACAGACATGACGAATCCATAAGGGTTCCGTTTTTTGCCATTTGGCTACAGAACCCTAAAAAAGAAAGAAAAAGTTTTTATTTGGGACACGCACAGGAAATACAAACAGTAAAAAAGGAGCATTTAAACCTAACAACATTATCAAAAAAAAAAAAAAAAAAGCGTAATACAAAAAGGCCAAAAAAGGTCCTATCACAGCAAAATGCTGCGATATTTAAAAAATAAATACCGCAGCGCTGGTATTCTAATAGGGCCCGCAGCATAGATATATAAAAAATAGGAGAAGTGGCAAGGGGGCGTGTCTGTGTCCGCGCGCAATGATCAAAATGCTCGCAAAATAGGCAAATGGCGGTCTCTGCGAACTAGTGCGCTTTCGACCGTGATCGTGACAAATTATAAGAATGCCGTGTTGTTTAGTGATTTCTTGTAAAAACCGAAGCCAAAACAAAATGTTTGTACATCATGGAATCACTTACCATAAGTTAGTACAAGTATTTAACTATATTTGTCTTTAAAATCATGAAAAACAACAAGTCGTAAAATATTTCTTGCTTTTACTACGTTATTTCTGTTTTCATATATAACAGCGACTGTATTATTTTTGCAATAAATACATTGCTTCTTAACCACTACGTAAGTATGACGCTAAGTGACTGGACAACGCAATGTAAAAATCACAAAACGATACTTTGTGTATACGGTTGCATCGCGTAGTACGGCTGTGTCTTGCCGCGAGCTAATGATGTGGTAGTGTGATAAGCTATCGACAATAATGTCGATTGTCTAATGAATATATTGCTATTATATTTAGTTTATTCTTCAATTTGTCAACCGTTTTAACCCGGTTGGAAGACCCGTATACCGTTCATTATATATATTTTTATTTTCAGGTCCCCCACAAAAGTTTGAATACAATAATAAATGAGAGAATCGATAACTTTTCGATTTAGTCAATCATCAGCGTATATGTAAAATAAATGGCTTTTGCACAGCACAACGATAGAGCCCGATGTTTGTAAATGCGCGTTGTGTTTTATGCGATAAGGTTACGATTTATGAATTGCGAGTGTGTGCGCGACTTCGTATCTATTGCTTTTACTGAACTGCATGTGTAGTTGTAGCGAGTGGAAGGGACAGACTGGAGACATCGGGTTTCTATATATTTTTAGCTGCCGGGCATATCTCCTTTTTTCTTATATCTATGTCCCGCAGTAATGCCACGGACACACCTACGGACATCTATATGAAAATAAGTGATGAGTGGAAGTTTACAGATTGATAGCTTAGCAACTCACTTAAAGTCGTTTTTATGGCGTAAGTTTCTTATTCACTCGGCAGAATATATGTGCGTTTCATAGTGGAAGATCCCACAGGTTGTGTAATAATTCATTTTCCCCATTTTCATATAAACATATCTAATCGAATATGTAACACGAAAGTATTTAAGGACAACTTATAAAGTATTTCATGAATTATGATTGAAAAATACTCTTTTGAAAGTTCTTCGTTTGTCGGGTGAATAATATGTTTACGATGTTAGTGGAATCGATCTGAATTGATGAGCAATCTGGTGATACATTTTGTATAATATTGTTTTGATAATTTTGGTTATTGACTAACAAAGAAGTTTCGATTTATCCGTCAAGTATATCAACTGAAACGATATGTTTACAGAATACAGCATGTTTACTTTCAGACTAAAATCACTAAAGACCTTCAATGAACTTTAAAAGCCCACTCGGGACGAACATCTAAAGAATGTTGATGTTTCTGTCCTTGCCAATTACGCAAGCAAATTACCAAACTACTTTAAAAACAAGATAGTAGACAAACTATCTTCATAAGTTACATCGAAAAATTACTGAAAATTTCCGCCAACCAACGTAATTGTATTTCTTATTATAATTATTGAATTTATTTTTAATATTCCAATTATTTGAAGGGCTCACGAGTCGAACGTTACGTAAGTTGTCTTCTCAAGGCATTGGCGTAATAAATTAAAAAGGAAACGCGAGCTGTCATAATTGTCACGACGACAAGATGGCTGCCACGCGTCACAGACGTGACAGCAGTGCATCCACGCACGCTTCGAAATAAATACTGCTAAACACGTGTCGATTATAATTAAGAAGCTATTTACAGACATGTATAAATACATTTTTGTACGAATTAGCTTTCGAGAAACTTTCTTGAAAGTGAAAGAGGGAGTTCGAACTGAGTTGATATTTTAATGTCATTATTTTGAATGCAGGATTCTCGTGGAATTACTGGTTGCACTGCACCTAAGGAAGTTAAGTTTAATTACATGGTAACAAAACTGAATGTGTTAAATATAATGACAATATGTTTCTTTTTGCAGAGAACCCACTACCTGATAGATTCCTGGTCGCCATGTACCTAGAGTATTTATTACGTCTTTTCATGCAAACTTTTCTGTTAAAAACATAATCCGCGCGCGTGTTTGGCATGTTTTCAGCGTAACTCGTGTTACGACTCGTGTGACTCGTATCACTCAGACTGCCCATGTTTCGATAATAGTCAACAATGTCCATCAGACACAAGGGTTTCCTGATGCGTATCCCGCGTAGTAGATGAACTCGTGGCTAATGGCTGCGTGGACGTCGACACGAGGAGTTAGGAGACGGTTAGTCTGCCAACTAGTCTGTGTGGTATCGGTATGTAGGTATTGTTCAGCATGGATTGTGGAGGTGGACAGATATTGATTAGTCTTATTGGGCTGAAAGCTAAACCCAGTGACTTTTAATAAGTTTTAGGCTTTTAGACTTTTGGTTGATGGTGCTTGATGATAATTGGATAATTTAAATTGTCGGGATTTATACCTACATAATTATGTATATTGCATAACTAATTATATAGCCTTGTAACGCCGGGTGTGAAGTGCAATAGATATTAAAATAAAAAGAAACGATTCTTGATCAATTATTTCTGGCTTACCTACCTACCTTGGGCAGTCGGCTTCACTATCGACCTTTCTAACTGACAATTTTTAATTTTTAATTTTTTAATTTTTTTTAGAAACAGAAAAACAGGGAGTAAGCTCATAAGTACATCAGCGGGATTGCCCGAAAGGGGTACCACTGCCCTGGAACATAAAGGGCCAAGGAAGGAACACGGGTGGGTTTTAGTCAGTAAGAGTCTGACACTCCCTTCCGCTCCACCCAGAGCGGGAGGGGTCATTTATCGATAACTCATCCTGAAAAAAAAAAAAACAAAAAAAAAAAAACAAATGTACAAGAAAACAGAAAGCCCGCCTCTGTACATTTTGGGGTTTATTCATAAACGTTGCTTAAAGTTAAATGACGTTCAAATGTCAAAAATGTATGGTTAAACAGTCGCTAATCATTACTTAACTTTAAGCAGCGTTTATAAATAAACCCCTTTGTGTGCTTAAAGTATTAAATTAATAAATTAATAAAGCCCTGTACGGGGCCAAAAGGCTCTTATCTCAGCATGACATTTAAAAATAAGTGTCGCAGCGCTGGTATTCTGATAGTGCCCGCTGTGATGTCACGGACAAATGTATTAAAAAAAAAAAAAATAAGTATTTAATAAAAAAGACGTGTGGCACTCGGGGACTGCCGCGGTAAAGCTATTGCATAGCATTTTGTATCAACTTATGCAATTATAATTATTTATTTATTTTATTTATGCAGTATTTCTTTTTCTTTGATATTAATTCAAGTTACACTTTTTGAGCGTGGTGACCGATAAGAAAACAAATTTTTCTTTTATTAAATAAACAAAGAGTATATAATATTAAGAGACGGGAGTCCCATAGATAAAAATGAAAAACGTCGCTTGTATGAAACGTGAGCTAATAATGAATACCAACATAACAGAAATGACACGGACTGCAGACATGACATAAAGCTGCCAACATAATAACAAGATAGGGATGTACTACTACTCACTCGTAATTTTTATCGATATGTTGCTGTAAAAAATTTCGGGTTGTAGGATCCAGACATTTTTACGGTTTCATTCTTAATAAATTTAAGGCAAAGGTCACTTAGGCCAACGGTAACTTTCAATTTGAACTAAGGTTACGAGGTAATTTTCTTATAAAAAGAAACCAGCTACGGCTGTGATTCCACATTGGCGTAAGCGGGGTTCAGAGACGAATCCCATTGTATAGTCTAGATCTAATCCGAGGTAAACTTGACTATAAGATGAGATTTGCTGTGATGATAATAAAATAAAACAAAACTTTGGACTTAAGTTTTTTTATAATAATTAGAACACCTTTTCCTTTCTATTGATTAAATACATCTTACAACTTAAATACATCAAAATAATCAAAATAAGTGTGATAAAATCAATAATAATTCACATGAAATGCAAAAGTGATTCATGCTGTGATTTGAATTCCAGCCGTCACAACTACCTACAAACAAAAAAGTTTTTTGCTTCAACTAGTCTAAAAATTCGACTCGTCTTATCAAGTACAAATGGCTTAGTGGTTAAGGCATAATATCTACTTTTGGTTTAACTCACCTCTCACGAGTGGTCGCGAGTTCAAACCACGGTACCAACAATCACTTTTCGTGAATTCCAAATTTAATATTTGTTATTTGAATTATCGTCAGTAGTAATGAATTTCTTCGAAAATATTACTCTACGAAAGACGCGTACCAGTCCAAGTTCAGAAACATTAACTGAGACTGAGTCACATAACTCCACACTAGATGGCACCACCAATAGTTTCCCAAACTTATCCGACGATGAAAACAGCGAACCCCTAGAGTTAAAATAAAAACAAAAACAGCGCTTTGTTGACAAAGTTCTTGACAACAAACAAGACAAGAATATGGCGGCCGGTAGCTATGGCGGCTGAGTAGCGTAGTGCGATAGAGTCGAATAGATGTTAAAGCGAGACAGCGATAGCGTGAGGTTTTTTCGTTACGGAATTTCTGGATTCGGTCCCTGCGCTCAAGGCCCGCGATAGAAGCTATGCAATAGCTTAAAAAGCTCATAAGTACATACATTTTTGTTCATAGAAACAGTATTGTTTCGCGTTCACAACAATTCCCACATACTGTCGACTCCCACATACTGGCGCGATATCGCAGACGCTGGCTGTCGCGCCCGCGATACCGCGCCAGTCTGCACGAGCCTTAAAGTAAATAATTACAGTATTTTCGTTATAGCTTGGTGCGGGTGACAGCTTGTCAGCGACATTATAATAATTAAATTTTATCGATAACGATTCTCACAGCTAAAACCTCGTTTTTTTTATTATTATTATGTAATGTATTTAAAAAATATGTATCTAATACAAAACATTAAAACAAAACACATTCAAAGCACAACCGAGATTTAGAAAAACATTAATTTATTTGTGGTAACATTTTTGCCACGTGGTGCCGTGCGTCGTCGGCCATTTTGCGTCAGTACCTTATTTTATTTTGCCTTGTATGTGACACGTATTGCCATTTGCCATTCCGTTGTTTATTTTATTTTGTGTTAAAATTGTTATTTGTTTTTGTTTGTAAAATTTGTTGTTTTACTTGGTTGTGATAATATTAAAAAGCTACAAAAAAAAAAAAAATTTTTTTTTTGGTGAGTCAGGCAAGAAAGTTTGTCGTTTGCCTCCGAGACTACTTTGAAAGAGAACATCAAATTTTTTTAAAATACGTACAGTACAGTACAGTAAACTTATTTTTCCATAAAAAAATATCTCATAACTAAACATGCTTATGGCGTTACGATACACGCATAGCACTTTATTTCATGTTTCTTTTAATTTAATTTTATTTTTTGAAAATAACATTTAGGCAGGGTAAAATTATTCAATTTACTACAGTTATTACTGATTCCGTATTTTACGACTATGATATTTAGGGTGCAGCTAAAATATTCAGTCATGACATGATTGTAAATTGCAGTGACGTTTAGAGTGAAAAGGAACGATTCGTCTAATGTCACCCGCACTCAACTACAACGAAAATACTGTAGTGCTATTTCAATAAAATGCTGTTAAATAGGTACTTAGTAGATTGCCATCAATGTACGTTGTTCTATGTACCATGAAAGATTCATGGTTCTGTAATTACGTGAATCATCTTTTGGCACAAACTAATTTCTGTCAGCCATAGTAAATTAATATGGCAGTCGACCTATTGATTAATGGTGTGCTAATCTGGTTGGCGAGCTATTTATAGAAATTTATCTAATACTAATAATGTACTTAATATAGTGAAAAGTGCGTGTTTGGTCTCGGTGGGTAAAAAGTATTACACACCCTTTTTTTTTTTTGAGGATGGGAAATCATCAAATGACCCTTCCCGCTCTGGGTGGAGCAGAAGGGAGTGTCCGACTCTTACTGACTAAAACCCACCCGTGTTCCTTACTTACTCACCCTGGCTTGTCCAATGAGTCATAAACGCGATAATTGTGTTTATTTATCTTTTGTTTGAAAATTGAAACTTAGGGCCGGTTGTTTCAAACAGTACGTTAACGTAACATACGTACGTCAAATAATAACGATTACATACTGATGTTTAACGTACGTTAAATACAAAGCGTTGTTTCACTGCATAATTAACCGACTGTCAACGTTATTCGGGCTGCCAGTACAAAACAATACTTTTCCCCAATAAAAATGGTTGGGAGATTTTTATATTATGGCATCATTTCGCGGTTCACGTCAAATTTTCAAGTGACAACCACGGTGCTATAGCTTAGAACAAAAGTAAGGGAATTATAACCGACCAGTTTATATAGGCTTCTGCATTTGGAGATACACTACTCAATGTAATAGTTTTTAATTTACTTGCATAGTAATATCAAAAGTGGTTCAACGTATTGACAGATGGCGCTGTTCTCAAAATTTACTTGGTTTTAATCGAAAAAGATGTTCCATTTTACTAAAATTTTCTAAAAATAACAACTATTTATATTACAAATTAAAAAAAATAATATAGAGTTGAGACACCTTTTAAATTGATTGTGTTAACAGACAAAGTTGGTTTATATGTATAAAATCATCGAAAACGCAAGGCTAATTTTTTTAACTGTTTTTTTAAGGGAACAAAAGATCGCAACTCGTGTAAATGTCAAAGTGCAAAGAGAAAAAGGAAAACAAATTTGACACAGAGTTGTGTGTCAAATTTGTAAAAATTTTGCTAATGGATGCGCTTCGATATATTTGTGGATTTTTCTTGACGACTTGGCTTGTATAAATTGACGATTTTGCTTCTAAACATTGACCTGGAAAAGTATTGGATACCGACGACATTCCAGATTTTCGTGCAAGGTTCAATCAGATTGAACCTTGCACGAAAATCTGGAATGTTTACTTGTTTGTGAAACGCATTGTTATTGTTATTGATTCCAGTCTACACTTTAAATTCGAGCTATTAAATATGTGACTACTATTTTTCTTATGCATAAATTTGCATCACCGACCACTTGAACATTGACGGAAAATGTACCTTTTCTATTTCTAAAATCTTCTGCATTGTCACCACCTTAAAATTGATTGATATTAATTAAACTTTTAAAGGAAGAATTTCAATATCTGCCTTTGTACCTTATTGTGTGCGAGAAGATTAAATAAATAAATATCACCCCATATTAGAACATGGGACTTAAACATAACTGGCGAAATCTGGGTTTACTAGACCTTTGCCTTCGAAGATTTCAGGCATTATGTTATGTTTATAACTTTAATAAGCTGAATGGTTCTTACCTGGTGAAAGAATTTGAATATGAGTACAATCTATTGCACCCAATACTTTCGGAAATTTTGATATTTTATGAAAGTCAATTGCAATAACTAATCTCTCTACTTGATGAATAAATGAATTTGAATTTGAATCTCTCCTCATTGTTAGCTGGCAAGCTTATGTATTGAGGACGTAATTTAGCGATAGCCCTAGTCACTCGATGAATAATACGGCATATCGTTGATTTATGTAAGCCTGACATGTCACCAACACATCTCATAAAAGATCCTGAGGCATAATATTGCAGAGTTGCAAGGACCTGGTCTATGGGTTTTATTTCTGAAAATTGTGAACGTGTTTTAGAATCAAATTATGTATTAGGTAGGTATATACCTATACTCCATTTATAATAGCATTAGACAGAAGTTAAAAAAGGTTATTTTTGATGCACACTTTATAACAAAAGTACAATAAACTTGTTATAGTTACGATTGACGCCAAATCGATTAAAATGAATTTATATATCAGCTATCACACTTAATTGTAATCATTTAAAAAAACAACCATATAAAATTAAGTTGCTTTCATTTAGATATATTATTTCATTCCAATTTAAAATTACAGTGCCTATGCTAAAAACCTAAAAGAAGCAGGAGTCAACAATACTGCAACGCTTTTTGATTCACTATAATCCTACCAAATCTAAAATGTTACTTAATCCCTTCATAAGCTGTGACAGCCGGGGATTTCTAATTTTACTGGTTTATGTCGTCTGTGAAATTGACTTGACAATGTTCTAAGATTGTCATGTATGTCATTTACTTGTGAATACTTTGTTTGTTATTGTTTAATTTTCGTGATTTTGTTGTTATTTATTAAAATAATAAATAATATTTAGTTATTTCTTTGTTATTGTATTGTTATCAGTGTTGTAATTGGGTTGTTTGTACAAAACGTTACTTTTTTTTTGAGCTATGAGTGATCCCGGTGCGGGACCGAGTGGCTTACAACATATAAGTGCTGAGTCTGACCAAAGCCAACGGCGAAAAAAACGTGGTCTAAAAGTTGACTCCGACGAAATAATAATGTCTCCCAAAAACAAGAGAACGCTGCGTGCTGTAGAAAAACAACCTGTGATAAATATTTTTAAGCAATTGGAGTCCTGGCCTGCAGATACTCCTCATTATAAGACTGAGATGATAAACAAAATCGCGGTAAGGATGATTTATAAAATTATTACTATAAAAAATTTGAAACTAACATGCATTGTGATAAAATGTATTATATTTTAGAAACTCCGCACATGATTTTATTATTTACAGGCGTATCTCGGGCTACTCTGTCCAATATTCTCAAAGAGTACAACATAAAAAGTCGCCTGCAATCTCCCCCTCCCCAACAGAAGCACATGAAACGTGATGATTTTGATGACATCACATTTAGTGGAATATGCAGGAAAATTCATTCCTTCTTCTTTAATAATGAGTTGCCCACCTTGGACAATATGCTGGAAGCAGTTAACAGTGACGAGTCTCTGCCAGATTTAAAAAAAAGCAGTCTGTATAAAATAATTAAATTAACATTAAAGTTCACATAAATCAAACGGAGCAGAAAAAGTGCACTCATAGAAGTCATAGACAAGCAGGAGATCGTCCTTTGGAGACTAAAATATCTTCATGAAATAAAAAGGCTAAGGAATAAAGGAAGGAAAATATATTATTATTAAGATGACACTTGGCTAAATGAAGGTACAGTGCTTCTAAATTTCTTAACAGATATTTATGCACTAAGCAGTGTATGACCTCTTGCATTCAATAACATTATAATTAATTATACAGTTAAACATAATTTCATAAAATTGGTTCGTGAAATGAATGGTATTTATATTAATAACCTTTTATCATACAAACAGGTCACACGAAAAGCCTAATATGGCATGACACTAATAATAAGTCTTCAAAAGAAGCACATTGTGGGAAGGTCTATCTGCTGGTTTAAAAAATCCAACTTATAATCGGTCATACTGGTATGTATTTTATGGACTGTCCTCGCCATAAAAAAATGAACACCCCATTGTTATTGACTATTAATTAAGTAATACATATTATATTGTATTATGAATTAACGCATGCAAAGCGAACTTTTAAAGTTATAAATTTTGTTATAGTATTTATCTATGACCTATTTCCAGCAGTGAAATTATATAGGGGGTACGGAATAATTGACTTGTATTAATTTTATTTCACAGGGTTTTTGAAGGGTTTTTAATGGATGCTGCATTAATATTTGATGCAAAGAAAGGTGATGAAGATGACCACTCCGAAATGGACGCTTTCAACTTTAATAATAATAATTATTTATTTATTTATACTTCAAGACACAATCATCTGTGCAGCCCTGACTCTTGTACTAGGATTTCCTGTTTCATAAGACCTAGTACCTCTCAATTTACAGGGAATATGTTATAGAAGCGCGATAGACAAAAGTGAAAATGGTTCAAGTTAATTTTGACAAAAATTGAGAGTGGCTCTGTTATTGTTATGGACAATGCGCTATACCACTCAAAGACATTGGAGAAGCTGCCAACCACAGCTACACTAAAGGCAGATATACAGGAATGGTTTAAAAGCAAAAATATTCCTTTTGAGGAAAAAGATCTTAGGGCAACTTTATTAGAAAAAGCAAAAATACAAAGACATTTATACCAAAAGTTTGTTGTAGATGAGATGGCTAGAGAGAAGGGTATTTTGGTATTGCGCCTCCCACCCTACCACTGCGAGTTCAACCCTATAGAATTAATATGGGCTCAAATGATGGGGTATTTATTTTATTTATTTATTTATTTATTATGGCACTCCAACGACTAGTTAACAAAAACATTAACAAAGAACATATCATATAACGTTCATACATACTTTAGCTAACTTGTCACTTAAAGGTGTGCACAGCACTTACATAGTTTGCTATTCTTGATTAAAGTAAAAAAATAATAATAAAATAAAATGAACAAGTTAATAATACTAATATCAAATAAATTAACAACAATAAAATCAAATAAATCAATAAAAATACAATCATGAATCTAATTAAGTTAAATAATGATTGAAAGTAATTAACATTAAAGTTTAAAATGTAACAATGGAACTAGAACAATATCAATGAATGAATGATGGAATTTAACAAAAATCGATTGTCAGCAATTTGCAATCTACAAGTTGCCGGAAAAGATGATTACGAAATTGAGCCAGGGTGTTTGAGAAGATGTCAATGCTGTCAATGGGTATGTGGCTCAACATAACAAAACGTTCAAATTAGACAAGGAGAAACAATTACTCCCACAAGATCTGGATAGTATTACGCTAGAACGATGGCAGCCTTGCGTTGCTCATGCAATTAAAGAAGAGGAAAAGTTAAAGCATAATGGATGATGTGGTAGAAAGATTTATTATTAGGTAATGAAATTTCTTCATCTTTATTCTCTGATGATAGTGACTAAATTATATGATGAAGACGAAGAAGTTACACCAACTATTGTGTTGAAAGTTGTTGTTTTAAATAAAATATTGTAAAAAAAAAGACTTTTATTTCCTTTAATCTTAATTAAATTTAAATCATCACGACGTAATCGTTTGTTTCATTCATTCGTTTCGTTGTAAGTAATGTGTGATGAAGATGTTATTACGACCTATTTATCAAAGTTATGTTAAAACATTTTTAGTTTAATTGTTTAAACTTTTAACTTTGAATAAAATGTTTCGCACTCCTGCTTCTACGAGCCTCTTTTTTCTAATGCTATAGTAAATGGAGTATAAGTACCTATATTATGTTAAGTGAGTACACACATACTTTTCTGTAGCAAATTTTATTTCATCTTCGATTTGGCGTGTTAACAACAGAGCTACTTCCTTTGAAACACTATACCTTGCAATAAATTCCTGCTCGTCCCATAGGTTTAGGTTATTAACACGACTTTTGAATACTTTTTTCTTTCTTTCTACACTATTTGTATCATCATCAGATGAACTATCGTCGAACAAAGTCGAATACAACAAAAGAGAGTCCATAATGTTTTACTGTTTGGCGCAATGTTTGAGAATAAAATGACGTTAATCGGTGGCTATGACAGCGGTTACTGTAATCGTAATTTTTAACGGAAGTTAAGGTCATAAATATGTGAAACAACACTTTATTTGGTTTGACGTTAGTTAACGCCATTTGTGACGTTTACGCGTGCGTTATGTGGACGTGAAACAACCGGCCAAAACTATTCAAATGTAAAAGAATAAAATGACGTTAACCAGCCGGTTACTGTAATCGTAATTTTTTAACGAACGTTAAATGTGAAACAACGCCTTTTTTTGGTTTGATGATAGTTAGCGCCATTTATGACGGATACGCGTGCGTCAAGTGTACGTGAAACAACCCGCCCTAAATCTGTACCTATATACGTTCCGTACCTCAAAAGGACAAAATAGAACCCATATAGGATCACTCGTGTGTTTGTCTGTCTGTCTGTCCGTCTGTCACAGCTAATTTGCTACGAATCCAATGGCCGATTACGTTGAAATTTGGTACACATAGGTATGAATTTTCTGTGAACCAAAAAGGGACATGTTACGTATAATATGAATTTTGAATATGGGGGTCACTTCGGGAGGTGGGGGGAAATAGAAAAATAAAAAAAGTTTTGCCAACTGTACCGTGTGACATATCAAATGAAAGAGGTTATAGTAAGGACTTCAGATATATATTTTTTTTTTATAATTTTGAATTGTATATTTTTGAACTTATTTAAGAAATTAGATAAAAAATTGAAATTGTTTGATACTTATAAATTACAGGGAAACCTATAAGAAGTCTATGGTCTTAAAATAACATGGTAAATCATCCCAACTACGGAACCCTTCTTCATTCAGGTGTGGTGCGACATGAACTTGGCCGGCTTTTCAACAATAACAAAAAAAATATATCCCCATTGGCTTTAAGAACCCCTCCTGTCTCTTTCGCTCTACCACCATATCTAGCTCATTATCTTCTTTTAGCTGATATAATCTCTTATTGTAAAGATTAGATCCTCTATTCCATGACATGTAACCAATATCCATCATAAGTACATCTCTGCTTACCCTCTATTAACAACATGACGTCTTCCATCTCTTAACACAAGACACGTGCCAGCACAAACAAGTATGACGTCACATCAGACTAGATAAAATAAATTATTCGCTTGTTTTTTAGCGCTTCAATGATCTACTTATAATCCTTCCTATTATATTAATAATATTATTCTCAAGGACTTCTGAATCTGATTGATTGAAATTATCTTCCGCTACTTTCCTTTGATGATTGATATTACATTATTTTTTGTTTGCGAATCAAATAAATAATGTTAACAAGTCCTGAAAGTGGAACTTGTTGCAATTTATTATTGCCGTGTGATACTGTCTATACCTAATAGTTTCCTATAATAGTTAGGTTATGATTATATTGCTTTAAAAAGCTCCAACTTACTTGCACTAGTGCAAGTGCTGTCTTTAAAATACTTGGAATGATTGCTTACATACATATGTAAATAGGTACCTACATGATAAGGGCACATCCTTGAAGAACTTTCCGAGTCAACCCCCCTTCTGTTATTCCTCAGTTAAACCCAAAAAACGTTGTAATGATCCAACACATGTTAACCACGAATTAATTAGCCATTAAGCGATCGTAAATCTCCGTCACTTTTCGGAACACATCGGGCGTCCGCCATATAAAAATAACCCGGGAAAGCTGCGCGTGCGGCGATGGACGCAAAACAGCTCGTTGGATGATTGCCAAAGATATGGATGGATAAAATGGATTGGAAGAGCAGTAATCAAGCTGAGATGTAGAGAATTAGTCCTTGTCGGTCATTTAGTTAAAAGATCTTGTTCTGACTTGTTTTGAGGAGGATTTGTCTTTGTTCTGTTGATCCTCATCTAAGAATAGGCTCCTGTTTCTGTGTCGCTGTTTGTTAAAGGTGACAGGTCGATGGACAGCAGAACAACTGGCGGTGTAATTATAACTCTCTGCGGTCGCCAATCCGTCTGCCAAACATCGTTGTATAATCAGCGTAACGGGATAGTTACGCTGATATATGTATACTGTATACTGATGACTGTACAATCTTTCGCAAAATGTACACCACTTTTATCTTCGATCAATAATAGACTTTTATGAATTGAATCGAATGCAATACAATTATACCTAATTATCTACTTCACCCGGATTCATCTCTCGATGAGATCCGCGAACATCCCGAGAAGTGTTAGGTGAACAAACAACATGTGTTATTCGTAAAATATTGAAGTTATTCTAATTCGTCGGCAATGAATAAATTACTGGTAATTCTCTAAAACAATAAATATCCTTAGATTTAAAGTGATTCCCCGAACGTGAATTATTTTCTGATTTAAAAACTTAATTTTGTAGAAAAACCTTTATGCACCGTGATTTCACTTCATGGTAGCTTTTATAGCTTTGTTATGATTAGATAAAATTGAGAAATCTCCGATATGCTGTCCATGTAAGAAAAAATGCTGCAAGTTCTACTGTAAGACCATGCAGTCCTTTGTCACTTTTTCTGCGTGATAAATCATAAATAAGATATTTAAACAGTTATTTTATAATAATTGATATTTCACCCGCAAAAAACCCGTAGGACGGAAAAACTCCTCGAAATCCCCAAAAAAAACTCGGTCCGGCGGCGTGTCCATTTGTCATCTCAAAAAGTGTCAAATGCCAGAAACAACACAATTCGTCCTCTCACCCCTGGCTGTTGAAGTAAAAGGATACTTGAGAGGTGTCCTGAACAACTGCTTATTTCCGTCTCGAGCGGTGAGATAAGACATGCTTCGACACTTGTCACAAGTACTGCAATTAGGAAACCACGCTTTTCATTTTTAAGATATTTTTATTGTTGGTTTGTTAAGAAATGATTCAAATTGTCGACATTTATTTTAAGCATATCTACTTTTGTACAGCAAATTATACGGTACTTCTTAAACTAGAAGGTTAGAATACAGTCTTATAATTGAACCTAAAGTATTTTGTAATTGCAGTACTTCACTTTTAGTTCTTGTGATTTTGTGGCATTAGTATTTTGAGCAATCTAATCGGTTATCCAATCGAAATGCATCAATCAGATTTGTTCATCTGCAGATGAGCCGTTAAGACAATGTCGTGGGAGATAAATAGCAGTACCTTAGGCATTCCATCCCAATCAACTTGGAAACACCTGAAACTGTTGGACGGCCGCCAATGCAACCGATAAATAAACTCTCACAGAGACACCAGGATTCCCTGAAAGGTGCCGTTACACTAATTAACACATCTTGAGGCTTCATAAATATGGAGCCTGCTTCTGGAATTTACCTTGCTCCTCAGCATACCAAGTCGTGTTACTAAGACTATTCAGCTACCAAGTCAACCAAGTCCAAGCCAAGTCAGCCTGCTGCTGAACTGGCAACCTGCAGCTCTGCCCAGGGCTGCAGTGGCGTAAGCTTAGAGTTTAGACGAATGGCTTTCAGATGTCTAAATTCAGGTAGGCAGGTGAAAACTTGATCGTTTGAAAGGCACATCAAGCATGCTATGCTTGTCAAGGTAACACTCATATTTAAATAGTTTGACTTTTCCTGGATTTTAAGAGGCTTCTACGTCCTGAAGATATTCTACCACGAGGACAAACTCACTGCACTGTCTTCACTGTAGGCCTTCCATCCTGACTTTCAGACTTCGATCAACACTTTCGAACACATTATGTTGTGGACCGAATCAGGAAGGTGCCATCGCGAGTTATCGCGCAACAAAGAAAACGTAATTTTACTGTATCAAGACAATGTTGTTCATTGAATACTGGTACGATATCAATTAGTATTTATATTAGTACATACGTCAGCAACAGACAATAAATAAAACACTCAAAAACAGATAAAACTCCCGACGACTTCAGTTATTTGCATCCCATCAAAACATGTTTATCTTAAGCCAGCCAAAATGATAGCAATGTTTTAAAACTCTTGAAAACTTATGTATACGTCATTGAGTGACATCACTGGTGGTAATTATTCGCGTTGGCGTGGGTATGCGCATGCGCTGACGTGGAGAATGTTATTGGTGACACTATGAAGACGATCGATTGAGCAATGATTAATAAATAACAAGTATTTTATTTGATCATATTAATAATACGTCATATTTGTACTTTTGCGAGAGCAGTGGTGGGTCCAGGAGAGCAGTGGTGGGTGGCCCAGTGGTAACGGCCGCGACTGGCGAGTTGTAGGTCGTAGGTTCGAAGCCAGATAGGCGCTATACTTTGTGTAAAATGTTTCATCACCACTGCTCTCAAACCGATGAAGTAAAACATCGTGAGGAATCGGCATCGGCATGTCGTAAAGAAAGAAAGAAAGAAAGAAAAAGTATTTATTGGGACTCATACAGGAAGTTCGCATTTAAACTAAATACACTCATAGTAACACTAATAAAAAAATAAATATAAAAGTAAAATGAAAACAAAATCCTGTACCACAAATTCGAAGACATGTGACCTCTACCAGCCCGAACTGGGCCCGTGTGAGGAATTACGGCCCACTCCCTCTCGAAGAGAGGAGACCGGTGTCCCAGCAGTGGGAACGTTATAGGCCGATTATGCTATGCTGTACTTTTAGAGTTACTTTTTTCTTTTTTTATATAGTAGAGCCCACATTTCGCTTGCTTTGTTTACAGTCATAGTAGTGATTTGTGTATTTTGCGTTCTAGCAAGTTTTCCAGAGCAAGAGAGAGAAAGTGAAGGTTTTTCTACAATCCAGATCCCAAAATCTAGATTGATGATATTCATTTATTGCTGGAGGATAAAGCATGATAGTTAAATTTTTCACTTTTTAACAAAAAACAACTGACTTCCAAAAAAAAAAACCACTGAAAAGTAAAAAAATACTTTAATTTCGGAAGTCGGTGTCCTTGGTTCTGTATTTTCGTTTTTTGCCACTGTCTTCCGAAATTATAGTTTTTTTTTTTTAAATAAAAATCGGATAAAACCCATTTATAGCCCGAGTGCATCTCATGACGATTCCAATAAGCTCAAACACGGTTAGGATACATTGTTTTATTACGGATTTCCGGTGCATACCTTCCGGCTTCATCTTCAGATCAGTTCGATGGTACCATTTTCATCAGAATCATTTATTTAAATTTGCTTCATAGTCGCTTACCTATCTTAATCGAGATATCTTATCGTCATCCGTGAAATACTTATCATTGAGGCGTTCCGGTGGCCATCTGTGGTCTTCTTCATCAGTTCCACTTTAAATAATACGTTCTGAATGCAAATGCTTGAGTTGTTGATGAAAATACAAAAATCGCTATATGTGTGCCTATAATATTTGAGGAGTTCCCTCAATTCCTTATGGATCCCATCATCAAAACTTGATTCTGATAAAATTGGGACCAATCTGGAAGTATATCCGAATAAACAAGAAAAAAATAATCTGATCGGTTTATAAACGACGGAGGTAATGAACAAAAAAAAAAAAAACAAAACAAAAAAAATACAGCCGAATTGAGAACCTCCTCCTTTTTGGAAAGTCGGTTAAAAACAGAACCCATTTGCGATTTAGACACGTGCAGAACATTTTATTCATAATGTGTAGACAATATACAACAATACTGAGAAGTGGCTACTAAAGCCACTTTTGTCTAAAAGCTTTCATTTAATCGTATGATAATAATAATGATTATGAGTAAGCTCGCTCTATAAAATTAGAAACAAAGTACACTAATGTTACCTTTATCTTGCATGTGGACAAATATGAGAAGTACCTAAATTCGAGCTTTAAGACCTCAAAAGATTTCCTTACAGCAAATCTAAAAATCTCCTAAATCCACCAAATCAATCAGCGTTCAGTAAATTAAATCAATCAGTGTTCAGTTTTGGACGTAATCAACAATGCCCGGTCAATGGAGTTACATTGGTATATTCGTATCTAAATCCTCCATCAGCATACAAATAGCGCACCACGTGTATCAACTATGTACTATGCAGGAGTGGCCAACATTTTAACAGCAGTCAACAATTTTGGAAAATGTTTTGTGTAAGGAAACTACTTGAAGACAAAACAACGAAAAGAATAAAATTGTGAGTCATAAGGACTGCTGACAGAAGTGAAAACACAACACTTTGGAATAACTGACAGTCTGGCGCAACACGTCACGAGCATGTCGCGCATTTCGGTGACGCGAACCCATAAGTTATCTTCTACCAAAAATCGCTCAACGCGGTTAAAGAAGTTTTCACTTCAAAAATAAATGTTCAATAAATTTTTGAAGTGAAAACTTCTTTTTTTTTTTCTTCGACGCTCTTGAGATCGCGAAGCTTTTTAGCATGTACTGAAAATGACTCACCAAAGAAGCCTTGCTGCAGTATCTTTGCGTCTTTCCTGAAAGTTACTACTGTTATGTTTCTTTATTTTCATCAATAAAAGTAAAGATAAAAAGAAAATAGAACTGATTAGAACTGGGAATCTTAAGCTGATAAAAGGCGATTTTATTTCAGAGCTTAAAATACGAGTATATCTCTATCTTCTAGTTTATATTATTTTAGGGTTTAAACTTAACATCTTTGTCCAAAATTCTGTGGCCAAAATTCTGCGCCCGACGCGCCAAATGTTGATAGCCCCGAGTAATCTGCGCGCACGCACACGCCGCGTGAGCATCGGAATTACGCGCGAACAATTTATGTGTTTACCACGTTTGATCTCACAAGGAATCGAACCCGGGTTACACAAGATTTCATATTACAGACAGGAAACTTTTGAAGTGTAATTTATTTGTTTAATGTTTTATTTTTGTGTGAATATGGAGACGTTAATGGTTATTCGTCTAGATCTGTTATTACGTTTTTCATACAGTAGATTATGTATCACATCATCACCACAAATGGTCTCATTCAACACATCTATTGTAAATCATAGATACTTCACACATTACAAGTTTGTTAATAGAAAATAAAAATTGGTAATAATTACCATTTAAAAGCACGTAAATGCTGCCACAATTTCCCCCACAAACTTTGTCGAGTGTAAAATTGCAGTAAGGCGGCGGTTACCGCTACGTTACTCCAATTTTGTATGTCATCCATCTTTGATTCACCAAACTCTTCAATGTCATGGGGTTATGGTAAAACATTTATTCTTATCCCCATCAATTTATTTTTTATGCCACTGCGTAGATTCATTTTCTATTTGTAAAATAAAATGAAAACAGAGTTTTCTGAGTTTTTCTTGGACATTACTGACTTCGGTGTAAATATCGTGAGGAAACCTGGATTTATCTACACTAATATTATAAAGAGGAAAGATTTGTACCTATTTTTGTATGTTTGTATGTTTGTAATGAATAGGCTCAAAAATTACTGGGCCGATTTAAAAAATTCTTTCACCAATAGAATGCTACATTCTTCCAATTTGACATAGGCTACATTTCATTTTGAAAAAAATTAGGGATCCTTGGTAAAATTTGAACAATGTAACCGAAGGTGTAGAAAAATGAGTCTTAAAATGATAATTGTCTACCCCGTGCGAAGCCGGGACGGGCTGCTAGTAGTTAATATAAGTCTGAAATCGCCAACCCGTCTTGAGGAAGCGTGGTGATCAATGCTCGTGCCCTCTGTGTATGAGAAGAGGCCTTTGCCCAGCAGTGGGACAAAATTAGGCTGCTATCATTATTAGAAAAGTAAATAGGCAGAAATAGGGATTGTTGTAGAACTTTATCAGATTATTAATTTGGAAATGAACTCTGCTATTACTGAAAAGTAGTAGTGCACCACCCCATTTCCACCCGTGGGTGTTGTAAAAGGCGACTAAGGGACTCATAAGAGAACGGGCAGCAGCGCTCTCTGTGCATTTTTAACACCATACTGCGATCGTCAACCCGCCCGCCAAGCGTGGCGATTATGGCAACCCCCCCCCCTCCCCCCAATTGGGGGAGGCCTATGTCCAGCAGTGGACGTCTTTCGGCTGAAATTATGAATGAATGATGACTACTGAAAAGCATTGACATACAACGTGGTAATACAGCCAGCCATTTCATTGCCTATTACATGGGACTTTAACACAACTGGCGAAATGTGGGTGTAGGTGTACACCTCTATCTAAACCTTCGGGGATTACGGGTGTGATGTTATCCATACTAATATTATAAATGTGAAAGTAACTCTGTCTGTCTGTCTGTCTGTATGTTAACTTTTCACGCCTAAACCGCTGAACCGATCGTCATGAAATTTGGCAGAGATATAGCCTGGGATATGGAGAGGGACATAGGCTACTTTTTTACGCGATAACCGACATGTACGCGGGCGGAGCCGCGGGCAAAAGCTAGTGTTATATATTTACATTCTACTGAAATAGATTTATCATAAACACTATTAGTAACAATGGGTTGCATTTTGACAGTTCAACAGCATTCATTGCGTTAATTACGTTGTTGAGCAGACAAATTTTTCGAACATATGAAGCAATGGATTAGCAATATCCTTCAAAATCATTAATTCATAGTGTGTTACGCAATTAGGGTACAGTATACCCTTTTATGGAACTATTCAATGTTCCAACGCAATTTTACGTCCAATTTAAAATGTACACACTCCCTTTTTGGAAATTATTTGATCTACTTAAAACATGTTATATGCGAGACCTGTCTGCTATGATCAGCGTTGAGACGTAAATTGCATCATAATCTTGTTTTTCGGAGATGATGACATTTTCTTAATAATTTAATAATACAGTTATAATTAACTAAGACACAATATTGACGATGATACTTATTAAATGTATTGTAGTAGGTAATGGTTTGTTATTTCTTATTGAAGTTCAATAGACCATGGTTCAATAAACAAAAGGTTGGAATGCTAATCAATACAAAAAATAACTGAGAAGCTGTATATGGTAGGGATTAACGTCATATATTTTGTAATAAGATTATGCACAGATGGTACTGAAACTAGGTTAATGTTTTATTCTGTGACTAGCTTCTGCCCGTGACTTCGTCTGCGGTTTTGTTGTTTTAACATAAAATATATCGAATAGCATCGCATATTACTTCGTTTTCAGTTAGCGTCCCTTCTGACTTTTAAGCTATTGCATAGCATCTATCGCGGGCCTTGAGCGCGGGGACCGAATCCAGAAATTCCGTAACGAAAAAACCTCACGCTCCCCACTCCGACGGTTATTTTACTACACCAGTACCGTCTAGTGATCTAATAATTTCTGGCAGTTCCTTTTTCTGTGTACTGCGTATTTTATTCTTATAAATATTAGTTTATAAAATTATGATCTTCACAAAAAGTGATTGTTGATAGTGGGGTTTGAACTCACGACCAGTCGATTACGAGTACATTCAGTTCCCGTGTTCCACCGCAAGGCTACAATGACTTAATTAAAGCAATTTTTAAACTTGACTAGACGGTTGGAAATGACTCATGTACATGGAATTTTTTCGCTGTCAAAACAGTTTGTCACTCTTTTTTTATTTAAAATTACTTTAGGTTCAACACTTTCGTCTATTTTAAAGTTGTTATTATGCTTATATTTGAATAGTATTTGACTTTGTTTACGTAGTTATACACTTTTACGACGTTCAGCACTTATTTATTTTGTTTTTAAGCTATTGCATAGCTTCTATCGCGGGCCTTGAGCGCGGGGACCGAATCCAGAAATTTCGTATATCAAAGAAAGTATATAGAAAGTATATCAAAGAAAAAGAAATACTGCATAAATAAAATAAATAAATAATTATAATTGCATAAGTTGATACAAAATGCTATGCAATAGCTTTACCGCGGCAGTCCCCGAGTGCCACACGTCTTTTTTTATTTTTGCTCGTCTCCTAAGGGTCGTAGCGTGATGTTGAATATATATCAAATCAAATCAAAAATCAAAATATTTTATTTCACATAAACCTACATGGGCACTTATGAAACGTCAGAAGCTATTATAGGTGCACGGTTCCAATTAGTCGTTTCCTATGGAGAAGAGCCGGCAAGAAACTCCACGGTTACTCTTTTAAAAATAATTGGCTTTACAATATTATTAAATAACAGTGATAATAGGTATGGGAGGACAGTGTAGGCCTTTCAACAATTACCAGGTACTTACAAAATAGAAAAGTGCCAACAAATCTACACTCTACTAGGCCTACAACGTTCTCACATTCACAAAATATAAAATAATCTAAGGATATAAAATATTAAGGACATGATGGCTATAACTTAGTAATGTCGTACAATCTCATGAGAGCAACGCAGTATTCGTATGGATATGGGAAAACTGATATGAACCTTTTGAGGTTGAATTTTTCAAATAACGTGGAGGATTTGCTAAAAGGAAATGCTACAAAAATAACGTTTTTAGAATAAGAATATTGAGATCAGTAGAGTAGTGAAAAGTGATATTTATTTAATTTAAAATAGCACCAGATAATTTACGACAGAAATAGGTACCCTCAAGGAAATGTCACGCGTTTGCAGATTGAAAAAAACAAAAAAAAAGTTTGGTCCTGTTTTATGAAATGAATCACTTGCACTTTCTAGTGGTTTCCACTAACGAAAAAAAAAAAAACATGATGAATCTATCTTTTTTTTTTGTTGGAGCCTGAGTAGGTACAGGTAGGTATACCACAAAATAAACCACCCTCACGATACATTCTCTTCAAGTTGGTGTCGAAAACTGTGGTAGATGTAACGTAGAAGCAATAATTCAGGCTATCAGCAGGACGCAGCGGCTCGGAAACATCTGATAGTAACAGGTATCAACGTCGGAGGGGGCCCGTACACGCGCCTAGAAAAGTGCTCGTTCTTGATTTCCCATGTGGCGTGTTTTGAAGGATGTCTGTCTATCACTTCATGATAATTCTATACTTATTTTTTTTTTTATACATGAAGCTGAAGAGTTTGTTTGTTTGTTTGTTTGAACGCGCTAATCTCAGGAACTACTGGTTGGAATTGAAAAATTATTTTTGTGTGGGTTAGTACATTTATTGAGAAAACTTGTAGGCTATATAACATCACGCTACGACCAAAAGGAGCGGAGCATAAAAGAATGTTACAAAAACGGGAAAAAATATTCTTTTTGAGAGCTTCCGTTGCGTGCGCTGCGTAAACGGTTTAAGTTACGTTAATATCATGTATGATGGAATTATTCCTCTTTAAAAGTTCAAAAAAAAAGTCCACGACAGCATTAGTCTATCTTTTAAGATTGACTTACTATAACCTTTTTTTATGGTAATCAATTTTTTTCGAAATTAATGCATTATTTGCGAAGGAGTTTTATCAACATAATATTAATCCTTAGCAAAATAAATATATTATTAATCACAAGTATTTAAATGTAAACAAAATTGTCCTTGACATCACTTGATTTCAATCAACATCTTAGGAAATATCATAATTTTAAAATAACTCCGTAACAAAATAAGTTGAAAATTCATTACTTAAACCACTCTGTCTCTTAGCTGACGCAGACGAATTTGCGCGGGTTAGCTATATATTATAAAGTTGAAGAGTTTGTTTGGTTGGTTGAACGCGCTAATCTCGGGAACTAGACACTGGTTCGAATAGAAAAATTATTTTAGTGTTGGATAGCCCATTTATCGAGGAAGGCTATATAACATCACGCTATGATTCTTAGGAGCCAAGCGAAAAGAACAAAAGTCAGAAAGAACGCTAAGCGATAACAAAGTTACAGCGCGGGCTAGCGACGGGATGCGACGCGATGGGTGACCCGAAATTTCACGCGGACGAAGTCGCGGGCAGAAGCTAGTAATACTCGTAATATGCTCGCCTTATCACACCAGGAAGATGGGAGCGTCTTTCATTTGTTTAGACGTGGTATTTTTAGGATTCCGTACCTCTAAGGGAACAAACTGAACCCTTATAGGATCACTTCGTTGTCCGTTCGTCCGTCCGTCTGTCTGTCTGTCAAGACCCTTTTTCTCAGAAAATCATGGAGGTTTTCTCATTCTCATGCGACATATCCACACGTGCACTCCGCACGCTCAATCTCATAGCGATTAAGACGGACTTATCCTGTTCTCTGAGTGAATTCACAAGAAATGCTGTGTGTTTGTAATATGTTATACATAATTGTTAGTTTAGTATTGATAAGTTAGGATAGGCGCATTTATCGCATTGGGTAATCCTGTAATGGTAGATGTAAGAAGATAAATAAATAAATATTTTGATACTCGCAAATAAATCAAAACCTATAGGGTACTTCCGTTGACCTAGAATCATGAAAATTGGCAAGAAGCAAGGTTTCAGCACAAGTAAAGGAAAAAGTTAGTTAGGTCACTCTTTTTTTGCGTTTTCTAACTTACATTTGAAGTCGGAGAATTGACTGTGACGTATATCGATGTATGGGAGAAAATTTTCAACTACTTATAAAGTTAAGTTTGTTTGTTTGTGATTTTATAGCGAAATATAAAACACATGCAGAAAAAATTCTATACATAGTACCAGGAAAAAAAAATCTACAAATATTACCACACAACTTTTATTGGTGTCTGTACATCCGCGAAGAGCTATCATTTTCGGGCGAGTAAGAAACCGGACCCTCCTTATCGTTGGCCTAAATTTACATTCTTACATTTCTTACCTCAGGGCTCCGGGCCTCCTGCCAGGATTGCGGGTTTGTCCGAAAGGGATACCGTGGCCCTGGCACACAGCAACCGAATGAACACGGAGAAGTTTTAGTCAGTAAAAGTCTGACACGCCCTGCCGCTCCGCCCAGAGCGGGAGAATATTTTCTGCCTTACAGAGAGCAAATGTAATGAATAAGCTGGTCCCTTCCCCGGATAAAAGAGCTGTGTTGCCTTATATCAGGTACCAACCACCTACCATGAACTAATTAAAAACGATTCAAAAGTAAGACATTTCAGTTTAGGTTCCCAAACTGGATCGCTTCAAATTCTTACCATGACGTCCAATCCGCTTAGCGGCATTTGAATCGTTTTATGAGAATGAAAGATCGCAATTTCTGGCTGAGCCGTATTTGGAACGTTTTTGGTAAAAATGGCAATAAGTTTGTTTCGCTCACATTTTAGTGTCAGACACGTTCAGAAGCTAGTAACAGTATAAGAGACAGGGTTATAAACATTTTGTACAGATTTTGCAACTTGTAACGAATTGTAATGTAGGTACATTATAAACGTGTTTCTGTATTTTATTGTAAATAAACCTTTATTATTATTCGTTCTTAACTCAGTATCATTACTTTAGAGTAAAAAAGATACTTAACAGTTGTTTTTAAGATTTTACGTTAAATCGGTAACTATAGTTAAAATAATTCTTAATCAAAGTAGATATTATTTAGTCTAATAAATTCGGCATCCTCAAAATTATTTAAGGGGTTCAACTGGCCGCGCAACTGGAGCCTCTTACGTTTTTGGGTATAGTGTGAGTCAGAATCTTCCTAAAAAGTCAAATAATAGTAGTTCACCAGACATTTGATAGTGAAAAGTAAATACAGTTAAAAAAGGTATGTGAAATATGTATTTTAGACTTTAAAGGAAAGATTAAAGTATACTTACATTAATATTTGTAAAATTCCACTAAAATAGCACTAAAAAACTTTGTTTTCACAATAATTCACTAAACGTTTCAGTTTGTGTTAGAGAAATAGTAATTTTTATTGAATCGCTTATTTTGACAGTTGAGATGCATTATGGACGTTATGGTACCAAATTGAATGAATGAAACCAAAACTTGCGACTCAGTTTGGAAAAATCGCTGTCAGATGCCATCGCCTAAATTGAATCGTTAAACTGACGTCATGGTACGATTTAGAATATTTTAGAAGAACAGTTCAGTTTAGGTCCTAAAATGGATCGCGTTAAGAGCTCGTGACTGGTTTTTATACTATCGGCGTATAATTGTCCTGGAGTACTAACTCCAGGACAATTATACGCCGATAGTATAAAAACCAGTTATAACCAGTATCCAAGAAGAAAATAACATTTATATATACTGTATTATTGTCAACATTACGTGTTTATGTTAATTTATCGTCTCTCTGGTTTGTTATTAATTCAATATAGTGCGCTTACGTCAATAGCTCGTACGGTTATATTTTTATAAGTAAAGTGAGGGTTAACTAAACTAGGTTTGTTAGTGTTTGAACCAAGGCTTCATATGACGTGTAGTGTGTTTTTAATAGATATCTTAGATTGTTAATAAATGGACAATGTTACTCAATAACATGATAACAATATTAACGTTATCATACGTAGATACTGCTTGGTCATCTAGTAGCGACTAGCAATTCAGTCTCAGACGCAAGCATAGCTTATCATGTAGAGAAAATTTTACATTGATCACCAAGCTTGCTCAATGAGTGTTCAGCAACTTCAGAATATTTATTCCAGATTTATACCCAGCACTTTACTCTGGACTACAGCACAGATCTAGGTACAAGAAACGGTACTGATTTCCAATAAATATAACGCACACAATACTATTCAACGAAACCCAATATTAGCGACCGCTGCAAGCTGTATTTTACGGGAACTTCAGCTGAAAGTGGGTCACTCTGCTGAACGAACTGAACCCGTTCTTCGCGACTAAATCAGTGGTTATAAACAAAAGAACTACAATAGTGAACATACCGACATACGCGCTATTTAACACGGTGCACATAGAGAGGTATTTAAGTGGATAGATGTGACACCCCGTTCTTTGAATATTTTAATCGGGTTTGTAAGGTAAAAGCAAAAGTAAACAGGATCGAAAATCTCATGCTTTATAGATGTTTATAGCCAGAGAGTCTCGTTCTCACTGCGGTCTCTCTATAGATTCAAGCATTTCCTCCCATCTAGCACCAAACTCACCTTGGTCCAGTCACTTGTGCTTCCTATTATAGACTATGCTGATGTTTGTTGTTCTGATCTTTCCCAAGAACTTCTAAATAAATTGGATCGACTTCTCAAAAAGTGTATTCGGTTTGTTTTTGGCCTTCGTAAATACGATCACATTTCTTCCTCCCGTTCTCAGCTTAAATGGTTGCCTATCCGACTCAGGAGGTCCCTCAGATCTCTCTGCTTGCTCTTCACGATTATGAACGATCCATGTGCTCCCGATTATCTAAAGAATTATTTCAAAGTGTTGGGCAGTTCTCATAGTCGTAACCTACGAGCTTCCAAGAATCTACTTCTCCAAATTCCTTCACACCGTACCGGTTTTATGTCAAATTCTTACGCTATCTCTACTATAAAGCTCTGGAACGCGCTACCTTTTGGCATTAAAAAAAAGGAAAACAAACTTACTTTTAAAAGAAAAGTTCGTAACCACTACTTAAGTCAGACTAAATAACTCTCAAATGATAGTCTAGTCATAGTAATTATTATAAGGTGGTATTTGTTAAAATATCTATTAGTTTATTTTATTTGTATATGTGTATTAGTATCAATAAAACTATATAAATTCTCTTAATCAAGAAGTTAGTATTTTAGTCATTATTTTTGTACCCTACCACTGTTTTTATATTTAACCCAAAGATTGACTGGTAGAGAATGCCTTGTGGCATTAAGTCCACCTATGTACCACTATTGTACATGAAGTTTAAATAAATAAATAAATAAATATTGGTGATTATAGTTTTGATATTTTATGTGGACGAAACTCAAGGGCCACGTCTCTCTTGAATCCTGTTTGTATCCGGAAACCTGAAAAGCAATCAGAAAACGACAAGTCGCTTAGTAATTATCAATTCAACCCACTTTATTTCCTGACGTGTTCAACACACAACCCACTTACATCGGCAAGCAACAATTAATTCACACTACATTTTTTAGGGTTCCGTGGTAAACATGAAACCCTTATAGTTTCACCATGTCCGTCTGTCTGTCTGTCTGTATGCCCGCGGCTTAACTTAGAGACTGTGCTAGAAAGCTGTAATTTGGTATGTGTATACATATTAATCACGCCGACAAAGTGGTGGTGCAATAAAATCTTGAAATATTTTTTTTAGGCTACCTCGGGTACCCTACACGTAAAGTGCGGATGATATTTTTTTCTCTTCTAGACCATTGTGTGGGGTATCGTTGGATAGGCCGTTCAATAAAATTGCGGGTTTGTGAAAACCATTTTTCGATTTAGGGATCCGTTTGCGTAATATTAAGCTTTAAAGTGCTAATTTTTGTTAGAGTCAAGTTTGTCCCTCCTGCCAGCTAAATGGTCGTATTTGGATATGTGAAAAAATTTACAGCAGTAGTATATAAAACGAAGTTAAAAGGAAAACTATCACAGCTAAGTAGGCTTTACAAGTTACCGAGTAATATTCGACCAACTTAAAATTGCATTTGAAAAACACGTTTTCCCATACATTTTGTATGGGAGAACGTGTTTTTCAACTACAGTGTTTAGTTTATTCTTGGGGTAAATTCATCCCAACTACGGAACCCTTCATTGTGCGTGGTCCGACACGCACTTAGTCGGTTTTTACAATCTAGCAAAAACATCGCTTTAGAGCAACACAGCGTAATTGTCGAGTAATTAATGCAAATGGCCGATCGACAGATAAGCTTCGGTCTAATAACACAGCATCTGAACAATTATTTACGAACCAAATTGGTTTAATAGCTGAAAGAGGCGACATGATGGAAAAGTGCGAGCTGTTGCGTCAGGCAAGGTAAGAGAATATTGAGTATTGTTTGTACGAGTAGAGAGGTTAGTAGTGTTTGAGGTCTTGAATAGATGCTTCCAGATCGTGGAACTATTATATGCTCGGTAAGTCTACGACCTCGTCTCAAAACGAAATAAATTGCTCTGGTAACAATAGGTTTTGGTTGGTGCGCCTGGCTAGCTATACCACCATCTTATATAAGTCTGTCGCCAAAACAACAATGTTAACAGCATTTGTTGTGTTTTGGCAGTTAGAGGTAAGATAGCCAGTTCCTCTGTGGTTGAGGATTCCGGGTGAAGCTCGCTTCCATCTTCGGACTTATCATCACTTACCATCAGGTGAGATGAAGGCCAAGAGCAACCCAGTTGTATGTAAAAAAAAAAGGTGCAGCTAAAACCGGGTACGAGCTAGCGAGCTGTAACCGAATGTGGGAGTGGTTCTTGGGTCCACTCCAGATTGGTAATAAATAGGAAATATAGTCATATATGTGCTACGTATAGCGACATTACTTAGCAGGCAACAACTAGAAAAGTCTCATGTGCCTCATATCTATTGGTGGTTGAAAAAAGCATGGTGATAAAACTTTTCTAGAGTGCCTAGACAATGTGGTATCGCTTTCAAAGCGTTTGTTAAGTTTCGGTAGCTTATGATAGTCCCATACATTTTTGACTCATCCATCATCGTTATGGCTGATAGCATGTCACTTCATCCAGGCCCTCAGGTGCAATGTAAGTAACACAAAGACCTCCGGTAGTAGTAGCTTATGACCAGAGGCCCTAGTGTGAGTTTATTTTAACCATCTCGAATTAACGCATCGAGCGCGTTCAGCACTCCGATTGGCCATTCGGAGGCCAATCGGAACGCCGAATGCGCTCGATGCGTAAAATCGAGATGGTTAAAAGGAACTCACACTAGGGCCTCTGATTACAAAACGGGAAAATAATCTGCAAATTATTTATGAAAACAGTTAATTATAATTAACACGCAGCTTATGATACGATGAAAATCACTATTTTAACGACCGTGTCTGATTTAAATGAATCCCATTTAATTAAATTCTCATTAAAATGTAAACTTATACATATTTAAATCTTACATACAAATTTTAATGGAAAACTTATGCAGACTGCATTATTATCTGAAGCTGATCTTCTAAAGTGCGGGAAAACATCTTTTATTTTATTAGCATTTTCACAGCTTATCGCTTGTTGATTTGTTTTGCTGATAAGCTCGTAATAAGCGGTTTGAGCGATATATCTTTTGCTTAGAAGTTTCGAGGATCGTATGATTTTATGTTTATTTTGTGGGATGACCAGGTTTTGGCCGGAAAATAATAATTACCTATTTTGTGTTTATTTTTCTAATTAGGTAAATAATAATTATAATTCCAGCTTATAACTGTTCCACTGCTGGGCAAAGGCCTCTTCTTATACAGAGAAGGCACCAGCATTGATCACCACGCTTGCTCAAGAGGGATTGGCGATTTCAAACTTATATTGACTATAAGACCAGGTTTCCTCACGATGTTTTTTTTTTTTCTTCACCGATGTCTGTAATGTTCAAGTTAAACTCAGAAAGCAATCAAAAGCAAAAGGTAGGTAATGAAATAATAATTACCTACCGTTTTTTTGTTTTAAAGACATTGAATGTTCCACAAAGGTGGCCACATATCTACATATATCAAGCTATACATTTCCAATATAAGCTGATTTCGTATTGTATAGGATTTCTGTACACTGAGAGGTCAGTTTGTAATCAAAATCAAAATCAAAATATTTTATTTCACATAAACCATGTAGGGCACTTATGAAACGTCAGAAGCTAGGTGCACGGTTCGAGTTAGTCGTTTCCTATGGAGAAGAGCCGGCAAGAAACTCCACGGTTACTCTTTTAAAAATAATTGGCTTTACAATATTATTAAATAACAGTGATAATAGGTCTGGGAGGACAGTGTAGGCCTTTCAACAATTACCAGGTACTTAACAAAATAGAAAACCGCCAACAAATCTACACTCTACTAGGCCTACAACGTTCTCACATTCACAAAATATAAAATAATCTAAGTATATAAAATATTAATGACATGATTGCAATTACAACTACAGTAACATATCTGAATAAATATCATGTCCACAAAAGCCACTAATGGAAATGTAAACTTGATATGTAGCCGAGTGTACCTGAAACATTTTATTGTGAATAAATTATTACAATAAGTACATTTGGCGTAAATTGGCAGGTAGTAGACAGCTGCTGCTAATTTGACGCACAATGCCCTTACACCAAGGTGTTTTGTCTCCGAGATCCACAAGGGGTTTTATTATTTTCACCTAGTTCGTAGTACCTACCTACACGAAATTAGTAAAGTTTGGGAAATAATAACATAATAACTGAAATTGCATTATCCCATCCCCGCTGCTGTTCATGGCGCCTCCACCACATTATAACCGCGCCGGAACACGACTCCCGCGCCGCGCGATTATCATAAAATGTTACGACATCACCTACTACACAATTTGGCCGGATTATACCCGGTTAATTACGATGCGAGATGAGCATCTCATGTACTAAATTCTGTAGACAAGGCTTTTGTTCTAAAAGGTTTATAAAGTAAGGTCTATATGCGATGGAGATTGTGTGTTAGACATAATGTAAAGATAGAATAATAACAAGGGCTCCAAAAGTGTAAATGTTTTAAGCCATGATAGCCTACTTCTTACTGCGAGGTCTTCATCATCAGCCCCAAACGAACCACATCTGAGTTATCACAATAAATTATATGGATACCTATGTTGAAAAACTATAAATAATCACCACTACGGATTGGTGAACTTAGCATGCTTGCTTGTGCGGCCGCCTGTGACAGTAGTTGCAAAATCCTGTAATCATCATTTAGAACACCGATGACACCAACCCACTCTACGAACAATAGAGGTGCGCTATATTTTTCCTCGTCAGTCACAGTCACCCATAATTTTCAAAATGCAGTTATGTCCCAGCGCTAGGAGATACAGTTGGCTGGTTACTTTCCTAACAGCTTTGTGCATGGCAACTAGGCCGGTTAATTCAATTAATACATGCAATTAGTCATTATTATCATCATCTGCCTAGCCTTTTCCTACAACTATAAAAAAAAATAAAAAAATAGCAGGAGTGGGAAATCCTCATGGACGCCCAGACTGCCTCACTGGTGAGCCAGTCTGGGCAGTGCCGGACTCTTACCCGCTAAAACCCACTCCTGCTTTGCCTATGCGTCCTGTGACCTTATCAGAGCCCTTGGCCTGACTTTTGGTGACTATGTCCAAAAGAAACAAATTTATATAAAAATAAACACGGAGAGGTGAATATCTCTGGCATGCCTACAACTATATTGGGATCGACTTCCAGTTTAACTGGCTCAGTTTTTTTTTTATGGCGCGACTGCCTTTCTGACATCCACAACCCGGTTATTGGGTAACATAATTAATCAATTGATTATCAATTGACCAAATGGATGTTTTTATGGTGATCATACTGATTAGTATGATCACCATAAAAACATCTACTTGATTCGAATAAACGGGGCGAGAAAACATTGTATTTAATCACTACTCTTCACAAACGCAGATTGGTGATTAACGCATGTCATGTCTGGCCCTGGCCCTAGTAGAACGACTATCCAATCTAATGGAAATATTACCGTCACGAATTTTCCAAAGAGAAGTATCGGCATCAGTGATCAACACTAGTCGTCATAAAATGCTTAAGGGCACATAATATTATATATTCCTTTGCCGCACCCATGCAAAGACCAGATATAGTCTAAAAAACATAATTTTCATAATACCACACCACTACCCCCACTAGGAGACACAGTTGGCTGGTCACTTTCCTCACACCTTTGTGCTGAACAACTGGGTCGGGTAATTGAATTTATCAACACCATCAGATTTCGTATGCTAATCATTTCACGAATTACAGGCTTACTCGCCGGAACACTGGCTTTTGGAAACAATTTGTGTTATGTTGTAGCATAAGTGATCATAATCAAAATACTGGGACAATCGTTACTTTAATTGGATAAAATAACGTTCTATTTATATTTCGTTACAAAAACGCCTTGTCGACGAGCAATATGATATTAAATATATTTTGATGTTAGCCGTTCATCAAGATAATAACCGACTGCTTCTAGTAACCCAAAGGTGTCATCAACCGTACTGGGTCTTTGGATGCATGTCTTATGGTGTGTACTCGTATGGTTCAATTGACGGCACGGTTAGCGCAGTGGTTAAGCGACTGACTGCTGCGCTGTGTGTCTCGGGTTCGATTCCCGCACGGAACAAATAATTGTATGACCTACAAGTAGTTGTTCCGGGTCTGGCTGTTTGTGTTTGTGAGTTTAAATGTTTGTAAACGCACCCACAATACAGGAGAAATTCCTAGTGTGGGACATGGTTAAAAAAAAAAAAACTAGGTGAAATGATGCAAGAACCAAACACTGGCAGCATCTATAACGCCACATGAGAACTACGCATCAAAGATCTGACGTCACACAAATCCTGAATTTCGCAATCAGAGTTTACCGCGCGACTAGCTTAAATTTCGAAACAAAAGATTAAAACCTTAATTTCTCTTTATAAAGAAAAACAATACAGCAACCACTGGCCACGCTTGCCGTCGCCGCCACCGAGGGATAGTTATCAGTACAACGAATGAACGCGCCTGCTGATCCACGTCCAGATAACACGCCATGGTGATAGTGGAATACCTTTAGGGTTTTGAGGCAAATGAAGATCTTTTTGGCCAGGTCAGGGGAAATCTTGAATGTAGGTACTCAAATGGAGTCCAGCATTTTCATGACAGATACTTTATGTGTTCTCTCATTTTTTGGAATCGTTTCATCACTAATATTTTTAAGTAACGATTTACACTGTATATCAAATCTACAGACTTTTGAACATATTATATTTTTATATATTTTTTTTAATATATTTTTTTTTAATTCTATACGTGAGGATTTGTAATTGGCTCTCTGGTGATTATGGTTTCCTTTTTTGTTTGTTTTTATTAGCTCTAAATAAATAAATAAATAAATTATGCGAGCATAATTATTTATAACGTTCAATCTTCACAGTCCACCCATTATTTTAAATATAAACAAACGTAACGTTGAAATTAGTTTAGTTTTTGCTCGATTAACCATATAAGCAATCTAAGTCTTAGGCAACAGGAAATGGTCGCAGCAACTGCTTTAGAAAGAGCCAAACATGTACGTTTACATGAAGTGTGAAAGAGACGGGTGAACTCTCTTTGTTTTTTGGAAACAATAGTAGGAAGGATTTATGAGCATTAACTTTGGCCTATTGTTTTAGGGTTCCGTGAGACATTGTGATAGGATATGCGGTCGGCGAATATTTCGGAAAATATTTCAGTTGGACAGCGCGGCCATTTATCAGGAAAAGTTGCTTTTAGTGTTATATGCGGCGGAAATTGTGGGTAGTTTCGACATAGCCGCATAGATACGTTGTGTGGGTAAAGTTGGCATCGTATTTAAGGGAAAAGTCGCCTGTAGTTTTTCATTAGGTTGTAATTTTAGGACGTAAATGTCTATTGCGAACCAAAGAGCTTCAGAAGCATCTGTTAAATTATTTAAAGTCAAATGATAATACACACACATAACATCACGCCTGTTTTCCACGAAGGCTTAGACAGCCGGCGAACCTCATAGGACACCTCCATTTCGCCAGTTATTTAAGTCCCATGTAATAGCGGGCGAGTCTATTGCCATCAACCGGTCACAAATCCAGACTCCGGGCTGCTACTGAGAAATTCCTGATGGAAAAACCCAATTATATATTTTTAAATAATTTACATTTACGTGACCTGCGGGGTAATTAACACATACAGTAGCAATGGCTTTCATTTTGACAGTTCAACAACATTCATTGCGTTATTTACGATATTGAGCAGTCAAATTTTTCGAACATAATGAAGCAATGGATTAGCAATATCCTTCAAAATTATTCAGATTGTGATCGATTGTGTGTTACGCAATTAGAGTGCAGGATGGAACAGATTGCTGAAACGATTGCAGAACCTTTTCATATTAAAAAAAAAAAAAAAAAATTAAGTTATTTTTGTGTCTGTTTTAATTAATTAATTAGAGTTTCTTGTTTTTTGCCACCGACTTTCAAAATTAAAGTTATATTTAATTTTTTTTTTAAGTCGGTGAAAAATAAAAAATTAATTTAACAAAAAACAACTGACTTCCAAAAAACAAAACACTAAAAAGTGAAAAATAACTTTAATTTCGGAAGTCGGTGGCAAAAATTGTCCCATCCAGAACAAATGGATGCATATTGTGATGGGTGTTGACTAACATAGTTCATAAGATTTCACTAACACAATAGGTAATGGTATTGTAATTGTAATAATTAATTTCTCTGTATTTCATTTAATTATCTGTATTTTTCAATCTATTTTTATAATTTGTAATTTGTATGGATTAATTTTATCTGAAGTAAACTAATTAATAATAATTAATAATAAAAAATGAAAATACAGAACCAAGGACACCGACTTCCGAAATTAAAGCAATTTTTCACTTTTTAGTGTATTTTTTTGGAAGTCGGTTGTGTTTTTGTTAAAGAGGTTTTTATTTTTCACTTTTTAGTTATGCTACCTAACCCCACAACAATTCGGTTACCACTACTTACGCTACACCGCACAAATAACAGTGACACAAGATGTATAATAAGTGGATTAATTACGTATTATCGAAGCTAACTCAAAGATACCCAAGCAAAGTTAATAAAAATCGGTTAATAACCATTTATAGTCCGAGTGCATCACATTACAATTCCAACAAGCTCAAACACGGCTAGGATACATTATTTTATCACGGAATTCTGGTGTATACCTACCTTCATCTTCAGATCAGTTCTATGGTACCATTTTCATCAGAATGATTTATTTAAATTTGCTTCATAGTCGCTTAACTATCTTAATCCAGATATCATACCGCTACCCGTGAAATACGTATCATTGACGAGTTCTGGTGGCCATCTGTGATCTTCTTCATCAGTTCCGGTTCACCAAATGATACTTTCTGAATTCAAATGCTTGATTTGTTGATGAAACTGGATTTTGAAAAAATGGGACCAATCTGGAAGTATATCCTTTTAAATAAAAAATAAAAAAATCCAAATCGGTTCATAAACGACGGAATTCTGAGGTAACAAACATTAAAAAATATATACATATACAACCGAATTGAGAACCTCCTCCTTTTTGTGAAGTCGGTTGAAAATATAGAAAGCAGCTGCTAAATTCGACCTAAGTACTAATTATGTAGGTAATGCAATCTCGTATAAATAACAAAGACCAAGAATAACGCTTACCTATAGTCAATAATTAACCATAAATAAATATGCGAGTTAGTCATCAATTAATTACAAATAAATAACAACGTGTCTTTGCCGCGATGGACATATTGTGTTACGAGGAGTCGTACTTGTGTCATCATTATGCATGTTTGACATTATTTATTACTTTTATATAGCTGCTATAAATATGTTATGTATATTTTATGTATATACAATACATCAAATAGGTAAATAGCTAGATATGAGCTTAAAGAACATGGTAGCATAATTGTACGGGAGAAATATCAATGTCTAATAAGGTATAGCGTTGTACTGTTTATTTTATATAAAATGATAAATAAAAGTAGGTATATCAGGAAAAAGGCATTAATTAAGAAATAAACTTTCCACGCATAAACTACGAAAGCCAACATTTTATTCAACTAAAACAGAAAAGCGACTGTATGTCTATAAATACATTATATACGTTTAAACTCCAATCAAAAAGATAAAATATATATAGTAATAAATTACACTGTCGGCCAATCAGACATTAACGCCGCCGGTTAGAAAAGAAAACTGTGGTTAAAATTAACATGAAAAGTGACACATAGAGTAGGGACACGCGATGTTGTGACTTAAAAGCACCATAAAGCGTCATGAGGTCACTTTGTACCCTAGTAGCTGATTATCGAGGTTAAATTTGTAGTAAACTTTGATTACGATGTGGGCAGAGGTCCGGGTTTCTGTTTTAAACTGACCTTTGTGTTATTTTGGCTACCAAACAAGTGGATAATTTTGTGAGGTTGGGTCAAGTAAAACCCAGGCCAAACTTTTGATACTAAGCCACACTACTATTAGATAGTTATAAGAGTATAATCATGGATTAATCAAAAGGATTATGAAAGAAATATAAACACGTGCCGTTTCGTAGTTTCTGCCAAAAAAAAGGAAAAAAACCGTGACTTTTTGTGTATGTTTTTGCTAGTATTAAGGCTCGTTCAGACTAGTGCGATATCGCGGGCGCGACGCGACACTAGTAGCACAATTTCTTTGTCGCTTCCTGTCGCGCCCGCGATATCGCGCGAGTCTGTACGAGCCTTAAGTCTGTGGCTTCCAAAGTACATTGTCCACATAGAGTTTTTGGATAGTGTCCGACATAGCCCTATATATACCTGCGTCATCTCTTTTAGAAGGGTAGTTAGAGAAAAATAAATCTGACACACCAATGTACCTACATTAAAAAATACCGGCCAAGTGCGTGTCGAACCTAGCACAATGAAGGGTTTCATAGTTGGGGTAACAAACGTCACATGTTGAATTTATGTTGGTCGACCATTACTTGGTAACATGTAAAGCCTACTAAGCTGTGATAGTTTTCCTTTAAACTTCGTTATATATACTACTGCTGTTAATTTTATCACATATCCAAATACAATCATTTAGCTGGCAGATTGGGGAAGACACTTGACTCTAACAAAGATTAGCACTTTAAAGCTTAGTATTACGCAAAGGGATCCCTGAATCGCAAAAGGGTTTTCACATACCCGCATAATTTTAAACGGCCAATCCAACGATACTCCACACCATGGGATAGCCGAGAAAAGAAATATTTTAAGATTTTATTTTAGCACTTTGTTGGCGTGATTTGTATACACCCATGCCAAATTACAGCTTTCTAGTAGTTAGAGTTTTTGAGCTAAGCCGCGGACAGACGCAGAGACAGACGGACATGGTGAAACTATACGGGTTCCTTGTTGACTACGGAACCCTGAAAATGAAATGGACGTAAGTGCTTATAAAGATGGCAATGGCTTTCTACTGGTAGTCTCGCTGATAGTACGGTTACGTGCGCCCGCGCATAGCAACTGTGACGCAACTGAGTGCAGCGATGCAATTGTTTCGACAACTTGCATGACAACCAACAGTTAGTTGCTACTGTGATTTGGTACACCTTCATTCATGAGCGGAAGAGGTTTACATTAAAGGAAGTCTGTTCTCGTAAGTTCTTACGTCTATTTTTTTCAGTATCAAAGGACTTGATTTATTGAGACATTGAACTGTGTTTTGTACACACGGCTTCACATCAAGCTATGCATTTCCAGTATAAGTTGATCTCGCATTGTATAGGATTTCCGTTTAATGAGAGGTCAGCTTATTCTGGAAATGTATAGCTTGATGTGTAACCGTGTGTACATCAGATATTTGTCAATTTTAATGATCAATACTGAGCGGTACTGGACAAAAATTTATCTCTTCATTCTCTGAACAAACAAAACGTTCAGTTTCGAGATTTAGCATTTCAAATAGAAAAGGTGGGAAGACAATACATGATGCCTCTCCACAATGCATGAATTACGACTTATTTTATCTCGATCACTTTTAATTTTATACAAAACCGCGTCAGCTTGGTCACCCGCTTCCGCTCACAACTCAAACCACTTCTAGCTTGATTACAATTTATTACATGTTTACGTGAACTTAGACAACAATCAATGCAATTTAGCGTCGATTAAACTTGCAAATGTGTTGGAAACTGTAGTTAACAGCACTAAGTGTTTGTTTTTGTGCTGGTTGTTAACATAGCGTGTTTTTGTGGGCGCGGCCGATTTCGATTTAGTAACGTACGTATGATTGGCGGCTGCTATTTTCCCTTTTATTGTGGAGCGTTGATAGATAGCAGGGCTCTTGTTAACACAGCTGGGTAGTGGACGACCGAAATGTTTTCTTCACGACATCGACACACTAGTACAGAAATAAGGGAAGGGGTGCTTATGTATACCTAAAGGCGCGATTCCACCAGTGTGCGGCACTGTGCGACACTGTACCGTACAGTGTTCGGCACAAATGTTTCTTTCGGTGGACTCAAGTCAATCAATCTGCCTAGCCTTTTCCCAACTATGTTGGGGTCGGCTTCCAGTCCAACCGGATGCAGCTGAATACCAGTATTTTACATGGAGCGACTGCCTATCTGACCTCCACAACCCAGTAACTGGGTAACACGATACCCCTTGGTAAGACTGGCTGTCAGACTTTTGGGCTTCTGACGACCCGTAACGACTGTCAAAGATCCACGAATGACAGCCGGGACCAACGGCTTAACGTGCTTTCAGAGGCACGAAGGAGTCTCGGTATGTAAAGATGGTCACCCATCCACGGACCAACCCCGGCAAGCGTAGCTTAACCTGACGGATCGACCCGTGCGGCTGTTATTACTTAGCCACGAGCTCCTCTTCGGTGGACTCAAGTAAACATTTACAAATGTATTTGCTGCACTGCGCACTGTACGCTTATAAAAGTTACGTACAGCTTTGCCAGTGGAAACAGAGACTTAGGGATCTGTAGCTACGGCGCGTATGTGTTCCACGCGCGCCTCAAAGAGATGTCAGCAACGACGAGGGGGCCTATTGGGGCCCAAGCCTGCCGGGTCAGCGGGATTGTCCGAAAGGGGTACCGCTGCCCTGGAACATAAAGGGCCAAGGAAGGAACACGGGTGGGTTTTAGTCAGTAAGAGTCTGACACTCCCTTCCGCTCCACCCAGAGCGGAAGGGGTCATTTGATGATTTCCCATCCTGAAAAAAGAAAAAAAAAAAAAGGGATCTGTAGCTCAGTATATGCACTGTTGGAGTTCTGCACAAAATGTTTGTGAACAATTAATGTACTGAACACAATTTTGGCCGATATGGGGTTGGCTTTATCACCGCGCTTGGCAAAATGGATTGTTACTTTATAAAACTAGTTACTGAGTTGTCGAGGGGACTGAATCCTGATAACTGTGTCCCATACATGTGTTTCATGATAGAAAAGATAAAATCTTTAGATTATATAACCACATAAAGAAAAAGTGAAGAAAAGGGTTTGGGGCCCAAGAGACTGGGAGCTGTGCAGCACATATAGTGCTTTTAACTTAATAATTTCCATATACGGCCACTATGTGTGTACTTAACAACATGGCAAAATAAAAACACAAAGAAGAACAAAACGTTAAGAACTAGTACATAGCTTGAATGTTAATTACTCGTACGCGTACATATAAAACAAAATATGTATAATTTTAACTGTGTAATTATAGCCGTAAAAGTACCAGGCGAGTATAAATTATAAGGAGTATAACACAGCGGGATGCTCAGCGTAGTTTCCTTTATTATTTGTTTGTCTGCTGTGCGCCTGTTTACAACCCCTGTAGCGGTACACTGGGGGACAGGAAAAAAGGAAAATTGAAAAAGTTTATTTTGTTCATCTGACTACGACTGTTTTCGTTTTTCCTTGTATACGTATTTCAGGGCTTCTCTGATATTTATAATAATAGTAGTCGTGAAAAATTTGAGTAGTCAGCAGAATTGATAGCGAGGCTGATGACTTTAGTACCTACAGATTTGTTTAATAAGTATACAGGTTATCATCAGTGTAATTATGGCCTTTATTTTAGCGGTGCCCAGAGCAAAACTCGTTCCACTTACAAAAAAGGGAAAGCGCAAAAAAACTGGTTTCCTTAAACATCACCTGTATCCTGCCGTTTGTCGACAACGCTTCGACTGCAGATAACGGCGAGTCACCCGTCTTATTAGTTTTAAACCCGAGGGCTTTTTTTTTGCAATATTACGAATCCAGATAAAGGAAATCAACATCATCATTTCAGCCGAAAGACGTCTACTGCTAGACATAGGCCTCCTCCAAGCACCGCCACTTCGACCGGTTCTTTGCTTCCCGCATCCAGCGGATAAAGAAAATAGCAATATAATATATCATCAATTTACCGATCCTTTATTTAGAATAACATTTTTAAATAATACAACTTGCAACTAAAATGCTGTTACAGCCTAAAATAACCTCTTCCTTCACATGGAAACAAAAAACTGGTTGCATTTTAAAAAGATTTATAAATGTCAGCTTTGCCAATAAGTCTTTACAACAAAAAGATGTAAAAATACCAAGAGACGATTACCGCTTAAATACCGCTCATCTTTAAACAAAAACTGTAAGAACAAGATTCTGCCAAAGATTTATAGCCGATGTCTCATAAATAAATCTCATGATGACGTCACCAGCACTCCTTGACACTTTATTAACGGTAATGTGGTACGTGACTCTTGTAACTTGTTCCTCTGTATTGATATTAAATAGCCTTACATCGTAAGAGCTTTTACTTCCGACCGGAAACTTTAGGAAAACCGGTGATATTGGTTAAATTTTATTGTTGCTGTTCTGAAGGAGACGGATGGAGACAATGTTGCAGCTGTCAATTGGCGTGCTTGAATAAAATTGCATCACTAAGCCGTACCAAATAGTAATGTATAATACATCCTATACCAATAAAATATGCGATAGTAAGTTTGTTTGTTTGTTTGTTACCTTTTCACGCCTAAACCACTGAACCGAACATCCTGAAATTTTGCATATACGTTGTCAGGTGTACAGAAACGGACATAAAGTACCTTTCATCTAAAAAAAAAGTACTGTTCCCGAGAAAAACAACAATAACGTTCTTATGATAATAGATGGCGCCACGTGTCTTTTGTGCAACGGCCATACATCAAGCAGAGTACAACCCGAATTAATTGTCAAATTCTAAATTAACGCGAGAGAAGCCGCGGGCAAATGTTAGTAATATTATAAATTCGAATAATGTAATTTTGTTTGTTTGTCTGTATTTTACCTTTTCACGCCTAAACCATTGAACGGATTTCGATAAAATTTGGCAAGGAAATAGGTGGCATCCTGGGGAAGGATATAGGCTACTTTTTGTTTGCAAAATAATCGTTAAGGGGCATGAAAGTTTTTATGGAAAACCCAGTATTTCTTTCGTATATGAAAATTCAAATTTATGTTTTTGGTAAGAAATAAAGAATTAAGTACCTATGTGTTTCAGCGTTTCTTGAAAAATCTCCTAAGGGGTAAAATAGGGGCTTATTTTAAAATTCACATTTAATATCGTTTTTTTTAATGTAGATTACTCTTGTTAAGATTTAAGTCATAGTCCGAATTTTGAGGAATGAATAATAATAATAATTTTGAATTTTAATTTTGAACATTGAGTAGGTTTTTCATAAAAATCGGTCTACTCGGTCAAACGTTATTACAATTTAAAGCAGGCAGAGGCAAAATGTTATTGGGTATTTCTATCTGGAATTTCTAAGTAGCAGCCCGGAGTCTGGATCTGTGCCCGGTTGATGGCAATCGGCTCACCACCTATTACATGGGATTTAACTGGCAAAATGTGGGTGAAATATTGGTACAACTCTGCTAACCCTTGGGGAAAATAGGCGTGATGTTATGTGATGTTATAAAAAAAAGATTATTTGAAATTACTAAATCGTGTAAGCGTTTGAGTATCCCAGTGTCTTCGATAGATGGCGTTGTGGAAATGTCACGATTTTCTGCCCGCGGCGTTGTTGTTCTTGTTTTCTGCTGAGAGTGACTTTCATACTTCTACAAAATGTTATTATAGTATATCCAGCACACTACATATTCATCACAACATCAAAAATGTTGTTTACAAAACATTTAAATGTCAATACCTATGGAGAGAACTTATACCAAGCGGCTATCTGCAATATGCCAGGGACGTGCCCTTAGCTGTTTCGGACATAATAATGCGTTCACCTGAGCATGGTCTGGAAAGGCTTATAATACTGGGCCGGGTGATAGGAAAACTTCTCAAAGCAGAGCACCGACAAAATGGTCAGGCGCGATTGAGAGGGTTGTTGGAGGCAGCATTTACCGAGTGGTCCACACTGCAGAAGACCGCATAACTTGGTGACGTGTCGTATGTGGTCGCGATTTCTCAGCACTCAGCATTCAGGGAACGACGAAGAAGAGAAGATGGATCCTTAAGGTTCCAACACGAGTTTACTTACTTCCATACTATCCATATCCATACTTCCATCCGTACTATAATACATACTAATATTATAAATGCACTAGTTACTCTGTTTATTACCTTTTCACGCCTTAACGGCTGAATGGATTTGGATGAAGGGCTTATGGATAGACCATGACCTGGGTTAGGACATAAGATACTTTTCGTATCCTTCCGGGATATTTTTCGTATCCCGGTAGTACGTTCCCGTAGGATAATTTCCGACATCATAAAATAGATCTCAATCAGGGTTTTGCGTCTGCCGAAAAGCATTGTGAAGTGTCTGTAGTACCTAAGACTTTGAAAAGGTAAAAAGATCACATCCAACAGACTTAGCTAAACAAGTTCATAACATTGGGTCCGATTATTATTACTCATTTAAAAATTCAACATTAATGAGGTAACTAATATTTTGTAAGATTATAAAAAAGAATGTGCATAGAGTTCTTCTCCACTAAGTCAATTAGCTTTATCTTTCTGAATGACCGACTTCTTTGTCAATTCAGAAGTGCCTGTAAAACTATAATCAAACACAAATTCAACTTAAAAAAAATTAAATAAATGCTTTGAGCTTGATTTTGATTAAAGTAATAAAATCTCTAACAAAACCTCGATATACACACACAAAAAGCTAAAGCATACCAAAGCCAATATAGACATACTATTTTTTTCTTCCAATAAAACCTCAACGTGTCCATTATTCTGTCTGCCAGTGTCTCCGCGTTACGGCCGGGGCGCACGCGAAGGAAACACGTAGTAATTTTTTTTCAGCAACTTCCGGGAGTACTTAATAACTTTCAGAATGTTTGTCTGAAGGCTTCGCTTGTTTTTGTGCATCGCTTTCAGCAAAGTTTCGACTTCAGTAATAGGAAATTTATTGTGTGGGAACGTTTCGGGAAGTAGATACCAGCTTGTTTTTTTTGGGCTTGGCGTAACTCAAATTTTGTTACTAAATATTTTGCCATTTTCACCGCCACATCAATATTGTAAACAGTTTTGTGATATCTATTCTATATTCCGGAAGTCAGAAGCCACTGAACTCGTACACTTTTAAATCTTTTAAATCCGTCTATACTCCATTTATGTATATAACATTAGACAAATAACTGTTCTCACCCTTTGATTATTTCGACGATAAACGTTTAATAAACTCCGTTATTTCACGATAAATAGAAAGCACTGTAATCTATTTACCATTTACATTAAAAAAATAACTCTAAAGTGCAGGAAATATCAACAATATTACACAATAACTGTCGTTATTTAGCCGTTATTTGTCTAATACTATAGTAAATGGAGTATATATATCTATTTAAAAAATAATAGAATGGCAGTTCAATAATATGGTATGACGGGCTGTATGAGTATTATCGATTCTGCCACACCCTATATAAACCTTTTTTCTTCCACACCCACATTTGGGTGTTAACCTTCCAAAGCTGACGTCACTCAGGTGTAAGCCGGCATCAAAATGGCTTCCATTCAAAACGAAGCTGAAGACATACGTCAAAGCATGTTAGTGTGAATAAATAACATACTTTCGCCATTTTCACCGCCACGTCAATATCTGAACGTTGTTACTGAAGATTTCAGTTACCTGTCGCAATTGGATTGAGAGATGCCCTTGTGAGAAATTGGAAGGATAACGTCAGAGAAGCAGAAGATGAAGCGGGAGCGATTTTGAAATCGAAGAAAATTTTTATTTTGCAACAACGTGGTCGGTGTTCGGTGTATAGTGCGGAAATCTGAAAACCAGTTATTGTGGCGTAATCCAGGTGTAGAATGCAATAAGCTGAGTTGATATGGAATGTTAAAACAATTAAAAGTCAATTTTTTTTGCAGTTAGAGTGCTCCAGTTATAAAATAAAATTAAAATAAAATAAAATAATCTTTATTTCGGGTAAGCAACATCCATAATTATGGGTTAGTAAACAAAAAGATAACTTATATCTATGTTAGTAAACTTATTATCTACATATTTGGTAACGAGGCTGTTGTTCGACATACACTTTCGAACAACATCACCTAATAAAGGAGACTCGTATCTCCCCGCTATAGTCTTCAGGATGGAGTTGGAGCTGCCCCGCACTCTGCAGAGCAAAGAGGCAGACTTCTGTCTAACGATGGCTTCCACGCCATCGTTAGACAGAAGTCTGCCTCTTTGCTCTGCAGAGTGGAAGCCATCGACATGTGCTTTTACAAACATACCTGATGCACTACAGAAACGGGGCAGCCCCATCAGCATCCTGAACCCGTTATTATATTGGACCCGAAGGGCGCTGATAGCCCGCTGAGTATAGTTGGTCCACAGACTGCACGTGTAAAACACTTGGCAATAAGCTTTAAAAAGCGTGATTTTTACTGCCCTGCTATAGCGTGCAAACCTACGAGCCACCATGTTACATCGGACAGCCAGCGCCCTACGTTCCCTCTCAATATCCAGTTGGTCATTAAGGTCTTCGGTTACATAATGCCCCAAGTACTTGAACTGGTACACTCGCAATATGTCATTCCCATTTAGTTGAATCGGGGGTACATACTCAGGACATTTAGCACCGTCAGCCTTAAAGACCAAGAACTCGCTTTTCTTAGCATTATAAATTAGGCCATGTTCTCGAGCATACCTCTCGCAACAAGAAAGCAGCTCTCTAAGCGCCCTAACCGTAGGGCTCAGCAGCACCATATCGTCAGCGTAGCTGATGTTGTTGACACTGATGTCACCAATGCGACATCCGATTTTCTTGCTGCTGAGCTCAACGATTAGATCATTTATATAGAGGTTAAACAGTTTTGGTGACGTTATCCCCCCTTGCCTCACCCCGCACTCCAGCCCATAAGACACAGACAGCCCATCGGCCCATCTCACACTGTTCGTCTGGTTGTAATACCAATACTGGAAGATACGCAACAACTCCGCTGGCACTTTTCTCTCCCGCAGCTTTTCCCAAATAACCTCGTAAGATACAAGGTCAATGGCACGGGAGAGATCTAAAAAGCAAGCATATACTAGTGTTCGACGTTTTGTGTAGTACTGCACCGTATGTTTGAGGCTGAGAATCGCACTTTCAGTGCCAAGATCATTACGAAACCCAAACTGTGCGTCGTGTAATTTTAAAAAGCTATCCAACCGTGCGTCCAGCTGACTGTCGAGTACCTTCGCGATAATAGTAGCCAGGGAGATGGGTCGATAATTACACTTATCGGAAACGTCACCCGTTTTATTCTTAACAATAGGCACGACAATAGTTTGCAAGAGATAGCAGGGAAGGTACGAGTGACACATACATAGCGAGTAAAACATTGCGAGCACTCCAGCCAAGTTAGGACCGGCCTGCTGCAATTGCTCAATGCTTAAACCATCGTGACCCGGGGACTTCCCTCTCGTCATTTTCTTAATGGTGCTTGACACCTGCTTGGCTGAAAAACGAACCCGATCAGAATCATGACAGCAACCGTCATCGAGCACTCGCATCGGAGAGCCCAGCGGTGACTCTACTTTAAACTGATCCATAAACATGTTGGCTATGCTGTCCGGCTGATCAGCACCACCAACACTCACAGGAAGGCCAGGCTTAATATCAAACTTTTTGGTAGCCTTCCAGAACTTCTGAAAATTATTGGCTTTACGGAGAGAAGCTACAATATCAAGCTTGATTTGCTCTTGATGAGTCTGACACCACACAATTTTGCTTTTAAACATCTTTCTTGTCAGGCACATGTCGTTGAAGATATCGCCAGAAGTTGGTTTATTATGCCATACCAATGTCTGATATTTAAGCCTCGCCCTCGCGTCGGCGTCTCGCACGTGCTTGTTCCACCCAACAACACGGCCAACATGTCTATGAGTCCGATTTTTCACTTGGCTCTGTACCGCGGCTTCCGACAAAGTAGTAACAATACTTTCATACATCTTGTCAAGAATTAGCCTATGTTCAATATTATTACACACTGTAACTATTACTTACTATTACTGCACAACCAAATTCTTGAGGGTAATCAATTAGCTTTAACTTACTATTACTTAGGTCATAGTACACGCTTATTTGATCGTTATCCCTCTCGCCCCAAATTACTCTGCTATGGGATGTTTTATGGTCTTATTAACTTAGGTTTAATCTTATCTAACCTACACTCAACAAATATGTTATATCTAATGTTAATGTATTAGCTTTTATTTTTATTATAGTAAAATTCATTCATACACCAGCAAAAAATATAAAGCAAAAAATCTGCGGTTCAAATATCGCGTGTCTGTACTGTCGTTACGAGCCGGGGGTTATAGACGTGTTACCAGTTTTAGTAGCAGCGCTGAAAGGGTTAACGAGAATATTAACAACATACAGTTAAAATTAAAAAACTTACGCCTTCTTCCCATGGGGGTAGGCAGAAACTATAGAAAATAAAATTATAATGTGAAAACTGTACAATGTATGACTTATATTGAATAACATTTTATCAATTTCTAAGGCCGAGATTTAGAAACGTTACTTATCAGGTTATTTAGCTAAGCGTTTGTCGTCAATGTCGCACAGCTGACAAACTACAAGTGCAAGATAGAGACAGGAATATGTTTGAATTAAATCACGTACTAAGTAATCTATAAAGATCGCGGCTAAGACTTACTTAGATATCAAATTGTTCATTCTATCCCTATTATTCAGTGGCAATAATTAATACTGGGTTCTAGGTTATATTACGGTAGAACAATAGCAATTTTAATCCGTATTACGTTATTATACTATTTCGCTCCCGCTCTTGCCCGCACCGTATCACGAACACTTTCGCATAGCCGGTGGCGCGAGTTATCCCTCAAACGCGATTGATGCGTAGTCGACATCGATTCGACAAGCTGGAATGACTGACAATGTATGCAGGTATGCTCAGGGTTACATTGTCAAATCTGGAAAATGTTCTCCCAAAAAATAAGTAGGATAGAATGGCGACATTCACGAAGTTTGCATACGTCGAGTAGGTGTGACGAAAATTTCACGCTATCAAAGTCAGGGGCATGGCAGAGCAGTGTTGCAGAGGGCAGAGCAGTGTTGCAGAGGGCAGTGCAAGTGGGAGGATGGACAGAAACTAGATTATCTGGTAACGTTAGCCACATACTAATAAGGACAGATCTGCTTAGTGAAGTTTAGTTTAGAAGGTATCAAAGTGACATTCTATCAGCGATAACGATGATGGGCTACTAAATATCTTTTATATAAATCCTGTTGAAATTCTTAGAAATACAAAACGTTTTGAAGGCGCTTGGCAGTTTCCAAAGTCTAACTACCCGAACCCGATCGAATCGGTAAAAAATAAACAGCAGTTCCATACAGTTTAGAACAGTAGGTATTAAACTTTAGTATGGAACAGCAGTTTTTTTTTTCGCGATTTCATAATTGATCCCTAGGTAAAAGTTATTCAGTTCGATGGTCTAAAGCACCTCTTAAAGTTTGTAGAGTTAATTTTTTAACACCACATACATATTACAATATGTTCGGGCATAACTTATTTGTTTATTAAGCGATTTTTATATTTCTTTCATTTAATTTTTAGTAGGTGAAGCTTGCGCGGTGGTTCCGTTAAATTTGATTAACTTTTCTAGGGCAGTTTTTGTTTTAGCTTCAATAATAAGTATGTAATCCACTCGTGTATGTTCATGATGTTATAAGACTTCCTGTCACTGTTGTGGTATACAAATTGATGTGGGGTAGGTACCACAACTAAAAAGTGAAAAATAAAAAAACTGTTTACAAAAAAACAACCGACTTCCAAAAAAAATAAAAATGAAAAATAACTGTAATTTTGGAAATCGGTGGCAAAAAACGAAAATACGGAACCAAAGACACCGACTTCCAAAACTAAGGTAATTAAAAAAAAAAAAAATATTGGAAGTTAGTTGTTTTTTTTTTTTTAAGTTTATTTTTATTTTTAAAAACGTAGTTTTTTATAAAAAATACAAACATTCCGCGTAACACCTCTGTTAATGACCAAACAGCCGCCCTAAGCACAGTCATCACCAAAATGCAGTGTAATCTGGCAGAATAATCAGCACTACTGTTTGATATCGCTGCCGTTAGCCGGGAGACGGTTAATTTAAACCGACTGGCTGTTAGTTAACTAATGAAGCACAGGATGCTACTAGATACTGTTATATCGGATAGGGTGGCTGTAGCAAGGGAGGGGCAAGGACCAAGGAGGATTTTCTTGTGAATATTGAGAACATTTTCACTTTGCATAAGTATTTGTGCTCGCAGTTAGTAGTTATTAGCAGAAATGAGGACTGTTGTATATCATCCTGACGCACTGCTGGGACAAAGGCCTCCTGTCGGTGAGAGGGAGTGGCCGTGCGGGTTGGTAGATGTCAAATGTTCTCGAATTTTTGGTTCTAGGACATGCCGGCTTCTTCATTATTTCCTTCCCGTTTTGAGAGCAGTGGTGATGTAATTATTTACACAAAGTAAAGCGTCTGCCTGAGTTCGAACCTACGACCTTTAACTCGTAAGTCGCAGCTGTTCCCACTGGGCCAGCACTGCTCCTGCTGCTGACTTAGATAGCTCATTGTCATAGTTTCATAGGGTGAAAAAACGATGTTATTTATAAACAACTTGAATTACATATAGGCATGACACCCGTTTATGGGAAAAGTTAATGCCGCACACGAAAATAATAGTCTGTGGCCAAATCTAGCACTGTTAAGAATATCTATGTTTTTGCAATTCATTGAGGCATTTTCATTCAGCAATGAATCTAACTAAACTCGTAACTAAATTCAAATGTCAAATTTCAATCACTACCTATTTAAAAACTCTAGACTATCAGGGAACCGAGAACTTGTTGATCCCCCAGATAGACTTTCTTTATACTAATTACACATCCCCTCTGCTGTTTCTATATACCATCAACCATACTTGCACCTTATACTCACTCGAGCAACCTCTCATATACACTCATACATCTCTTTCATACACTTTCTCCAGCTACTCACACACTCTGGTATTTCCACAATATTTTTTTAATTTTAATTTTTTTATTTGTTACTATTTTTTTTTCATCTATTTTATTTACAGAATATACAATAAATGTCGCAACTAACTATTTAGTACTAAATTAAAAGACTAACAAACGAAATATATAAAAACAAAAAAAAAATACATAGAAAAACAAAAAGACACTTAATAGGCATGAAAGTACCTACTCTTCCGCTTCGCTGTCATCCGGAAACGTGCCCAGAAGACTGGCAGCATTGCCATGTTGAATGGCAATGCTAATTCTTTGGCCAAAGAACGAGCCAGCCTTCTGGTCAAAAATTTATAATACGTCATTAAATATAAATATATATTATTATACATTATATTATATATATATTGTCAATAAATTTTATATTATGTTACTTAATTTTTTGTTCGTTAAGTATCCTGCATTATTATTATGTTGTGTATCCAAATAACATGCATCTAGCCGCAGAAGGGCCCTGGAGACCTGTAGTACAGATTTTTATATAAATCTACCTCAGTACTGTCAAAGTTTAGTGTTAAGTTCATAACTGTTGTAAAGAAAATAAACGTCGTATATTATTATATAATTATTATATTAATGAATGTTTGTATACTTATACCAAAAGTTTAAAAGAGATTTATCAAGCTTTTCTTCCCCCCATAGTCTCTAGCTGGGAACATTAGACCGACCCGAACATTCGCATTAATCTCGCGACCACCCGGCCGGCCAATAATATTTATATCTACTGCCTGATGACAATCCTTTCAGCATTCCTTTCAGCATTCTTTCAGCATTCCATAGTTGTAATGGGTGGGGCTGGTGCCCTCGTAGTGTTCAAGTGTGGTTTGTGTGGGACTAATAAGCGGTGAAGGCTTTCTGGGTTTCTGGCTGGCCTTGAAAATAAAGGAACTCGAAAGAAGTGTCGATGAATTCGCCAATTCGACTTTGCCTATTTGAATCGACAGGAAATCAGTTTTAATTGCGTCAGTTACGAATGATGAGAATGAAAATTCTTGTTACTAATCTTGCATTTTTTAAAGACACAACTTACTCCATCTGATACAACTACTTAACAAAATATAACGAATTCTAAAAATAAGTACTAACCATTTTAATCTAAATTGTGAGGTACTATTTGACCTACAACTCTTACAAGTACGAATGTTTCGTAAGCCCTCGAAAGGGTACTCGACGCCGAATCTAACAATAATGGTCTCGATTACCACAGCTCAAACGACAGCTAACACGAGCGTGTCTGTGACCTTTCCATCACTCCGTCGAGCATGATGAACTGAGGTAGTGGTGACCCTGGTTGTAGGGTAATCGGATACCTATAGCTTTATTTTAACTCTCTTGTTTTTCAGATATGGTATCTGAAAAATTCTGTCACTAAACTCGTTTCCCAGACTCTCTCTATCACAGAGATAGAATCAAATAGAATCTAAATCTCTTTATTATGTACACCAAATGTAGTAATTTCACAAAGGGTGACACAATGGGCGGACTTAGCCCTTAGGCCATCATTCATTTGAATCTGTGCCTTAAAACTCAGCAGTCAAAACGTATCGTAGATGAACCTACTTAAAGGAAAATACAATACTAAATTAAGAAGGTTCTGGTGACCGTGAGCGCTAAAAACTGACAATCCTTTACAACTCGCCTTTGCTTTATGTAAAGTCGGTTATTACTATCAAGAACATCCTAAAATCACGTGCTTTAACATTTCAAAGTTCAGTTCAACTAACAAGCTACAACAAGAACCTTTGCCAGCAATTTCAAGTGTCAAAACCAGCCACTAAATCTCACGCAATCAACTTACATTACGACTCTGACATTTGAACCGGCCATTAAAGAAATGTCACATCGAACTGAAAAAACTTTCCTTGGTTGATAATAAACATTGAAATGAAACCATTGAACAGTTTAATTGCTAACTACCTCCGTATGTAGGGCGTCGCCCGACATTTGTAAACGTTGAACTTTTGATGTTGCGAAAACAAGCGCCGTAGTGCTGCGCCATCCGGGGATATTTCGGAAATTGCGGGATTCCGCTATCGCGGAATTTAATGGTGGTCTTAGTAATAAGTGACTCAATTTAATGTGGGTCTTGGGTAAGCAACTTCGTTATATCCACCCCTCTGATAAAGTTGTGGAGGGAGAAGTGGCTTAATCCTCTCTCATTTGACTTTTAAGTAAGCGTAAGTAAGTGCCTTCTTAATTTAAGTTTTGGGTGTTTGTGTTGGTCTCCAATCATGGTAGGCAATTTAAAAAGTTCACGATTTTGAATCCAGGATTAAATTGTTATTTTGCATACGATTCTAAACCATGCCTACAAAATGAAAAGATTAATTAACAGCATGTCTATAAAATGTAAGCCCCGAGTTTTCTGTTTGAAAGTGAGCAAATACTTTATAGGTTAATAACATTGCCTGTTTTATGAATCCCTGACTTAATTAAATACACGTTTCGCTTGAATTTGCTACATCACTAGTAACCTATGGTCTTCACGGAAATTATTTGGGAGGGTAGTAATAAGTCAGGTGTATGGCTCCCGAATGTTTCCACTACATGCGGCTCGGAGGCTCGCAGGCGCGGCGCCTCGCAGCAGTGTACACACACCCTTAAAATGTTATTACTGCGGATACAAAGGATAATGGCGAGCGCGACTAATTGAAATTATGGTTGTAGAGATTCGTTCTGTTGTTTACCTATTACTGTAATGATGATGTGTTCTACTGCGGGTGTTTGAAATTTTCGGTTTGATTTCTGAATAGGTTCTGAAGGTTGATTACCTACTGGTTACATATATATTTATTATATTGAAACAGGTACAGAAACGAATCCGTCTTTTGTTTTTAACACAAGAAAAAGAGCGTATTACTGCTGTCACCAATTGGATTGTCTAGTAGGTATAGTGGTAGGCAATAGGTATGTACCTAAATCAATTAGGTAACTTTATTTAGAAAATACTTATTGGCTAAGTGAAATATGTGTTGCTCAATTGAATTCATTTCTAGTAAGCAACTACATATAAAAAGAAAGTTAACGCTACTTATAGCATACGTTCCCTTCCTTAGTACCCCGTTACCATGGCAACGGAAGGAAGCTCCTATGATTGATAATGCTTACAAGCTTTTAGCTGATAGCCCGATATAGCCGATAGTGACTCCTTTGTCGGCTATCAGGCTATCTCGTTGCTAAGGTAGATAAGTAATTTGTGATACGGTGGAGATAAATAAGGACGACAAGGGAAGTGAATGGGAGGTGTAGTTTCGTTGTAGTGTTTACGAACTATATTTGATATGTTTTGCGCAAGGCAAGGCTTTGAAAACCACGATAAAAAGTAAATAGTACAGAATAAAATATGTGTACTAAATTGGGATGCATGTATGTATGTCTATTGCTGTTTGCTTGTCATATGGAATCGTTAAGAAGAAGATAAGACGTCGATAATAATTATTTTCATATTGCCACTGCTGTAAAATAATATTTTTTTAACCGACTTCAAAAAAGAGGAGGATAACGTCCAAATTTAAAAAAATGTGTTTACACAGTTTTCTCCATGATAACTAAGCTGATTTACGTGGTTCTTTGTATAGATAGTATTATACGAGTTTGTGTGGGGTAAGTAGGTACCATCTCAAAAATAAAAAAGTTTTTACAAAAAAATAAAAAAATAAACTATTTCTAAAATCGCACTAAGTAGGTTCACGTCTTTTTTGATGTCATTTGTTTTTAGTTACTAGTTTCATATCATATTTCTTATTAATATTCCAACCACTCCTGTTTATACCATTGACCAATAACATTGACTACTACAACAGCAACAATATGCAGCTCACATTATTTGCTAAACATATTATATTTATGGCTCATTAGTTCTCGCGTATTGCCTACTGAGTGATGTTTAGGTCTCATTTCCGACCTAGATTGAGTACTAACCTATGTTTGGACCTTGGTCTTATAATTTATTGTGGCCTGCAATACTACGACCGTTGAACTGAGCCTTGAGTGTTTATACTTACTGGTACATCATTATTACTTAATTATTAGTCATACTTAGTCAGCTAATTATAGTAACTATGTAGGTATTCATATAGGCACTTATAGGGATCATTCTAAAAATGTACACTGCCTATACCTAGGTATGGCCTTCGTAGTTTTCACAACAATACACTGATCTGATCGAGATCTTGACGATGTAGAGGAATGTGGCCGTTTTTATTTAGATCGAATTTTGGTGCTTCGTGTCTCAATATGAAACTTTAAGAAAGGTATTAGAAAATTCTAGACACACTAGAATAACAGTAAGTTTGTACGCACAATATTGGGAGATTTACCATATTATTTTAAGACTTCTTATAGGATTTTCTGTAATCTATAAATATAGAACTATTTTTTGTATATTTTTTCAAAATTTTTGGCTGTCATTTCGGAGATAAGGGGCAGGGAATGGTAAATTTTCATCAATTTTCTTAAATAACTTTAAAACTATTTTTTTATAAAATTATAAAAAAATATACTTGAGACCCTCACAGTCCCAAGCCCTTTCATTTAATATGACACACGGTACAGTGTGAAAAACTTTTTTTTTACTTTCTAATTTGCCCCCAAAAGTGACCCCCATATTCAAAATTAATTTATTTACGTAACATCTCCGTGTTTGGGTCACAGAAAATTCATATGTATACCAAATTTCAACGTAATCGGCCCATTGGATTCGGAGCAAATTGGCAGTGACAGACGGACAGACAGACACACGAGTGATCCTATAAAGGTTTCGTTTTTTTATTTGGACATAGCCATAAGCCTCGTTCAGCATAGGAACTAACAGCGAACTGATCCAGATTTTCATATAGGTACCTATGAAGAAAATCGATTTAAAAGCTAAACACTACTAAAAAGAACAGTACAAATAAAAATCACATATAAAAATAACGTTGGTATAGATTTATAGTGTGACACTCAACCTGATACTCTGCTTATCCATTAACACCAAAAGGGCGTAACCGTCCCGTAAAGCATAGCTAAGTAAGACATGCGATGGCGTACTAAACCACTTCATTATGAAATCACCTTGAAAACGACACCGATGGCACCAACATGTCACATAACAGATGATGGGCACAAGGACCAAACAGACAAGTCTTTTAGATTGTGACATGCAATTAAATGTAACGCCTTAACAAACCTATTCCTGGCGGTGGCGACAAGGCGTTTCCAGATTTGTTGTGTCCTTACTGATAATTTGGTGGTTTTATTCTAAACCCAAAGCTAGTGATTCTAGTAAACACCACAAAGGTGTATGACATTTCGAGCTGTATTCAAATAGCTCTATGGGTGCACATCAATAGTGATCGTTTGTGTGACGCACGCTCGTACGCTGGCCACCTCGCTAACACCTGCTGACTGGACAATATTGTCCCTACACCACCACCACACACTACACCACAGCACAGCACACCACAGCTGGAGTTATTTTAATTTAGTTTGTGTCGTTACGAGAGAAGCAAAAAACTTAAAAAATCTTTCTTTAACTTTTTTGTGTGCTTTTTCGTTGCATTTAAGTAGAGTTGAACTTCTATAATATTTTTTTTTTATTCGGTTAATCACTGCATAATCCAATCACATGTGTAATAAATAAATAAATAAAATAAATAATAACATTTTATTCAAAAAATTACAAGGTATAAAAATGAGTACAGTTTTGCTTAAATGTAAATTATATTCCTAAGACTTACATGCCTGAACTAGGTAATCCTGTGTTTCAGGCGATAAAGATTGTCGGTCAGTTATATTAGCTATATAATGTATTTTTTTTTTGGCTTATTATATTTATTTATCCCTTTTAGCCGAATTTTAAGTGCATCGGTGATCAAAATGCATTTCGTTTTACTATACATTAAAGTGTATTTACTTTCATTTAAAATAATCAATAAATTACACATTTTATTTAAACATTTAATTAAGTACCTACGTATTTGAGTCGACAATGGTTACAGTCATTAAATTTATTCCAATCCAATAAATATAATCAAATTGAATTTCAACATTATTGTCTGCACTCTCAAAAATACCCAAATATGGGTATTTTTAGTACAAAAAATAATTAATTAAATAAATGTTTATGGCACATAAGTTCACGTTTAAATCCGTTAAGTAATCACAATGAAATTGACCTCCTGTGTTCTGAGGTCACACGTAAAGTAAAGCGGATTATACACAATACTTTTTTTTTGCTAGAGAAAGAACCAGCCTTTCAATGAGTAAGACTGTCTAGATAAGTTTACGAATAAAGAAAGATAGTATCATCATCTTAAGTGTTAAATAATTACTGCATCACTAAGCATCGTTCCGTAAAATTAGCAATTTGTTTTTCATATATTTGTCTGACTGTCTATTTTGTTAACAATTTTTTTCGTAGCATTCCCATCCCCAATAATGCCTTCTTAAAACAACGACTCAATTTCAATGTAAATGAATCGCGTTGTGAACTAGTGAGTACGCGTGTTTATATTAACATTTAACGTAGGTGTATCTTTAATGACATTACCTTGGCTCAGGATCAGTTGTTACACACGAATATTATTATTGTTTCTCTTTGAACTGAAAAGGAAGATTTAATGATATCCTTGTAGGTCCATCGATTTTATTTATTTAATAGTTTATGTACACACACAAGAAAAAGGTTAAAGAAAATTACGTTCAAAGGTGATGCTTATTTCTAAAGAAATCTCTTCCAGCATACCTGCGATAGGAAAGTAGATAAAGAGATGTAGACAACGTGTGTAAGAGTAGAAGAGAAAGCAAAATACAATTTAAAAAAAAACTGATTTAATATAAACACACAATATGATAATATTAAATAATAATAATATAATATAATTATGATAATACTTAAATACATACATACTTCTAAAATAAATATCGCTAAAATATATAATTATAACTATGAAGTAAGTAGTAGGAAGACGTAGGAAGGCCTCCCACGGTGGACCGATGACCTTGTGAAAGCTGCAGGAATCCCATGGATGCGGGAAGCACAGAACCGGTCGCAGTGACGGTGCTTGGGGAGGCCTATGTCCAGCAGTGGACGTCTTTCGGCTGAAATGATGATGATGATGAATTATAAAGCGGTATAAAATGCCCATGCATTCCACAACTTTCCTTGACAAATCCTTTACTGTCCAGGCCGCTCATTTGTGGAATGCATTGCCAGATACAATAAAACGCGCGCAATCGCTGCCTATGTTTAAAAGACTCGTGAAGGAACATTACTTGTTGTTGTGATTTTGTTCTCGTTGTTTACTGTAATAATCTAGTCTTCATTTGTTTTATTTGCTTATTTAGTTAGTATGTATGTATCTATGTATCTATTATATATCTGTGTATCTATTATAGGATATTGTACTGTTATACTTTTTATATTTGCACCAATGACAACCCCATTATATGTCCATAAATTCACTGTCCATGCCAAGGTTGCCTGGAAGAGATCGCAGTATGCGATAAGGCCGCCCATTGTATATTTTATAGTGTATAAGTTTTCTTTTCTTTTGTAATGAGTAATCTGATGTACAATAAAGTATATATAAATAAATAAATAAATATAAAATTATAAATACATAATATGCAAATATGACGAAGTGGGAAGACAAGTGTTCAGGAGGGATTCAGTGATTGCTGTGCGTGAGGAGCCTCGGGAGCCTGCGTGAGGAGAGCCTCGGGGTCTTCACGTCACTGAAGTCTGTTCTATTTCCTAGACAAATTTTTATTTTTTTTATTAGCTTTTTCTATTAATATTAACGTTAACTTACAAACAGCCCCTCAGCGGTTATTTGTAACGTTACAGTTTGCTTCCCTCTTCTTTTAAAAACTGCAACAGTTTGATAGTCCCTAATGTCAGGTGGAAGTGCATTCGACTACCGAACCGCGTGCACAGAAAGGAGTAAGAGTCAGTTAAAAGTCGGTTGAGTGGGGAGGGGATTTAAGGAGATTTCTATGATGCGACCTGCAAGGTGAAGGAAAAGCGTTCCCGCAGATAGTATGGAGTTTTAGGGTTGTGAAGGATGTTAAATAGCAGACACAATATCCGAGAGTTCCTGGGAAGTCGAATGGGGAGACACTTGAGTATCTTGCGAAAGTTAGAAACGTGATCATACTTTTTAAGATTAAAAACAAAAAGAATACAGATATTTTGCAAACGCTCAAGTTTATTTAAAAGCTCCTCAGTGGCATCCAAACAACAGGCATCAGCGTAGTCAATGATGGGTTGTATGAGAGCTTGAGCAAGGGAGATTTTGGTATTCAAGGGCAAGAAGCTCTGGAGGTATTTCACCGAATGGAACGTGTAGTAGACTTTGCGACTGACTTGAGCAATATGGGCCGTCCACAATAGGTAAGAGTCCATGGTCACCCCCAGGTTTTAACCGTTTTTATATGATTTTGTGTTTAAATAAATGTAGGATCGTGACAAAAGAACTTACCTAATCTCAATTTACGTCATTACTAACTTGTCTCATTGTATTCGGAAGCCAACAGAATATGGAGAACCCAATTTCCCCTTATACCCCACAAAATATTTCGTCGTAGGTAATACGTTTCGACATGTACGAGTAAGGTCCATAGGATAGTTATAAATCAGCTGATCCGATTCCTTTCAACCCCTTCCTAGAGAACATTTCAATAAATTTTCATTAGACCAGCACTAGAGTGAAATCGGGTCAAAAGGACATCTTGAAACTTCAAACGCTGTAAATCGTCCATCTTTATTATTTCACAAGGTAGTGCGCACAGGACGCTATCCATCGACGCGTGAAGCTATAAATTGTGAAGGCAAGCACGCTTGTCAGCGAGTAATGCATTGCAGGCAACGGAGGAAGCAGCCTTTTATTGCGTTACGTTGGGGTAACTCGCATGAGTTATGGTCTGACGTTATTTGCATTAATGAAGGGCATGATTGGTTAGAAAGAGACGAACGTAATGAAAGAAGAAAAGAGAGAAAGGGATGGGAAATGGTTAATGCATTTCGGTCTAACAAGAATTGGATCTTTATGCAAATGGCGGATATGGAGACAATATCCTCGACATAGTGATATTTCAATTTAGTTTAAGGTTCCGCCGGAACTTGACAAGTATGTGTTTGTTTTAGCTTTACGCCTCCGAGATTTCTTTAACTTTATTTAAATATGTAGATGTCGAGCTGAAAATTCTTCCTCATCCTCGCTCCTGGAAGGTAATCAAGGTACAATTCGAGTACCTTAGTTAGTCAGGGATGCTGTGCAACTTGTATAGTTACGTTGCATGATAATTGCGTGTGGGTTCTTACCTGATATTTAAAACACTAATATTTAAACCTACATCGATGATTATCTTGAGGATTTTTGCCTTAAATCTATTTACATGCAAATGCGTCACAAGCAAAAACTAATGTAATGAACCGGTTGAAAAGAAAAATATAAATCAGTTGACCGCTTTCTTGTAAGACTGCCGTGCCCTATAAAATCATACCGCTAGTTCACAAGATTATTACAGACGATGACTCTACAAAAGTGCGACAATAATTTTAAGGTTCCAAGAGGAAACAAACATCGCTGACACCGCTCAAACTTTCGTTTGCCGAGCTGCAATATAATCCGCTTACTTTTTTTTACAAAACTGAACTACTTACATACATACATAAGCTACTTTTGAGGACAAAGGTTGCCACCATTTTGACCATATTTCGTGAAATAGGAGCCCAAAAAACAAGTCGCCGATTGGGTAAGCAACCCAATTTGTTTATTGTTATACAATAGCAATTCTAAATATGCCGTCTCTCTTCCTCTTATGGCGATAATCGAGTCTCACTGTGATATACATATTTAGACTTGCTTTTAATTATGAAAATAAGCTCGTTTTCCTTGGTAGCAGTTATAGCACAGTATAAATAACCGTTCTTTACTCATGTCGTCATAATGCTTGTGGAGTAAACAGATTTGACCTAGTAGCTAACAATATTGATTTGATTAGCTTTATTCGATTTAGTATGGAAAGTTGTTAGACGAATTTTTCGAGTTATGATTTCACTATAGAAATACATATATAGGTTTATAAAAGCGTATGTACCTTTACCAAACCATTAATTTGGTAAGTCGAGCCTCTTCAAGATAGCCTCTCATAAAAAAGGTAGACGATTTACAGATTATTAGGTTATGTTATGTAGCTCTCCCTTTTTTTAATATATCTATTTTTTTTTAACATTTAGGTATCACAGAGCAACGTCTATTGACACAAGTGCTTTAATGAACTAATCTTTCAGTGAATCAAAAAAAAAAAAGAAGAAATTAAATCCGAAACTCCACCATAATTATTGTTAACCGGAACAAGCAAATAGATTAAATTTCCCAAATCTCCTCTACTTACGTTTCCAATTAATATTAAGTAATCCCCAAGCGGTGTACAAAAGTGTTCCGCTTGTCCTCTTTCTCCCTGGGTTCCTCAAAAACGCAGCAATCTTGTGATATTTCATAAGTATTGGTCGGGGACTGTCGCCATGTCGGGGTCGTCCGCTGAGACAATCTCGCTGAGTGCCCCCTGTTGGGGCTACGAATGGTTTCGATCTACGAACGACGCCGACGTCGGGTAGTGACGCGTTACGGCCGGTTATGCGTACGTTCCGGGATGTTTACTGAAGGTATAAGTGAGTTTGGGTGTTCGGTGGAATTCGATTTTCGGAGCAAAGTAGTAGCAAAGCGTTTTGAGGTGTGATCTTCTGATCTGCGAGTGAGTGTCAGAGAGTGTCACAAGTGTCAGATGAGAGTATCAGCGAGTTTCAGGAGTATCAGCCAGATTGTGGCGAATGCCTTGTAGGCATTCGCCACAATCTGGCTGGAGTGTCGCAAGTGTCAAATGACTGTCAACGAGAGTGTCGCAAGTGTTTGAAGCTGATGTGAGGAATAGTTGGTAGTGGCTACCACTACTGACGTTATTGTTATATTATTACGTGTAGATTTATGAGAAAAGTACTTAGAAATTAAAGGAGTCGGTTGAGATGAAAGAACTAATAAGTACCAACTAGCAAATATTTTCTGCGCATAACAATCTTCACAACTTAACAATCTTTTAAATGAGTGTTCAAACAAATATGACCATACATAATTATTATTTCTACAAGACGCCCACAAAAACCTACCGATTTTCAGCATCAATTATAATTTTAACCGATATAGTCACACATAAGGAAATCAAAACTGGCTGCAGTAGGTACCTACAGACAACCGCACGTGGATGGTAACAATGTGACATTAAGAATACCTTTAATTCGTAGCAGGAAGGTCGCTTTTCGTAATTGTTCGTGAGGTTGACAGTCACGGAAGAGACGGCATAGCAACACACTTATATCCTGAGGTAGTATGTGATAGACTACCTATGTACTTCCTGAAATACTTCCTACCGTACATAAACTAGTTTTATATATATAGAACTGACTGATTTCTGAATTTAATTTTGTCCTGTATGATATTGTATGTAAGTTTGTTTGTCTGGTTGTAGACATTTGTGTAAAAATCTCGGAAACAGCTGGACTTAGTTCAATGAATATTGTTGCAAAGGAAGTAATATTTTTACATAGATATTTATGGGAAAAACAATAATAGTAGTAGGTAGTAGTTCGTGCAAAAGTAATTTATCCCTTTATTTTAAAGACTGGCAATCCTCAAGGCTCGTACAGATTAATGCGACATCGCGGGCGCGACGCGACACTAGTAGCGTAATTTCTTTGTCGCTGCCTGTCGCGCCCGCGATATCGCGCGAGTCTGTACGAGCCTTTACGATGTTAAAAATTAAATAGTAATTTGATATATCTAAGAATGCAAAACAACTTATTAAAGAAGACCGGAAAATGGGAAAATGTTCACGTAAGACCTATAATAAAACAATTCAGTAAACTAGACAATTTTGTTACACCAGGCGTAACAAGTGTATTTAATTAAAAATAATAAAAAAGTAGGTCAGTATGAATTTACCTCATATTGTTTTCGTAAATGAAATCAACAAGATAAGCGTTAAAAACAGCTAAAAACTGTACAATTAACTAAACTGATTAAATCATGACTTCCGGTGCACGGTTAGCGGACAACAACATCAATTGAACAGGCCAATTTAATCATGTTTCCATGGGTTGGTTGCAGACGACCGACAAATCGGTGGCCGACTTTTTGTTGTTGAGCACCCATTTACTTCCGTAATTTAGTTTGTCACATCTCCACCGACTTATTTAAAAAGTGCTTTTACAGAAATAAATATAATTTATCATTTTGTAACTTGAAAATAAAAATAAAAAGAGATCAGTTAATTGCGCGTTTATTTTTAGACATTTCAGGCAACCTTAGAAAAACCGGTAAAGTGCGTGTCGGATCACGCACAATGAAGGTTTCCGTAGTTGGGATGAATTTATCCCAAGAACAAACTTAACATTGTAGTCGAAAAACAAGTTCTCCCATACATTCCAACTGCAAATTTAAGTTTGTACATACAATATTGAGAGATTTACCATGTTATTTTAAGACCATAGGCTTCTAATAACTTTCCTGTAATCTATTTATACGTAAAGACATATATTCTGTATTTTTTTCAAAATTGTAGGCTCAGTAGTTTCGGAGATATGGGGAAATGGTCAATTTTAATCAATTTTATTAAATAACTTTAAAAGTATATGTTTTCAAATTATTAAAAAAAAAACCGAAATCCTTACGTTATGCCCTTTCATTTAATATGTAACACGTCAATTTTTTTTTTCTAGTTTGCCCCCCAAATGTGACCCCAATATTTAAAAATCATTTATTTACGTTACACGGCCGTTTGGGTTACAGAAGTTCAATTGTGATACCAAATTTCAACCTAATCGGCCCAGTAGGTTCGGAGCAAATTGGCTGTGACAGACGGACAAACAAACAGACACATGAGTGATCCTATAAGGGTTCCGTTTTCTCCTTTTGAGGTACGGAACTCAAAAAATAAGCAAATTCAGCTACCCACCCAAACTATTTCTTGTATCAAGATGTAATTTCTCTTGAAAGGAGCATGAAGGCAAACTTTTCAAGTCAGTAAATAGTTATTGTACGGTGGCCAGCACATCAGGTTACCACAGGCTGTCAAATTATCTCGTTCGATTTGAACTTAATCATCAACATTATACATTATAAAGTTTAAAACTGTTTGGAGAAATTTGACAGTTTCGTGTAGCTTGATGTGCTGGCCACTGTCCAAATGAATCGTGTCGTCTGAGGCTCACCTAATAGGCTGAACTCAATTATAAACAATGTTATTATTAGCACCGTGATAAAGCCGGAAAGTATATTATTATGATATTGTGTAGTTAATTAATTTATTGTGTTTAGTTCGTGTGTGCGTGCGTTTCCTGTGAGTAGTAAGTAGCGACCTAGTGCCGATAGTAAACAGAGTTTATATTACCATTTATATCGCCTTGTTTACTCTTAATTGTATAATTAAAGGAGATAATGCGATGGTGTGTTGTTTTGTTTTGTTAATTACATCTGTAGGGCCCTTCACCACGAGATTTCCATCCTGTAAACATGCGCAGGACCAGTTGTTGTGGGGATGTTTGGGCAAGGCCTGTCCAGCACTGGAAGTCATTCAGCTGAAAAAAAAAAAAAAAACTGATATCAAATAAATTAAAATAAAAACATTTTAAGAAAATTACACGAGAAATAAATAAATAAAATAACATCAATAAATGGAAATTAATATTAAATGACTGACATAATAAAGAACCTCCAAAGCGGGGATGAGATCCTATTAGCTACAGTCATCCAAATTAACAAGATAAAATGTAACAATAGTAGGTACTATCGATTAATTATAAATAGCATAACATCACGCCTGTATTCCCTGAAGGATAAGGCAGAGATGTACCTATAGTAACCCACATTTTGCCAGTTTTGTTGTACGCCATGTAATAGGGGTGAGCCAATTGCCATCAACCGGGCACAAATCTATTAATTATGATGAAATCCAAAGCATCGAGTCTTAAGAATCTAAACTAAGAAAGAAAGAAAATACGTTTATTTGCGGTAAACATGACGTAAAGAAAGAACACAAACACGAAAAGAACAAGTTGGGGGAAAATATGCGTCACGTCCACGCAAAACGGCCATCGTGACATTACACAAGACATTTGCTGTTATCATTAGCTGATCTAGTATTTCTCATCAGATACCCAAGCCTGTTTACTAATTAAATCATTAAAGTGTCTGATATGCATCCCGGCCCGTCGGGTTATTAAACTATTACCGCAAACGACACAACCTATCTAATCATTGATTTATTCATTCAAATCAACAACATTATTTTTCACTTCAAATTTTCCTTTCAGTGAACTCAAAATACTTCAGCACAAGCTTTTTAATAATAATAGGTAATATAATAAAACGTTGCTATTTTTGCAATTCTATATAATAATATTAATTGCGTTTATCAATATAGGTGGCGGTATCGCGGTATTTACAGTACAACAAAATGAAGAATAATTCGCTGCAACAGATATTGTAATAATTATGTAAAATATTGTTTCAGTGTTTGTTTGGTCCGCTATTTGGAATTAGGTCAGTTTATCACTTCCTGTAGGCGGCGGTAGCGTACCTAGATAATCTTATCAGCATTTTGGAGACTACTGCTGGACATAGGCCTCTTAAAACAAAGTTTTTAAGGCACCGGGTTGCGAGTTAGGAAAAGTACCATGATTTTTATCGACGCTTTTCCAACCTAAATATAAAGTTGAAAAACGCATGTGCTGTTCTCCCGGTACCTACTCTTACTGTACACGCTGCAACACAACATTATACCGCCTGGCAGCAGAAGTACTGCTTGGCTGTAAAAATTCGTACATACATTCATACCGGATACCTAGTACTTTGCTAGACGCCTTTTCACAAAAATCTATTGTAAGTTCTATTGAATACTTTCGAAGAAATAATTTTAAAACTTACTTAATAATTAACAAACCACCTCTTCCGTGCCACTGAAGAGCAATGTATGCATATCAACGAATAACAGACAGCATGCGATTATGTTGGCAGTTGTCACCATGACTAACGACTGACATTCACTTGTCACTTACACAGCACTATTTTATATGCAGTTTGGCAAACACTCGGTTTTTTATTGAATTATTACACCTACATAAAAAAATATTATAGAAGGATCTTATGATTTCTATTTTCTATTTCGAGCAGTGGTGGCTCAGTGGAAACGGCCACGACTTACGACTTGTAGGTCGCAGGTTTGAACCCGGACAGGTGCTTTACTTTGTGTAAATTATTTCATCACCAATGCTCTCAAATCGGTGAAGGAAAACATCGTGATGCATGTCCTAGAACCAAAAATTCGAAGACATGTGCCATCTAGCAAAGCACGCTCCCTCTCATAGAGAGGAGGCCTGTGTCCCAGGCAGCAGTGGGAACATTAAAAGGCTGATTATGGATGTATTTCAAGTTGTTTATCTTTCAGGTTACTGAGCATTTGAGGATAATGAAGTCAGCCTGGAGCAATCCTTGTGGCTATACAAAGGATCAAAAGGATGGATATCTTAAGGATAATTTAAAAGTTAAAATATGACTGGAGGTTGTAGAAGAATAAGTATTCCATAAGTTTCAGTTACGTGTGCAAGTCATATCATTAAAATCTAGGTGAGTGGTTAAAAAATGGCGTATCGAGGTCAATCCCGATAAAAGCCAAGCGATTCTCTTCTCAAAGCCGCGTCACCGCCCCCCCCAAAACAGACCGATCACCATGTTAGGCAAGCCTATCCCCTGGGAGAAGCAAGCCAAATACCTAGGTGTGACCCTCGACCATCATCTCTCCTTTGCGAAGCATGTAAAGACGGTGCGCTCGCGCGCCGCTTTCGCTCTCTATAGACTCCACTCCGTCCTAAATGTTAAAAGCAAATTGTCACGCACGTGTTAGGTGCAAATTGCGCATTTACACAGCCTGCATCCGCCCCATCATGACCTATGCGAGTTCAATCTTTGCCCACGCCAAACCCTATATCATCCATAAGATGCAGACCCTCCAAAATCGATTCCTCCGTAAGATCACGGGATCGGGATCGGGGAGTGGGGGGGTTCGTTCGGAACACTAACCTCCACCTGGAGCTTAAAATCCCTACCATAGCCCAATTCATAAAACGCGCTTCAAAGCGCTTCTTTGATTCTGCCGCCACACACCGCAACCCTCTGATTGTGAAGGCCGGCAATTACACTCCCTCTATTATTAGCGGGACCCGCCGTCCACGGCATGCACTGACCGACCCAGACGACCCCATCATTCTCCTCCAGGAGAGTCATAGGTCTACTAGTACAGTTCGCAAAAGAGTACACACTACAAGATCATCATTCCGACCTCGCCGCCGAGGCCCCGCACGAAATCCCCGACTAACAAATAGTCCTCCCCGACCCTTGACTGTAAGCGAAGCGCCAGCACGCGTTTTAGCTGAGCAGCATGTAATTCAAACCCCCCACGATAATAATCAAAACACTGATTTTATCCAGCCACCGTCGGTCCCTTGCGGGTGGCAAGAGACCGACGGTGACTGGATAAAATCCACGACATCCATCCATCCCACGACTCTGCTGCCCTAAGCCGAGGCTCGTACCCCACAGGGGGTGCCCTTAGCGAGCAGCAGTCGTTTAGTTTATAGTTTTTACGCCCTGGCTGGAGGCCTTAAAATCCGTTAGGAGCTTAAGGCACCACAGGATAGACCGGTTAAAGAGTTCGAGCCCCTCGTGGTTACACTCTGAGTTGCCATATCAAAAAAAAAAAACAAAAAAAAGTTATGTGTGGTGAACAAGGATAAATTAGACCAAGGTTATGCCCAAATACTCAAACGTTACTTAACTTTAAGACGTTCTTATAAGTGTTTCTGTCGCTACAAAACAGTTTAAAGTGACAGAGACAGCATTAGACTTAACGGCGACTTAAAATTGAATTGCGTTTGAGTATTCGGCAGTTAGTCAGATGAATGTATTGATAAGTATTAGGGAAATACTCCTACTTGCTGCAAAATTGCATTGTGATGTAAAGAGAAGATAAGAGAGACCTAAATTAATCAGTTTATCACTCGATAGATTATATCGTCAATACGTATATTCCTTAAAATTCAATGACTTAAATATTTAGTGCAATGATCATAAGATAAGATGACAATTCTTGATTGAAACTTTAGTGACATGTGTTGCATACGTCATCTAACCTGAAAGTTTTCCATTACTGACGTAAAACGGGTTTTCCACTACATCTGGACACATCTTCGCATACATACAAAAGCACTAAAACCTTTCTCCTAACTAATATATAAATATTCCGTGCAGCGCCGCGTGGTAGCGCTAGTGTTACGACGGCGACGGCAAGTTATTGACCTGCCGCAACAGGCGTGCGCACGCGCACGTACGCGATAATTAACCTGAAGCCCCACCCACTTGCTAGGCGACACACGTTCCGGATTCGAATCCTGGATGCTGCGATAAGATGAGTAACCTTGAAAGACGGTAAAAACTGGTCAGTCAAAAAACTAGGACAAATAGTTTAGATTTTAATATAAGGAACTGTTTCATTTGCCAAACGATTTCAGTATAAAGTTTTGAAGGTTGGAATGCGTATTTCCGTGTTCAGTTCAGGAGTACCTAATAATCGTTAAAGAAATGCGTGCTCTCATTCGAGCTGAAATTCAGGTTATTCAGGGTATTGGTTATCAGGTTGGATAATTCCCACCACGTCGATTCGTGTTATGTCGTGTTCCTTTATTTTAAGGCGACGATAACCGACTTTTAATTATTTTATACTGAAGATCACGTCGAAACGAGTAATATTAATGATTTGGAAAAATATGTGTTAAAATAATTTCACTATGTAATAAAACATAATCTAAAATATTCACATATTATGTGAATATTTTAGATTATTAAATATTACATTGTGAAATTATTTTGTAAAGTTATGTCTAACGCGGATAAAAAGCAGAGAATCGCGCAAAATCTATCAAGCGTATTTTTCTGAAACCTTCACCTTTTTAAAGATAATTTAATTATTGATCTTTTAGTACACATGTATTATTAAAATACTTTTTGTTTTATGTATAATAAATTAATAATGCGGCTTATTTGGGACAGCGCTCCTGGATGGATGTACGACGCGTTGCGTGAGCTCAGTACGGAACATGCAAGCTCAAGGTCACTGGCATATATCTGCCTGCCTTAACACAGTTTTACACCCGCGATCAGTTTCTTGTTATTTACTACAGGAGTCATCACTATCGTGACAGCAAACGAAAGACGTCAACGGCTGGAAATAGGCCATTTCAAAGGATGGCCACGACGACCACTCCCGCGCTGGTCGCATCCAGAGGATTCTAACGCAAAAATGAAAAGAAAAAAATAAATTGGATGCTGCTTCATCTTCATGATAATCCGTGGTAAGTGTTGTGTTTTCTGATGATAACCACGATAAGGTAAGCAGTTAGACTACTGCTTCTTATTACTATGCAGCACACTCATCGTAGGCGGTACACACCACACTAAAGTAATAAATGCCCTGCCTATAAAACAGGCCAGTATTACACACCACACATTACAATAGGGAAGTGCCTATAACACGAGATGTAACACAATTTGGCTTTCGGCCAAACGCATTCGTCCTCGGCCTCATGCATTTTTAAAGTGTCATTGAACTATAATTACCTAATCGTCACCTAAGGAGATCTTTTCTGAAAGAAAATAAACTAATTTTGTTTCCTTTTTCAGTGAAGCCGTAGAAAGTATTTTAGGACGGCTTGTGTTTTATTGTTCGAAGAATTGCCGTAAAACGATACTGTGTTTGTTCAGGCTAATTATTAGGTACGTGGTTTAAGTGGTAAGAGGATACAGGTATTTTTACTTTTATCTGTTTTTGTGAGTTTTCTAACCAGTCCTATGTGGTGCAGTAACAGGATTAAAATATTTGTTATTCAACAATATAAAAGAGTACAAGTAGTTCTCATACTTTTGAAAGGTAGAAAAACTAAATAAAACCAGACTAGTTTTCTTTACAGATAGTTGTCTTTCATCTGATCTGTTCTAATACTTAACTCACTTTTTGCACGTTTTGCCACACTTATCTTACATGCATCGTGCGTGCATATTTACACACGTGTCTCATGCACACAATCTCCCGAACTACTATTTCACTAAAAGGTAAAAAAAAAAACAAGTCTGAAACCGAACCTATGACGTCAAACTGACAGTTTTAGCACTAAAGTGCATCCTAGGCATTATTATTGTCCTAAGAGTTGTTTTATAGTTCCTAGAACTTGAGCAAAAGCAAACAAATGACGCAACCGTTGTTATTAAACGATTTGGATGCGAAAAGTGAATTGTTTACGTAAAATGTCATGTCTAATATTGTTTTACATCTTGTGTGGGAGGACTGCAACGCTCAGAGTGCAGTTCTTGGAAATAGACTTAGTATCTTTTATATATTTGTTAGCTTCTTATGTTTACACTTTCTTATAATTATCATAAAGACTGCTGTTACCAAAATGCGTTATGATTTATTTGTATTGTGACAATCTTTATCTTCAAGTCACGTACTGTCACAAATTATGATTTGTAAGAGTACCCATAAGCTAAAGTAAATTGAACATAATGTTATTATAGTAGGTACTTCTCGTTTAGGTAAGGAAATGTTTTCTTTATAAGAAATATATTTTCTTTAACCATCAGATATAGGAATGTAGCTGTCTTGTCATTTAGAGATATCCTAACCGTATACAACAAATAGCTTAAAAAACTGTCCCGGTCAGTAAGAACTTGTCCAGTGGTGAGAGGGCGCATCATTTATTTATTTTATTATTTATGTATACACAGTAAAATACATAGAGATACGAAATAGTTGTAATTCTGAGTAATTCTTCCAGCAGATCTACGAAAGGAGAAATGAAAAAGAAATTTAGACAAGTGTGTGAGAACAAGAGACAAATATCAATATGCGAAGTATTGAACTAAAATATAACATATGGTTAAATAAATATATTAAGCTATATAGCTATTCATCTGCCTAGTCTCTTACCAACTTTGTTGAGGCCGGCTTCCAGTCTGACCGGAAACAGCTGAACACCTTTTTTTTATGGTGCGACTGCCTATCTGACGCCCACAACCCAGTTACTGGGTAACACCCACTGGGTAGCCCTTGGCAAGACTGGTTGTCAGATTTTCGGGCTTCTGACCCGTACACACAAGACAGGAGAGGACGGAATCACAGGACAATAAATTCTGTTGTAAATAGCATCCTAATTACAATCAACATTTATTAGTAACCAGAAATAGTTGGCATGCAATACTGTCCTACCTCAATAACAATCGGTTTATCTAGCACTAGAACAATAACGCAAGTTATTCAGGTTCAATCTAACGTAATTTCACATACACACACACACGAGTGGGAGGATCAATGCATCGTGTATCATATCTCACCATCTTTATGGTAAATTATGATCATACATTATTAGCTGATGGATCGAGTATTGTTCATAAATTGCGCAGATTTAACTAATACGCTTTGTTTATTGGTAAATAAATTAAAGGTTTTGGTGGCTGTTTAGGCTCAATGAAACGTGTTATCGTGGAAATCTCTTTGTTGATGGTGTGTCATTAATTTTGCAGTGGTTTAGGATCTTTTGAATGTTGGCCCAAAAGTATTTTGCTGAATGCCTTCTGGGTAGTTCTGATATCGTTAATTAACGTCTAGTCCAGGCGAAAATAAATAATCATTCTATGTCTTTAATTTAACTTTAGTGTTAGGATATTATTATAGTTTTTATTCAATACGACACGGTTGGCGCAGTGGTTAAGCGATTGACTACTGCGTTGCGTGTCGCGGGTTCGATTCCCGCACGGAACAAATATTTGTATGATCTACAAGTAGTTGTTCCGGGTCTGGCTGTTTGTGTATGTGAGTTTAAATGTTTGTAAACGCACCCACGATACAGGAGAAATTCCTAGTGTGGGGCAAAGTTTAAAAAAAAAAAAAAAATGTGTATTGTTTGAATGTAGCTTAGTTCATATGATTATTTAATGAATAATGTAACTTTGACAAATAAATGACACCTGATTTTAGTTCGATAATAGAAATCTATGTCTGTTTAAACGTGCTATGATCATACGTTGCGAAGCTGCTGATGAAATCCCAGAATATAAGAAGAATGATAATAAAAGTGGCATCTAGTTTAATCTATCTATCTATCTATAAATATAAAATTCTAAGTCCTGACTAACTGACTGATATATCAACGCACAGCCCAAAACGCTGGACCTATAGAGACTTGAAATTTTGCACGTAGGTTCTTTATGAGATATTAGGGTGCACTAAGAAAGGATTTTTGGAAATTCCACCTCTAAGGGGATAAAATAGGGGATGAAAGTTTGTATGAAAGTCCGTCAGTTTTGAAGTTAGGATCTTTAAATTTTGTGTTTAGGCTGACGATTAAAAATTAATTTATACGTATCTCAGCGTTTTTGATAATTCCACCCCCGAAGGGTTAAAAAAAGGGATGAAATTTGAAAAGTCCTTAATTTTCGAAGCAAAATCACTAAATTTATATCTAGGCTTATGGTTGGAAGCTAACACAATGTAAATCGATGTTATTTTTAATTTCTACCCACACGGTTCTGAAAAGGGGGATGAAGTTTTGTATTGAAGTGTCCATTCGCAAAATTTTGTATTCAAGTAAAAATAATATAAGTACTTACGGCTGTACTGTTTCTAACTTTACAGTATTTTACATGGAGCGACTGCCTATCTGACCTTCACAACGCAGTTACTGGGTAATACGATACCCCTTGGTAAGAATGGTTGTCAGGCTTTCAGGCTTCTGACTTCCCGTAACGACTGTCAAAAGATCCACGAATGACAGCCTGGACCAACAGCTTAACGTGCTTGCCGAGGCACGGACGGGTCTCTGTATGTAAAGATGGTCACTCATCAACAGACCAACCGCGGCAAGTGTACTTTTTTTTTTTTTTTTTTGCCTACAAATGCATTAAGCATGCCCGCTCGTCGGGGGACGAGACGGGGTATGTGGGACTCCCTGCCAAAATGGCAGTATACCCACTAAAACTCAGCGGAGTTCCCTTATCGCCTTGATGGGAGGGTCATGGGAAACCGGCACAGCCTTTACGTCCACAACTCTCCCGGCGCATGCCCACCTGGCTGGCGGGCCCCGCATGCCCCTCAGCCTGGGGGCGATATGGTAATGACCGGGAACACCTGGCCATTCCCGTCCGACACTGGTGGAGGCCTGTGCAATACAGGCAAGGTTGCCCCCGCACCCGTTGCCTGCTGGCCTCCACCTGGGACCTCGCGCCAGACGACCCCGCGTCCAGGCGCCCCTGGTCCCCCCACGACGTGTCAGGTTAGTGGCCCCGCCGCCTACCACTTTTCGGCCGCAGAGGATAGGGAGAGCGGCCAACGCAATACCGACACTCCTCTTCCTCTGCGGCCCCACCGCGTCCGCCATTCAACGGTGGCGACCCCGTCAAGGCCGCGGAAGGTAGGGAGAACGGCTCACCGCAATACCGGCACTCCTCTCCCGCCGCGGCCTCCCACACTCAGCCGCGATGCCGCCCATTCGACATCGCGGCCCGCCTCAGTTGCGATGTCGCCAAAGCGGCACCGCAACCTACGGCCGCTACGTCGTCGGCTTAGCCGCAAAAGCCCTGACGAGCGGCCCCCTCCTCGGGTTCCTCTTAGCTTCACCGTGGCCCTCCAAAGCTACTGAGCCCCCCCGCCTCGACAATGCGGGAACCCACGGGGGGGGCGGCAAGTGTACCTACCTCAACCTGATCGATCGACCTGTGCGGCTGTTATTATTTAGCCACGGGTCCCTCCCCCGGAGAACCCCCGCCATCCCCTTCTTCTTGAGAATCGATATAGATATAGATAGTTAGATTAGATTAGGATATAGAGTAGAAGACGTCAGCTAAGAAAGGATTTTTGAAACTTCAATCTTTAAGGCGGTAAAAAGGGGGATTTCGTTTGTTTGAAAAATCTTATTCCTTGAGTTTATAAACTTGAAATTTGGCACGAATGCTTAACTAATTAAATAATAAAGTTTGTTGATTTCAGTTTTTTTTAAACTACCCCATAAAAGGGGAGTTTTTCCAGACAAACTTTGACACCTCCAAGGGTGTCAAAGTTTGTCTGGAAAACAAATGGCTATCAACGGGATCCCTTTTTTTCTCATAATGTTCTTTTTTACTAATATACTTTGGCATAACTGTTTTGGCATAATTTGTTTTGCCATAATAATTTTTGAATTCTTTTCCATATTTTTTTTTTGGCATACAATTTTTGTTGGCATAATTATCTTGGAGACTAATTTGTTTTGGCTAATCTATTTCAGGATAAATTTACATTCAATACATTGTCAGCCAACTCCAAGAACAAAAAAATAAAAAAAATCAATAAAAGGGTGAAATGGGAGGGATTTAGACTGTATGAAAAATCTATGTTTTTAGTCCATAAACTTGAAACTCAGCACAAATACGTTCTTAAATAAGACACAAAGTTTGTCATAATTCGTTTTTCAAAAAAATTATTACGAGTATACGGGGTTTTTGAGAATTGTCTCAAAAACCCCGTATACTCGTAATTTTTTTTTTTCTGTCAAAAGAATGAGCAGCACCTTTTGTGGGATGTTTTGAAAAACGAATCAATATCAACGGATCAATATCCCAAATAGGGGAATGAGGGGTAATTAAGTTTTTAGGGGAGAATTTTACTGCGTGCCTTGAATAACTCAAAAGTTTTTATTTTTAAGTTTTTGAATTACTCAAAAGTATTTATAATCCCGGTCATAGGGTAATTTCAATCCCGGTAGTACGTTACCGTTGGATTTTTTCCTACATCCACGCGGGGCGAAGCCGCGGGCAAAAGCTAGTAAGGTATAATATTTTACTTTTATAGTACCTAATATCTTCCGATGTTCAATCAATATAATCATATTATTTTAACTAAAGAATAATCAAAACCTATTTTCAAAACACCGTTCCCACCATTACCACGCTTTATCTTCTTCAGTCTTGCAATGGCAAAACGTCAAATAAATTAAAAGCAAATAGATTCCTATTTCCGGTTTGAAGACAACAATGCAGGAAACTCGGACACACCATAGCTTATCACATAAATAATATAATCTACTAAAATAATATATTACATTTTTGTCCTAGAAAATTAATGGGAACATGGTAATGCAGGTCATAAAATGAAGGCGTGACGGACATCAAACTGCAGTAAACACCAACACTGACCTACCGCAATAACTGCACCATAAAACTATGAAACAATGTGCAGCTAAGAAGGCGGAAGTTTCATATAAATAACGTTACTATGTAGCTGAAATGTTATTATGTAAATAGGTACTAAGAGGTAACGTGATACTTCAGGGGCTGAAATCACTAATCTATATTTTTAAACTGGTAATTTACATTTCCAGAAAATGTACAGGAGATGGCTTTAACTACAGCTTCGTATAAGTAGTCTGCTTTGCGTAAGAACAATGCTGAATTTGCTATGAAAGGTTTATGTTGCTGCTGTCATGCTTAGATGTTTGACAATCGTCACGGGTTGGCAGAAGCCCGAAAGTCTGACAATCAGCCTTACCAAAAGGTGTCGTGATACCCAGTTACTAGATTCTGGAGGCCAGATAGGCAGTCGCTCCATGTAAATTACAGTTATTTTGCAGATGCGTTCTGTTACACTAGAAGCTGACCCCATGATAATGACTGGTGAAAACAGATATTAGTCCTTTTATATCCTGTCAAAAGCACTCCAAGTATAAATATTTCCATACCTTGAAGACTGACTTTGAGTGTGTTGTTGATTTCAGCAGGTAGGTGCCATGTTTGGCTGCACCGAAGTAAACAGCACTTAAACCCAAGGCTGACCTACCGCAATCTATTTCTACGTGCTTGCTCATTCAAATGTTTGAAAACAATATTTTACTGCGACGGAGGAGGGTATGAGTAAATGCTCGTAAACTATAATGCAGGCAACTTACGATAAATATTAATGTTTATGTACAGACCTAAGTATTTACTGATATGACTGCTGCAGTTGCTAAGGGATTAGGTATACAAGATTTACGTTAGATAGCCTGAGGCCGTAGGTAGGTAGGATAGGTGCGAAGAATAAGGGGATGGTCACTGCCACTGAATAATCAAAATTATTTTCAATAACCCCAAATAAAATTTTGCCTAACTGAATAATGTCACCTGAAACTTAACACGAACGGTTTACGAACACTAAAACAAATTGGGTGGTTAAAAATAATCTTTTTCAGGCATTTGCTAGTGAGACAGCTAAATTACAATAGCTTAGGTATAAACAAACAAGTAGTGCAAATTGAATGGGTAAATTCCAATTATCTCCATCAATATAATCTAAAAAAAATCTGATCATGGTCCTACATAAAATTTTAACGGCAGACGGGCCGCGAAAGCATGAATAACTGCGCAAGCACTCCAGCACATCGGCAAGGGTAGTTGAAGACGGCCATGATGTGGTTTTAGTCAGTAAGACTCAAACAGACCCCTTCACCTGCCCCAGGGCGGAAAACATCCATGAGGATTTCCATAATCAATGAAAAAGACACACTCCTTTAGTACCAAGTCAAAGCTGACCTACGACATTGTCTTAGTACGTGTTTTCTCGTAAAACATCAGTTTTTATAACCTATTGTACACATCCAATGCGGAAACTGTTTACTATATAAAATACTATGTTGTAGTCACAGTATCCTATACCAGTGGATATTTATATGCAGATAAGGCGATGAAGGAAAGCATGGTGTATTTTAAACTATAGAAAAAATAAAACAGTTTCAAGTTACAATGTTGATCAGTTATTCCACAAGCTGTCTTGAAAATCTTCTGAAGTAATACTTTAGGGAGTACAACTAAAAACAACCATGAACATGAAAAAATCCCTTCGGCAAGCCGCGGAAAAGATAGATTTCGAAGAAGGTCCCACGAAGAAGCTTTCTCCGCGCTGACATTCTCATTTGTGAATAGTATACATACGTACTTAAATAAAACGGCAACTTTTTTCAAATAGGCATGTAAAAGGCACATTTGCACGTCAAAAATTACAAAAATAGTAAAGTAAAAAAGTAGTAGTAGTAAAGGCATTGGTTTACTACAGAGTACAGAATTGCTTAGTTTTGCCCCAATTTTGTCTAATCTATCTGATCTGATTCTAATTATTGCCAACAAGTAGTGTCGTTCCTTTTCTGCTTTAAAAATTGTCCTGCTGTTAGTGCTATGACTTGTGACTAAAACATAACTGGAAATGTAAACAGCAAAATATGGAATTGTGGTTATGATTTTGTATGTTGATTCTCAGGAAGTCAGGTGACAGCAGCAGGATCAGCTTCCACAAAAATATTAAACAAAGATGAAGGCTGACCTTTTTTGTTTTTTTTGTTTTTTTACGCTGAGAAATGCATTACGCATGCCCGCTCGTCGGGGGACGAGACGAGGTATGTGGGACTCCCTGCCAAAATGGCAGTATACCCACTAAAACTCAGCGGAGTTCCCTCATCGCCTTGATGGGAGGGTCATGGGAAACCGGCACAGCCTTTACGTCCACAACCCTCCCGGCCCATGCCCGCCTAACTGGCGGGCCCCGCATGCCCCTCAGCCTGGGGGCGATATGGGAATGACCGGGAACATCTGGCCATTCCCGTCCGACACTGGTGGAGGCCTGTGCAATACAGGCAAGGGTGCCCCCGCACCGTTGCCTGCTGGCCTCCACTTGGGACCTCGCGCCAGACGACCCCGCGTCCAGGCGCCCCTGGTCCCACCGCGACGGGTCAGGTTAGTGGCCCCGCCGCCTACCACTTTTCGGCCGCAGAGGATAGGGAGAGCGGCCAACGCAATACCGACACTCCTCTGCCTCTGCGGCCCCACCGCGTCCGCCATTCATCGGTGGCGACCCCGTCAAGGCCGCGGAAGGTAGGGAGAACGGCTCACCGCAATACCGGCACTCCCCTCCCGCCGCGGCCTCCCACACTCAGCCGCGATGCCACCCATTCGACATCGCGGCGCGCCTCAGTTGCGATGTCGCCAAAGCGGCACCGCAACCTACGGCCGCTACGTCGTCGGCTTAGCCGCAAAAGCCCTGACAAGCGGCCCCCTCCTCGGGTTCCTCTTAGCTTCACCGTGGCCCTCCAAGCCACGGCTACTGAGCCCCCCCGCCTCGACAATGAGGGAACCCACCGGGGGGGATGAAGGCTGACCTACCGCAAGCTATTTCAACCTGTAACTCACAACATAAAACAATGCAACTGAGTACAAGAGTTATTTTACACACATTACTTACAATGTAGACAAATGTTACACAAAGGTGGCTAAATAATAATAATGGGTTTAAATAACTAAGTAGATGCAAAACAAAAATTTCCGAGTATACCTACCCAAATCTCTGCTTCCAGTCCTCGCCGTGCTGCCCCAGTATCAACCACATGCTTCCTGTTACCATACACTTCTTATTTCCGTGTGGTTAGTGACAAACCTGGTGTCAGAGTTATTATGCCGCCCATAGACCTCTGAGTTGGCTACACAATCATGCCGTGGAGAAATATCCCTCAGGCATCTCGGTTTCCTCACGATGTTTTGCTTCACCGTTTTTTAAGCAAGTCATCATCATCATTTCAGCCGAAAGACTTCCACTGCTGGACATAGGCCTCCCCCAAGCACCGCCACCTCGACCGGTTCAGTGCTTCCCGTATCCAGCGGATTCCAGCGGCTTTCACAAGGTCATCAGTCCACCTTGTGGGAGGCCTTCCTACGTTACGTCTTCCGGTACGCGGTCGCCACTCCAGAACCTTTCGGCCCCAAGTGCCATCTGTTCTGCGAGCAATGTGCCCTGCCCATTGCCACTTAAGTTAGGCAATTATTCGAGCTATGTCGGTTACCGTGGTTCTCCTGCGGATCTCTTTATTTCTGATTCGATCACGTAGGGAAACTCCAAGCATAGCCACTCTCCATTGCCCTTGGGGTTACTAAGCAAGTGATAATTATACAATATGCACATGAATCCGAAAAGTCAGAGGTGTGTGCCTTGGGTGGAACCATACACTAACATCTATCATGTAGGTTTCAGATCTACTTTGATGTGGCCGTTTATTTGGGACACGGGGTGAATGCCTTTTGAATTCTGATCTTTTAAACCTATTTACCGTGCTTCTGACGTTTCTTATGTGCCCATGTAGGTTTATGTGCAATAAAATATTTTGATTTTGATTTTATGATTTCATTAGAATGAGAGATTATTACAATATACAATCTAACACTAAAATCTTCTTGTTCGTCGTATCGATGATATTCATTTTAAATAAACTTCGACCAGCATTCGGCCACTTCGACAGCGTTAGCGTTGGCCTCGCAAAGGTCTTTATACACTACTCTACAAAATCTAGGGAACAACTTATTTAAGAAAACTCTTTAGAAGAACTCCTGGCCACAAAAAAAGGAAAAGTTGGTTAAACTTGCATTAAATACTTGTCTGAAATTAAACAAATTAAAACCTAAAAGCAAAAGCATTTTGGAATAAACATATAAAACTTCACTTCTTCGCAGCGTACGGCGGCGTTTTGAAACGTGGTAACTTTAGAGACTATGTCCAATCATTCATCATTTTCGCTGCTTTCTTGGAACTTTTGTGACTGGACCATTATATTATCACGTTGTCAGCTAACGCGGGAAGTTATGCTGAGCGCTGTGGGTATGCTGGAAGCAGGGCGCAATCAGCGTGATAGGTACTGCCGCCGCTGTCAACACGCAGCCAAGCGTAATTTGCCGATTACTCGTATGATTTGTTAAGTTTATGTACGAGTATGCATTTTTGTATGAGTTAACGATATTTGTTGAAGGTGTCGGAAAAAAATAAGCCGTCTGGGAGCTTTCAACGAAAACGCTGTCTAAACCCTTTGAGATATAACAAAACAATGTATGGTGGAATTATGTATTTTATAAAGGTCTTCAAAAAAGTCCGCGATGGCATATGTCTATCTCTTAAGGATAACATACTATATCCATTTTATCATCTTTTTGTAGGTATTTGTTTGCCGAATTTTACTCTTGGAAATACGATTACGATAACAATACGCTATAATATCAGTAGCTATTAGCTAAATTATGTTCGTAGATAAATAAGCTAGCTACTTATGTGTATTTCAAACAGTATACAAGAATATTTATCATAAAAACATTACTAAACACGGCGGCCTTATGATCAAAATTTGTGCATTCCAAAACTTACGTTACTTTTTCACTGACATAATTATGTATTTATCACTTTTCGATAAACTAACACTCAATATGAAATCTACACTTATTTCTCAGTAATTCTGTATAAGATTCTTCTAAGATTAAACCGATTTCTCATTGAATCCATTACTTTACGCACGTATAACCTTGATGAATGTTTACATTAAGCACCGCGCCACACCGCCACACGACCACAGAGTACAGACGTATTTTGTTTTCTTTTTTTTTCGTTCGTTTAGTGGTGTTCCCGCTAAAATGTCAACTGGTCAAGTATTAGTCGATTAATCGAATTCTACAGCCAGATCATGTTGCAAGTACAAAATAAATGTCAAATATTTCGTCCAATTGCGAACGTGACCCTGAGAAAAGTTATGCACTAATGGTGTTCCTTAGATATTTCGAGCGTTTTATCAGCACAAACGGTGTATCATGCAACATTTCAGAGGATTTCGTTTTGTTTTCACATTGTTGGTACTTACGCGAATTATTTTAAAATTATTATTTGTGTCGCACTTTGATTTCGTGTTGTAATTTGGTACAATTAATTGCTTTAAGAATGTGAGTGAAATTTCGTATTTTGATTTTGTGTTTGTTATATTTAGGTAAAGACTCATTCACGTTCAGGACATACATAAGTACTTTTATTATATTAAATCATTAAAATTCAAATCACATTAAAATTAATATTATGTTAGAATTTTGAGATATAGCCTGGGATATGAAGAAGGACATAGGGTACTTTTTTATGCGGTAACCGACATCAACGCGGGCGAAGCCGCGGGCAAAAGCTAGTTATATATATAAATTAAAATTAAGTATTATTTTGCTTGTAGCACAATATAAATAGTAGGACCCTTGCGAATTCACTAAAACAACATGTAAACACATCAATCTGAGTTTGAAGGTCGTTCATGGTACGAATAGCTCTGGTATGGGGGTGCTTTGGCAAGCAGGTTAGTTCTGGCTGTAGGTAGCAGTGGCGGGCTGCGCCGCTTCCACACGTAGCGGTCCGGCACGCACAGACTCAAGCGCTGCAACACTCCCGGGTGGCTCTCCATACTTGGAAAAGACCACATCGATTACATAATGGCAGATACGTTTTACTTTGATGGTTTACCTATTATGAAACAAATAAAGTGGGCCAACAAATGCCATCCTGTATATGACGTGTCGAGACAAAACTGATCTACCACACGTCAAATCTCCGAATAGAATCAGTGACATAAAAGTTCTATAATAATATAATATGTTGAAATCCATTAATAGCCAGTTACCAGCACACATCATGCATGAACATATAGTTTTCAACGCGAGCCCAGTTGCATAGATATTGCAATACCGCCGGTCATTGCCCGACCTCAAGGATCTAACGCACCATGTGAAATTACACCCTATAGCTTATTACAATGGTTGCTTTTCAATTGGAAGTTAGTTTATAAATTAGACATGGCGAATGAAAACCTGTGGAAACAATTGTGAATAATTTCCCTTTGTAGCTACTTGTATGGAGTTTTCATAAAAGAACATTTTATTTTATTTTTATTGATAATCCTTATTGGTTTTGCTTGTTTGTTTATTACCTACAATAGTAACGTGGATGTTTCTAGAAATAGTTCGAGTACTTATTGACGGTTGAGAAGTATGTAAAGTACCTACATTTGTTATGTTTTAATTTGATGAGAAAATTACAGTGTTTTACCGTTAAATCCTAAATATTATTACCGGATTATATGCAGGCAGGTATTATATTGAAATGTTTACAGAGGAAGGAAATTTTTTATTTGTAAAATATTAATTAATAAGCATTATTTTACTGTTTACTTACGACGTGTGATAATTATACGAATACTGCATATTGTGTGGACCTAATTCCAAGTAAATAGTGACACGTAACTAACCTTTTAGGATCTAAGCACAATTATGTTGTGTGTTGTTGTTTTGTAATTGTGTAGGTAGGGACAATTTCTTTGTTCAAGGTCTGTGATCCATTTCAGACGTTCAAAATTAAGGAGGTGTTAGTAATTTGGCCGCCTCAATAAGGACTACTATTGACTAAAAATATAGACATCAAAGCATTACAAGATATTCCCATAATCAAAATCAAAATATTTTATTTCACATAAACCTTCATGGGTACTTATGAAACGTCAGAAGTTAGGTGCACGGTTCCAATTGGTCGTACCCTATGAAGAAAAGCCACGGTTACTGTTTTAAAAATAATTTGCTTTTCCAATATTTTCAAATAATAGTGTTAATAGGTATGGGAGGACAGTGTACTTTACAAAATGGAAAATGGTCAACAAATCTATAGTCTACTAGGCCTACAACGTTCTCACATTCACAAAATAAATAATAAAATATTTAAAAAAAATATAAATAAAAACGTATTTAAACCAAATGACATGATTGCCATTACAACTACAGTAACAAATCTGAATAAGTATCATGCCCAAAAAAGCCATTAATGAAGAGTTGAAATTCGAATTGTAGGTATATAATGTTAAATAATGAAAAGTTTATGTCAAGGAAGTATATAAAAAATATAATAAAATAAAAATAAACATCATTATTTGGGAGCAGTTATAATATACATTTACATAGTTATGCCGTTAATGAGGTACCAGGCAAGTCACATGTGCAGAAGGAATGATTGCCAAACTTCCTTGTCTTCAACGTCACCCTGTCCAATCTGTGTCAATCACCATGTTTGACGAATAGATTGGTGATTAAGTTATCACTATGTTTCTATCAGCAAAGTAGACTAAAGACCACAGCTATCAAATGCAGATTTACAATTCAAAACAATCGATACTCGATTTTCCTCATATTAAAATGCATAAGTAGGTGAGTTATGGAGTTGATATAAGTGTTTATTACCATAAACAATACAAACGTTGGAATAAACACGATGTTTACTGGCCGGTGTACGACCCCTAACTAGGTGACGGTCGCGAGCTGTTTGTTGTGGTACATTCTCTTTGTTGATGCCTGATTGGTCGCTTGTTGAGGGGTTTGGGCTCTTGTCACTGAAGATATACATTGCATGTATACAGGTATACAAGGCACGTTCTTATATTAAATAACGAATCGCTTTGGATACGAATGGTAAGGCTTGCAATCAAATTGTTTCATTCAAATAGGAGTACTTGCCCTTTACTAAATGGTAAGTACTTGTTGAAAGGGATTTCTACATTATAAAACTGTAAAGAGGTAAAGGGGTTGGTTGAACAATCATTTGTACCTTCATTATTACGACAAATCTGTTTCTTTGATGTTGTAGCCCGTGACATGCTCCTCGCCAGTCTTTTCCAAGTTGACTGCGTCATCCAGCATTACAAAGGTAGGGTTAGTCTACCTAGTCTTCCAAGTCTTGTTATCCAGAAGTCGTGATTTCGAATCACATTTACTATAAACTGTACTGATTGCAAAAGGAAGTAGTTACAGGATAATTAACATGAGAAGAAACCGTGCAAATATAAGTTTTACCGATGATAACCATCTCTTGCATAAACATCCTTTATATTACAAACAAAAAAAAAAAAAAAATTATGTTTAATACTGATGATTACGAAAAAGTACGTTTATGTAATTACAACTACTACGTTATTTCAATCACGAATAGGTACGTACTGAAAATGTGTCGACCTAAGGTGGTTGATTACGCTCATCGTTCTGAAGAAAGTTTTATGGGTCTGTAATTTTTCTGGCACACAGCTGTTCCTTAGTGGAATAAAATGGTATTGTAGTACCTATTACTTTCCTTACCTTTCCTTTACCTAGGTACTTTCCTGATATTGGGAGGATTGGACTTCAAGTTTCACTCAACCTTACCAAATTCGAAAAAAAAAAACTATCGCGTTGAGCTCAGCTCAGCGTCTGAAGAGAAGGCGTTATGGCCATTTATGATGGCAGATATTTTCATGTAGACGTGTACGGGTATAATTTAATGTTTAGTGTGAGGAAATAATTATGTACGATCTTGAATAAGTATAGTGGCGATCATTTGTAATAGCGCTGATGTAAGATTTTTTCGTATTTCTAAGCGGTAAAGACTGGGTACATATTGCCAACTTAGTAAATGTTGGGTGGCAGCAAAGCCGGTCTTTGTTAGTAAATATTTGATCCGGTCTAATTTTGCCCACTATGCTTTATGATTACGTGGATTTATTCCGTATTGATCGTACATTGCAGCGTCACTAATATTATCCCTACTTACTCTTTTAAACGTTGTAGTGTACACCTATTTAGCCTTCCCGATACTAAGGTCTACGACCTGCCCCAAAGCTACGCATGTACACGTCAGATAACGCTATGATTTATGTTGTGTGCGCCTGCGCTGCCCCGATAGCGGTAGGCTAGGAGCTATCGTGGATTTTGTGAAAGAAGATGATGATCTGATAGTATATGGAAATAAAATAAGCCTTCTCAAGAATAAAAACAAAAGAAGACAAGAGATTCACAAGAAGCAATAAAAAAGAAAGATTCATCCATTTCCTTTTTTGAGTATGTACAGATTATAATTATTATAAATATATTAACATAGGTACAACGAACAAGAAAGAAAATAAGGAGAGGAAGTATTTAATTTGAACAAACAAAGAATAATAATATCGACCATTGCGATGTAAAATTTAAAATACAACATACTACTTATAACATCGAAAGTTATAGATCCAAATGATCCAATATCATAAGTTCTAGATACATTTGAAAATATTCAGTAATTTTCCTACAACACCAACTTATGTTTGAGGTCAAAGCTTATAACTCAGCTGCCTGTCATATCAACAACAAAGTGAATACATTAGGAATATCTATCACTATCACTATCACTACATATTATAAAACAAAGTCCTCCGCCGCGTCTGTCTGTCTGTCTGTCTGTCTGTCTGTCTGTCTGTTCGCGATAAACTCAAATACTACTGCACCGATTCTCATGCTGTTTTCACCAATGGATAGCTTGGTTCTCTAGGAAGGTTTTAGTATATAATTTGTTATGTTTTTGTATGCATTTTTGTATGAATTAACGATATTTGTTGGAGGTGTCGGAAAAAAATAAGCCGTCTGGGAGCTTTCAACGAAAACGCTGTCTAAACCCTTTGAGATATAACAAAATAATGTATGGTGGAATTGTGTATCATAAAAAGGTCTTCAAAAAAGTCCGCGATGGCATATGTCTATCTCTTAAGGATAACATACTATATCCATTTTATTGACTTTTTGTAGGTATTTGTTTGCCGAATTTAACTCTTGGAAATACGATTACGATAACAATACGCTATAATATCAGTAGCTATTAGCCAAATTATGTTCGTAGATAAATAAGCTAGCTACTTACGTGTATTTCAAACAGTATACAAGAATATTTATCATAAAAACATTACTAAACACGGCGGCCTTATGATCAAAATTTGTGCATTCCAAAACTTTCGTTACTTTTTCACTGACATATTTATCACTTTTCGATAAACTAACACTCAATACGAAATCTACACTTATTTCTCAGTAATTCTGTATAAGATTCTTCTAAGATTAAACCGTTTTCTCATTGAATCCATTACTTTTAGCACGTATAACCTTGATGAATGTTTACATTAAGCATCGCGTCACACCGCCACACGACCACAGAGTATAGACGTATTTTGTTTTCTTTTTTCGTTCGTTTAGTGGTGTTCCCGCTAAAATGTCAACCGGTCAATTATTAGTCGATTAATCGAATTCTACATCCAGATCGTGTTGCAAGTACAAAATAAATGTCTAATATTTCGTCCAATTGCGAACGTGACCCTGAGAAAAGTTAGTACTTACGTGAATTATTCTAAAATTATTATTTGTGTCGCAATTTTATTTCGTGTTGTATTTGGTACAATTGATTGCTTTAAGAATTTGAGTGAAATTTCGTATTTTGATTTTGTGTTTGTTATCTTTAGGTAAAGACTCATTCACGTTCAGAACATAAGTACTTTTACTATATTAAATCATTTGTTTCGGTTTCTATTCACATAGTGTTCATGAAGAAACCATAAAACCATAGTTATTATTGTGAAATGTTAAAAGTTTGATGTCAAGCTCGATAGATGGCGTTGACGTCGAAATAGATCTCGCTATGGTTTCGTTACCGCGATTTGGTTGGGGTCTCACAATTTTAATTTAATATACCAGCTTAGATCAGTACACAATTGTGGTTTTATTTTCAACCCTATTAGTGTGCACATTAGTTCGATAGTTCAACTCATTACCAGCTCGGTAATAAACACATAGTGAGTCACATTAAAATTAATATTAAGTTAGAATTTTGAGATATAGCCTGGGATATGGAGAGGGTAGTACATAGGGTACTTTTTTATGCGATAACCGACATCCACGCGGGCGAAGCCGCGGGCAAAAGCTAGTATACCAATAAATACAACTGAAGTGTCTGTTTGTAATGTCAAAATTACAGCTTTTTACTAAATGTATATGAAAGTAGGGTAGGTAGTAGGGTAGGCCCTACCCTACTCACTGCTGGACATAGGCCACCCCCACTACCATACCTATATGGTAGTGGAGGAGGCCTATGTCCAGCAGTGGACGTCTTTCGGCTGAAATGATGATGATGTAATATGAAAGTAAGTATATACGGCACTTATAATTTTATCAGTCTGTCTGTTTGTTCCAGCTAATCTCCGAAACGGCTGGACCGATTTTGACGGGACTTTCATTAGGAAATAGCTGATGTTATAAGGAGTAATTTAGGCCTAACCTACTTTTATTTTAGAAAAAGCCGCGCTGGCGAAGCCGCGGGCAGCAGCTAGTATAAAATATAGCACAGTTTTATTGTGCCATAGTCGTTATAAAGAATAATTTTAAACTACTTTATGGTAACTTTGATACCTTCGTGCTTGCAAGGTATCCTTGTGGTCTATAACACAGGTCGTGCGTCATCGCAGAAATAGAAGCTTTTCTTGAGCTTGTTAGCGTTCAGTGGAACTTGAGAAATTAAATACAAAAATAATCGTCATGTCGGTACAGTTAGTAACCAAAGCAAGCGAAGTAAGTTAGAAAATTGTAATATTTTAGTAAAACACTGACTTTTGATGACTTTTTTAGAAGGTTTGGTTAGGGGCCAGCCACATCCTAGGCTCTAAGTTTCTAACCTAGGATTGGACTTTGTCTGAGTTTGATATTTGAAACGTAGCCGAAAGAAAAAGGCCAGTATAATTCTTAAATTTAATACTGTATCACTATATTACAGATTTGATTTTTAAAATTATTATATTCTAGCCTTAAAATAATAATATGTTTTATTCATATGCAGCAGACTATTAAAATAAACACGGTTTTGTTAAAATGACATGAGATTACCAGCATGCGCCCAGGGCCTCAAGTCTGCTATTACAATAGTGTCAGAATGGTCTCGCCATTGTGAGTATTTGACAGTGTTTGTATGGCAAATCTGTCAAAAACTCACAATGAAGAGACCATTCTGACACTATTGTAATAGCAGACTTGAGGCCCAGGCTCCTGGCCTACAATGCTATTTCCATAACGCTGTAACTTTGCACGTTAATAATAATTGCCGCATAATGAGCGTTGCGCCAACAATAACGTTCGACAGAAGGCTCGTCACAACAGAACACGGTCTCGGGCAGTTTCTTTAGTTTCGTATACTAGTGTCGTATACCGTCGTATACCAGCACGTATTGCGAAACCATTTCAATAACAATCCGAAGGAAGTTGAAGAAAGTTCCTATTAATTGAATACTTTATGGTACAATGTAAATAACGCAATGAATGTTGTTGGATTGTCAAAATTAATGGCATTGCCATTGTACATGTGTTACGCAATTACCTTGCTGAGTGGTTTTAGCTAATTAAGAACCAGCTGCTGCCCGCGGCTTCGCCCGCATTGGTTTTTCTAAAATAAAAGTATGTCAAGTTACTCCTCATAACATCAGCTGTCTGCCAGTGAAACTGTCAAAATCAACCCAGCCGTTTCGGAGATTAGCCGGAACAAACAGACAGACCGGCATCGACAGATAGACAAAAAATACAAAGTTTTTTTTTTTTTGTTATAAATATTGAAATGAAATGAAATGAAATCGTTTATTCTGTAAATAGGATATCGGAATCACTTTTACACGTCATATAAAAAATATAAAAACAAGCTTGAGGAAGTCGACATTTCCTATCTGACTATCCCTGAGAAGAAATTGTGTTTACTACCATAAGCATTTAGTAAAAAACTTATTTTGACATTACACACAGACACTTCAATTTTATTTATTTCCAAGTTAAGTGTATTTCCAAAGAATTCCAAAAAGGGATCTACTATAATTAACTGTTGCGCACTGAACTATAGGTACCCATTTTGTACCGGTTTGGGCTTTGTCTCTGTTCAAGTTTCAAGTGGGACTTCTGATCAGATTTTGGTTGCACAGTGCTCTTCACTGGGTTTTGTCCGAAATAATAGAAATAATAATATCTTCATATCTTGAAACTGACAGCTAAGGTCGTTACTATAACTTTGTCAAATTATGCTCGTTAGAAAGTTCCCAAAATAATTCTAGCTAGGTAGTTTTATGCAATTATTTTGCTGCAATTTAGATGTTTTATTCAGGCAGTATACAGGATGTTCATTAAATGCAGTATGTTCATTAAATGCAGTAATGTCATGAACGATATTTGTTTGATTGTTATTAATCACTTCCAGAACATTATTTGTTACTTGACTTTGATTGTTTGTGGAAGACTTGATGACGATACTGTCATAATATATGAAATTTTGTGAGAAGAATGTGTTTGTGTGTGTGTATCTTTAAGTAAAAGTACGTACCGACTAAATCCTACGCAGAATTTGTTTGGTTTTTTACCTTTCTGTTTTATAAATATATTTTTTATTTTTTATTGATATTGTTCAAATGTGTTAAGATAGTGCAACTCGCTTCGGCCGTTCCATCAATAAATAAAAAATAAATGAGACAAGCACGTACAATTTTGTGCAAAAACACGTTTGTTGTTCTTTTCATGCGCCTAAAAGGTTTTTGTCTCAGAGGCAGCATTATTTATGTTGATTAATGATTAATGGGAAGAAGGCGTGAGCGTATGTATATTTATCGGCTCACAAAACTTCCACTAAAGTTAGTTTAGGTAGATCCGTGAAGTTCTTCCCAAAAACACTCATTTTCCAAATAACGAACTTACTGTCATTGTCACTTTATCTGTCATTGACTAGCCAATGTTTACCAGTTATACTAATACATTATGGTATCTTGCCAAGATATTTAACGAGCTGCCGTTGACACCATGACCTGCCTCACTGCCAAGCTCCCAACATAACAAGCGACATAAAACCAATCGCCAAGCGGAAGAGAATCTCATAAAACGCACAATTTATTTTCTACCAGTTAATATTTGGCCGTAAATTAAGCCCTGGCCTCAATTTAAACGGAGGAACATGATAATGGCGGTGTCAAATAAATAATAATATTACACAATTGATTTTAATTTGACATTTAATATCGCGGTGTTTACACTGACGTTATTATGGTTGTCAGGATTTCAGAGGGTTTAAATAGATGCGTTCGTCGTTAATCTTTGTTTATTCACGTAAGAAATTTTCTTTTACTTTCGTTGAAGTGGATCCTACTTGAATTTAAAATCAATATGGATCGTAACGAATTTTTCAAACGCTAAGCTCCCAAACGATTTTCATTACTTTTGGTAACGTATCGTCGAACCTTACAATGGAAATTTCTCAATATTATTGGAGACGCAGGCATAACTAGTTTGACGGTACGGTTATCGCTGTGGTTAAGCGATTGATTGTTGCGTTCCGTGTTGCGGGTTCGAAGCCCGAGCAAATTTTTGTATGACCTACAAGTAGTTGTTTCGGGTTTGGCTGTCTGTGTATGTGAGTTTAAATGTATGTAAACGCACCCAAAATACAGGAGAAATTCCTAGTGTGGGGCAATGTTTTTTATAAGAAAAAATAAATAAATAACAATATTATCTATCTGTGATTTGAGACTTTCACAAAACCAACTCGAATTAACGATTATAGACATTCCACCAGAAGTTCAGGAGTTTACCTCATATCTGAGAAATGCCATTGTTTCCTATTTATTCCTCTCCCTATTGCCCTCTCCATTGCCCTTCGGGCTACTTTTAGCCTTCTAATAAAGCCCATTGTGAGTGACTACATTGTTAGTGCCATAGGTGATCACTGGCAACACGCACTGGTCAAAGGCTTTCGTCTTGAGACACAGCGGTATGTGGGACGAGAAGATATTGCGTAGCTTCCCGAACGCTGCCCAGTCAAGACGAACTGTATCCTTGAGTAATTGCCATCTGAGCAAGTAGAGACATCTTTCAGACTAGATCCTACATCTTAATAAAATTGACTCTGCCAGCACAACAGTCCTCACATGATAACATCACCCCTTTTGGCATACATTCAGCTCAGCCACCATTTGGCTTTACTCAAGTGTCCAACAGACCCAGAGGTCGCTGTGAACAAACATTGGTGAATTGAAATTGATTACAGTGCCAACATTGCTCAGGTGGCCAACGTTTGTACATATGACAGATGTTTTTCTCAGTCGTCGTGGGTTAGTCATACCTTTTTGTGTGGTAGGAAGGAATGTGGTGGTGATGATAAACAGAGAAAACGTATTATTGTAGGCTTTCCCTTTCAGGATGAAAGCTGTGAAGAGGCACTCGATGTTCTACTATAGATGGTAGATTTTCTCTCACTTTCTTGCCCGTTCTTCTCCATAGAGATCTACGTTTTGGAGCGGGCAACTAGCTTCAACTTCAGACTAACTGATGGACTCCTTGAGAGTACAAAAGTGCCTGAAAATGCTTTTATTGAAACATGCTTTACTTTGACTTAAGAGTTTTATTATAATGTACTTTTCCAGAAAATTATCGAAAAAATTAATTGAAAATGAAAATATGTTCAGTTTACATTGACGTGACAATACAATTTTCCGGGGACAGCAATGACATAATAACCCAAAAAAATAATTTTATCGATAATATTTTATATTTTGCAATAATATTCCATCATAAAATAAGTATTTTCTACGAAAAAGTACACAATGTACTCAGGTAGGTACATAACATTAATTACACGTGCCTACACAAAGAAGACAAGTGTTCCGTATTGTTGGTAGCTCTTTTATGTACACCAGCCTTAGTGACTCAGAGGAAATGCAGTCCATGCACCGACTTGCATTGTTTTACTTGAAATGCATTTAATATATTGCTATGGGTGAATCAGAATGTTATTACATTTTACTTATGCTTTGTACTACGCTATATTCGTGGATGACTTAACCCGATCGACCTGACTGACAATTAACTTGTTTAACGATTAAGTATTAATCTTTCAGTTATTGGGTAGTTAGGTAGGTTTCACACAGTAGGTAATTTTTTCTAGCTTCTGACTATTATCGACATTATGTGGAATTACAACTTGGACTAATGGTTAGGGTATGAGACGTAGGCGACGAGGTAAGGAGCCAGACCAAGAGAGATACAGAAACCCGCAGGGCAACATGAGGCGAGCTGTTGGGAAGTGGCGACCCCACGGACCCTATCTCCCGGGAGAAGTCATGTTCCTCATCTCTGGCTTGCCTTTATTGGCCGGCTGGAGTGAACACTGACGAGGAACTGAGCTCCCACCTCACTCTTGCCTTTATTGGCCGGCTTGAGTGGAGATTCGCAATAGCAAACATGCTTGGAGGAAGGAAGTATTCCAGTAAGTGCTTGTAGGGATTTTGACCATCTTCCGGGCTCTGGGATTGTTCTGAGAGCCGTGGAATACCTCTCCACTCCTCGAGCACCTCAGGACATGTTGCCCCCTTGTCGCTACGTCACTATGTGCTAGCGACCGTTTTCGGAGCCCATTATTGAGTGTTGCAGTCACCCCCTGCCATTTTATCCGTGTATAATTAATTATTTATTATTTATTACCCATATTTTCTTTTGTTAATATACAGATAATGTAGTGGGCTGCAATATTGTTAGTATTTTGTATTATCTTTTCTTTGTTCCAACACATATTGTAGCTGTTTATTGTATAAATAAATAATAAAACATTGATCAGGCAGGGGCCATAGTCCTTCCATAGTTTTTGGTAACCAGTCCATTTTAACCACCCAAACCCGTAGTCCAATATCTTTGGTTCCATATCCTGCAATAGTCCTACACCAACCGGGGGTTGTCCTTGGGTGCACTTGCTTAGTGCGTACTCGTACAAGGATAATCGTCGGTTGGTGCCTCATTTAATTAAAAAGCGTCTAACGGGCCTCTGCGAGTTGGCTTCGGCCCCTCGTACGCCTTCCAGAGGCCCGGGACCCGAGGGTCCCCAGATATGACAAAAATATTTAAAAAAAAATTGTTAAATAAATAAATAAATACATTTACAATACATGCATACTAGGTAAGTAAAAAAAAAACGATATTATTATAGTCTTTTAATTCATGAAACAATGTTTGTTTGAGTTGTAATATCAATCATGTCATTTAGTATATAGGTTTTTATTTTTTTATTTGTATAATAGTTTCTTTTCTATTTTGTGAATGTGAGAACGTTGAACGTTGACCATTCCCTATTTTGTTTAGTACCTGGTACTTGTTGAAAGGCCTACAGTGTTTGAAAATATTGTAAAAGCTAATTATTTTTAAAAGCGGTACCTAATAATTTGGTGCAACTACTAGATTGCACCGGTTACATTCGTTTTTTATAAGTGGTTACCTCTGCAACTTGTATTCTTTCTAGATAACAGGCGTAAACGCAGCGCGTAGGATATTCATAGCAACACAATTGAAATCTATTTCTTACGCACTGTTAATCGCTCTGACCTATTTTGCTGTATCGGGCGTCAATTGCGTGTTTCTATAGACATATGGCAATAGACTTTTGGTGACCATTGGTTTCTATTAAAAATAATAACAATTTTAGTAGTTTTTAGGATTATTTAGCAATATGATTAGCCTCGTTGGTCTAGTGGTCTCAAGTGCTACTGCTGAGCATGAGGTCCTGGGTTCGATTCCCGAGTTGAGCAAAGTGTTATTGAGTTTATCATTTGTAATTTCTCAAGAAACAGCCCAGAGTTTGTAATTGTGCCCGGTTGATGGCAATAGGCTTGCCATCTGCAACATGGGACTTAATCATACCTGGCGAAATGTGGGTGTACTATTGGTTCACCTCTGCCCAACCCTTCGGGGAATACAGGTGTGATATTATGTTATGTTTTTTTTTTCTTGTCTCTACGGAGAATTAACTCGTAACCAATGGCTTGCCAGTCGAATGTTGAGCTATTTCTACTTATTCATACTGGCTTGGGATTTATTGATTTTCTTTAAAATAATATACTAAAAAGACGAAAGTGATGGCATCTTCCGAAAACAAACAAAAATATAAAATTAATTGATTAGTAGATCGGAAACTTTGTTAAGCAACTTAACAGTGTAATTTTGTGAAAACCGGTGACTTAGTAGATGAGTTGAAATGCGATTAAAATTAATTAAAAACTCAGAAAAAACATTTAAAGGCAAAAAGTTCTTTGGGAGTTTTATTTTTTTAAGGATGTACGTTTACTGTATAAATATGTACGAATTAAAACACTTTTAGAACGATACATTTTAAGGTTTTCAGTACGTTGCAGAAAAATAAAATTGGTACGGTCTACCGTAAATCAAATCAAATTTGTAAAAAGTTAAGACACATCCAGTGTTGCCTAGCTAGTGAAAAAAATGTGAAAAGTTTTTTACCAGCAATCAAAAATTATATGCAGATTCTGGTTCATACCAATGCAAACTGCACATTACAATATTTTACATCTACCAACATGATAGTTGTCGCAATTTCTGTGAATGCAAATTCGAACAGTATCCTTATACAACAACATCCATTTAACAGTTAATATGTCCATTATAAAGAGCGGACTCTATTACGTAACAACACCTTAGGCCTCGGTCGACACGTAATGAAGCACATGTGCCTAAAACCGGTCCAATCCAGTTCTATCAACCTACTTTATTATCTTCCTTTTTGCAAATCGCTCGCACTATCAACGACTGCCTGCAACCAAATAGACACCTTATGTTTTGCAACAAAAAGTTGGGTTTGAAATGTGTTGTTTGGTAGCGTTAGGATGTTTCGGATTTAAAGATTAATCTATTCAAATAATATTTTAGTTCTTGTGATAATATAAATTCAGTATGGAGGTCGAGTCAGTTCGCTGTTATCTCGTATGTAGTCTGTTTATTGTTTTATTAATATTATTTAATGTTTATAGTGAGTTTGAGAGCTCATCCTGGGCCAACCTTGGCATGTTTGCCATATTTTTTTTATCAAATATTCTCTATGGTCAACCCGAAAGTCTGAAAATCAGTCTTACCAAGGAGTACCGCGTTACCCAGTACCTGAGTTGTAGGAAAATACTGGTATGCATGCAGCTGTATTCGGTTAGATTGCAAGCCGACCCCAACAGAGCTGGGACATGGCTGGTAGATGATGATTCGCTGTGACATAACACGCGGATACGATTCGCTTGGATTTGGTAACAAATCGATTGAGGAAGGCATGATAGCAATTTATCAATTCGAAATCCTTCTAAGATTAAATGAAAGAAAGCGGAACAAATCGTAAGCTCCTCGTAGTTAATTTGATAAACATCCATCCATCTAATCAGATCAATCTCAAAAGTATGTCCACCCATTTGATGTCATCGAGGTTTAAAGATAAAACAATATAGGAACTCTATCGCCAATTCTGCTCTATCTACACCTAGATGTAGTAATGTCTTCTAGGGTACAGTTAGTTGTATATACAACATGTCCCTGAATTAACGCACTCCACCAAATACCCCAATTTGAATATTATGCTATAATCATAATACATACACAATTTTTTTATTATTATGTAAAGCATTGTTTATTTATCTAATTATTTATACTGATTGTAGGAGAAAATTGTGGTCACATTACAGATCTACGCACACACACAGTCACATACGTATAAGGGTCTAGCGTAGTAGGCACTTCATCCATTTTGGTTTGTTTTGACTGTACACTCTGTACAGTGGAAGTGTGACTGTCGTTTACGTAGTTCTCCCGTAGGAAATTGCGGGTCCAAAAATTACGATACAAAATTGTGTTTAATATTGCGCTAAGAAGAATAGCGTGATTTCTGAAAAACACTTAGATAGAAAGAGAGAAAATAATGAAACTACATAAAACATGACACAAAGAAAAAACGCAAATACAAAAAATTACAAGTTGAAGGGAAAATATGCTTCTCTATCCTTTTCAATTGACCGTACTGTAAAAATGCACAAATGATCAAAATGTTTTTCATTATAATAACATTGGCTGGAATAATTGAAAGCAGAATTTCCATCAACCGTACCATAACGTACATTATACAAATATGAAACTATGACGTCACAAGACTTTGAAAACGAACAAACACACACCTGTAACCTAAAGGTAATTTTGCGTTATCTTCATACTCGTATGAGATGGCCCAGAGACTTCGCTTGGCTCTTGGTAACAAGGCTATGGTTCTTATTCATTTATCCTCTAGATCTAAATCAAGGATAATTTTTTTACTGAAATTAAGACTTGGATATTGTTAATAGACCATTACTATCTTTCCGAAGATATGCTCTACCTATTGCTGATCATGTGCCGCCTTACTAATTATCTGATCATCCTCATACATCAGTTGCAGTTTATCAAAATAGAGCTTTCTTGGAAGAAACTGGCCAAGATTATTCTTTTTGATTATTAGATTATTCTGATACTTTTATTGCCTTCGTTAGCCAAGTTTTAAGCATACTATGAAATAGTAATTAGGACAGGTTTGGTCTACGTTGAATGAAATACAATTGCATTGTATTTTTGCTGACAGGATATTTCAAGGACCTATAATTGATTCTTTTAATAGTCAATGACCTAATAGTAATTAATTATAATGTAAACTAGCTTTTGCCCGCGGCTCCGCCCGCGTGAATGTCGGTAATCGCGTAAAAAAGTAGCCTATGTCCTTCTCCATATCCCAGGCTATATCTCTGCTAAATTTCATAACGATCGGTTCAGCGGTTTAGGCGTGAAAACGTAACATACAGAGACAGAGTTACTTTCACGTTTATAATATTAGTATGGGTGGATTGAGCAACGGTACGAAAACTAAAAGTAGTCGGATAAAAAGCTCTGTAAACGTTTTTCAAAAGGTTTGAAATTCTCATAAAAACGTAACCAACGTGCCATAGATCGATCCCTAGCCTACCACAACAAACGGCTAGATTTCTCAATGCATACTTTACTTTCTGCATGGCAACAACATTTTATTTATACAAACTTAGTACATATACGGATGCGACCTCGAAATGATGACGTGTTAAGCCTCTGATAATCTTTTAGTGCTTGCCTAACGTTAGCAACACATGCACATAGATAGAGACAATTTTTATTTTCCTGGTTTAGTTTCGGCAACAAGGCCGATGGTCCATCTGGATAAAGTGGTAACTAGCACGTGTGGCCAATGCTACTGCGAAACAATGGCCTATATCTAACTGAACTTTAAGACTGACCGAAAATTTATTTCTTTACTCGGCCGAAAGCCCGAAAAAAGAAAACATTTTTTTATCTCGCGGTAGGTTTTTCTTAAATCACACGATATTTTCTAGTTTTCACATACAGACAAGCAAAATAACTAATTATTAATAACCCAATTAATCAATCATGGTTTTTCTGCATGTTCACAGTTATTTAGATATTCTCTAATTAAAAAAAAAAAAAAAAACGAAATACGTAAACGAAGCAAAAGGAGTACCATGCAAGGAGCGTAGCAGGTGGCTTTATATAGTTTCTGCCTACCCCCATAGGAAGAAAGCGTGAGTTTATATAGGTAAAAAAAAAAACTGTTGAAAGTAATGAACGAGTACTTCATTATTTTTTTAAAGAAAATGCAGAAAATCGAAAACGTAATTCGGTCGGATTCTACTGAACTTACACCAATAAAAGTCTTATGTTCCTGTAATTTCATGATTATTATTGTAAAGGTGCCTTGCAGTAAGCTGTGGTAAGCTGAGATGATTGATTGATTGAAGGCTGCCGCGTGTGGTACAGCGTGGTGGGCGTGGTGGGCGTGGTGGGGTGGCACAGCTCGAGAGGTGCCTGTCTAGCTGTGGGCTTCTATAAGCTTAGTTACTTACAGTAAATTAAAATCAACACTTGTTTCACCTTCATTATATTAATTCTGGTTGACTATTTGTACCCGTTGTTTAAAACTGACTTTTATGTACTCATATTTCATTTTTCGTAGACTTTGCCTTTTTACCTAACTGAACAAAACTTTCTAGAAAGCCTAAACCCGCTGTTTTAGGCCTGGTACCATTCGATTGATTGAAAAATCCAGGCCTTTCCAAAGGGTACCGTACTGACTGAGGTTTTCCAGTCAAACGTTATAAATATTATGATAAGGTTTAGTTCAGTTTTCACAAATGTTGAGATAACACCACATCCCTTGACAATCTCTGTCCAACCTTGGACTACTCGTACCACAAACTTAATCAAACTCTGCCGGAAAACTCAAACATTAACTCATACAAACAATATGAAACAAAGATGCGTGTATACACAGCATAAGTCACAGATGACCACAACATAACTATGGCCACATACGACTATAAGTAATTGTGGTCGTCGACTCAACCGGCCAGTTCTGTTGAAGAACGGCCAGTTCTGGAGAAAGTTGCCGCTAAACAAACAGACGGCCCAAAAGGAGACAAGCTTGACGGAGATAGATACGGGAGTCGGGCGACAACGTGAAGGAAGGATGTGGGATAAAATTAATTTAATTTATTCAAAGTAACTCATCGCACGTCTACAACTTTGACGAAGTTTCATACCAGACAAAAGAATAACAATAACAAAAAGCATTATTGTGGCGAAAATTCTACCACAGTAAGTACAACAACACAACGATTGCTGTAGATAGTGAAATTCAAGCTCATCAGAATACTGCATCACAAGCGTTTAAAATCCTCTACATAATCCTTTTGCTTTCCTAAATTCGTGTATCTTTCAAGACATGCGCTGATTACGATCGGTAACGCGTTCACAAACTATTTCCCATTAATTTTAGGACCATAGTGCTCACTTATTAGTTCTCAGTAATATTATCGATACCATAATGTTTCACGTTTTACAAAGAACAAGGTTAAAAATATTTGCTCTTTTATACAAACATAAATGCAATTAAGCTTCTTCTGAACATACTGTTACAGTTTACATAAGCTATTGCGTAAATTTTATATAAACTGACATTAATTTACTTCTGTTTGCAGACGGTATTAATACATGACTCAAGGACACAGGAAAATGATATTGTAAAAGCTTTTCGTTTTCATTACCGTTTTCCTTTCTTCGTTATTTTTGGCAGAGTATCTTTTCAACTTATTCACTTGTTTATTTATATAATGTTTTCGTTTATAAGGTTACGCTTCGACCTAGGCGAATTAATTTAAATACTGTTTTTTCTATGCTTGACAAAATACCGTGATTGTATAGTAGCGGTGTGCACCACTATTGTTTCCGTGGAGCGATGACTTCAGACTGTTTTGTCTAGGTCTGACTGCATGGTTACAGTGTTCACTATCAGCTGTAAGTCACGTCAGATAAAGCGATGTCTCCATTCCGCTTCCAAGCAAATACCAACTTGCAGACATGCATACACACACACACACACTCCGTTTCTAAGCAAACACTGACTTAAGCACACACATGAACATAGGAGTGCAGTGTGTTTGTAACTACATCGTTACGTAACGCATGTCGAAGTGACAAAATGTATGAGTTAGTGTTGCTAGGAGAATATGGAGTAAGTGAAAATGACGGGAAGATGTGGTGTGCAGACTTTAAAAATGAGAAGAAAATAAAGCGGCCTTTCTTAAGTAAATGTTGGTTAATAGTTACAAGTTTAGTTATCGACAGGTATGCTAAGATAGCCAAAACTTGTATAGATCCGTTTTGTATCGAGCTCTCTCTTCTGTTATTTAAAAAAAGCCATAACCAAAAGCGGTGCAATGCATTTTTTTACCAGTGTGTTCTTGTTTTGTTGTATGCAGTTTCTGACACACTTTGCACTCATCTCATCATATTCATCATCATACTTTTTATTTCTTAAGAAATCTCTTCCAGCTGACCTGCGAAAGGATAAATGTAGGCTATAGTGTGTGAGAACAACAAGAGATGAATAAGACATGTGGCATCTTAAACTAAAATACATATAATAAAGCAAACAAAAAATGCAAATTTTTCATGAGAACCCGGTGATCTATAATTCTGGATTTTCTTACTTCAGACTCCTTTCAGTAATTTAAACGTGAAAGAAATCAGAATTTACATTTTTACGAAGGTTATAATTTCAGCTGCTAGATCAAATGTTAGTCGATAATTAGTAGCGTTTATCAGCAAGTTGCAGAAAGTTAGTTACGTGTATTCCGCCTAAAACTGGATTCTTATTTACTTTTGATATCAACGATAAGTTACTCGTGTGACAGTAATTATATCGACCTTGCTGTCTTTTGTACCGAACAATACTCTGAAATCAGCTTTTATCATTATCAATAAAATTAGCGCTGAAAACCAAAGCCTTTCAGCCTAATACGCTGATAACAATAGCAAACAATGGCAAGTACCTACCTACAAAGGTGTTATGTTCTTGTTTTTGTTCAGCTACACACTCCAATTGAAGAAATAGCTTGCTATAATAAGCATCAAAACAACTTGTTTCATGAGTGAGTATGATAGGCTTCCTTACTTTAGTGCCATGCCCTGGTGCCGTATTATGACATTTTAAGCCATCATGATTCCAGTACAAGAGAGAGATGGAACTATATACATGACCGCTCGCACCGTCCCTTTTTTGGTCAGGAATCATAATGGCATTTATACTTCATAATACGGCCCCTGATCTGTGTGCTATGCTACTAAATAATTGTGGTATTCATTTTGACACTACCAATTAATGTGCTCTTTCACGAAAACATCTTCCACGGCTAACCAAAGTGTTGAACCATTTCCTTCCTTATGAGACTATCCCAGATACCTTAATTCCTTTTTCAAGATAATAAGGTATCTTTGAAGGAAGAACTTACAATTAAACAAGTCACAAGGCAAATAGAAACGTGTAGACACACACAGCACTGGTAACAAGTGACGCGACTTGTATGTGTCGCGTACGCCGTGTCTCTGACAGACATTATGCGTCGCCTATTATGTCTGCATTTGCATAGGTTATGTTGTTGCTATGCTGTGTAGTAACATGTAAGACATTCTGATTGCTTCCATGAGTGGCGACGCCTACTTACATGTCAGATTGTTAGTGTGGTACATCGTGGACTACCCCTGTGCCTTATTGTTGACTGGCTAATAGTTTTGCAAAGAGAGAAGGAGACACGTATAACATGACGTAGTTTGTAAAATATTATGTGTAGTACCTATCAAAAAGAACTGCAACGGCAACCGGCAAGAAACTCCACGGATACCTACTTTTTAATCTAATATTCCTATAGTTTTGTGCCTCTTCCAACCCAGTTTCGAGGCAACTTCGATAATTATCTCGTTACAGCTGCCTCTAACGTCTGTCATATTCATAGATATTCATTTCATCACATCACCACCATTCAGTTTCCCGATCACGCGCCAGGAGCATGACAGTCATCGCCACCGCCAGTCTCATTGGCGACAGTCGATAACTGTTATCACGACTTTGTTTGCGCATCTATTATCACGACAATTGGCGATACGGTATGTTGTCACGTTACAACAAATCTCATGAAAAAATTAGGTAATTATACCTATTAAACTGTAATAAAAAATCTCATCCGGAATCGAACTTCTGGCTTTTCGATATTTACCTATAAAAATTCTCGAACTATCAAACGAAAGGTTATCAGTTCTATTATAGCCTTTTTTACTAGAAAAAAATACAAAAACGAACCTTCAAGTGTTCTACATACTAGCGCATACGCAAGCGGCAGCTGTGCCACAGCCGGGCCTCGAACCTGCGACCCCATTGTATGCTAAGTGCCACTGAGTCACCGATACGCTGATAACAATATAGTGCAGACTCTACGTCGCCACTGATAACGACTCCATTATTTTTAATAGGGCAAATAGTGACGATTACATCACTTATCTATATTTATTTTATACTTGCATTTGTATATGATTTTACATGAAATAATTTTATCGTTTTCCCTCGAACATAAAATGATTTTCCATGTAGAAACTATTGACTCATTTTAATCATGATAGAAAGTAATTTATGTTTAAGTGTTTTTGGGTTGCAGCTGAAAATCAGCGTTTGGTGGTAAACAGTTGGGCAAAGTGTTATTCGGTTTTTCCATCTGGAATTTCTCAGTAGCGACCTGGAGTCTGGAATTTGTGCCCGATGGTGGCAATAGGATCGCCCGCTATTACATGGATTTAAACATAACTGGCGAAATGTGGGTGTACACCTCTGGCTAACCCTTCGGGAAATACAGGCGTAATGTTATGAAATAAAAAGAAATAAATAAAAAATAATCTATTTTATGATAGCGGATGCTAAAAATAAATACTGTTTCGAAAAAAAGTGTGTTGCCACTGATGACTAACTTATGTACCACCTGATATTCAATATTAGTTATTTATGCAACTGTAATAAGGGGTATTAAAACACGAATGTGGGTTTATCACACGAGGCGAAGCCGAGTGTGACAATAGTATCACATGAGTGTTTTAATACCTAATTAGGTACAGTTGCATACAAGACTTTATCTACACCCATGTTATCTACTCATTGATATTTTCCAATTCATGAAATCTTGGTACGCCTTTTCATATTATTTTCTCGACTTTTCTGGTAATAATTGGTTAGAAATATTCTTTGCTGCATTAGAAATATCTGGTGGTGTGTTATCAAAACTTGTATCACTCATTTTTGTAAACAACAAACTTATAAAATTTTGATAAACTAATATCGAACAAAAATGGCGGAATGCGACGTGAACTCGGATAACCCATAAGTTTTTTTTTTATTACGGCGCTGTGGTGCGGTGTGGTGGTTTAAACGCGCGTGCATGACAATGTTCTTTTTTTGAAATTTCATAAATGTGGCTGTTTGATGAGCAAGGAAGGGATAGAAAACGCTAAGGAGTTGCATATTGAAATTTAGTACAACATTATAACACTCGTTTGGATGATATTATGGTTACTATGACACCCCGTTGTTTTAATGTTGGCAATAAGCTAACTGTTTCAGAAACATAAATAGAGGATTTATAGCATGGGTGTAGATAAACATAATTATATACTTAATGTAAAAACATAATTTATTTATAATATGACATAACTGCCGAGTGATTTTCGGTTGGCAACAGCATTTCCATCTTCCATTATAAATAAATAAGTATCTTTCCAAGGTGTCATTCATTATAATTATTATGATTTGTAACGTGACGCATGTATTTTATAAAAAGGTAGATAGTGTGTAGATATGTTTTACACAAATATTATGCACGATTTCTTAAAAGTTATTCGTTTTTATTTGAACGCTAACGGCTAGTCCTACTACACCACTTGGTACATAAAAGGTAGGCAGTGTTATAGAATACACCCACATTTTGCATGATAAGAAACAAGCGTCATATACGAGTAATGGGGAGCTAGCAGATTGTAATTAATCTTCAAACTCAACATTACCAAAGCAAAATCCAATAACACTGCTCAACCAGGATATCGAACCCAGTACCCCCCACGCTCAGCAGTCGCGCTTACGAGCCATCGAGGCGTCGGCCTCAAAAAAATATACACATTGAAATAAATTTATTTGATTGCCTATAATCATAGTTCTAAAATATTGTATCAATGTGTAACCACAAAACATAATAGGTACACATTGGGTAGGCTTACTTGCATAGCTATACACTGATACAGTTATTCTGTAACACAAATTGTAGACGAACAAATTAATAAAGGCTCCTACAAACAGGCGCGACTCGCAACGCGAATCGCGCCTGGTTATTGTCGATGAAAACACCTTTTTGAAGCTAGTGGATATTATTAACATGATAAGAGACCCTTGATTTAGTCCAGATCGGTGGAGAGTACCTAACCTAAGTACACACACACCCAGATAAAGTTACTGCAATATGATAGCCATGTGTAATGATCGTCAAATTTCCGCGCTTATATTATTGTTTTTTGACTGTTTGGTTGAAAAACAATACCTACCTTTTTCACATCTATATAAATTAAAATTAAAATGGGTCGGCAAATCACTTGCGGACGGCTGGATGGATTTGGCATTTTTTGTTTTTTTTTTTCGTAATAGTCCGAATTAGGTTTTTATGCAATTAAAATTTGGAAAAGGTTCCCGGATAGTTTTCAAATTCAGGAAAAAAGGACCTTTGGTCTATAGGAATTTTGGATGAATTCAAGACTCAAGATGCCAACGATTGGACAGGACAATTACGTCTGTCGGGTCAGCCAGTATAATTATATTATAATTAATGCCTATAAAATATTGTAAAGCATTTTAAAGAGTAACGGTGGAGTTTCTTGTCCATTCTTCTCCATACGAACGATACCTTTTGGAAGGAGCAATTAGAATCAATTCTGTTTTCTTGTAAATTTTGACGTTCAAGAGTGCCTTTTATGTGCCTATTTGAAATAAATTATTTGATTTTTACTTCTAATAACTGCGATCAATCTACCTGCCAAACCCGATGAAATTATCAGTATGGTCTATGTTTTACTAAGTAATGCTATTCATAGAGCAGGTATCTATTTATCATTCGACATTTATTTGTCTAGTAATTTATGTGTTATTTGAGTCACAAAGTACGTGACTACTTTACTTACACTCCTGCCGATCACGTTAACGACTGACTATCAATCAAAGTTGTTTTTCACAACACACTGACTTATTACCTAGACTAGACGAATAGGAATTCTCGACACTAAGTCTTGAATGTTAAAAATACGGAATATAATAAAAAATATAATGTGCAGAAGTTTCACTCCGTTTCATCCGCAGATAGAAGAACTCACCGAGGAAGGGTCCGTTACCACCAAACGGAAAAATCCTCGCGGATGCTCAAACACTATTTAAATTTTTACTGATCAGGGCTTTATCAGTAAATGTGTAGTCGAATAGATTATTAGCTAGCTAGCTCTTGCCCGCGGCTTCGCCCACGTGGATGACGGAAGAAAATGTCCACGGGAACTTCCTACCGGGATTAAAAGGACCCTATGTGTTTATCCAGGTTATAAAATATATGTGTGCCAAATTTCAACCAAATCCGTTTAGCCGTTTCTGTGACAATCCGGGACATCCAGAGAAACCGACAAGAATTCTGCGTTCCTATTTCATTATATGTATAGTTATAGATGCCTGCAGTTGGGATTGATTGCCCAAAGTTAGGTACAACAATCAATCATACAGAAGTTTGGCAATTGGGAACAGATTACTTCGCTGGCTTTCGGGAACTAGCTTAGTCTAACTTAATAAACTACTGGATAAGAAAATTATACTACTGATATTGCGTGCATCTGTGTCTGCATTGTTTTGAGAACTTTCTACAAGTGCGAAAAAACGTTCTTATTGTATTAACCGATAACTGTGAAACTTTTGTTATCCTCCGTTGTGTCTTAAGTGAGAAAATTTTAATAATGACCTTGACCTTGACACATACTTTACATACAGATCAAACTAAATTCAACTGTATTGCTATTGTGATAGAGTCTTTAACAATGGTAATTTCAAAGTGGTATTTCGGTGTTATCGAATAAATGTGCATCAAAAAAACATGTTTACGCTACATTGGGTGTACTTACGTAACGTGATATTTTTTTTTATTCATCCTTGAGATATGTTATCAGGAGTGAGTCTGTTTGCACTTGGGTTCCATATTTGGGCACCTAATTCTATTATTTAAATTGTTTAGTTGTAGGTACTTGTGAAGCCTCTTTTGGTAGATAAACTAGGGTTATTGTTGTTTTCTAATGCTCGAAAATGTCTTATAGCTACATTTGTAGTATGAAACTGTGACGTGATCTAGACACACTTTATACTTCCTAATTGAATTATCAAGTTGCAGATTCAACTTGGTGGGGAGGCATGCAAATCTAAATGTTACGATACTTGATATCTCTTCTTTATCAGTTGTTGCACAAAGAGATCAGCAACAGCAAGTGTTCAACCGGTGCTGAACTCCCAACATTTGCTGGACATTGTACTGAGTAACATAAGCTAGTACCTACAATCAAACATGAAGGCTCTTTAAATACAGGTAAATATAAAGGGGTTAAATTGGTTTCGAAATCTTATGAATAAAATGTTATAGGTACTATTTTATTGTACGGAACCCTCCATTTATCTGCTTGGCTCGTAATATCCGGTAATATTAGCGGCTGGTCGGCGGCTAGATAAGGTATCAGCTGAAATGTGAACGTGCTCCGATGTGTGTCAGAGGTCACACTTCCTCGAACATGGCGGCTGTCGTACTACCCACCTTTTAAGGTTTTGGTTGATACAGGTGGGGCACGACTTGAAAGTTATTAGTACCTTAGAGTAACTATGAGGAAGAGATTATGGTACTGTTTGAGTTTCAGGAATTGTGTTTCTAAACATCACACAAAACATCACCCCTGTAATTCCCGAAGGGTTAGGTAGAGGTAAACGTACATACACACTTCGCCAGTTATGTTAAAAGCCCATATAATAGGGGGCAAGCCTATTGTCATCAACCGAATACAAATCCAGACTCCGGGCTACTGAGAAATTCTTGATAGAAAAATCCAATAACTCTATTCCGACCTGGGAATTGAACCCAGGCCCAAAAAAAACTTCTAGGTTCAACAGCAGTGATAGCCTAGTGGAGTCACTGTCGGACTGCCAAGTCATAGTTTTCGTGTTCGAACCTAAGACACGCACCTCTAACTTTTCGGATTCATGTGCATATTGTATAATTATCACTTGCTTAAAAAAACGATGACGGAAAACATCATGAGGAAACCACATGCCAGAGATATTTCTCGACGGCATGATTGTGTAGCCAAGTCAGAGGTCCACCAACCAGAATAATAAAAAATAAAAAAGACGCGCTTTCATGTATTCTTCTGATTGCTTGTGGCGAAAACACCAGGTAATGGAGATTAAAGCTTACCATGATTTTTACCCAACTGCGGCGAAGCTCTAAGGAGTGTACCTACTTAATGTTTTTTCTTCAATGTCAAGTTCAAAGTGCAGGAAAACATAGAGGCAAGACCGGAACTTACGAGTAATAGTCAGAAATCGTTGAAAAGATGCCTTTCTATAGTAGTGAGACTATTAGGTACCTACACATAGGCACTTATTATATTCTCTTGGACCCAAACGGTGAAAGATAACAATGTCGCCAGGCCCACCTATTCTTAGCAGGGTCACGTATCTCTTGTCCACCGTTATCACCAGACTGTTATCAGTAGGTAATAATGACCAAAGCGGTTGAGCTCCCGCAATCAGTACCTACTGCCAAAACGAGGCTAATGATTGACACGAGAACTTATACCTACAAGTACACACACACACATAATTATAGTCTTATCATTGTGCCTACCTCCATTAGGAATATAGGAGCATCGTTAGTTTTGTGTGTCAGCTTATCGACTATTAACGACCACTTCTTAAATGTGGTAAGCCCCTGCTTACTAATCATAAATGGGGCCCTCCCCATTAATGATTGACCCTGGATTGGATTGGATTGACCCTGGACAGTCAGCTCTGCTTCCATTCTTGCTGAATGGCTTATCTTTGTACCACGATTGTGAGCTACTGTTGAATTCAATCGACTCGTAGCGACCCAAAAAAAAGCAAATCAGAATTGGAGTGGGCACTTATAAAATAGTTTAGTGGTCCACTGTCCACTGGTGATCATAGGTCTCCCTCCCGTGAGGCAGAAGACGGCTATTTAGTAGTTAGTTAAAATTAAATGATGTCTCCAAATAGGTATGGCGTGAGAACATATAACAATAAGTAATATTGTGTTACGATACTTATTTTAATGAAACTGTCTTAAAATGCATCTGGCATCGAATTAACTAACATGTTTGCCTTCTACCTGCGTTTCCTCATAATATCTAATAATAAGTAAACAGGTAAAGTGAATACATAGATTCGGTAACATCTCGCAACAGTGCATAGCAACACCGCAAAAAGTTTAACATATATTTATGTTTTGCAATCGACTCGATACTTGAGTTATAACTCAACTATCAAAAAAACAACACAAACACAATAATAATTCAGCTGTCTGCGATTATAACATGTCACCCAAAATGTCAATAACAAAATATATTTTCCACTTAAAAAATATTAAGCTCGTATTTTATTTATTTACATAAGAATCGACACTGACGTGTTTTAACATTTTCGTAGGTATTTTTTACCTACTCACTATGTCAATAAGTACCTAAGTACATATGTACTTTTCGAAGGCCTGAGCCTGATAGTCACACATGGATAGCAGACACAAGGACGAGAGTTATGTACACACGTCTGCATATTAGGCTATACATTTTCAGTATAAGCTGATCTCGCATTGTATAGGATTTCGGTACAATGAGAGGTCAGCTTTTACTGGATATATATATAGCTTGATATGTAGCCGGGTGTACTCAATAAACACATGTCTTGAATGTCAATATTTTGAGTAGATGTAAACCCTACACGTGCAAGATAGTGGGACAAACTGTTATCGAAAGGGCTGGCCATATTTGTCCAGACGGTAATGGGTTAGATAAGTTCGTCAATCTTACTTTGTTGCTATGTCATAATTACATAAAGTAATATGAAATACGTGTTAAAAAAAGATAGCAGAACAGCTTGGCAATGTCAATGTCAGTGTCAAAGGTCTGTTTCAGGCCGGTCAGACCGAAACGAGTTTTTCTGAAATATACATTATTTGGAGGCATGTGTCCCTCCCTTTTCTCAAATAATTGCCTACAAAGCAATAACTCTTTAATTTACTTGTTCTTTAACAATATACGGCTTACAAGCAAATAATTACAATTGTAGCTTTCAAGGCTTTTTATATTCAAGTTGTTAAAAATATTAACGGCCTTTTAATTTTTGTATAATTTGGTTAAATTAAACGATGCTGCAATTATGTAATTGCGTAGTGCTACATGAACCACTTCTAGGAAAATGTAATCAAGCCAATTCGTGTAATAACGGATTTCATTAATAACATCATCTCACCTTACTATGTATTTTATTTCAGGCGGTCGAATCGTTTGAAAGTTTCAACCAGTACTGAAATCTGAAATGCTGTATGTGAAACCATATTTGGCGTTATCCCAAACCGCTAGTTGTTCCTGGTTAAATTAGATGATTAATTGTACAAATTTATGACAAGTTGTCAAGCCTTCGCTTGTTCAGAACCATAGTAAAAAAAAAACAGGTTACGTAGCAATTTTCTTTTTAAATCGGTTCTAGCTTATTACGTGCAAGCGTACATGATGATATTTGCAAGTATTTTACATTAGATATAATATTAGTACCTAATCTATACTAATATTATAAAGCCGAAGAGTTTGTTTCTTTGTTTGTTTGTTTGAACGCGCTAATCTCAGAAGCTACTGGTTGGAATTGAAAAATTCTTTTTGTGTTGGGTAGTCCATTTATTGAGGAATATTATAGGCTATATAACATCACGCTACGACCAATAGGAGCGGATCATAAATGAAAAATGTTGCAAAAACAGGAAAAATTATTCCTTTTTGGGAGCTTCCGTTGCGTGTGCTGCGTAAACGGTTTAAGTTACGCAAATATCATGTATGATGGAATTGTTCCTCTTTAAAAGTTCTAAAAAAAGTCCGTGACAGCATATGTCTATCTTTTAAGATTGAGTCACTATAACCTTTTTTTAATGGTAATCAAATTTGTTCGAAATTAATGCATTATTTGCGAAGGAGTTTTATCAACAAAATATTAATCCTTATCCAAATAAATATGTTATTAATCATAATTATTTAAATGTAAACAAAATTGTCCTTGACATCACTTGATTTCAATCAACATCTTAGGAGATATCATAATTTTAAAATAACTCCGTAACAAATAAGTAGAAAATTCATTACTTAAACCACTCTCTCTCTTAAGTGACGCAGACGAAGTTGCGCGGGTCAGCTATATTATAAAGCTGACGAGTTTGTTTGTTTGGTTGAACGCGCTAATCTCAGGAACTAGATACTGGTTCGAATAGAAAAAATATTTAAGTTTTGGTTAGCCCAATTATCGAGGTAGGCTATAGGCTATATAACATCACGCTATGATCCTTAGGAGTCAAGCGAAAAGAACAAAAGTCAGAAAGTACGTTAAGCGACGGGGTGCGACGCGATGGGTGGGCCGAACTTTCACGCGGACGAAGTCGCGGGCAGAAGCTAGTATTATATAAAAAGGTATTTTATTGTTTGTTTATAAAAGACACTACTGATACGAATTGAAAAATACTTAACGGATAGACGGCTACACTAGGTATTGCCGAGTGCCATAGGATATGTTTTAAAGCAAAGTTGATTTTCACGCGGACGAAGTCGCAGTCAGAAGCTAGTTATTGCCTTGAGCCACTATATTCACAGTGTCAATGACCCTATATTGGCGTGACAGCACCAATAATTCAACACTCACTAAACTCACTGACTTCCATTACACTAAATCAGAGTAAAAATGCTAGAAATAATCTAGATCTAGAACATTACGCCTAGTCTATAAATCATAGGCAATCTAAATAGACTCAATCTTAGAGTTGAGCCAAAAAGCTTTTAGACGACAATTACTAATGAAGAGGTAGCACGTCTTGTAATTACTTAAAGTGTCTGTGCTTATTAACGTACTTTGAAGAACGTTGATGGGAATCAAATTGCTTTTCTTTTCCTGAAACGAATTAAAAAAAAATACTGGTCAAGTGTTCCGTAGTTGGGATGAATTTATTTACAAGTTCTCCCATACATTCAAACTGCAAATGTAAGTTTGTGCGCACATATTGAGAGATTTACCATGTTAAATTAAGAACATAGACTTCTTATTAGTTTTCCTGTAATCTATTAAGTAAAGAATTATTTTTTCCCGTCAAGTGATCAAGTCTCAAAAGCACAAAAACGGAACCCTTATAGTTCCGTTTTTGTGCTTTTGAGACTTGATCACTTTAGCATAATATTGAAGTTCGCTGCAGCACATAGCCTCTCCAAAGACCATCAGCCACTAGGCAGACCTATTGCCAATTCAATCCTACCACTTCGTTAGTTTAAAATTAGGCCTAGTTGTATAATTTTCGTCTAAGATCGTATAACGCCAACAATCTAAGTTTTGCGTACGTGCTCACTACCACGCGTAATACCGAGAACGTGTCAACTCGTGCGCATTATTTTGCATCTTTTACGCATTCGATTTATTTTAGATCACAAATCCCGTAGATCTGCGAAATGCAAAACAAATTCATAGGATTAGTATAACTACGAAAATAGTCCAAAAATGCGGTTATCATCTTATTTATTATTAAAAAAAAAAAAAACATTGCTCTAAATATCTCTAATTTACGCCTTTACTGTTCGACTTACTTTAGTAGGTTATGTGTATTAAAATAGTACATTACTTACCAAGGGCTGTAAAAGAAAGAAAGCCTGAAATCGCAGGTATTTGTGACCCGAGCCGCAGTCGAGGTTTGTAAATATATTGCGATAGCGGTACACAATTTTGCGAGTTTTGCCGTATGCGTAGTGTGCGGTAAAACTCACATTATGGACAGGTGTGACGTAAAAAAAAAAAACGTTACTGTATTTAGCCCCATATTTAAGGTGCCCATTCCTTACTTTGGCAAGACAAGCGTAAACGTTTTACTATACAGAATTAAAAAAAAAAAAACTTTACGCATATTCTGGCAATCGAATCTAATACAAAAATCTATAAATGTAAACGAAGCAAAAGGAGTATGTAAGGAGCGTAGCAGGTGGCGTTCTTTAGTTTCTGCCTACCCCCATGGGAAAGGCGTGAGTTATCCATACTAATATTATAAATGTGACATTAAATCTGTCTGTCTGTGTGTCTGTCTGTCTGTCTGTATGTTACGTTTTCACGCCTAAACCGCTGAACCGATCGTCATGAAATTTGGCAGAGATGTAGCCTGGCATATGGAGAAGGACATTGGCTACTTTTTTACGCGATAACCGACATCCACGCGGGCGGAGCCGCGGGCAAAAGCTAGTGTAGGTATGTATAAATCTATGACTTTAGGTCCACCAATGTCATCACATTTCTATTATCGACTGAAAATAAGAAACGCAACAGAGAGCGATTTTCTTCGCACGTCAAGTATCCTTTCCTGTACATTTTCCTGATGTTTCAAGGTGGTATTCCTTTATGTAAGGTTACATTGTTTGCAGATCTATAATAATATGCATCTCTAGAATATATTATTATTAGCAACTTCTTTTTGTTTTTAGTTTTTTGATAAACTTTGTTGGTAGCTGTTTTCGACTCCTGTCCTTGATTATTTCATACAAGGCAGCAGTGGACATGGGTTTGTAAGCTCCTGCTCAAACATGGCAGTTCTTTGAATTTTTTCACGTTTCACTCTGCTACACGACTTCTGAAATAGTAATCAATGTTTCATGAAAATCAACTTAATGAATGATCTTTGCGCATGATTCTATCCACAATGAAGACTCGTGAAAGAACATCTCTACAATTATATCTCTCTTTGAAAAGAACTTGCACTTACAAATGCTTTAACAAATAAGTACCTATAATATTTAGATGTTAAACAAAGCTTTCAATAAACCGACCATCTTACACAGCCATGATATTTATTCATGTCAATATCTATACAAGCATGCTAACAAGAAAACTGCATGAAAATAGCCTCAGCAATAATTATCGAGAACAAACGATGCACACGTTCCAGCAGTCAATGATTTACAATGTTATTGTGAATGTACACAAAATCTTTATTGTGTATTGTTTTTAGATTTACATAAGTAATAAAATTATTATAAGTAGCTATGGCTTTAAATGTTGTTTGCAAAAGTTATTAAAAAAAACGTTGTTTGAATAAGAAAATGCGCTATAAAAATAATCACATAAGACATTCCGGCAGTGGTTTACAATCATCTATATTTCTATAATTATTTTAGGTATTATCATGAAAACCATATTTTCATCCCTCTGCACTGAGTTACTGGCCATAATAATTATTTTGTCATATTACTTTTCGTCTAAATTCGTTCAGTCATAGTCACAAGGAATTCAAGAAAAAATATTTTAAACAGAGACAAAAATCCTAAACAAAGCTGAAACTCATAGATGTATTAATAAGCAATTATGTCAAAGGATTTACATAACGAATCGTGCGCATCTCGCCACGTGTCGTACATTATATACCTGTACTAGTGTATGTGTGTGTGTGTACGTTCATGTGCGTCTGCGCAACGCTCACTAAATTTCATTGAGCGTAATCATGTCAAGGTCTTATGTGAATGAACTCGGCTTGTTAGTGTGTGTGTTAGTGTATAAATTTACTTATATAATAGTTCTTCTTTGGAAATACAGATTATTGCCAGTGTGATCGATTTTGTAGTGAAACTGAGATTTTTTATTTTTTGGGGTGGCGCGGCGGGCCGTCACACAAAAATGTCAGGAAAATCAAGCTCTGGCGAAATCCCTGAATCTTTCAGGAAAGAAAGTTGTGGTTATAAACATTGTTTCGTTTTTCATCTTTAAACTGTAGGTGGAACACAGGAAACCAAATGCTGGTGCCAACGATGCGAACTGCACTTCTCAGATTTATTGCTTGACCTTATTCATAGGTTTATTTAAAGCTGTTAGTAACTCTGAGAATGAACTCATAGTCATAGTCATTTATTTATAAACAAGTAATTTGTTTCGGAATTTACACACAAAATTACACAATTACTGTATATACACTAAATTAAATTACTTAAGAATTCCATAAATCCATTACAAATTAAAAAAAAAAAAAAACATTTCTCCAATAGTACATGTAAATTAAAAATATGGTCAACTCCTTAAAATTAAAAATAATAACAATAAAATAATGAATGAAAGATATTTTAGCATCGATTGATAGAATTAATTAAAAATAATAATATTTATCAATAAATCAGAATGAAAAAAATCCTATAAAACTTAACAACCCATAATTATCTCAATAAAATTACAATACAATAAAGTTACAGTTCTTCTACATTGTTCTATTGCATAAAGACACTTATTCAATAAGATTTATTTTTGTTTTATTTTGAAAGCGCTACTGTAGAAAGCACTTTTTATGTCTAAAGGCAAAACCTGTTGAACAATTTTACAGACTGGTATGGTGGACTATGTTTAACAATTATTAGGCTATTATTTGTAAAAAAAATATTCTTCAAGTCCAGTCTACGGGTGCCTTCCCTTATCTACCGTTCTTCTACTGTCTTGTATGTATTTGGCCATATTACTTATAACTACTAATACATAAAGACTTGGTACTGTAAGTATGCCTAAATTGTTAAAATATTGTCGGCAACATTCCCTTTGTGAGATGCGGACCATGGTACGAATTGCACGTTTTTGCAGTACGAAAGCTCTTCTACTATTATATTCACAGCTATTTCCCCCTAAAAGTATGCAACATCTAAATGTTGACTCCACTAGCGCAAATATACAATGTTTTGCTGTTCTAAGCTGATTTTATTTCTCAGGGCTCTCAGACCGTAACATGCAGACGAAACATCAATAAAAAATAAAAATAAACCGATGCATCAATTGCTTTTAATTCGGTTTCCAGTTTAACAGTTGGTCAATATGTATACTTAAAAAAAAATATTTCGGCAACGAGCTCAATGACTTAAGGCAACATTTAAATTATCTTTGTTATGGGCTGCCGTTTTAAATAACATTATTTGAGTCTTTTTACTATTAATTTAATAAATATTTTTCTGCCGTGAACCACACATGAAATACTGGTAACGTAGCATTTACCCTTTCTGTCAACTCTACCATGTTATTAGCTGCCACTACGGAATTTGTGTCATCTACGAAAATTAATAATTCAATGGCCGGTAAAATTGAATTTAGATAATTAATCAAGTCATTAATAAAAATAAAATAGGTCCTAAAATATTTCCCTGTGGGACACCCGTTGATAGGCGTCCAGTTCTGGATTTGTACCTTTTCTTTTTATTCCGAGTTTTGTCAATTTCAGCGTAGCGCCTGTTTTTTAAGTAGGAAGAGAATATTCGTAAAGCATTTTCTCTTATTCCGCAATGACTAATTTTAGACAGGAGTAATTCATGGTCAATTGTGTCAAATGCAGAACTAAAATCTAGGAAAATCCCTGCAACTCTCATTTTATATATTATTAATTTTGCTTATCACATCATCCTATAATGTATACATGGCATCTGAAGTACCAACACTCTTTTGATAACCAAATTGACTTTTATTTAAAACTTTATTTCCTCGCAAGTGTGCTGAAAGTCAAATTTTAAATATCTTTATCTACGCCCATGCTATAAATCCTCTATAAAAGTTTCTGAAACAGTTAGCTTATTGCCAACATTAAAACACCCAGTGTCATAGTAACCATAATAGCATCCAAACGGGAGTTATAATGTTGATGGAGGGAAGGGATCATCGAGGACTCATCAAACAGATGAGTAAGGAAGGGATCATCATCCTCCCTTCCATTCTCACTACTCAATTCGTGGTATCTTTATGAATTAAAAAAAAAAAACATTGTCACGCACGCGCCTTTCACTATACTATACCATAGCGTCATATCCCGCCATTTTTGTTCGATATTAGTATTGCAAAAACTGTTTCAGAACCTTTTATAGAGGATTCTTGTCATGGGTGTAGATAAAATCTTGTATGCAACTGTAATAATTAGGTATTAAAACACTCATGTGATACTATTATTAAACTCGGCTTCGCCTCGTGTGATAAACCCACATTCGTGTTTTAATACCCCTTATTATACAACAGTTGCATAAATAACTATTTCAAATAATTTTAACAGCATTGGTTATAGAGAGATGGGTCTACAGTTTTTATGATCAGATCTACTTCCCTTCTTATACACAGGTATTACTTTCGGCATTTTTAGCTGTTCTGGGAAGATAGCCTCTTTTATACATTTATTGAAGAAGTCAGATAGAGGCTCGGCTAATATTTCAATGTGCTCCTTGAAAAGACAAATCGGCACTTCGTCAAAGGCACAGGAACGTCCGTTTTCCATTCTTTTAAATACTGATACTAATCTCGTTTGGAGTGGTAGGAGAACTATGCATGTCACTGCTAACCTTGTCCGTATATAGATGGAGGAATACCACCTTTATAGTCAAATTTATTCACTAGTAAGTCAGTTATTTCCTCTGGATCCACTACAATTCATCCATCAACCTTAAGTTCAAGTTTCCGCTGAATCACTTTCTCTCTATTAATGCATTTATTAACAACTTTCCAAATGTTCTTACCCATTATTTTTATGTATTTATCTGTGTCATTATAGCCAGCTTTTTAGCATTAGAAACAATTATTTTAATTAGCCTAACGTACATGTTTTTTTTTTTATATTTTAAAACACTCGGTTCAAGGTTATTTCCATTGCGTGCACATAAAAATCGTTTAATTTTGCTAGAGGTACGTATCATTTTATTGATCCACTTTAATTGTGATTTATTCTTAAGATTAGTTTTACACTCTATCTTCCTGTAGCTATTGCAAAACACTATAAAAAATTTAAGAAAAGTATTAATACCAGTCCAAGATTCTTTGAGAATACCCTTTACGAATGCTGCACTATTTTTAATGTGGATTACTCTTTTATCTATTACATTAACCGATTCTCATTCAAATATGGATTGTATTGATTATTCAAATGAACCTCAGCAAAAATACCTGCATGCCCGTCGGCCAAATCATTGTGATCTACCTCACCACCCAAAACACATGCATCAGGATTGGTTATGATGTTGTCGATACATGAAGTACTATTATTACGGACTAAAGTAGCAGAAGTGATTAGATGCCTAAAATTATAACATTTTAACAAACTAAGGAATTCCGCACTTTTTATTATCCACTAGCAGATCAATATTAAATTCACCGTACACTATGCATTTCCTATTGAATAAATAGTCCAACAACTTTTGCAATATTTCTAAGAAATATTGCAAAAGATTATCTTTTAAAGCAAAAGTTCGTGAGCATATTCGCAAGAAGCTGGCAGTATCATCATAACGGTAATGTTTTCCCATTGTTTGTCTTATTTGTTTTAGTATACATATTTATGTGTATTTATTTGTGCTTATATTTATATATAATAAGATTTATATATAGGTTTATGTATATCTTTATATTTAAATGAACATTTATTCCTCAATTTTCGCTATTGCACCTACTACTGTTTGTCTCTGCATCACCCAAGGGTTGACTGGTAGAAAATGCCTATGGCATTAAGTCCGCCTCTGTACATTTTTTTTTGTGCTTAAAGTATTCAATAAATAAATAAGAACTGTTCGAAATTTTTATCAACGGGATTTCGATAGTAACAACAGATATAAATACCAGTGATAGTATCTTTACCGGTTGTACGTTGTTTCATAGCTTATAGTTTTATAGAATTTCGTTTCACATAAAAACATTCTCATATTTTCGTTTCATAGAATAATCAATACGCAGAATACTTACTTTGAAGATTTTCAAATCATTGATTTATGTTTCACATAAAGTTTAATGTTAGAATAGTCATATCATAGAATATCAAATCACATAAACTTATTACCAAGAATAACATTTTATCCATTTTCAATTTTTCAACAGCATTTTTTTTGCATTTTGCAGCATGCAAGCAAGCATGCAACATGCAGCATGCAAGCAAGCATGCAGCGTGCAAGCAAGCATGTAGCATGCAAGCAAGCATGCAGCATGTATGCGAGCATGCAACATGCAGCAAACATGGTTTCTGTCACGGCTCCGGCGCTGCGAGGCTCCGGCGGTCCCACGCGAGCTTATCGTCGCGATGGTATTCACGCTAACCACCGCAGCCTCAGCCGCGGCGGCGAGCGTTAAAACTACCTGCTCCTCATCTCGCGGGCCGCCTCGCCCCTCCGCGCCTACGCGGATTTAAATTATACTCTAGGGGTAGGGCAGACAAGACTACTTGGAGTCGGTTTTGCAGCGATTCGTTTTCGTCTAACACCGAACAAACAATATTCGTGAAAAAATAATTCTACCGTGTGAAAAGTTTGTTAAACAAAAAAAATTGATTAAAAATTCATTGAATTGTGTCTGTGAAAAATTTTTCATTCAAGTAAATAGTCTTTGAAACAATAATATTCGAACTAAAAATACAAGGACCAAATATTATGTGAAAAAAATTCTGGGAAACGAAATTCTATGAAATTTCTGTCTGCGATTTAAGGGGACACCATCTTTACCACCACAAATTTCAAAACAGTCCATTTTATACAATTTTTTTATCCACATGCCTTAAAATTAAACAAAGTCCAAAAAAAATAATTAAATTAAATTTATTTAAGTAAATTTATTTTTTCTATACTCCATTTACTATAGCATTAGACAAATAACGACTAAATAACAACAGCTATTGTGTAATATTGTTGAAATTACTGCACTTTAGAGTTATTTTTTAATGTAAATGGTAAATAGATTACAGTGCTTTGTATTTATCGTGAAATAACGGAGTTTATTAAACGTTTACATCGAAATAAAGAAAGAGTGAACACAGTTATTTGTCTAATGTTATAGTAAATGGAGTATAGTGTTGTAAGCTACTAACTTATAGCTAATTAGATTAAAAACATTTGCATTGCTCTCATTCAAGAAGTGTTTACTTATACACACGTAATCCAGCCTTTTATCAAAAGGTTCCACATAAACTTCAAATTCATTTTTCTTGTTCGTAACCCCACATAGGTTTTGGTGATAAATGTTAAGCGAGATATATTTATTGAGATCGGAGAATTTTTCAGGTTATAAGAATTAATAGGTAAGTTAGGATCGATTAAAATCATTTTCATCTGTCTGTGTATCAATGCTATCTGTAACTGGTTTTTAATGCTTTGACACAGTATTATTCTCTGTCTATAACATTTTAATTCATCAGAATTAATTTTAACATATACATTACGGAAATATATTAGAATAGCTTTGAACTGAAATATATTCGAATAGCTTTTGCCTGCGACTCCGTCCGCGTAGAAGTTAACTTTACCATAGACGGGAAAACTAACTTTAAGTGCCATAGTATGCATTTATATACTTACTATAGCACTCAGCAGTAGTGTAGCTTACTATGAGTGAAAGAATTTTTGAAATCGGATGAGCAGTTTCTCCTACATCCAAACTTACAAACTGTACTCCTACATTATTAGTGTAGATTTTACTTCTGTTACAGTTTGTACCGGTACATTATTACGTACTTAATGATATTATGACGTAGGTACATGCCAATAAAAGTGTAACTAATAAATCTAATGGTGTCGTTTCGTGAGTTGCAATGAATGTTGTCTTAATATTTTTCGATCTAGTTTTATGTAACCTACGCAAAAAACGCACGACTGTGCAATGACATCGTTTCGGAAAGATATTGCGTCGTATGTGGTTTTTTTTAAATTTCATTGACCTATCTACACTAAGTACTGTACCTGCCGTATGATTTTAGCCGGATTATTTCAGTTACTTAAACTAATCTAATCTTTAGATTAGTTTGATTTATTATGCTTAATGTTACCTGATTTTGTAACTACCTTAGGGTTTTAATAGTTTTATAATTACGTCTTCTACTTCACAGTAAGCAAATTATGTTATGAAAATCATAATAACCATCTTCATAGTCACCTGGCTAAAAACACCTGATATCTTGCTATGCTTTAAAAACAATCCACTTTAATTTGACGTCAAAATTGGTGAGTTTTGTTGACTAACGTAGTCGTAGTAGAGCGTAACGTACCGCTCAGTCGTTCAGATTTATTTATTGATAAAAAGATTTGGTTGGTACACTGAAAAAAATATTTTGCCTAACTACTTCGGCTATTTCAGGAATAATCAAAGTTTGACACGTAATATGTTAACATGGGACAACGACAGGCAGAAGAAGAGTCGAAGGTATTATATTTGACTTGTCATGGGGAAACCCCAAGCTGCCCTCAATGTATACTCGTACCTTACATCCATGAACTTATCACGCATAGTGGTACACCCAGACTAGTATTGACAAACGACTGTTCTCATACTTCCGCAATTCGCCCATTAGTTCCCAAAGGTAAACCTACAATCCACTTAATAAAAGTAACCCTTCTGTATCTTCCAACTCCACACAATGCACTACGCGTGCCCCTGCCAAGATCTATTTGTGCATGCGCTTGCGCGCCTCCGCCGTCCCCCTCCCTTGCCGTCCCCTGCACCCTGCCGTGCGATCATCTCATCGATTAAATGGTTTCAATGTGTGAAATATCGCAGATGAAAATATGACGTGCTTGCGAAAGAGATGGCTGTTTGATGTGGGACATATATTTTGTGAGTTTCAATGTAGGTTCAATGTGGTAATTGAAGGCATAGGTACTAGATTGATAGAATACTCTTTATTATGTAAGTATAAAAATTACAGATATAAAATGTAGAAATTTTACATGGGTTAACACAATGGGCGGTATCTTTATAAAATCGTAATCAAAATATTTTATTTCACATAAACCTACAGTGTAGGCCTGTCAACAAGTGCCAGGTGCTTACTTACTTAACATATTAGAAAATGAAAACACATTTAAACCAAATGACATGATTGCCATTATAACTGTAACAAATCTGAATTAATATCCTGTCCAAAAAAGTTACCAATAAATTGTTGAAATTAGAATTGTAGGTATTAATATGGTGGTGGTGGTGGTGATTATGACAAGGAAGTAAAAAAATTATATTAAATAAAAATTAACATCTTAATTTGGGAGCAGTTTTACACATTAAACATTTACATAGTTATATCGTTAATGAGGAACCAGGGAAGCCACAAAACATGTGCAGAAGGAATTATTGCTAAACTTCTTTGCCTTCAACGTAGTCTTTAATCTTACAATATGCCTTTTTGATAGGGACACGTTTGATGTGGGTTTTAAGTTTTCCATTGCTAAGTTCTGTAACCGACTTTGGCAACTTGTTATAAAAACGGATACTAAGAAATGACTTGCTAGTTTTAGTTCATTTAAATTTGGGTATTACAATTTTATGTTTACTGCGTGTATTTATATTATGGAAATCGCTTCTTATTTTGAAAAGTCTTAAGTTTTTGCGAACATACAAAAAAACTTTCTAAGGTAGATGTACAAAAAGGAAGAGCTAAGGTTCTTCATATGTTCGAAAAATTGGTCTGCTCAACAACGTAAATAACGCAATGAATGCATTGAGGTAATATGTACTGTATGTAAGTACATATTACCTCCATGAATGAATGTTGTTGAACTGTCAAAATGGAACCCATTGCTACTGTAAGTGTGTCACGCAACTAAAACCCCGCAGGCATCAACTCAAACGAGCACAAAGCATCAAATTGCGATAGATTTATGACTATAAAAATGTATGACGATGATAATAAAAACCTAAAGCGTATTATTATAACTACGGTAACACCATCAGACCTTCAGAGTGAATACATTTTATGGTACTTAGTGTTTTAATAACACCAAGTTAGGCATGTGTCACACTGCAAACGATGTAATGCTAAGTCGAGCGATGGTTTTACCGGCATTTTCTAGAATTCCACTATGATGCACTGACACTGTTCTAATGTTGTTTAAATTTTTCAAAACTTTTAAGATACCATAAACAAAGTAAATATAACAAACAATAATAATAATATAACAATACATGTAGTTTGTTAATAGGCGTGTAGAAACAAAGTCCTTGATGTAGCTGTAAAATACTCTTTAATCAGTTCTCTTAAAACAGGAGTCTTGAAGTCTTGACCAGTAATTTTATTCTAAAACTAAAAAAAAAATACAATCTAATGTTATTTAGAACCAAGACATTTTGTACAACAGGTTGATTGTGTTACCTGACATACAAAATAAAACTGGTATTCACCATTTATACAAAAAGTCATTATTAACGGAAGAAAACTATCGCTTCCACCGCTACTCCCTTCGCTTTCAATACTACACCACCCTTACCCACCAGTTTAAAGCTAGTCGGGCAGTGTAATGTAGATGAATTGCCTCAATTGAGCAGATAAGCGTAGATTGGCTAATTGTGTGCGTTATTTTTAGTATATGTCCGCCAGTGCACGACTAGATTGGTACACGTGCTTTCTATTGTGAAGTGGGCAGTCAGGACGTGTGGAGGGAACGTCCTGGGCCACGAGTTGGGCAGCTTTCCAAATGTTTTACCGTTGTATAGTTGTTACTTTTACCCGATCATGTAGTTTGTTAATGGGCGTGAAGGAAGTAAGTTTTCTGGCACATTTTCGTGTGTAAGATTAGTTTAGTACTTGTTTTCACATGTGCGGGTGTCTAGGTAAATTAAATTACTTGTTATTAAGTAAGTGTCAGCCGCAATAACTTTCAGAAACCGATATCTTACATAAAAAAAATTAAGATGAAGATCCAGAGTCTGGATGCATTCAGAGCCTAGAATTAGATGTATCTTCGGAATAGTCAACTGTAAACGTTTTCCTATTTCGGTAAAGAGAACATTAAAAAAAATAAGTTGTTGTTGTTGTACTCTGGTACTAATGAAAACCAGAATAATAATATAATTCTTATATATATCAAAAACCGGCCAAGTGCGTCTCAGACTTAATATTGTAGTTGAGAAACAAGTTCATCCATCCATTCCAACTACAAATATAAGATTGTACACACAATATTGAGTGAATTACCATGTTATTTTAAGCTCATAGACTTCTTATAGGTTTTCCTGTAAGCTATAAGTAAACAACTATTTTATTTTTATGATATTTTAGGCTCAGTACTTCCGGAATGGAGGAATGGTAAATTTGTATCTATTTTCTTAAAAACCTTTTCGGATTGGCGCCGGACCCTCTCGCTCGCTACCCCCGCTGTACCACAATCATGTTGTTATTGCATCATCTAGTAAGGAGTAAAACTTCGCTAGAAACAGCTACATACTTATATTTTCTTTTAATAACTTTCTTTTTATCTACTGCTATTGGAAATAAAGCTAGTGTCGACAATCATAAAGCTGCACTTTAAATTACATAACTAATAAAAATAACACATTTAACACTCAACTCATGATAAATCATATACGGCTCAATACAGTAAAAACTTTGAGTACCATTTTGCCGAACATTCGGCGATATAGCCGAATATTCGGTCGAATACGAATATTCGGTAAACCTGCCGAATATGCCGAATACCGAATATAAAACGAATATTCAGCCCATCTATACATATGTATATTATAATAAAATCGTAGCGAAGTCAAAACTGTACATTGAATATTTTTGAAAAAAAAAGTAATTGCCACGAGGTCTGGGAACAATTCTGATGCCGAAAATATAGTTTTTAGAATTTTTGTCTGAATGTATGTTCCAGCTAAACGCAAAAACTACCGGACAGATTTTGTTCAAATTTTGCATAGATGTTCCCTATAGGTCTGGTCAAATTACTATGTATAAATTATTACGCTATTTGCTATGGGGGATGAGCAGTATTGCATTATGTTTTGAGATGGGTCCATGAGGACAGGTACCTTAACCGTGGTCGCTACAAGAAAATGGTCTTAAGAGACTATCCTTAACTTTTAGAAGATAATTGAACTGCATTCACAGATTTTGAAAAAAAATTACAGTCAGCAAGTAAATGGGCAATTTTCACAAAATAGTTTTTTTGATGCCAATCGATCCTGTTTCTTACGAAGATCAAAAAACTCAAATGGACCAACTGAGGTTTGAGTACTAGAAAAGTCAGAAATCGAAAAGAAGTTTTCCCATTGAGATGAGAGCAAACACAATATAGGTACCAGTGTGTGACAATAGTTAAATTATATCCGTCTTATTCATAATTCATAACAATAATGATAAAATCTTAGCGAAATTAAAACTGATTTCGTATTCAGTCACAAAACATTCAAGGTTGTTTTCTGGTAATTTTAAAGCAAAAGACTATCCCCGCATTCCGTATTACACTGAAATCGATTTCAGCTTATACGCGTACCGAATTGCCGTGAGCGCGATAACGATGTCCCGTGAATCGTCATAGATGACGTCATGACATGCGCCATCTTGCGATAATGCCGACCATAATTATTCTTTATTTCACTGTGAGCGCTGTCAAACAGCTGTCATAATCGTGATATTCTAAATCGGAACGCAAATTATCGATGTGAGTGCTATGAGCGATAACGGTCTATATCGGAACGTAGCCTATAAGAATTAAGGGGTAGGTGTCAGGTTAGCCCGCGAAATTCAAATTTTCTTACGTCTTTTGCAATTTGCAGGTCAGTATCAAGTTGTATGTTGATCAACATAGGATTCGCGATCGTAACAAATAATATGTATTTACAGAATTATAATCATTAGAATCAGTTATATAACTCACTTAGTAATTGCAATAAACGTAAGAGAATTTGAATTTCGCGGGCTACCCTGACGCTTTAGCCTTAAGGGGGAAGCTTTTGAGAGGTCACAAAAAATGCCAATTGCATCCTGGGACTTCTCCCAGGATTCCAAAATGTGACTGATGAGTTTTACTCCTGCGTCAGTCGTCGACCTACCCTTCGTGAAACCAAACTAGCGACTATGTAAAATCCCATTTGAGTTAAAATGTGACAACATCTGGTCTAGCATGATTTTTTCATATATTTTACTCAATGCTGGTAGCACAGATATAGGTCTATAATTAGAAGGATCACTCTTACTACCCGATTTAAAAATTGGTACTACTTTACTATGTTTAAACGTACCGCTGTCCAAACATTGATTAAATATTCCTGCTAAGACAGGGGCAATTGTGTCAATGATATCTCCAAGAAATTTAACGGAAATCCCCCTCTTCAGTGTTTTTCATGTTAAGAGTTTTGAATGTTTTTTTAATTGTGACAATGTAAATGGGCTTGAATTCAAAACTTGGAATATCCTTACTGAAGTTTTCTTTGAGAAGAGATTCAGCTAATATAGATGATGAGGGGAGAGATTTCGTAACCTCTGTTGGGATTTTGGTAAAGAAATTTTCTAGTGTCTCAGCAACTTCTAACTTATCTGAAATGGTTTCATTTTGAATTTTTAAAGACAGTTCATTATGATATCGCTGTATTGTGTTACCTGCCACACAGCTTTTATTTTATTATTAGAAATACTAATGTTGTTACTTATTAATTTAGATTTAGCTTGAGTGCAGACTCTTTTAAATATCTTAGAATAGTTCCTGATATAATTATGAAGGATTTGTTCATAAGTCAATGATTTTTCGTGGTACAAATTATATAAAAAGTCTCTGCTTTTTCTAATACCAGCAGTGACCCATTCACTAAATTTTGGTTTAGCATTTATTGTAACATTTTTACTGGACACGCTTTATTGAACTCATGGCATACTGTAGAAAATAATGTACCATAGTTTATATTGGGGTCTTGTGAATCAAAACTAACTGTTGAAAGAGTGCTCAAAACATTATTAATAAACATTTTCAATTTATTTTTAGTGAGCTGTCTTATTTTAATAGTTTTATCTAAATGTAACTTTTTATGTAAGTCAAATGATACAAGTTGACCAGTATGGTCAGACCTGACGCCAGTAATTAAGGACGATACTTTTATTTTACAATTAGTAAATACATTGTCTATGCATGAAGCTGAGGTTGCTGTTATTCTAGTCGCTTCATTAAATATACATTTTAAATTGAATGATTTAAACAATGACATTAACTTACATTTATCTGGTGAATTAACTAATAGATCAATATTTAGGTCACCACATGAAAAACACGAAAACTATTATCTTTAAAAAGTTTAGTTAGTATTTCTTCCATAATTATTAAAAATGATGACAAGTTTGAGGCTGGTGGTCTATAAACACATAAGAAAGTATGGCATTCAACCTCTGCACATGATACCTCACATATGCGATCAACAGAGCAAGCAGTGATATCCTTCCTTTCCTTATGTCTGAAACAACTATTGCATAATATCAATGTACCACCCCCTATTGAGGACCTGTTGTACGCACTGGCAACTGAAAAAATATTTACATTAAACAACATCCTATCTGACCTTAATCAGGTTTCACAAAAAAATAAGATATCCATATGATATTTATCTATTAACAGTTCCACGTCTAGGTTTTTGCCAGAAAAGCGATTTATATTTTGGTGATATAGTAAAATATTCTTGTTATGCTTCTCTTTTGTCGAGTCTAAGAGTTTAAAGAATCTATTACAGTACTATTAGAAGTAATAGATAGTACAGTTTCGTCACTTAACCTAGTCTCAGTTAAAATATCAATAACTGCGTGTATATTGTATGCTAACAAAGTAGCCAATACATGTTGACTTTTTTTGGGAAGAAACATATGTTCCCGAATTAAAACGGAACATAATCTAGAAATTAACTTTAATAAGACAAAAATAATGACATTTTACCCACGACAAAAAAAACCTATACAAATAAATATGAGTTTTAAAAATTACAAATTAGAGCAAGTAAATAAATTCACCCTATTAGGACTAGACAGACACACACATAAATTGGAAGTCGCATATCCAAATACTAAAAGCAAAATTATCAAAATTTTCATACGCCCTTCAGGAAATCAAAAAAACTACAGACATAAATACTGCGTTGGTAACATATTACGCATATGCCTATGCATGGTTTAAATACGGTGTCATATTATGGGGTAATAGTACAGATTCACCCATACTATTCACCCTACAAAAAAAAACTTATTAGAATTATAGTCAATATTGAACAAACGGATAGCTGCAAGCCCCACTTCCAGGAACAAAAAATTCTAACCCTACCGTGCCTCTATATTTTTGAAATCTGCAAATTTGTACGTACGTACCCGAAATTCTACACAAAAAGAGAAGACATACAAACTGAAATTACTTTAAGACATAAAAATAGATTAAACATACCTAAATCCCGATTAAAAATGCACTCTTCAAGTACCTATGTCATGTCGATAAAAATATATAATAAGTTACCGGAAGAAATAAGAAATATAAATAAATACAACATCTTTATCAATAAATTAAAATTATTTCTAATAAACAAAAGCTATTATAATGTAAACGAATACTTGAATGAAAGACTAAAATTACAAAGAATACATTCTTAGACATAATACACGATCAAGAAAATTAAAAGTATTAAAATAAATAATTAAAATTAAATAGTATTTTAAGAAAATAGCTACCTACTTACCAGTATTAGAATTTTTTATGTTATTGTTATTGACTTTTATGCAAATGTAATTACTAAGTTTTATGTATTATTTTAATGAAATTTTTATTATTATGATATTTATAATTAACAATAATTTTGCTGTGCCCTTACAGGGTCTACAACGGCTCTTAGCTCTAAGCCCTTTGTTAACATCTTTTTACCTTGTGGAATGCAAATAAATGAATATGAATATGAATATGAAAACAAAATTGTTATTATCAAAAAATAATAAACGGTCACTATGACGGCATGTCACAATATGCATTAGATTATTTATTTAAACTACAAATGTAATCGTTTTCTTCAGTATTCAAATTATCTGAATATGGCAATGCACATAATATTAATTTACCTAATTTTAATTTTAATAGGGTATCGACACCATTACTATGTCCCTTTTAGATAAACTCAGACTGTTTCCAATTAAAAAAACGCAGGTTATGGTGACAATAATTAACTATGATATGTTTAGAGCGGTTATTTAACAATGATCCAAAACCTGTTCCTAATCTATCAGAATATACCAAAACATTACTTTGAGTGTTGATAGTTTCTACAGTATGAGTTAAAATGGGAGACGCGGCAGGAACAACATGCTGTGACATGAGAGTTGGCGGAGTGGGAGCACAACTACAAGTGAGATTGTTTGTCAGTGACTCGTACCTCTCTGCATTGTACTTCACCAAGTCCACCAACTCACAGGCCTCCTGCAAGCGCTCGCTTAACATTTGTTGGCTAGACTCATACTTACAAGATATTTCCTTAAGTGTATTTTCCCTGCTCAGTAATTCGTTTTGAAGGTTGAGTATGTCAACATCATACAAATGTCAGCTAGTTTCCAAGTTAAACTAGTCCCAAATAAAAATAATAATACGCATAATATGTGTATCAAATTTCAACTTAATTGGCCCAGTATATTCGGAGCCATATATACCCTGGTAAATGGTCAATTTTCATATATTTTCTTAAATAACTTTAAAGGGATTTTTTATAACTGAAATCCTTACAATTTCATTTAATGTCAGATGGCAAAAAGAAAAAAAATTTTGTTTTTTAAATTTCCTAATTTTCCCCAAAAGTGACCCCCTTATTCAAATTTCATTTATTTACATTACACGTCCGTGTTTGGATCACAGAAATTCATATGTGTACCAAACAACTTAATCGGCCCAGTAGATTCTGAGCAAATCGGCTGTGACAGAGGGACAGACAGACACACGAGTGATCCTATAAGGGTTACGTTTTTTCCTTTTGAGGTACAAAATCCTAAAAAATTACGGACAAAACAAAGCCACCTTTGCCATGTAAATACCTCGGTAATTTATAACCCGCGCCTACATAACGTGACTTCGCAAATTTTCTCAAATTAAAACATCACTATACCGTAGTGCACTTATGTACGTTATCATTAGCAGCTCCGAGTCCCGCGGGTGTCGTCTGTGGTGAGTGTTGCTAGGGAAATGGAGAGAAGGTGGAATGGCTTGGAAATGGAGAAAAGAATCTGTTGCATATATTCGCACTTTAATTTTATTTTAAAATCAATTTGGCCATAAGTCCAGCAAAGGACTGTCAGTGACAGGCTGAGGTGTGGGCCGAGCTAAAAAAACTCATTAAAAAAAACGACCGATAATTTCCTGACTGAAAATCTGCCGGATTTCCTACCTAGGAAAGTGATCAATGGTGGAAGGGTGATCATTTCTTTCGAGCTGCTTCGAAAGAAATCTATACCTATCTGTATGTCTGTTCTTTTTGGCGTTGTCTTTGATGTTCACTGAACACAGTATGTATGACATGAACATGTTCATAGGTATGTAGCAGGTACCCTCGCTTCACAAACAAAACAAAATCATTCAACTCTTTATTTCACGCTTCGCTTCCTGTTATTCTAACATCAACACTTTAATTTCCATATCAATTAGCCGGAGGGTATCAGGGCAGTCAAATCGTACACAACATCCCACTCCTAGTGTAGAGTAACTAGCACTACTACACGGGTAATCCTACACGGCACATAGACCCACTAATTCGATTTGATGGTCATACACACACTCATGCACCCTGACAACACACACGCACGCTCAGACTCCTAAAAATAACGCCGAACATGAAGGGCCATTTACGGTACTTACAACTTTAGTTATGCAGTCCAAAAACACGAAAACATGCCTTATCTAGTTAACAATAAAGTTGGATTTGACTCTGTTGGATTGTCTCAGTAAGTTGGTGTATATGAACGATTTTATTACGCTCAGTTAATTTATTTGTTTGTTCGTTCGTTCGTGTCGTGACAAAGACCAGCCTATAGTTAACACAGTAAATATGTTTTTAATACTGGTACTGCAATGGCTAATTTAATTTAGTTTTTTTAACGTTTCAGTTGGTATCGCTACTGAAAGGAAAGTACCTGACAAGTACCTGAAATACATTATTTACGAAAAAAATATAACTTTTTAGACGCTTACTATTTCTTTAAGAGTCCCTATCAATTTCGCGGTCTAAAAACAGAAATTTCTATTTTTTTCAGCACAAATTTCTCAGTAACCTGATGATATCTGGTTTCTTTTTTAATGCCTTGTTATTCATCATATCTTTATCTAGTAAGTGTACTGATTTAAATTTTGATAACTACTCAATATAAATTACGAAAAATATAAATCTAACACATGTTTTTACGTAAGCACGAAACACCCGGTTTTCCAATCGTTTTTTTGGCTTACTGGTGGCAAATAACAATCTGAAAAAATTCATACATACTGGACATATAGTATACTAGTAAGCCTACAACTTTTTTTTTTAAGTTTCACGTATAAGTTCATTAAAAAAAATGTTATCCACGCTGAAAAAACACAATAAAATCGTGTGCAAAACCGTTGTCTACGCGTAAGAATTGATTGAAAATAACAATAAGTGTTCAATATTCTAAAATTTGATGTATTTATCTAACAATCCAATTTTTTTTTTTTTTTTTTGACTAATACTTTTATTGTAATAAAATATCTAAATAATGCCTTATAAACCGATGCGCTTGCTGTTGCTCGATACATTCAGTCGCGCCCAAGGGCTTCTCGACGACGGACCTGTGTCGCCCGTGACGATCGCCGCTCCCAACGTAACTCGCGAATTGTGCGAATTTTATACTAGGCCTAATCAGTTTTGAGACTGAGTATATTTTTATTTTATTTATGCATAGTGTGACACTTTGTGATTTGTTAATGTTATTCATAAATATTAATGTTTTGTATTGTACTATTAGTAAATTAGTGTTTAATTTTTAGAAAATGGGTCGATAAAGTGAACTTTATTATCACGGAAAAATCAAGGGAAAAAAGAAAAAACGCGAAAGGCATGTGCAGTTCTTAGGTATTTTTTGTTTCACATATCGTATAGGAAGGAACACAAAACATGGCGCGTGACTAAGAATATAAAAGAAGCAGTGGAATAAAAAAAGCGCGCCATTACAGAAGAATATCGTCGTCGAACTGGGCTCCTCGTCGATACAGTAAAGCAATGTAGCGGCTCAACCAATGAGTGCAATACTGCGCGAACGTTCTTTAAAGACCCTTCTCTCGCAGCTGCGATCACTGGGGTTGACAAAGATCTCATTACAATATTCTCTGTTATATTGAAAGACCTTTCGTGCTCGTACACACGGCCACTAATCAAGCTATACATTTAGGTTGATCTCGCATTGTATAGGATTTCCGTACAATGAGAGGTCAGCTTATACTGGACATGTATAGCTTGATTTTTTGGCCGTGTGTACGATGTAAAGCCAGAGGCCTACAAGGAGTATACACTTGACATGCCTAGGCTACGTCACCAAGTACCAATGGTACAAAATGCCTTCTAGTGTACATAAAATATTAATTCACGGAGCTAATTTCACCAAATCCCTTGTCCTTCCTATAGTTCTACTTAGCGAAGAAGCTCTAGAGTCTAGACACAAAGACTGCCGCAATTATAGAGCTGCTAATAATTTAGTATTAAATGGGAAAAAACCAAGTGCATAAAATGTTCTTTACCAGATAGTATTGAATCAAGAGAAACTAGAATTCGTAGGTGTAACTGTTTTCCTGGGGATCATGATGGATTCAAGGCTAATGGGGTCCTCATTTAACATCTCTTGCAGGACGGCTAAGTTCAGCAGCATATGCTGTCAGAAAAATCCGTCAATTTACTTATGTAGATACGAGGCTAGTCTATTTTAGTTACTTTCATAGTATCATTTCTTGCGGTATTTTACTTTGGGGACGGGCTGCAGACATTGAGTCTATTTTTATTCTGCAGAAAAGAGCCATCAGAGCCATATATAATGTCCGCAGGCGCGATTCTCTAAGGGAACTGGTTAAGGATATTATCATCATGACGGTACCTTGTCAATATATCTACGAAAACATCATGTATGAACGGAAAAATTTACATATTTTTAGAAAAAGAGGTGAAAGACATAATTATAGTAATAGAAATAGGACCTACTAGTTCAACTAGGTTTCAGACTGGCTAAAGTAGACTCGTCTTTTATGGGGTACTGTTTAAAATGTTACAATGAAATTCCTCCCCACATACTTCAACTGAATGAAACTAAATTTAAATCTTGTATAAAACGCATACTATGCACGCAGGTATATTATAAGTTGGGGGATTACATCGCTAATAAAAATGCTTGGCTGAATGCTGGTCTTGCTCCACAACCACAACTAATCGATTAACATTTGAAAATAATGTTGGAGCTGCTGAAGATTGTAAGACTATCTTTGCATTGTATGAACTCAATCTCCTTTGTATTATATAATTGCATAGCACAGGTGTGAGTACTATGTACTATAGAGCTACCATTAACCGGGTAATATGCCTTTCATTGACTTGAATGTGCCCTGGCGGCTGAGAGTATGTCATGCTCACTAAGATGTCTCGCTGATGGTGGCGCGTGTGTTGGATCATTTAGCTCCCTTCAAAATGGTTGAGCTGAATGGTGCTAATCCATGCGATATGTTCGTGAACGGGCGCCGTCAGTTGGGACTGGTCATCTCTTAGCTGCCACGGCTTATTTTAATTATCTTATTATAATTATTTTATCTTAAAATAGTTTTTTTTTTTTTGTTTGTTTCTATTTGTTATACCTACTCTGGACGCTTTTAACGTGTACGTTTTTTTATTTTTATATATCGTTCTTATATTTAGTTATAAACTCAACATTATAGATCTAATATTTTTGTAACAATTTAATTTAAAAGAGTGTCCATGGAGTTTCTTGCCCGTTATTTTCCATACGTACCTACCACGCTTTGGAATGGGCATTTAGCTTCATTTTCTTACTGACCAACTCCTTGAGAATTCAAAAGTGCCTGTAAATGGTTTAATTGAAATGATTTGAGTTTGAAAAAGCATAGCACGAGAAAAATTGGAAGGAAGCAGACTATTGAAAACGCGCTCTGCTCATCTCCTCCGATTCATTAATATCCAGCATCAGACCATTGCCTAAGAGAAAATCGGGTACTTTGGCGCCAGAAGTATTACAATTATTGAAAGCTCCTGAAGCGCCTGAAAGGATGCACTTATCCGATGAAGAAGCAAACAGCGAGTAGACAAAAGCCAAAGGCCTTTTTCAAGGCCGCCTATTTAAAAGTGTCTTAAACGTAAAAAAAACTTTTTTATTTAAAGACTATATGTATATGTACACATTATATAAATACAACATTATACTTAGTAATATAATTATGTGTTTTTATCGTATAAGTCTACAAACATATACCTACCTACATTTAAATTAAAAATTTCATATAAAAATCTAAGTGGCTCGTAATATAATAACCGCCCATTGTGACACCCTATGTAACAGTTCTACATTTATATCTGTAATTTTTATGGTGTACATAATAAAGAGTATTCTATTCTATTCTATTCTATAATTATTCCGAACACTGTTCGCCGGGGAGGTCTGTAGTAGGTACATAATACAGGAGGGTGGGTAATAACACATGTAATTAGTTTCAGACCTATCTTATATATATGTACTGGTCACACTTTATAGTTTGCTTTTACTATGATGAACGCCGTACTTAATATTGGTATTTTTACTTACCTACTAGGTGGTAATTATGACGTGTTATAAATATAACACATCATAATTACAATAAAATCCATCCAGTATTACAGAACCTAGTAGGTATGTAAAAATTCGGGAGTGCTGTTAATAGCGGTTACGGACCAAGATTATTTGTTCCCGCTTCACCGTACGACAATGCATACTACGATTGTCGCCGATAGTTCGAACGCACACAGACACGATGCGCTCCGATAGTTACCTAAACTAGTAGCGCGTCGAAATTGATAGGGACTCTTAACAGGATAGTCCTATGAAAGAGTATAAATATATGTTATGTCAATTCAATATACAATTAAAGTAAAATATTTATCACTACATATTATAAAACAAAGTCCTCCGCCGCGTCTGTCTGTCTGTCTGTTCGCGATAAACTCAAAAACTTCTGCACTGATTCTTATGCTGGTTTCACTAATAGATAGCGTGGTTCTCGAGGAAGGTTTTAGTATATAATTTGTTAAGTTTTTGTATGCATTTTTGTATAAATTAACGATATTTGCTGGAGGTGTCGGAAAAAAATAAGCCGTCTGGGAGCATTCACCGAAAACGCTGTCTAAACCCTTTGAGATATAACAAAATAATGTATGGTGGAGTTGTGTATCTTATAAAGGTCTTCAAAAAAGTCCGCGATGGCATATGTCTATCCCTTAAGGATAACATACTATATCCATTTTATTGTCTTTTGTAGGTATTTGTTTGCTGAATTTTACTCTTGGAAATACGATTACGATAACAATACGCTATAATATCAGTACCTATTAGCCAAATTATGTTCGTAGATAAATAAGCTAGCTACTTATGTGTATTTCAAACAGTATACAAGAATATTTATCATAAAAACATAAAAAACATTACTAAACAAGGCGGCCATATGACTAAAATTTGTACATTAGAAAACTTTCGTTACTTTTTCACTGACATATTTATCACTTTTTGATAAACTAACACTCAATACGAAATCTACACTGATTTCTCAGTAATTCTGTACAAGATTCTTCTAAGATTAAACCGTTTTCTCATTGAATCCATTACTTTACGCACACATAACCTTGATGAATGTTCACAATACTCGTAAGACACACCGGACACCGCCACACGACCACAGAGTATAGACGTATTTTGGTTTCGTTTAGTGGTGTTCCCGCTAAAATGTATTGGTTGTACCGGTCAAGTATTAGTCGATTAATCGAATTCTACAGCCAGATCGTGTTGCAAGTACAAAATAAATGTCAAATATTTCGTCCAATTGCGAACGTGACCCTGAGAACAGATAAGCACCAATGGTGTTCATTAGACATTTTGAGCGATTTCTCAGCACAAACGGTATATCATGCGATATTTCGGAGGTTAATTTCGTTTTGTTTTCACATTTTTGTTGGTAGGTACTTACGTGAATTATTTTAAAATTATTATTAGTGTCGCATTTTTATTTCGTGTTGTAATTTGGTACAATTGATTGCTTTAAGAATTTGAATGAAATTTCGTATTTTGGTTTTGTGTTTGTTATCTTTTAAGTACTTTTATTAAATTAAATCATTTGTTTCGGTTTCTATTCACTTAGTGAATCTCATTAAAATTAATTTTAAGTTAGAAATTTGAGATATAGCCTGGGATATGGTGAAGGACACAGGGTTCTTTTTTATGCGATAACCGACATTCACGCGGGCAAAGCCGCGGGCTAAAGCTAGGATAATATATAAATATCAATATCAATCAATAGATTTATTAATAGTCCTGTACCAAACAAAAGTTTTACATACCTAATAAGAACATACTTGGGAGACATAAGGACGCTTCCTAGGCATATTCCTGAGTCACATTTCAAAGTCAAAGTCAAAGTCAAATAATTTATTTCAAATAGGCACGAAGATGCACTTTTGAACGTCAAAAATTACATGAATAGTTAATTGATTCTAGTTGCGCCTTCCAAAATGTAGTTATGTATGGAGAAGAATGGGCAAGAAACTCCATACTTACTCTTTTAAAATGTTAACAATAGTTTGTATACATTAATTAATATTTATAGGTGAAGACTATGTACCTAGAATAAAAAAAATAAAAAATATTAAAAAATAAAAAATCATCAAAATTACTTACCACAATTGGTAAAAAAGTGAAGTAATAACAGAAAAATTAATAAATGCGATAGGTACATGGTGCTCATATATTTACAAACATTGTATATGATTTCCCAAAAAAAAATAAAAAATAAAAACAACATATAATAAGTCAGTGTGTGAGTTAAAATATTAATCACAGAAAATAAAATTAATATCATAAAAATTATAAATTATACAGTTAAATTAGCAACCAGTTTGATTTTGTCTAGACTCTAAATTGTCCTATGGAGCAGGACCAGCATGTTTCCAAGCATTCTTTATAATCCTCTAATTTGTAATATGCTTGTTTACAAAGTGTACTTTTTATATGAGTTTTAAATTTTCTTTCATTTAATTGTAATATTTAGGAAATGAAATCTCGAGCCGAGATTGGCAATTCGAGATCTCGCGCGATAATTCTCGAGGTCGAGATTAGCTATTCGAGATCTCGCCAAACAAACTGGCAAGATCTCGATTAATCTCGACAATATCGAGATTACGCCTATATAAAAAAATTATTGATATTTTTAATAAAAATTTCAAAACTTAATGAAAACTACCTACTTATGGTATTGCTGTTATATTTTGCAAATAAAACTCAACTTCAATAGAATTATTTTTATTTATTAAAAGTTACAATCATCTGCTCTGCGCGCACTACGCAAAAAAACAGCACTTAACGCACTGCACACCGCATTATTACCTACTGCAAATATTTTGGTAATAACTTCGTAGGAAGCTTAAGATACTAACTTCGTCGCACTGCCGCGCACTGATCAACACGGATGATTCGCAAGCGCTAAGTCTTGAAATATCGTTCGAGATCTCGACCTATTCGGTCGAGCTTACGAACGAGATTTCAAAAACGAGAGTGTTTACCCACGAAATTAAATCTCGAAAATTAGCTCGAGATCTCGCGAGAATCTCGATCTCGCGAGATCGAGATTACATTGCCTTGTCAAATTACAATAACGAGTCCTATTTTTCTCAGAGGGTTGGACAACGATTTTATAATACCAATCTTTATTGAACCTAATGATGAAAAAGTCATCTACCTACTAAATAAACCAAATATGAAAGTCATATTTACATTATGTCCAGTCCCTCCAAACTTTTATCCCAACTAGTATCACATAACATTTCCAAATACAGAATCCAACAACACGAGGATCGCCGATGCGATTACGCCCCGCATCTTTACACATGGATCCAAAACAGGTCACCACAGGTGCCGAAATCTTCTCGGAGGACTTCAACATGTACACATTTTGGGGTTCCATAACACGGTGTTCCAGGCCGAATGCTTGGGAATTTCTCTAGCCGCTTCAGCCATCATGGCCAGGGAAGTTAAGGACCACTGGATTCGCATACTCTCAGACAGCATGGCTGTGCTGCAAGCACTAAGCAGTCACACAGTTGACTCTGGGCTAATATATGAGTGCCACCAGCGCCTCAACCAGGTGGGTAGCCTCAACAACATAACCATTCAATGGATCAAAGGACACAGCGGTTCGTTAGGCAACGATGCAGCCAATGAGCTTTCCAGAAGGGGTTCGAGCATGGCACCAAAGGGTTCTGAACCCTTCGTACCGCTCCCCTTCGGGTACGGTAGGGTACAGTCACAGCAGCGATAACTGACCACGGGTCATTGAATAAAAACCTCTTTGCCATAGGAGTCACAGACAGTCCGCTGTGCAGGACCTGCATGGAGGACGATGAGACAGCAGCTCATGTCCTACTAAATTGCCCGGTAGTCGCCACATACAGGGCTAAGTACTTCGGTAACCCAGGGGTTGCTGGCCTTCCTTGAGGAGCTGGGGTGGATCGAATAATCGATATTCCCATCCGTACACAAAATACGCGCATTGACGTGGAGCTGCGGACACCAGCCCGTATTACCTTTTACCATTTCCCAGTTTTCCTCCAGCGTGGAAAATCCCCGCGTCCTACATGAATGTTTCCACAGCCTCCCAGTAAAAAATTATTACAAATCTTATTAGTTTTTAATGTTTCTCATCTGCCTCTAATTGTCCTGTGCCTAATGAGTCCGTGATATTGGCACCTATTACGAAAATAGTAATGAGTTTATGATAATAATATTATGTTTTTCATTTTGTTAGTAAGTGTATGTTCAGGAATATTTTTTTTTGTTTCAGGCATATTTGCATGTTATGTGTCTAAAAGTAGGTATTAGATATTATAGAAGTTACGAGTATGTCTAGTTTTCGAGAAATCAAGTCACCTATTTGGTGGCTGAGAGTAGCCGACGCGTAGGATTGGAGAAGGCTATATGCAGCAGAGGACTGCTATAGGCTGACGATAATTATGATGGAATGTGAGCAAGTTAATGAGAAAATCTGTTGTTTATAGGAATAGTTAAAACGTTACAAGTGTTTTTTTTTTTTACCTTATCCCAAGGACTCTGTCCGAGATAGATTATCTTTTATCTCAAATGAGTACAGTTACAGTTCCTAATCTTACACGTGTAGATATGAAGGTAACAAATATTTATATGACACAACACACCACACATGATACAATGCATGCTCAATATCCATGATATTGATTCTGTAAAAAATAGCCTTCAAATAACATCACTTGTTAAAAGAAACGATTGAAAAACAGCCAATTCACAAAACCGGTTGCATTTTCTAAACATTTTCTTTACTAAGAGCATAAGTCTTAGTTGAATTTACATTAATTTAATACAGAATTAGAAATAAGACCCCATTCGGAGAGATTTTGTGTCTAAAATAAACGAATAAACATTGTAAAATTTAATGTTAACAGACGGTCTTACCGTTTTATTACACCACACCCGTATAGACTTTATTCATTTAACCCTTTCTTTATTAAGCATTCGTCGAAAAGTTTGAACTAACAACTTCGAAGCTCCTTATACAAAATCCGCGATGAATGTAGACGAATTCGAGGGTATCGCTACGGAAGCAAAGGATCTCGTACTCGGTACAGGGGTATGGAGTAAATCCAGACTGCTGTCAGTTGGCTGTGGTAAACAACACAATTAAGGCCGGAGTTTCAATTGACGACGACGCACGTTCCAACTATATGCACAATCAAACACAGTGCCTCACTAACTTCACAGTAAATGAACACTGTGCCGGTTTCGTCCAGAAATCTGCTCCGTGTGTAACAGCGGGGAGCATGTGGACTTATTTTAGAACTCGTTGCTATGTGAGCATGTCCAATTTGCTTTTCCTATTTAGAAAAACAAGTGGGCTCGTTAAGTTCTCTGTGGTTTATGGAAAAAGATCGCCATGTTGGTGAATTGAGGGCAACCATGTGGTTACTAAATTGATATGGCAACCATCTTGTTTGGAACACATGTATCCTTATCTACTTTGTCATTAGCTGTTATTTTATGTTCTTCTTGTTCTTGATTAGGTGTTTTTTGTTCGATTGTAAGTAGGTACAGGGTTCTTTGGTAGAGTATAGTTCGTTAAGGTTTTTGTCCACTCAACTTGTTTTTATCAGCTGAATGACCTGTCTGATTCGATGAAATAATTCTGCTGGTAAAAAAGGTTATTGTCATCATGGTAGGTATTATGATTATGAGTAACGTATCTTCAAAAATGTTCGTTGTTAATTAATTGTTTTCGTCATTTTATTTGTGAGTTTTACAGGCTTGTTACTATGAAACTTCTTTGTATTATTCTCTTTTACCCGTGTCTTAAATATCTTCAATGTTAATATTGTTGTTCTTATAAATCCCAAAAATTACTGTTTCATGCAGCATCCTGATTTTTAAGCTTGGATATGTGATGAACTCTTTTTTTTTTTGTTTGATAAATAACCAATCTACTCTTTGGCTAAAGAGTATGCTGTATGACTTAGTAGTTTAGAATTGAAATATACTTGAATTTGAAGAGTTTATTTTATAATCTAGTTGAATCAACGAACCGTTATTGTTTTTTTTATCAACAACTTGTAATGTTAGCGGATGGCAGATCCGGCTTGTTCTCGAATATATTCTTTTTTATATGAACTGAGAGATTTTAATTAAAGAATACATCATTGGATCCCGTTACTTACATATTAGAGCCATTTCCGTGAGCTCTTGTTCAACTACAGTCAAATGAGTATAATAATAATATCATGTTTGTGTTCTCAGAGCGTGCTCCGCACGATCATTGAAGAACATACTATTTCTGACACGGACGATGGTGTTAAGAGACACTTAGGTAATAGTGTTTCTTTGAAAATTGCAGAGAGTGCAGTCTTTGCAGAGATCTGTCTATTGGGCAGAGCCAACTTGCGAAATTGAAGACCGACGATAGCAGGATCGTATCCGCCAAACCTGAGCTGTTGAGAGTGATCAAGAGGTTCTATGGACAGCTATACACGTCAACAAGCAACACCGTTATAAATCTGGCTAAAGGCTCAAGAGAAAGACTGACCCAACACTACACCGAAAACATCCCGGACGTCAGCTTATACGAGATTAGGATGGCTCTGAAGCAGCTCAAAAACAACAAGGCGCCGGGTGATGACGGAATTACGGCTGAACTAATGAAAGGCCGGCGGAAAACCCGTTCTTAAGGCCCTCCAGAAGCTGTTTGCTTCCGTCATACTCGAGGGCAAAACGCCACAGGCATGGAACAGAGGTATTGTGATACTTTTCTTTAAGAAGGGTGATAATGCCCTCCTTAAGAATTATAGGCCCATCTCATTTCTGAGCCATGTCTTCAAGCTGTTTTCAAGAGTCATCACGAACCGTCTCTCGCGCAGGTTTGACGACTTCCAGCCTCCCGAACAAGCCGGATTCCATAAAGGCTTTAGCACCGTAGACCACATACATACGCTGCGGCAGATTATGCAGAAGACCGAGGAGTATAACCTGCCTCTCTGCTTAGCGTTTGTGGACTACGAAAAAGCCTTCGATTCGATCGAAACATGGGCTGTACTGCAGTCTCTTCAACGGTGCCAGATCGACTATCGGTACATCGAGGTGCTGAAATGTCTGTAATGCCCATGTAACATCCACTCTCATGAATATCAGAGACGCTACACTCGAAGTTGTGGACGAGTATGTTTACCTAGGACAAACTGTCCAGTTAGGTAGGTCCAACTTCGAGAAAGAGGTCAATCGTCGAATCCGACTCAGCTGGGCACCGTTCGGGAAGCTACGTAATATCTTCTAACCCCACATACTGCAGTGTCTCAAGACGAAAGTCTTTGACCAGTGCGTGTTGCCAGTGATGACATATGGCACTGAAACGTGGTCGCTCACAATGGGCCTTATTAGAAGGCTAAAAGTCACCCAAAGGGCAATGAAGAGGGCTATGCTTGGGGCTTCCCTACGTTATTGAATCAGAAATGAAGAGATCCGCAGAAGCACCAAGGTAACCGACACAGCTCGAAGAATTACCAAACTTAAGTGGCAATGGGTAGGGCACATTGCGCGCAGAACAGATGGCCGTTGGGGCCGAAAGGTTCTGGAGTGGCGACCGCGTACCGGAAGACGTAGCGTTGGAAGGCCTCCCACAAGGTGGACCGATGACCTTATGAAGGCCGCAGAAATCCGCTGGATGCGGGAAGCACAAAACCGGTCGAGGTGGCGGTGCTTGGGTGAGGCTTATGTCCAGAAGTGGACGTCTTTTGGCTGAAATGATGATGATGATGATGATGATTATTAATGCTACTGTCAGATTGATGTCCATTGTCCATCTGACTAACTAATGATTTTATAGCTACCTACTATGATTAACCATTCTCTCAAGAATTGCTATATGTTACTGCCAAAGGATTCCTCTGCTTTACCTATGAGTGTCGTAAAAATGAGATGAATTAAGTGGATTTTTCTGCCTTTGAAAGCAGCAATCATTTAGGAATCAAGGTATCTAAGTATAGTAATTGTGGGCAGTTTCTACAATGAACATTGTTTGTGGTGTTATTCGAGTGGAAGAAAATTTGCTTACTCGAGAGTTAGTCGTTGCTGATTGTTGGCATAGTATACATGTAAAATGGCGATTTTATCACCTATATTTTTATTAATTTTATCGAAATTATCACCGAGATTCTGCCCTGAGTTTTTCATAACCTCTTTTCCTAAGAAATTGACAGATTTCCACAAACAGCCATTAAAGGTTTTTTTGTGTTATATTACTATCATTAGCCAACTTATTTATTTATTATCTGGTCAGCCGGGGAAATAAAACGTCAATAATTGATTTTATTGTTTCCTTCAATTTTATGATAGTTGTAAATGTTTCAATAAAAGATAAACTAATAATAAAGTCAACAGATTACCACATCCTCTGGAAGCAGTCGAAAGCCTAGTTAGTATAATATTATATCCTCCTCAATGTCAATAACTTATCAGACTAATCGATGAATAATCAAATGAAAAAAAAAACTTACTTTTAGTTTCAGTAATTCCTCAATTAATTGGTTAAATAACTACCTACACAAGAAATAATGACTGACCTAAGTATAGATAATCAGATATTCGTGGAAGGCACAAGTTCCGATACATAATGACCGAATGTTAGCAACTTGTAACTAAAGTGATCGAGTTAATTAGAAAAGTTGAAACGATCCAACTTCTGTGTAATAACTTATTTTATGGTTCACTTATAAAATTCAATAATTATTGGAGCAAGAGTGCTATGGTTCACTAATTTCTTTACTGATTCGGGAATTACTTAATTGTTACCTGAATTAAAAAAAAGGAATTTTCACTTCTGACAGATTCCTGAGTTTGTTTCGCCACGTCTACTCAGTGTCAGATAGAAAATGTCGACTCTATCTAACTTATTTTTAATTTTTAATACGACGTGTAAAAGTGATTCTGGTATCCTATTTACAGAATAGACAATTTCATTTCGTTACAGCCTATTTTCTGCTTGTCTATTCAAGCCATAAGTGGCAGAATAAGCGGTTCTCTAGCTGAAGCAAACTCAGAACAGAACTCAATAATAATAATAAAGATTTCGATTGAATCTTCTTTTTCAAAGCTAAATGTATAATCAGAGTTGGATTTAAAGTGTAAACGAAAAAAAAAGTATCTGACAAGTTGTTTTCGAATGTGTCAAGCGAATTATATTAAAATTGGCAAGTTCATACCTAATTATTAATTGCCTCGTGGTAGTTGAAAACAAGACCACCCAGATAATACTGAAAATATAACGATTGTAGCAATAATAAGTGACTGTTGAGAACATCTGAATGAACATTATCGTACCTTACCTACCCACTTACTGGGGGCTGTCGGGTTACGATAACCCACATTCCAAATCATTGTTGTATCAGCTGCTATATTGACCTCTAGCGTCATCACTAAGTTTGAAAACATGTACCTAGTCCGGTATGATAAAAACAAATTTCGTTAACCATAGATCCATGGGAACTAAGAAGGATAGTTTCCTTCTGTCTGCTCATTTCAAACTACTCTGATCATGTACCAAGCCTGATTATCATTATAATTTAATCTTTCACCTTTCGTCGCTGACATACGCAGAAAGGTGATGCAACAATAGTAACAAGCGATGTAAGCTGCGTCCAAATTACGTTACAAAACATATTTCAGAAAAACCTCTGTCCATGATAACCACCATTAACCACCATCTTGTCAGCACTCAACCGTTCACCTAATCACGACAATTCTCCCCTTTCACAGCAGATGGCTCACCCCCTCGTCCCCTCACCCTGCCCCGACATGGTCACGTACCGGCTTATCTCCTTACGAATGTAGGTATGGGGAATAAGGGATTAATGTATGGACAGTACTGTTGGTATCGCTGAAGTGGTATTTGCATATTGTGATGTATCAATAATGGTATTTAATTTCATATATATGGTTGCATTCAAATGGCTCAACAAGTGGGTACACATAAAGACCCAAAAAAAAAAAAATGCAAGTATATAATTTATCTACTCTTATGTCGTAAAATTCGAATTATAAACATCAATTCGAGTTAAAAAACAAAAAAAAATATGTTAAAAAACATTTTTTTTAATTTCTATACAGGGCACCATAGACTATCAGGGCACATCCACAATCCAAGAAGTTAATATCACCCCTTGAGTTTCGTTTTTTTTTTTCTAATTATGCTTATGCGGGGTGCACCATTTTTATAGCATTACAAAACAAAATTCACTCCATTTTTTTATATTGTCTGTGGTAGCACCCGCTTTAGCACATGCGCGGTGATATGGCTTTTGTCGCCATACGTTTTGGTGCCGGAATTTCTTACGCTTTTAACTTTGTTCTCTTATTTAGTAGGTTCAATCCCAGTGTATGAGAGTAGATAAAGTAGTGTATGAAACTGCACATAACTAGGTATTAAAACACTCGTGTGATACTATTAAAAACCTCGACTACGGCTCGGTTTTTAATAAACACACACTCATGTTTTAGCAACAGTTTCATAAACTACTATTTTGATACTTTAATTTACTTAAAGGTACTAAAAACATGGTGGCCAGTTAATCTGTTTATTACGTTTGTAATCTCATTTTACCCGTATCAACAAGGCTCTAGTTCCCTATAGATACAAGGATCTCATTGTGTAGGGGATCCTCAGGGCTAACCTATAGACTAACTTGAATGCAGAAATCCTAGACATACAGGCGCCAATTGCTGGATCCACAATATCTGTAATGATTTTGATGTTTTCACTTCCAATAAAGTTTCATAAACAAATCAGTCCTCATTTATTTAATATTATTAACTTATTTATTTATTAAACAATAGCTGCTGCCCGCGGAGCTTTGCCCGCGTATGTTTTTCTATACATACAAATAAATAAAATTAAAGTGTCTGTAATGTGACAATTTTTTTTAAACCTCACAGGCCGACCCGCGAGCAGTAGCTAGTAGTCGAAAATAAAAGTACTTATAACATCAGCTATCTGCTAATGAAAGTCCTGTCAAAATTGGCCAGCCGTTTCGGAGATTAGCCGGAAAAAACAGACAGACAAATAAATGAAATTGTTTGTAATGGGTCAGGTACATTAACCGTTGTAGCTAGGTACAGAAAGACGGTCTTAGGAGACTGTCCTTATTATTTTGAGAAATTTTGATCGCCGATCACAGATTTAAAAAAAAGGTACAACAGTCAGCAAGAAAAAGGGGCGTTTTCACAAAAACTTTTTTTGACACCAATTAGTCCTGTTTCTTATAAGGATCAAAAGCGGCCAAGTGAGAGTCGGACTCGCCCATGAAGGGTTCCGTAGCAGCAAGTAATATAATATAAAAGTTCTTGTAGTTCGTTGTAACTTTGATCGATGTTTTAATAATAGTGTATTTAAAAAAATATTAGTTATTGATAAGTAAACATTATAATTAGGTACCTAAATTATAGGATTTAGATCTAACTATATGCGAGCCCATATAGGCTTGTGATAGCTAAACAGCATAAGGTTTATGTTTATGAAATTAAATGTTTTATTTTATTATTATATTTGAGTTGATTGAATGAAAGGTAAATTGTGGTTTACGATTTATGCCGTATTAAAAAAAACTACTTACTAAATCTCGTTCAAACCAATTTCGGTGGAAGTTTACATGATAATGTACATCATATATGTTTTTTGGTTTGGAAGCGTCTCTCGCGCAAACTATTCAGTTTAGAAAAAAATGATATTAGAAACCTCAATATCATTTTTGAAGACCTATCCATAGATACCACGTAAGGGTTTGATGAATAAAAAAAAAATGGTGAGTTTCAGTTCTAAGTATAGGGAACCCCCAAAATTTATTGTTTCTTTTCTTTCTATGTTTTGTAAAAAATTTAATGCGGTTCATAGAATACATCTACTTACCAAATTTCAACAGTATAGTTCTTATAGTTTCAGAAAAAAGTGGCTGTGACATATGGATGGACAGACAGACATGACGAATCCATAAGGGTTCCGTTTTTTGCCATTTGGCTACGGAACCTTAAAAAAGAACTCTATCGGACCAATTGAGGTTTGAGTACTAGAAAAGACAAAAATCGCAAAAAACTTTTCCAATACATTTCGTAGGAAATTAAACTGTCAACTTAACTTTTACTAGGGATAGACTGGCCGCTATGCCAAAAAATAAACAAAATTAAAATAAACTTCGTTTGTCAAACGAAAACGCGATATAATTTTGTTTACTTTGAGAACAGAATTTAGATAGTTTGTTGCTCGTGACACAAGTAAATCTGAAAAAAAATAAATAAATCGTTCAATAGTTTAGACTATTAAGAGAAAAGATTTTTGCTATTTCTGGCTTTTTTTTGTGGCCAGTCTGTAAATCATTAAAAAGTAAGCTGGCGTCACATTTCCTACTAAATGTAGGGGAAAAGTTTTTTGCGATTTCTGACTTTTCTAGTACTCAAATCTCGGTTGGTCCGATAGAATTTTTTAATCCATAATAAGAAACAGGGGGTCTACTCCCTAAGTCCGTCAACGAAGTAACGGGCCCGTCCGTTAGTAGTCCGACGCGTCGGACTGAACCCTACTCCCTAGTAATTTCGGATTCATCAGTTTCCAACGGAATCGTAGACAATATTCGTGAACGAAAGACGCATGGCGATTGATGACAATAGAGTTGTGCTATTTTACCGGTCGATTACCGGTTTAATTATTTTGTGGTTTTCAAGCTAAATATACAAAAATCAATTTTTTTTCCTTTGAAAATTTAGGTACTACATTTTTAACAATATACTTCTTATTACTAAGATTAGAATTATTTTTGACATTTTTGTCCGGAAACCGGAATTATCCTGTTGATACCTTTGCCTTTTTCCTTTTTGACATTTTGACGGAAATTTTCAAATTAATTCAACGATACTAGCCGGGAAGTTTTAAAATTATTTTATTTTAGTTTCTTTCTTATTCATTTCGTAAAATGGCCCCAACCGCTGCAGAAACTCACGGACACGGACTCTGGCCGGAGGCGCGCAGGAGCTGGGCAGCCTCAACGTGCTTTATATAGAATTTTTCACTTTTGGTGTGGAAAAAAAAAATACTAACATGTTGAATTTTAGGGGTTTGGAGTAGGGGTCGAAATTTTCATTATTTTTGCGATAGGACGCACCATTTTCGAGATATAAGCAATAGAAAAGAAAAAAATATATACAGTAACAGTACTGAATTTGTACCAGTAGTCGAGATGTTGGTGTGAAGTTTAGTTCATGACAACTAATTGATTTTATTCTACATCTTTTCAATCGCGATTAATAATAGTCAGATTTAGGTAGAAAATCTAAATTTTAGTTTAAAAACGTCAAATTCAGAATAGCAAAATTGCCAAATAGCTTTAAGATAAGTCAGTAACGTCGGGAATACTCGCCAACCTAAATTCTTGGCGTAAATATTGTCGACGTTGCCTCCGCTCTTCCTATATAGCTTCGTCAAGCAATAAAAAAGCAGCCATACTTCGGAATTCCTTACTTTGTCTCTAAATAGTGTAAACAATTATAATCGTTCGTCGACAGAACGATAACTATTTTGATGTCGTATCAACTGACATAAGGTTCCGTCAAAACAAGCGTCAAGTTCAACTTTTCGGACGGGCAAAAACGCATCGGGAGTAGGGACAGTTGTCAAATCGTGTTGTCATTCATTCTTCGTCGGGCCCCGAACCAATCGTCCGTCCGTTGGTTATAGGGAGTAGGAAACGCCCGAGACGAAGGCCGAAACGACGGACTTCGTGCTTAGGGAGTAGACCCCCAGGATCGATTGGCATCAAAAAAAGTTTTTGTGAAAATTGTCCATTTTCTTGCTGACTGTAGTTTTTTTTTTTTCAAAATCTGTGAATCGGGATCAAAATTTCTCAAAAAAAAAAAAAAAAAAATAATAATAAGAACAGGCTCCTGAAACCGTGTTTCTGTAACTACAACGGATGAGGTACCTACCTTTGCCCCGACTCAAAAATCCAACCTGCATTTAGTAAAAAGCTATTATTTTGACGTTACACACAAATACTTCAATTTTATTTATTTGTATAGATGAATCACCAATTCTCTTCTATTTTGGTCAACACACCGCTAACATAATTTTAATATAAATGGAAGAAATAAAGTTTTGGAAAAATCCGGAATACCTTATAAATTATGATTATGATGGTATCGACGTAAATAGTTCGACCTTAGCAACAGTTGGATCAATATTAGCTAAGTTGAGTAAGTAACTAAACCACAGAATATCTTCACTGAACACTGCTAAACTAAAACATTCCTAAAACATTCCGCACAAAGTTGATATAACATTGGAGCATTCACGTTATTTTGAACACATATTTTTCAATACTATTAGGCGATAATTTTATTTTATATCTGTAAAAATAACGGAACATCATGTTTCAGGCGAGTTAGTTCCGCAAAGCGATAAGAGATGGCGTTGGCTGTCACGTTTGCGTATCAAAACGAGCCTCGCCTAGCAATAAGACATAAATGCATTCCAATTCTTTATAAATAGATTTTAGTTTACTGCTTGTAATTTTCTTTTAATACACTAAATGGGTTTGTTGAAATTACCAATAACACTAACTAATAGGTACAGGTACCCAGTTACCTAGTATGCTGTTATTTTTTCTGTTTTGCAACAATCTAGATTTTACAATTTAAAATCAATTGATGATTTCTATCAAGATAATCTTTAGATACATACCTATAATAAAATCGTAGCAATGTCAAAACAGTACATTGAATATTTTTGAAAAAAAAAAAGAAAAAGTAATTGCCACGAGGTCTGGGAACGATTCTGATCCGAAAATATAGTTTTTTGAATTTTTGTCTGTTTGTCTATTAAATTTGTCTGTTTGTTTGAATGTATGTTCCAGCATCACACAAAAAATACCAGATAGTTTTTGTTAAAATTTTGCATAGATATTCCCTTTAAGTCTGGTCAAACTGTAGGGTATAAATAATCACGCTATTTACTATGGGGAATGAGCAGTACTGCATTATGTTTTGAGATGGGTCAATAAGGGCAAGGTACCTTAATCGTGGTCGCTACAAAAAAAACGGTCTTAAGAGACTATCCTTGACTTTTTGAAAAAAATTGATATGCGGTCACAGTTTTTGATAAAAAATTTACTACATTTTTTAATCAAAAACTGTAACCAAGATAATGGACAATTTTCACAAAAAGTTTTTTGATGTCAATCGATCCTGTTTCTTACGAGGATCAAAAAACTCTATGAGACCAAGTGAGGTTTGAGTACCTACTAGAAAAGCCAGAAATCGCAAAAAACTTTTCCCATACAGTTCGTAGCTTCGTAGGAATGATACTGAGATGAGAGCGAACACAATTGATCCAGTATATGACAATGCAGTCGAACTATTCCATTACTTCGCTGGGTTGAATAGGAAACTAATATAGCAGATAGTTACAGATTTAATCTTTTAAATGATTATCATACCTTTATGGATCTAAGCAGTCAATCATGACTATTTCAGTCAACTTTCAAGTCATATGCTATTTCAGTCAACTTTCAACAAAGTAATGCTAATGTGATTTCGATTCCCAAGAATTGACATTTATTTATTTATTTAAACTTCTCACACACAATAAGGTACAAAGGCGGACTTAATGCCATAGGCATTCTCTACCAGTCAACCAAGGGTAGTGAAGAGATAAGATGGCAGACATTTTTGTGCTTATTTTTTTCACATTTTGTTACTGTAATTTTGATAGTTGGAAGAACGTACTCAGCATAATACACTTCCGGACTCCTTAATCGATCCACCGTGCTACCGTATTTTTATGTTTATAGGCCTAAAACATCAAAATAATGATGTCAACGAAAAAGTTTTTTGTGTATTAAAATATTAATCGTTACGTATACGTGTTCACGTAAAACACAAGGACGTGTCCACGTCACAGCCATACCCCGATTTATTTAATCCACTCTGACGTTCAAATTATGAAACTTCAGTCTGGGTTTATTCCGCAAAACGTAAACGCAGAACTTCACGTAAGTCGTTCTGCCGTTCAAAGTTACCACCAATACCTGGAGACTGGCGGCTTCGTGCATCGTCCAGGAGTACCATGAAACCGGGTTATCTTTACCACCAGCCTGCGTAATCATCATCTGACCTCAGTCCAGGTCCAAGAACAGCTTCGATACTTTCATGGAAAAGTGACGAGTGAGTGTGATTAGGGCTTGCAATCCGGGTATCCGGATATCCGTATTATCCGGATATCCGCCGATTTTCAAATCCGGGTTTTACTTGCATCAACATCCGGATTTTTCGGATTTTACGGATAGTTGTATTTCTCTTTTAAATGTTAAATAAAAAGCTGTCATCGGTAAAGTACATAACTGTCATTAAATAAATTATCTATATCTATATCTATACTAATATATAAAGCTGAAGAGTTTGTTTGTTTGTTTGTTTGTTTGTTTGAACGCGCTAATCTCAGGAACTACTGGTTGGAATAGAAAAATTCTTTTTGTGTTGGATAGTCCATTTATTGAGGAATATTATAGGCTATATAACATCACGCTACAACCAAAAGGAGCGGAGCATAAATGAAAAATGTTGCAAAAACGGGAAAAATGATTGCTTTTTGCGAGCTTCCGTTGCGTGCGCTGCGTAAATGGTTTAAGTTACGCAAATGTCATGTATGATGGAATTGTTCCTCTATAAATTTTCTAAAAAAAAGTCCGCGACAGCATATGTCTATCTTTTAAGATTGACTCACTATAACTTTTTTTATGGTAATCAAATTTGTTCGAAATTAATGCATTATTTGCGAAGGAGTTTTCATAAACATGGTATGAATTCTTATCCAAATAAATACGTTATTCATCACAAGTATTTAATATTGAACAAAGTTGCCCTTACATCATTTAATTTCAATGAATATCTTAGGAGATATAACTGTTTTATAATAACTCCGCAGCAAAATAATGATCAACTCTGCGAGGTAGTCTATTCTAAAGCTGAAGAGTTAGTTTTTAGGGTTCCGTACCCAAAGGGTAAAATGGGACCCTATTACTAAAACTCCGCTGTCCGTCTGTCTGTCTGTCTGTCCGTCTGTCACCAGGCTGTATCTCATGAACCGTGATAGTTAAACAGTTGAAATTTTCACATATGATGTATTTCTGTTGCCGCTATAACAACAAATACTAAAAAATAGAAAAAAATAATATTTAAGGGGGCTCCCATACAACGGACATGATTTTTTAGCCGTTTTTTTTTTGCTCCGCCCGCGTGGATGTCGGTTATCACGTAAAAAAGTAGCCTATGTCCTTCTCTATATCCCAAGTCGATCGGTTCAGCGGTTTAGGCGTGAAAACGTAACATACATACAGACAGAGCTACTTTCACATTTATAATATTAGTATGGATAGCTTTTGCCCGCGGCTCCGCCCACATGGATGTCGGTTATCGCATAAAAAAAAGTAGCCTAAGTCCTTCTCCATATCCCAGGCTATATCTTTGCCAAATTTCATGACGATCGGTTCAGCGGTTTAGGCGTGAAAACGTAACATGCAGACAGACAGACAGACAAATAGACAGACAGACAGAGTTACTTTCACATTTATAATAAAAAATAAAATGGATGGTACGGAACCCTTCGTGCGCGAGTCCGACTCGCACTTGGCCGGTTTTTTGTTTTTTAAACGCGCTAATCTCTGGAACTGCGAGTTGGATTTAAAAAAACCTTTTTGCATTTTACAGCCCAATTCTTGAGGAAGAATTACATTCCTATTAACTAGAACACCATTTTTTTTTAATGAAAGTTAATGCGAAAACGAAGTAAAAGCACGGGCAGGCAATGTATTGCGACGGGGTGGGTGGGGGGAACAAGAAATTTAACGCGGACGAAGTCGCGGGCAGAAGCTAGTTATGGTAATATAGTTATGACTCTTGCAATTATTTATTCACTTCAAAAATCACGATAAGTCAATTTAGTGACTGAGATCATAACAATATTGAACACTAGTTAACTTTATGTTAAACTCACATCCATACTGCACGCACTTTCAAGATTGTATTGTATTATATCGCAGCTTTTTAAGATCATATTACCAGAATTTCGACAAAAAATAATTTATGAATTACGTAATACGGGCTGGTGTCCGCAACTCCACGACAATGCATGTATTTTGCGTTAAAAATTATAAGAAGAAATAATTAAGAATTACGTAATACCCATACTAATTAATACTTATATTATAAATGTGAAAGTAACTCTGTCTGTCTGTCTGTATGTTACGTTTTCACGCCTAAACCGCTGATATAGCCTGGGATATGGAGAAGGTCATACTTACATAGGCTACTTTTTTACGCGATAACCGACATCCACGCGGGCGGATCTGCGGACGAAAGCTAGTTATACTATAAAGGGTTATTTGATTATTTTGAGAGATTTTGTTCATTTTTATTTTATTATATTTTATTTATACTATTGTTGTTTAAAAGGGTTATTTGATTATTTTGACATATTTTGTTCATTTTTATTTTATTATATTTTATTTATACTATTGTTGTTTAATAATTGAGCTGTTTTGCCAGGGATAGTGATATTTTTATTTAAATATATGTTTTAAATAGGTTGATTTGATTGGGATGTTGTGATAAATGTAAGATCACTTTTTAATTAGAATTGTTTTTAGTATGAGAAGAATAGATACAAATTATTTTTGCGGTTTCGGTGTTTTACTGTATAATTTTAGAAAGTGAATTAGTTTTCTTATGTGATAGTTACTTGAAATATTGGTATAGTTTATTATTTATTTGTCATTTTGCTTGAGAGACTGGCTAAAACGTGTTACAAAAGGTTATTAGTTTTACTTATAACAAAAACTAAAAAATATCCGTATTATCGACATTATCCGGATAATCCGGATAGTAAAATATTAATATCCGTATTATCCGGATAGTCAAAATGAACGGATATTGCAAGCCCTAAGTGTGATGGAGTGACTGTTTGCGCTCGAACTGTTAGAGATGAGATTCAAAACACGACCTGAAACTTCATAAGCCAGCCAATGGTCCCAAACTGACACGAGCTCACAGAATGGCACGCCTAAACGCTGAGGCGACCATTTGCATTGGACTCATCGTAGCGGAGTCAGGTTCTTTTTATGGACGAAAACGAAAAAAAAGTATGCTGTATAGCAATGATGGACGTAGGAAAGTCTACTGAAGAACGTTTATTGCATTGAATAGAAGGTGACTTATGGCGGCGAGTCATGAACAGTCTGGAGTGGAATTTGGAACTGTACAATCGTCCACCTGAAGGACTAAGTGCGGAAACTAAACCCTTTACCCTCCCTTGTCACCAGACCTGACTCTTTGTATATTTTGGCTGCTGAGATCAAAACTACAAACGTAGTATGCAGGGAAAGTTTATTAAAGTGTGGCTGGTATTTTAGTGTATTGTGGCGTATTACGACTTCCACGCGAACGAAGTCGCGGGCAGAAGCTAGTTGTAAATAATTAGCTTGCTAGTGATGTGCCACGCTCCGGACGGCCGAGTGTCGATAGTTGTAACAAAGTGGTCGGTACGTCCGCCGCGTCAAGGCTCGTACAGACTCGCGCGATATCGCGGGCGCGACGTGCAGCGACAAAGAAATTGTGCTACTAGTGTCGCACCGCACCCGCGATATCGCACTAGTCTGTACGGGCCTTCACGAATCTCGATAGTTGCTACAATCACGTCGTTGGTTTGCGGTTAGAAAGTGAAATAACCCTTGTCTAGGTATAAAATTAAATATTGCACAAATTGCGGGATTTCGTTGTTACTTTACTGTCATTGTGCCTTATTACTTTAAATAATAGGTAGGTAGATACTACCAGACGACTCTCTTTTCGTTGACTACTTATTTATTTAGTCTCACGAATGTTTTGTGATATTAGAAAAAAGAGAATTGTTCTAATGTTTTATAAGTCGTTAAAGAAAGAAGAACTAAGTTATTTAAACGATAAAATATAACTTTTTTTTTTTCATCGTTCTCTTTTAAGTTAAGCTAGGCGCTGTAGGTGAATCTAAATAAATCAATTCGCGAGTCATAAAATAAAGATGAAAGGTACAATTACTACAAGGTATAATTCTTTAGTCAAAATGAATGAATGTGTTTGAAAAAAAGCGATCATTTATGTTTGCCAAAACCATCCAGTTATTTCTGAATTCATAGGATAATAGCCTTAACTTTCTTCGCAATGATGTCAACTATTGCTTGCACGTCTTTTCCAAAACGTGTTGCTACGTCAACTGGTCCAATTTGTTTAGAGTCGATAAAGAACTCTGCATGTTCATTTTGTTTACTTCGAACGGAACGAATTTAATTTTAAGTTCTCACATAGGTATATATAAAAACCATAACATATATACCATACCATAACATATATATGTCACTAAAGTCGACAAAAAAAGCGAAGCGAATATAACAACCAAATGAAAATTGATGATTGCTCTTTAATTGTGAAAAACAATAGCTTGAAAGATATTACTGTAAAAGTCATCTTGTGTGTAGAAGACAATGCTATAAAACAGTTATCTGAAGACGATATAGTAACGAGATGATGGTATCCATGATAGAGCACGATCATATAAAGAGATGGCAATTTACTGCAAACGCTAGCTCAGCATTTGAGGATAAGATGAGCCTATATTTTATCCATATTACTGTTCTTGCATTACCGAAGCACATCAAAGCTATTTGGCACCATCCTCCGACACGGGTAGGCAATGCAATCTATCTCATATCGCAATCTGCACTTAATATTCCAAGTCAGCGTTTAGATTATTTCTTTCGTGCATGTGCAACATGCCTATAACCGGCACATGTAGAAAACTGTACTAACTCGTCTGTATTTATTAGTGATACAAAAACACTGGAGGATGGGGTTGCACCAATCTGTAGCGCGGCCCGGCCTGAACCGGTCCCGACCGGTCCCAACCGGTCTTATTAAAATATTACTCCGACTCTCTTGCTTGTTTTTACCTAGTTCAAATTTATGATAATGTATGGAAACGATGATCTTCGTTCTCTTTGTTTTTTTAAGTGTCATCTATATGGAATATGTAATCTCCTTTATTATTATTGTAAAGTATATTTTTTGTGTGAACAGTGAATGAAGTAATGTGGCCAATGTGAGTGTGTTTAGTGTTTTCATGTTCATTGTGTTTCTTTCTCTCTTCTTGAGTTTCGGGGAAGGGATAGGTATTAAAACATAACTTTCCATTTTGAAACTATGTATTTTTTTCTTCATATTTCTACATTTTCTTTTACGGTCTATCAAATAAATATCAATTATAAACAATTGATACATTTATTATTATTGTTAGTTTTTGTATATGTCGACATTTCAAGTTTTAGAAGTAAAATGTTTTTGTAGCTTTTTCAAATCTTTTATTTATCGATGAAAGTGAACTCTAGTACTATGATATTGTGCGTTTAAAACACTGGACCCTACAAACATTTAGATTTCGTTTAAAAACGGTTAGTCTATTGATTTACATTTAATGTAGTAATTACACTGGATGAAGAAAATGCAATCTGCAACATTAACATCTCGTCAATTATATGTACTGTTAGTACAAAATGTATCTCTCATCACCCACTGGACTATAGTAACGCAGCTTCGCGCGGCGATAGAAAATAATCTTACAAAAAATTTCATTTTATATTAACTTAAATAACTTAATACTTTTAATAACTATCAATAATATAACCTGAGATCTTTTGCCTGCAGCAGAGGGCGCGCGGGGCGGGGCGCGCGCGCGGCCTGCGCCCGCCCTGCGCACCCCCTTTGCCTCCCTACTCTCCACTCTATGATACACATCTCTAATATTTATAAATCTGCATTCATGTTTTCACATTCATAAAAAGTAATATTTTTCTCGCATTTAAATTTTATACATTACAAAAGTAGTATCACAAACAAATGTACAAACTAGTACAATTACGAAAAACGTACACATATCGGACCTCTACAGAGATCGCCTCTAATAAATACAGTTACGATACATGAAAATACGAACTCTACGCAACTTCAGAATAGAATCGAACTCGAAACAAAAAATAATACCTAAGACTATATCGTTCAGGGTATCAGTATCACACGCGCGGCGGCGGCTGAGATCAGAGGGTGCGCACGAACGCCGCCACGCCACTCACGCGACCAACCACCACGACTCAATCATTAAAATATCCAAAATACGAACAATGATCATACAATGATTAACATAAGTACGAGCGGCGCGGGGCGAGCGCAGCGGTGGGCAGACAAGACAACCGACGTCCAGGGGGAGGGGGCGAGATCGACGCTCGCCGCCGCGCGCCGGCGCACGCGCGCCCGTCGCCGCTGGCACGCTCGAGCAGCGACCGAATATCGACACTTTATCGATAACAAAGTGCATTTCGCGTCACTATCGACCGTGCCTGCGGCACACGAGCGACGCAACTAAAACCTGCGCTCTTCCGCGCGCTTATACTACAACTATACGTTACATATCACGCTGTGCTTTTTTCTCTTATTAAAAATATATAATAATTAATATAATATATAATAATATGATATTTGTTAAAATAACGATACGTAGATATCGAGGAGGGCTGTCAGTCGGCTCGCTCGCATCACGCGCTTATCACAGGCTGGTTCACTCCGCCTGGCTCCTGAACAATTTCTTCTTTTCTATCGTGAACTGGGGGCTGATGATGATGGTGCCGCCTCGCGTTAAGTTTCTGTAACAAAAGAAAGGTTCCGTTAGTACTGTTGTCAGTGTTTCCTCTGTTGCTAGGCTGACTCAAGTTCGTCACTGAATCGGTTTATCGGTGTGAATTAACAGAGCTCAACTTACTTTAAGAATTGCGGCAACAGGCTAGTCCAGTTCGTCGCATCATGTTCCAGATGTAGATGTATCTCGTGCGTGGTTAACGTGTTGGGGTCTATTTTGAAAGCTGCTAATCTTCTCCCCGTGACGTCGACTATGACAGCCGCTCCCCGCGACCCGCAGGGCTCGCCCTCGGCTAGTGCCAGGGTCTGTCGGGCTGCTCTGGCTAGCAGTTCCGCTGGTACCAGCACCTCAGCGGTGGCTAGTTCGCTGGCTCCTTTCGCCGCTCGTAATTCTCTCTCGAGCCTCTGAGCCAGCGCCGCTTCCGTCGGCACCGGCACCGGCGCTTCCCGCCATGTTGGTCCATTCCAAGCTATAACAAAAGGAAATTCAGTTTAGATTTCAACCCTTCAAGTTTAAGTTATGATGAACACTTAAAATCCCTAAGTTTTGTCTAAGCTGTCACTATTAATCTTACTGGAATTATTCAAAACAAAAAGTTTACTTGATCTAAATTCATCACTAAACTGTATTAGAATAAAGTGAATGCAAATGTGTATCGAGCCAGTGCGCACCAAGGGCGAGGGAGTGCGGCGCAGCGGAACAGCTGACATGTCAGCTGATACTGACATTCGGGCCCCAGCCCGATGAGCACTGCTCACCGACTGATCAAACTAAGTTGAAGGACTGAGCTGGGCTACTGTTACAACAAATGATGCAGAAAACTAAGAGGTATGATCATCTGCTAGTGACGGGTGGCTGAGCGCAGTGCGCGCGCCGCATGGCAACAACAGTCAGCCGGTTAGAAAGCCGCTTCCCCCTCGCCTCGCCACTCCAAATAGAAAGTCAACTCACCTTTTTCGCTATTGAATCCCACAAACTGATTCGTGACCGGCAGGATCTCCATGTTTTCCAAATTGTTACTTATATTGTACACTTTTTAAACGACGAAAAAATTAAAGCGTTCCGCTGCGGAACTTAATATTACTAGAAAAATATCACAAGTCTCTTTTGTACTGCGAATGCGCACTGAACAACCGGCTTCACACCCGGCGACTAGTTATCGTGAAGAGATCGATGGGAAATTGATAAAACGTCCGAAGCTCACGACCGCATCAGATCTGATCTCGTAACCATAGGGCTTCGTCACTCGCCCACGGCTCACTATTCGACCCACCCAACCCTGTCGCTCTCTGTGACGGACTGGCGATACCGGGGACAGCCGTTTGTTATATAGAGGGCCGCGGCGGGGGTGCGGGGGGACACTCCGTGGGCCGCAGAGGGGGCCCCTCGCGCCAGTTGCGCCGGGCCTCGGTAGACGGAGGTTGGCTCCATGCCGCTCCGTGCCGGCACCGGGTACAAGCCGGCCGGCTTCTTTGTTCGTGTCCCACCGGTGGGACGACTCGGTTCTGTCTCATAACAAAGTGTTCCTCGGTTCAATTCTCGTGTTTTACTTAACGTTCTCGTTTGTCCTGTATCGGTTTCTTTGTTCGTTGTTCTGGCTGTGCAGAACTTGCTAGAATGTAGACCTCTTTAAGTTGTAACTATCTCTGTAGAGTAGATTATGGAAATCGTAGCTATCTGCTGAGTAATCTGCCTGACTGCAGGTTCGTTTCTACGAGTATATCATTAAGATAGAGACTTTAGACAAATATGCGATTTTCATTGTTCTTGTATGTATTGTGGATCTTTGTGCATTATAAAAAAAAGTATTTATTGTTATTAGGTAAGTAGTGTAAAATAGTGTTGTTAATTATAGAGGTAATTATGTAAATCGCTGCATTTAAGAAAATCCGGTAATTTATTATAAAAATATTTTTTTTTCTGACTTGGTCTAAAGATCTGAAATCGATACCTTAATTCGCAAGGTGGCTAACTCCGTAACAGAAAATTTTACAGGGGACATTAAAAAAATATATATTTTAAAATTATCCGGAATTTGTAAAATCTGAAGATCCTGTTGGTAAATAATAAGTAAATACGCAGTTTTTTTTGTAAATGTGCAGTTTTACAGTAATGTTTTTATTATACAACCTGATTTAGGAGTTATCCATTCTACCGCTTGGCCGTTTTGCAAACTATGGTATTGAAATGTAAGAATTGGTTAAAACCTCCTTAATATCAATGAATGAAAAAACAGCGATAACTTATAAATTGGTTCCCGATAAGATAATTCGCTGCAGCTGCAAAATCAATTTCAGAGTTCATATCAGAAAATATGTTTTCAAAATTAATCAAAATGAAAATCCAGACATTAGAGATTTAAAATTGATTATGATGACTATAATCAATTTTAAATCTCAATAAACTTTTGTAAACAACAAGTATCAAAATTTGATGAAAAAAAAAAAAAAAAAAACCTAAAACACTTGGCAACTTTACAAAGTAATATTTGGACCGTCAGTCAACATACAATTTAGTGTCACTCATCTTTTTGGACGAACTAATATCTCATGAAGGTAAATCGAAAAAAAGTAAAAGTTAAGTAAAGAACCACATAAAAAAGAAACCATAAAAATTGAATAAATTAAAGCCATCGAAACCTGAATTGGAAATGAATAAACAACTTATTCCAATAATTCCAATAACAAAAACATAAAACTGAGCAATCAAAGTATAAGAAAAATAAAAACTTGAATTATGAGTTTGGTAGAGGAGTCAATACAGTTCTGTTTGTCAAACTTCAATAGAACCCACGAGAAGCCTTTCAAAATGAAATACAAAACTAACTAATGTATGTAAATTGCAGTAAAAGAACTGTCTCGAATTTTAATGCATCACTTAAATCGAATGGGTGTATAAAGCACCTACGTGACGAATAACGATCCGACCGGCGCAAGACAATAGCACAATGATGTACTGTCAGTACTGAAATTCAACAAAAAAGGATGAGAACTCCTCACAATTAGAAATTGATGCAAAACACTTTATGGAGGAAATGCAATAAAATTGTTTACCAAGCACAAACGTACGCCAACACAAAAAGGTGCAGTTTAAGCCTTGGTTGAAGTTATAAAAGACGCGATGATTTTGAAAACAATCGTGCAATTTCAAATTGAGTTGCATCAGCCGACTAGAAATTTCTCTTAGTAAGAACCACTTTCCGTGATTACTTGGGCGTACAGAAAAAGATCACCGGCCCAAATCGCTAATAAATTTATCTTCCTTAAAATTCATACAAACTTCAAAGTGTATATAAAGCCAAATGAGTGTGTTTACATGAAAAACTGTTGTATATAATGTAAATAAAGATAGTCTTCATAATCGAGTGTCTTATCGTGCGATTAATACTACTTTGCATAAATGGAGAAACAATTTTTTTTTAACAGTCGTCGTTTTAAGGCTCGTACAGACTCGCGCGATATCGCGGGCGCGCCAGGCACGTCAGCAAGCCAGAGAGGCAAGACAGAGAGAGCCTTTAAACGTCTTTTTGCGATATAAGTAAGAGGCAGTAAAAGTGGTAATTGTACAAGAAATTAATTTTGAAATATACTTGAGTGCAGAAAACAGAACGATTTCAGATATAATAACTGGAAAGCCACAAAAACAGTTGAGCAAAAAGAAATGAAGAAAAAATCGGTTCGGTTGCCAAGCGATGCCGGCCGGCGTCTCGGCCTTGGTCGTCCATGAGTCACGTTTGACAAGCGAGACGAATCGCTCATGCCACTAGCCCATGTTCGTGACTGCAGCTCTATGCTACTAATGTTAATGCCAATTTCATATCTCATCAAAGTTCACGGGTCGACTTTGCTGTTTATGTTGTGCTACAAACTCGTTTGGCTACCTATTTTCGTGGCTATCGTTAGGTGTTTTTAATGAAATCGTCAAACACGCTGTCTGCACTTTATATTATTATTTGCGGTTTACCTACATCATCATATCATTGTATCATGTTGGACAGGATTTATTTGCTATTCGGAGTTACACAAATTTCTTTTCCAATGTTTCCGAATGAGGAAAGTTCACTGAGGAGGTAATAAAAATCATCGTAATCATGACTTCTTCCGCACAGTTTATTGTTGAACACACATTAAAGTAAATAAACGATAAAGGCTGGTACAGACTCGCGCGATATCGCGGGCGCGACAGGCACCGACACAGAAATTCTGCTACTAGTGTCGCGTCGCGCCCGCGATATCGCACTAGTCTGTACGAGCCTTAATATAAAGAGCTCGCTTCATTATGATACCGGTGTAGGTATCTTTGTTTTATTAATGACAATGATGTAATTGTTTAAACAAACGTAGTGATTATTAACATTGTGTACAGTTTCATTGTGTGCCGATAGATTCGTGAATAAACTAATGTTTATATTTAATGTCTTGGTGATAAGCTCGTCTGGGTTGAGTAGCTCAATAGCTAGTACGTTATCATTATCAGTTAAATTGATGTTTACTCTAGGTAAATCTTAAACGTTGTTCAAACACGTTATTAGACTGTTGAAATAATACCTTATTTGAAGTTGTGTTTCCTTTGATTGAATCTGTGTGCTTGGTCATTTAATGTATAATAATGAACTTTATTTTGATCTCAACTCTGGATTATATTGATAGTACATCTACTTGGTGTTAATCATTACTTTACTTTATTTAGTCAATGCTAGAAAGTCTTAGACTATTTTATGTTAAATTTATTTTGTGTTTTTATGACTTTTCCTATGTCCCTCACAATTCCCTAAAATCTGTTTCCACCTGATCCGAATTGTAACAATAAGTTCAATCACAAGAAAAATAAATGTATTATACTAACTTCAGAAAAAAAAAAGAGATGAAGAGAAAATTCGACGTTAAAGGGAAGATTAAATAAAACCCAACGGAAATTAAAAGAGCGACCAACCTGTCGCGAAATATTCCCGTTCTCCACACAATACATCCCTTATTCCCTTCTTATTCTTACGATCCCTTCACAAAGGGACAATAGGACCTAACAACGCACTGCACACGGGTAACATGTCCCAACCTGTTCCTACTACACTATTCTCGTCTATTCTGTTTCACTTTTATATAACAAGAATATTAAGAATTAGATAATATTTTCCGAATGAAAATACATTTCACTGAAATGAAAATTCTGTGCACAGTTCGAAACAAAACAGATTTAGAACTAAATTAGAATACTGAATACAAACAAATGTTAATTGTAAATTATTATTTTATTTACAACGTTACAAATATTTACATTTGGTATAACATGACTAATGCAAGAAGCTCAGTTTGTAAATAAATTGTTTTGCATTACCAACGTTTTAATTTAGTTGGGTTTTGTGATTTATACTACCAATATTTGCTGTAATCAGTATTCAACGCTCGTGCATACATCATGCCAAGTTTAGGCAACGATTCTTTAGCTTATGTCTCAGTCCTGCAGCCACGTGTATACTTATTGTATCATAATAGTACTTGTTTTTGTACTCCAAGTTGGCCTTGTATGCTTTTAAATTTATCTAAACTCCAATATTGTCTCATAAAGATAAGCATTGTAAGCTATCATGTTTTTTTTTTAACTACCATTTTAAATTGATTATACAAGAAGATTGCGTTATTAAATTACTATAACTGTTTTTTAATATTTTAATAGTGAGGTTATATAGGTAACATTTAAAAAAATGTAAAAGATTTTTTGTTGAAATAAACGTTGTATAACAGATTTTTGTATTTTTATTTCTCCAATCATCTACCTTGTTAAATTAGAAAAAGAACAACCACTACTATTGGAAAAGTACTTTTTTTTTCAGTTAAAATATAGAGCATTTTTAACCGACTTAAAAAAAGGAGGAGGTTTTCAGATCGTCTTATCTTTTATTTTTAATGCTATGTTGAGTAGAAGTATATATTTGGCATAATCTCAAGCTCTTAATTCTATTTGAATTTCGAGATACCTACTCGCTGAAATAAAGAGAACACAATAAATCGGCTGTATGTAAGCTACTCAACTTCACAAGTTAATTTGAAGCCGAATTTATGTGAAAGCAATTTAAATGTTTACTAAGAATAACAACAGCAATATAAACTATTCCCATTTTTATTTTCTTAAAATTTACGCAAGTCAAAGTAAAAAGTTGGGCATGACAAAGGAGGATTCAATAAACTAACAGCAAACACTTATCTAGCCCAGAAATATATTAATTTCAGCAGACATTGTGTGAGCAAATTGTGAAAAATACAAAGGACAAGAAATTCAGATCACACGGAGAATCCAAATAAAACAAGTATTAAATGCAAACACTGGATTATAACAAAAATAGGTTATCACACTGTTTTATATCTCATGTCATTATGACATTCCGTGACACAGTATTTGGCAATTTAGATACAAATGTTATGATGATGATGAATTTAGATAATTCAGACCAGAGACGTATACTCGACATTTTGAGGTCACACGAGCAAAATGTTTGGAATCAAAGAGACTTCTGGTGTTATTCAACTAAGTACATAAAAGAGTTAGTATTGCTAGAGAAAACCAAGACTCAACGTGAACTACGGACAGAAGATAATACAGAACATTCTGAAGGTATCTTCAAGTTGCAGACGAGAACTCAGTTGCTATGATAGAAGAGTAAGTATTCTACTGAGGAAATCAAAGATCTAGGAGTAGCCACCTTTAATAGAAAACATACTATCGACATAGCGTTATTACAATAAAGTAGAAGAGTAGAAATGCAAAGAAGCCTCTAACAAAAAACATAAGACAGCCCAAAATGGACGAAATGTAAAGGCTCGTACAGACTCGCGCGATATCGCGGCCGCGACAGGCACCGACAAAGAAATTATGCTACTAGTGTCGCGTCGCGCCCGCGATATTGCACTAGTCTGTACGAGCCTTAAGGCGTAGATACATTAGTTAAAATCTCCTAATTAAGTGGCTTAAACAATGTTAGCTACTTAAATATACCTGAGCTAGATAGAAAGTACAAATATAAAAATTATATCCATTGGTAAATAAGCACTATTTAATATTAGAACAGTGAACCCATAATCCTATTACCATAAGGAAGGAATGATATACCAAATTATTTTGTTTAACATGAGTTCTAGAGAATTACATCAAGGTAAACAGATATAATATGATTATTATGTAACATCAACTAAATTATCTCATATTTGTTCAGTTAAATAAAAATAAAGATTTGTCGCCTTATGTATGACATTGAGGTTAAGTCAAATACGGTCCGTGGCCTTTCCACCCACAAACGAGGAAGAAATGCCTAAAATGAAATATTATTATGTGGAATCATAACTTTGCTATAGTCATATTTTTTTTTTGGGAGGTCCGTACTATAACCATTACAGATACAAGGTTTTCAGCTTACTGAGAAATATCTTTCTAGTGAATTTTCTCGAAAATTTTATAAAAGTCAGTTTTAAAGATTAGATCAAATGTACCGATAGATGTCTCTGCCTGGCATACGTCCAAATGTTTCAACCAGTGAACTGTGATGAGACTTTATGTTATGTGTTTCGTAGAGGTTTATGCTTTGCATATATTGCCACTAATACTGTTTAACCTAACGCATTAAAATTTATAACTAAGGTTATTTTAAATTAACTTAGAATTAATAAAACAATGATCGCAAATACAATTAAAATCAAAATAAAATGTATTACTTGAAAACAAACACCAATACCAAGACAACAACTGACGGTAGCGAGGTAGTGTTAAAAAATAAACCATTTTTATTCAATAAAGTTTCATTTTTGCGCAGAAAAGCAATCAGAAAGCAATTCTACTGAGCATCAGCAACTAGAAGGTTGCCAATGAATTGCCAGCCGACACGGAAGGGGTGAAAACGATTATACTGGCAATAAGCCGACCCTTTCACCCCGTGAATGAGTCGTAAAAGTGCTTATTGATTCGATTTACTTAGAAAATGTTAGAAACAAGTTTTTCTTTTCATTTTTTCAAGTCAACTGTTTGGTGATTCTGGAATTGGCTTAGTTTGTTTAACGAACTTATTTAACTTTTGTTTTATGTAGGTTCTTCAACATGTACTCGTATTCATTTTATTCAAGCAAAATAATTCTACTTTTAAAATCTTATATAATGTTGATATTTGCCTATGGGCTTTTGAACAAAGTCAGGCAAAGTCTAAGCAAAAATCAATATCTATTTTCGTCACAACGACTGCGCCGCTTTGAATATGCGAAAATCGTCAGCAAAAACCTACTTCAACAAAAAGGTCTCGCTTTTATTTTAACAAAATAAGCTCCGCTAACCCAATTCCGATTCCATTTAAATGTAAACAAAACATTGTTTATTTTTAAACCATGTTGCTTACCGCTTACCTTCAACAACATCCCCTGGTTTCAACCCTGTGCAAACACCCCACGCACTGAGTAAGCCCGAAATTACTAACATTTGAGGTTATTTCGTATGATTTACGGCCAAAATTATATCCTTCGCGGCCATTACCGTATTGGAGTTAAGCGATTTATAATTATAGCCATACTTGTAATGGGTTCGATTCGGTGTTGTGTTAGGTATGGAGGTATGTGGCAGGCAGTGATTGCGTTATGAATATACATTTACCCACAGAACGGAAAAAAAGTTGGGGCAAATGCTGTTTACCGAATGGTGAAATGAGTTAATTTAGTCAAATTTTATGTTTTAGTAATTGTATCGTATATTTTCATTTCGATACGAAGTGTATAATAATGAACTTCTAGATTTTTGTTCAATCCTAAGGACATTTTATTTAACTTTGTTTCATTACGAAATCAAACAAAAAACAAACGGACCTCTAAAAACGTTAATGAATCATAGCAAAACAAATTCGATTTAAAAAATCATAGACGCAACAAAAACTATTTTATTACTAACAAAAATAACAATTGAAATTTCCCTAAAAAAATAATACCTACAGCGCAAATATATATACCATCACAACGGTACGTATCTCAGTTAAAATCGTTTGCGATTATCACAAAGCGATTTCAGTCACGCACGAGTGGCGGACAAAAAACTGGCAAACTGTTTTAATTGTCCATAGAACGGTAGCTGTTGCTAGGCGACCCCTACCACCGTGGTACTAATAACAATCCGTACGCCGCCGCCGCCGCCGTCGTCGAGCGAATGACGAATGGTAGGGGTAAAAGGTGTTTTATAAAAATCCTCAGTTTGGCCAATTGTTAATTCAGATGTATGATGTAATAATGATACGTGAAATGTTTAGCTGTTTGACTTTCGGCTAATTGTTGTGATCACACCTTGAGGTTTGATAGCTGAGGAGACGAAGCTGTGGTACACCTTTTGAAGTCAGATGTTGGGCTTACGTCATTGTTAGAAGCTATCAATAAGCTTTGAGGTGATTAGCACCGTAACAAACAGAAGTTACCGGATATTGAAACTTGGAAAATGGATTTGAATACCGGAGTCTACAACTTACAAAATAAAATTACGGTTCGTTAAAAAATGAGTATTAAGGCCCAGATATATGCCAGTAACCTTGAGTGGTTAGCTTGCGTGTTCTGTAATGAGCTCACGCAACGCGTCGTACGTCCAGCCAGTAATAGGACTCGTCCATCCAGGAGCGCTGTCCCAAATAAGACGCATTATTAATTAATCCATACTAATATTATAAATGTGTAAGTAACTCTGTCTGTCTGTCTGTATGTTACGTTTTCACGCCTAAACCGCTGAACCGATCGTCATGAAATTTGGCAGAGATATAGCTTGGGATACGGAGAAGGACATAGGCTACTTTTTTACGCGATAACCGACATCCACGCGGGCGAAGCCGCGGGCAAAAGCTAGTTATACATAAAACAAAAGGTATAAAACACGTATACTAAAAGATCAATAATTAAATTATCTTTAAAAAGGTGAAGGTTTCAGAAAAATACACTTGATAGGTTTTGCTTGGTTCTCAGTTTTTTTTATTCGAGTTGACATAACTTCACAAATTAATTTCACTATGTAATATAAACACAATCTAAAATATTCACATATTATGTTATTAAAAAAATGCTCTAATTTAACATATATTTTTTCGAAATCATTAACACTACTCGTTTAGACGTGATCTTCAGTATAAAATCATTCAAAGTCGGTTATCGTCGCCTTAATCTAGTGATTGCTGGAGACTACGAGTATGAACTACAGGTCTTGGATTTCAAATTAGGTAAAGAAATGATCAGTGGGTCGCTATCTCTTGGGACCAACATAAAACCCTCATGGGTAAAATGTGTTCGTAACCATATAGGTCAGGCTGCTCCAGCGGGGTCATAGCCGTGATTTAGATTTAACAAAAGTAGTAACTTTAAAGACTGCAACACATTGTCTACGAACTATTAAGGAAACCATTTCAATAGCAGCACGTCATCAATCTGAAGCGTGGTGGAACTAACACCGAGTGTTGCCATGCTGATATAAACTTAATGGAAATGGTACCATTAAGTGCCCTTTCTGTCATAAAACTTTGACTGCATGATTTTTTATGACAAAAAAGGTACTATTGTTCTTTGTTCTATTGTTCAGGCTAATCTCGGAAACTCCTGAACCGATTCACATACAGTTTAAATTGTCCTGAATTGTGTTATTACGCTAGTCAGCAGTGGTCTGGAGAAACTTAAGTTGATCTGTTTAAGTAAATATGGTTAAGCTCTGAAAGGCAGTGATTTGATTTACAAAGTTTTAATAGGATTAGCTATAAAAATGTATAATATTAGGCCTAAGAGTGATTAAACCATTGTAGTTACATGTAGGACTTTCTCCATTTACCAAAAAAACCCTGCAACTCGCCACGCATAACATTCACTAGTACAATTATTTAAATATTCAACACAATCATGCTTGAAATGTTGCGTGAAAAAATAACAGGCATCTGTCCCCTGTCTCCCCTCAATCAACAGCGAGGGTAGGTGGGGGAACACTGGAACAAAATATCAAATCGGGTCTAAGCGGTAATTTGGTTTAGTATTACGTTTGTACTTTCAATTTGCGACTTCGGAATTGCTTTTTACTGTAAGTTTTTGTGGAACTGGTACCGGATATTATTTGGAAGATGATTTTTTAATGTACATTTTTCCGCAAGAATAAGTGAGGGTAGGGGTCATAAAATTGTTGAAATATGTTTGTTAACGATTGTGTCCCTTTAGGGACGGTGGGACCCAAGTTTACCCACAAAACTCGGCCCATAGGCTTTGCATAAGCCGTATAGCAACGACAAAGTACTCGCTTGTAGCGTTAATCCAGTAATTTTCCTAACTCAACGAAGCATTAAGCATCATTAACTGTGCACGGCTCGTAACGAGTTGTTATACCGTTGCCAAGGATAGTTGGCAAGGTCACGAGCTCGGGTGACAACCCTAGGGTGGCACTACTGCGGTGCTGTGGCAGCTGACTCAACTTAATAATAAAATGCTTTATTAATAATAAAGTGTCCGTGTTGCCACCCGATTGATTTGGGAAAGGGAGATTGATTCGAGTGTTGGAGTGGGTAATAATAATTATTGCGCCCGAATCTGTTGCTAGGCTAGATTCTAAATAGGGTTCCATTTGGAAAGGGCATTAAATTCAAAAGGTATTTGAAGGTAGGTGTGTGATTGATAACATGATTTGAATAGAGGTGATGGCTGAATGGACTAGAACAGGTCTGACGAAATGAAATATTCTGGACTTTGTCATAACGTTGACTAAGGTCTTCATTAATAATAGCTTTGAAGGCTAGATCCGTATTCGGAGTTCTGAGGCTAAATTATAAAAACAAAATCAAGCCAAGATTTTTTCCAAATAACTTCAAAAGTTCGTCAGTTCATTTAAAAATGTAAAATGCTTCTCAGATTAGAATTTGCATTTATTTTTAGACAGTTGCCATCAGCCGTAGCTAATTGTTTCGTTGTTCAATCAATCATATTGAGCAATTGATTGGAAGACTAAAGTTGATTGACTGCGAATAAAAAAAACTGTGTTGCTAACTTACTAAAGAGTTTGTTCTAATAAATAGTTTTATTATTACGTGTATCGAATGTACTCGAGACTGTACGTAGACTACTTGTATTTATCATAAACTTTATTATATTCAGTCTAAGACTAGTTAACTAGTAACTAGTTTAGTTGGTTTAGTCTTGAAAAGTAGAACGGAATAATTTGTTAGGTGTTGCTATGCTTGCTGTAGCTACAGAAACAAATTACTCATAATTTTGTCGTTTTTTGCACAATGACTCATTAGAATAATAGGTATAGTTACATTTTAGTACATACTTACATAGATAACATAAAACTTTTCCTCTTATCAAAAGACAATTACGAGTATGTACAGAGAAAAGATATTTACAATCTCACAATTTTTAAGGACTATTTTTAAGTTTGAGCATTTATTTTTTGAGCACCAAAGGTATTCTCAAAAAATAGGTGCTCCCAAAGACAAACTCCAAAAAAAAAAAAACTTTAAAATATGAATGAACTATTCATATTTAAGTCTAAAGTTTACTTCAACTAGTTGCTGAAGATGATGCGTTAAATATGCACAAACACACGTTACATAACTTTCGTTTAACTTAAGTTTAACTTACCGTCTGTGGAGTAACGAGCATTACATTAAGTTATAAATAAGTTAGTGCACATATAGCGGTCTGGTAACTATACCGAAATTTGTTATAGGACTCACCAATTTAACTTGAACTATCGCTAAATGTGCAGTTCAGGTGACGAGGGCTATAACTTGACTGGCTAAGTTAAACGAATGTAAAACCAAATTGTACGTATTTTTATTGTTTAACAAATGTTTCTATTTCTGAATTTAGTTAATGTCTTTTTTAAGGTGGCTTTTTTGTGTTTAATTTTTAGGTAGTCTTTACTAAATTAGTCATTCTAAGGCCTGTGTTCACTAACATTCAAACCACCGGTTAGGTATTTAAACAGTTGGTTTATGTCAAATTTCCTATGAAATGTTGAGTAAAAAACTGATTAAGGCCTGTGTTCACCAACATTCAAACCACCGGTTAGACATTTAAACAGTTGGTTTAAGTCAAATTTCCTATGAAATTTTGAGTAAACAACTGATTAAATATCTAAACAGTTGATTTAAATGTTGGTGAACACAGGCCTAAATATCTAAACAGTTGATTTAAATGTTGGTGAACACAGGCCTAAGCATATCCTTCATTTAACCTTAGATATAATTAGTTTCCAGAATGATCAGTAGGTACCAATATCACAGAAAAACAATCGCTATCAGACGTGAACCCAATTGGATTCAAGGTAACACCGCAAGTTTCCAGCTCCCCAGGCTTCCAACAGCGGAAATATAGGTCAAGGTGTTTGCTCGTACAGTTACTAGGACCAAGGACATCATGTACCCTCGAGATTTTCTGCAAGAGCAGTATTAATTTAATGTAGGTACCAAGCCTTTTCCCAACTATGAATACCAGTAAGTATACACGATACCCCTTGGTAAGACTGGTGTCAGACTTTTGGGCTTCCGTAAGGACGGTCAAAGATCTATGAATGACAGCGTGGACTAACGGCTTAAGGCGACGATAACCGACTTTGAATGATTTTATTTATATTGAAGATCACGTCGAAACGAGTACTGTTAATGATTTGGGAAAAATGTATGTTAAATTAAAGCATTTCCTTAATAAGTTCATATATGAATATTTTAGATTATATTTATATTACATAGTGAAATTAATTTGTAAAATTATGTCTAACGCGGATAAAAAAATGAGAATCAAGCAAAATCTATCAAGCGTATTTTTCTGAAACCTTCACCTTTTTAAAGATAATTTAATTATAGATCTTTTTGTATACGTGTTTTATTAAAAAACCTTTTGTTTTATGTATATTAAATAAATAATGCGTCTTATTTGGGACAGCGCTCCTGGATGGGCGAGAACTATTACTGGCTGGATGTACGACGTGTTGCGTGAGCTCGGTACAGACTACGCAAGCTAACCACTCAAGGTCACTGGCATATATCTGGGCTTTAACGGGCTTCCGGCGGCACGGAGGAGTCTCGATATATAAGCGATGGTCACCCATCTACGAACCGACCGCGACAAACGTAGCATAACCTTCGATCGACACGTGCGGCTGTTATCATTTAGCCACGAGCAAGAACAGTTTTTTTTTTAAACTATACCCAAAGTCTCAAATTCAGATCATTTATGTAAACAAAGGGGTTAACATATCAAAAAAATATCTTCGTAATGGTAATTCACATAAAATGGCGAAAAAAAGGTTCCATTTTCTTTTAAGTACTGAATTTAAGAAATAATAATTCTAATATAATCATACGGAAATTATTTAAAAAAAAAATCGGTTTTAAACAAAGTTATTAAAAAAAGGAGATTTTCTGGTACTTAAAAAATATTTTTCAACACACTTGCTCGTAAAGTGGCTCTTATTGAACCGCTTTTAGGTCCATAATGCAGTGTATTAAAAACGCGTGCTTTTTACTTTACGTTACCATACGAGTGCTGTAACGCCACAGATAACTGTTTACTAGTCGAAAACTTGCGCTTTTTTTTTTAAACCTCGTCAAAGAAACTTCATGCCAAAAGGAATCCGCGCATTCACTTTTTTTTTTTAAATAGTCTGAATTGTCTTTGGTCCCAAAATTAACTAAAATTTATTTATCTTAAATCAGGAGTGGTTTGTAACAGGTAAAATCCCATATCAGTTCCGCCTGTTTCTGTTCCACGTAATTAACAGTTCCAAAAACCTGTTACAAAATAGCGGGCTGTTATTTCATACTATGTGGGAACAAACTATTGTGTGTTCTCTGTTACCACAGCTGCACAGTTATAATACACGGAGGTACTTCTCTTTCTAACTATGGTGTTACACCTATGCGAGAAAAGGAAAGAGCTTGTGACGGACGATGTAACAGGGCGTCACACTGTAACAGTAACATTTATTATCTATATTCTAACTAAGGTAACTGTCTTATGCATGAATGGACAAAAACTTGTGACTGGATGGATTCTGTTATCTCGTCGTGGAACAGAAGCTTTTTTTTTCAGTTTATTTGTCACAGTTACAGTCTGGTATCTTGTGATACCTTTTGTATTTAGCTGTTACGATATATACGCCTCACTCCTACCTTAAATTGTCCGTAGTCCCTCCCGGAACCAAACGGAAAAGATCCTGACTGACGTTCTATTATTGCGGATTCTCACTGAACTAATGTATATTTCTCTATGCCAATAGTACTTTCTAATTCCATACTAACTAAACTACGATCAGACAATTTTTTTATTTTTTATAAAGACTGTTTAGCAGTTTCGCTAGTGCCTGTATTTACACCTTCGCGCGCATCGCAAGCGGGGCGCGCGGAAAAAAAAAAACAAATCCAGCGCGCCATTTTCCATAAATATTTGTTAACGTTTTCGTTGTGTTGTTAGTTACTATTAAAAATACGAAATCTAAAGTATTGTCACCAACCGACGTTAAACAGTTTAAAAAATAACGTCCGGATATGCCTACGGATTGCCAGTACCTGGCAACAAAGGTCAGTTGAACTTTATAAATCTAAATGTATCATCTCTATAATTACGTTATTGTAGCATAAGTTTTTACAACAAGTCTGTTTTTTTCCTCACAAGTGTGTTGAAAAACGTCGTATGAAACGCGTGTGCATTGATCATTACACAGCACACTCGTATCATAATGTACTATTATGATACTAGTAACAATGCAGGAGATCCAAACATTTTCACATTTTTTACATCTTCAACAACACTAATATTACAACTCTCATTCATAGATTCATATTGTATGTAGCATTTCTAGCCACATTTTGGATGAAAACGGCTGTAAACTGTTTCGAGTGGAAATTGATTTTGGGAGGCCTAGTTCTAGCAGTGGACTTAAAAAGGCTGATTATGACGATCATAGGCCGTGTCTCCGACACACTACAAAAACATTGTTTGGCAATGGTATTTTGTTTGCATAGTTCTTATAATTGATTCTTTTTAATTTCATAGATGATTATATACAAAATATATATATATATATATACAATATATATATATATATATATATATATAATGTTTTGCACCACTGTCCTGTCATTTTGACAGTGACATTTCTTGATATTACTTTGTTTACATAAATTATCTGAATTAGAGACTTTGGGTGTATAAAACTAAACATTTTTTTTTGTACATGGAGTACTTACAGCTAATAAAAACAGACAAAAAGGAAACCATAGTCACCAGAAAGCCAATTACAAATCCTTACGTATATAATATACTTATTATATTAATTATTTATGGTGTGAGCACAAAAAAAAAAAACCACATCACCTTAATTAAAGTAAGAAGCAATATAAATACTTGGTTTGTAATTAATGAAACAATAGAGAAAATAATAAAAAACAAAACCAAATAATATAAACCAACCGCAGGTCGAATTCACACCAATTGTAAGCTCTGGAACGCGCTACCTTTTGGCATTAAAAAGCTGAAAACAAATTTACTTTTAAAAGAAAAGTTCGTAACCACTACTTAAGTCAGACTAAATTAACTCTCAAATAAGAGTCTAGTCATAGTAATTATTATTAACACGTTCAGCGCCATGTCGGACAATGCTGGGCGACACTTAACTTTCCCTATAACCACACTGCGGAAATCTTTATAAATGTGAAGATAACTCATGTCGCCCAACATTGTCCCCCACGGTCTGCTGCGTATGATAATTTAAGCTTTCTTCCGTTGAAGCCACGCAGGTCATTCTGCGTACACTATTACCTTGTATTTTTTTTATTGTTTACCGACAGCTCTCAAAAGACGTTTAAACAAAGCTCTGACAGTCGGACACCATTGTCCCCCACGGCCCGAACGAAACATGCTGGTGTCGCCCAACATTCTCCGACATGGCCTAAATGGAAATTTATCATTTTATTCCGTGGCGCTGAACGTGTTAAGTAGGTGGTATTTGTTAAAATATCTATTAGTTTATTTTATTTGTATATGTGTATTAGTATCAATAAAACTATATAAATTCTCGTAATCAAGGAGTTAGTATCTTAGACATTATTTTTGTACCCTATTTTTTATATTTAACCCAAAGGTTGACTGTAGAGAATGCCTTGTGGCATTAAGTCCGCCTATGTACCACTATTGTACAGACGGCAGCAGGTCAAGCTACCCGAAAATGTCAAATTTTCGCAATCAACCTTGAACCTTATGTTGTAGTGATAAAGTTGAAAATCTATTAAAGAAATTTGACAGATTGTAGTAGCTTGATGTGCTGGCGTCTGTACATGAAGTTTAAATAAAGAAATAAATTGTAAAATAAATAAATAAATATATAAAATTTGTTCAAAAATATAAAGTATAAAGTTAAATACAGTTTTTCTTAAATCTATGTCAAGTTCACCCACGATTTGTGCCTGAACTGCAGTGTTTCAGGCGATTGGAAGTAACACTAATTAAATAATCACATATCAAATTAATGTTATTGTGAATGGATCAAAATCATATCCCTTGCATATATCATTGAAATTCCTGCTTGCGCGCACAATATAACTGTTCTGCCTATAATTGGAAGACGTATAATCAAATTAGTAATCAAAGGAATATATCTCTATAGCTCTGGCTGGTTCGGCTATGGACTGCTGTAGGCTGATTCTGATGATGATGCATTTAGTTATAACTTAATTGTTGTTTTCAGGCAGTTATATCACCAATCCAAGAAGCAAATTATTATAGTATAAAGAGTATGAAAACTTTCCTGTTTTGCTTACATTATCCTCATGCAAAACTTTCAGCATGTGCTCTCGTTCCCTGGAGGTAGTATGCAAGCAGTTTCCCACATTCAAACTTGTGTAATTAACGGGGCTGGCAGAGGCGCTGGTTGCCGCACTAAAACTATGAACAAATACCGCCTACTACTGTTTGAGGTACAAGTGAAGAGCGAAAAGTGGAATACTATTTTTTTGTTTTATTTAGTAAACTTTTCCCCCATCAAAATTGTGACGATGTATCAGCAGAGTGGGTCATTCCTTAGGCGATTAATTAAAAAAACACACACACACACACTTATTAGGGAAAACTGTTTGGATTGCACCTGCGATAGTGCATGGGTGGCTATTATTCATTCATCGAAACACCTATATAATAAACCTCAACAAAATTGTGACAACCTGTCTAATTAGCACGTTAACTGAGTTGCAAAAAAACATTGAACACGTATTCTCTCAGGACTCTTTGGTCCTGGACCTTCAGAAGGTGTACGAGGGGCCGAAGCCAACTTGCAGGGTCCCGTTAGACGATTTCAATTAAATAAGGCACTAACCTACGATTATCCCTCCACGCACTATGCAATTGTACCCCAGGACAACCCCCGGCGTAGGACTAATGCAGGATATGGAAACAAAGATATTTGACTATGGAGTTGGGTGTCTGAAGTGGAATGGTTACCTCAAACTATAGGAGGACTATGGCCCCTGCCTGACCAATGTTTTATACATACAATACAATGGCAGGGGGTGACTTGCACACTCAATAATGGGCCCCCGAAAACGGTCGCTAGCACATAGTTTCGTAGCGACAAGGGAGCAACATATCCTGAGGTGCTTGAGGAGTGGAGAGGTATTCCACGGCTATCAGGACAATCCCAGAAGTACGGTCAAGATCCCTACCAGCATCTTACTGGAACACTTCATTCTAACATGTTTGCTCTTGCGAATCTCCACTCAAGCCGGCCAATAAAGGCACGATAGAATTGGGAGCTCTGTTCCTTTTCAGTTTTCAATCCCGACAGCCAATAAAGGCAAGCCAGAGGTGAGGAACAAGACTTCTCCCGAGAGATAGGGTCCGTGGCATCAATGGATACATTTTCGAATGCTAACAAAAGCAAACCCTGGTCATGAAATATGGTTATTTCATGATCATCTTCATCTTATAACTTGGACAGTCCAAAAACTGCTACTGTTTGAGTTTGCGCCGTAATTTTTACAGCTAAGTTATTAAGTTAGATTCACGTCTCACTTAAATGGCCCTCCGTACGTGTAGGCGATGTATGATCATTGTTTTTGTTTACTTTATCCTACAATTTATCTTAATGTTTAGTTGTTTGTCTAAAACAAATTGTGTTACACAATGTGCAGATGACATTGCCTACAATGTTTGGTTGAAACTTTGTCATGTAAATTATGTAGTTCCTGGATAAAATAAATAGTCTTACAACCTAAACTAACCTAATCTGAACTGTACCTAGATTATAAGTAAATGATGTGGTGCAAACTTGTATTTGTCCCTGTTCTATGTACATATACTTGCATATAAATGTGTAGTCTCTGTTGGAGATCCAATAAATAAATAACATTAAGCTAACTTCTATCAAAGTTTTCCCTTACAGCTTTTTAATAACATATTAAGAAACCATACAAACAAGACACGTTGTACTGACCCCAACCGAATTTCCCTCAATTCTCTTCTGCAAGAGATCTCGTTTAACATGATTCAGGCCATACCCCGATGCATCTTTTGTTTCTTTCATATTTTCTCAGCAATGATCCAAAATATGCCTTTGTTTTATATTTTTCCATCATCTGTTATAAGACTATTTATTGGCCGTCTCCTCTCATAAACTTGTGGTTTTTATCTTAAATCTTGCGTATGCAAATTGTAAGGAATGCTCAGAGCAGTCCCCTCTCGCCCTGTCTGCTTCCTTGACTTGTCCGTGACCTATAGTGCTCAGAGTCCGTTCTTCTCCATAGGAACCTACTATGCTTTGGAATGGGCAACTAGCTTCATCTTTCTGACTGACCGACCCCTTGACAATTCAAAAGTACCTGTAATTGGTTTATTTGAAATAAATGCTTTGAGTTTAAGTTTGAGTCTGAGTTTGAGTTTGAGTTAGAAACCAGGAAATATCACAAATGTGAAGTCATTGTTACACCAAAGTCGCGTTATTGCTGCATCAATATAAATGCGGTCGTTTCTTTAATATAACTATAGGTAATCGTTGCCAGTCGTGGCTATTATTGTTAAAAGTATAAAAAAATTAACCAAGTAGTTTTACATAATTATTATATTCTAAGTATTTTTGTCCAACATTAGACTTATTATCTGCTGGTCCAAGAATTTTATAGCCACTAGCAAAAGAGGGTATGATGAAAATGAGACTATACTCGTTTGTTCTAAATTAACAAGTCTAGAATATTCAAAGCATGCATGCAGTTTTAAATATCTTACTTAATAAGCAAGCTGCCGTGGCAATGGGACGGCCATATTAGCAGTAGAACCGATTACCGTTTTCCGATTTGACGTATTCTTGAGTGGAGACCGCGAATCGGCAAACGTAAGGTAGGACGCGCTTAAGCTAAGTGAAGCGTCGATGAAGTTATGCCTGAATGCATCATTATCAGAATCAGCCCACAGCCAAATATAGACATAGACTGTAGATTTGTAGACCATTTTGTATTTTCTTAAGTAGGTACCTGGTATTTGTTGACAGGCCTACACTGTCCTCCCGTACCTATTAACACTGTAATTTGAAAACAAAGGAAAAGCCAATTATTTTTAAAAGAGTAACCATGGAGTTTTTTTTCCGGGTCCTCTACATAGGAAACGACCAATTGGAACCATCCACCCCACCTAGCTTCTGACGTTTCATCGAGCTGGATGTAAGTTGCCCAGATTCGAGCTGAATGGCGTGGAATTGGAGAGGCCTATGTCCAGCAGTGGATTGCTGTAGGCTCTTAGCGTGTCGATGGGAAAACTAACGCGTAATAGTATATTTTATATCGAGGGTCTAAACGAAGCCATAATATAATAGAGGTGGTTTGACTCCCGAGCGTACGAGGGAGTTAATGAAACCGAGGGTATATTAAGTTGGCGTTTAGTCTCGAGGTACAAACTGTACTTTTCACTTTGAGTGCGAGAAAAATCGTAAATTTAGTACAAAAACATTTAATAAATATTATTCCTCCAGTCTATAAAACTTTCGTAAGTTTTTAGGTAAATCTTCCGCGGCAAAAGATTAACTACTTTTTAAGTCTTTTGCTCTTTGCTCGACGTCAAACTCTTCACTGTCACTGGACATTCCTATAAAGTTTAAATTAAAAAAAACCGAACAAATTTACACTCGACAAAAATTCTGAAAATTTCGTGGTCAGTTTTTTCTTCTAAACCAGACACAGATTAACAATTTAAAACACGCAACCTTCTTTGCCAAAAACCATGGAAATAAAACTCTCAACATTTTCGCAATGAAGATGGTCCACACTCCACAGATAATAGTATATTTACTGGCTGTTTGAGTTCGTCTATGTCACATGAAGGAAATTAAAAATCTAATTACTTTTCACTCCCTAGAGACTAAAGTGGTCACTTTAGTCCCGCTTCGTAGGGCTATATTGGCGTACTTTTAGAGCATGAGAAGTGAAAAATATATATATAGTTTTTTTCCGGCCCGTTCGCTGACGGAGCCATTAGTCCTCACGGTGACAGGGCATGCGGTGCAAGATGGGAGGTCAGCCATTGTCTGTGGAGAGACGCCGTGGTAGGCTGATTGATGATTATGCAGTTTTATTGGCAAGCTTTTCAAGAATAGTTTAGATAAGTGTTTCAGCCTGGAAAAATACTGTTAAATACCAGTTTTACACATAGCAACTACCCTATAATTACGCGTACGTATAAAATAATATACACCTACTAGTAACACGTACCTATCAATAAGTGATGCTGATGATCACTAGCGAGATAATAATCCAGCTTCCTTCCTCCGTCACATAGCAACAGATCTAGATGCGATGACGTAATGTCAGGTAATAGAGTTGCTAAGTGGAGATAACTCGCTTTCCTAACGTAGCTTTGTACTTTTCCTTAGATAGGTATATATTTCCCACAATTTTCTGGCTATGAAATGATAAAATTTCTGCTTAGATGTTGCTGCCAACTTGTCAAAATGTTTTTGGAGCTGAATATTATTTTGTGTTAAATAGATTATGATTTTGGGTCCGCCGTTTTTAGCTATTAAATCTACCGAAGAATTAACTGAGTACCTATGTAACTATTTATTTGACAGGTTTTATTCAAAATATGGACTACAGTACAGTCAAAACAACGTTGGATCCTGGTCCCCTAATCCGCATGACACAATTTCATTGTTACTAAAGACGATCATGGAAGATTTTACCATCTATTAATAAAGTGCCTTAGTTTGTAAACTATGGAAATAATAATGTAAATGATGATGTTATTATAAGTATAATAAATGCAGTGCTCTTCATCACGTACTACTCACAACGAAATCTAGACAAAGGATGACGCAAGTCTGGTGTGCTGTTGTTGCTAAGTGGCAACATCGCGTTGCGCACACGCTGCGTGCGCGAGCGCAGCCGTGATGACTGCACTCGAAGGGTTGCAGATAGTACAATGCGCATAGATATTAGATACTGTGATACTACGAGCTACGGTGGAAGAATACAGAGGAGTCTCATCGCCACAACCGACGCTGTGAGCAAGTGTAGTGATTATTGGTTTTCTCATCTTCATACTTATAAGAAAGGATTTTCTTTATCATATTATGTACAGTAAAGCATTACCAGCTATAGAACGTATTATTTATTCTAAAGATTTTCCATACCTTATGATTTTATGAATTATGATTATGCTCAAAATAAGTATTTTCTTTGTGACAATATAAATTAGTAGGAGGCTTTTGCCAAGCGTCAAGTGGTGATTCTATTAATAAACCTTAACCATAAGACAATGTTCTTGTGAAGTCTATCAGGCAGTCTATTGGTAACTATAGGTACTGATATTTGTATGCGGCAAGTAACGAATAAGCCAAGGTAATAGTGACGCTTAGGATAATACAATAGTCGTGAGTGCGAATAGTTCCCGATTTACTTAATGTGAACTAACTTCGTTTTAGTTTAATATTGAGTGCAGTTATTAGTGAGATAATTAGTCACTAATTACTACGAGTATAATCTACACTATTCTTTGCATATCCAAAACTACGATCGATCATAGTTAAAGGATTTCATCATAAACTAATTTTATATCAACGTAACATCACGCTTGTACTCCGCGAAGGGTTAAGCTGATTCGTCAGTTATGTTTAAGTCTCATGTAATCATTGGCGAGCCTATTTCCCTCTATTGCACGTGGCCACAAATCCAGACCCTGGGCTGAAATTCCTAACAGATAAATCCAATAACACTTTGCCCAACCTTGGAATCAAACCCAGGAGCTCATGCTTAGCAGTAGCGCTAGCGGCCGCTACACCAACGAGGCTGACTAACTTTATATAAGTCACTTTCTGGGTTTAGCTATTGTCTTTTCCTCATTAGAAAACTCATAGCAGGGTTAACGGCCTCTTAACTTAAAATATTTTCAGTAGGTATTATAAAAATCTCGAGGCACTTGATTGTAGTAGTGTCCAAATATGACGCTCAATAAGATGACTGGATGTTTATCTAAAAGGAAAAAGAAATAGGAAATGAAATCCTTATCGGAAGATGACACTGCTCAACATAAATTAAAAAGTTACGAAGCAATAAAACGTAAAGAAAATAAAACTTCATCAAGTCACCCATGAGGCGATGAGACTGTAGTCACGAACTCATTCTAAATAGTTGTGAGTCATCACTTCTCAACCACGTTCTAGAAGGCGTGCGGAGTTCTCCTTCTGAGCACGTGTGCTGTGACGTCTGCGTTGACTCACTGCAGACCGCGCGACTGTTGCCATGCGCGGGCGCACTCCCTGAACAGTAATTTATTGTAAAACTCTTTGAACAGCACGATGACGAGTTTTGATGGCCAGTTTTTTTGTTGAAATGGTTTGGTATGAGTATTTGAAAAGCTGTGATTTTTTTTGCTACGTTTCTTATTTTTTTATGATTAGAAAAAGTTGGATATACGAAAAGATTAATGAGATTTATTTTTATTTACTATATTCAAAGGCTAAAGCCTGAGCACGTGTAGGGAGTTAGTGACAAAAACTAAGTAGGTCGATTAAATACTTTTTCTATGACAAATTAAAAAATATTGCTTGCGTTTTTGTTACTCGTGTTATCAATGCATCGGCGCGCGGCGTTCGTCCTTTAAAAAAATTGCAAGCACTGAAGGTATTCCCACTTGGAATATCTTTGGTGCTCAATGCATAAGTGCTCAAAAAATAGGTGCTCAAACGGGAATAGGTACTCCCCAGAATCGGGTGGCAGTTAGTATTTATTTTAAAAGTATATATCTGACTATACCCAGCTATAACTTACCTTACCCAGTGTAACAGGCATAGATATCAGGTTCATTTACATCAGGGACATTTTAGTGTCCCTGATATCTATGCCTGTGGCTAGCACCATACACAATAGTGTATGGTGCTTTGATAGCCTGGCTTGGTCATTATCAAAATTGTCAAATCCAGCATATTTACCGTCTGTTAAAAAGTTAAGTTCACTCAAGGAAAGTCCCGCCAATTACTTAAAAAAATTGATTCTGTATTTCGTCATCCATTATTATTATTTAATTATAAAATTTAATTATTAATTTAATATCTATTTCATTCTTAATTTAGTTAATTTTTCTGATAGGTACCTACTATGGGTGTATGTGTTAAAAAACTTGCCTGAAATAAATGAATTTTATTATTACTTATTCCTAGACGTAACTTACACTAAGCACGTTTGACTTAATTTAACTCTAAGATGGTTCTTTCTTGCACTCGTAGTTTGAAAGTTGTGCGAAAGTGACAGAAATAACACTTAGCCTAAGTACCTACGTGCTAAGCAACGTTTATAGATCTCGGCCTGAGAGTCCACCAGTCTTCGGTCACGTAGTCAAGAAACTGTAGTAGGTATTTAATTAAACAAACAATTAAATAGCGGTAATAACAGTAATAATGTCTTCATTTACAATGACTACCACTTTCTGATCATATTAACTTATTATTGACTGTTTTAATGACTGATAAATAATTTTATTAATTGTGATGATAGTTGATCGTGTTGCTGGAATATTCCACCTACTTAGTGTAATGAACATGCGTAAGAGCATCTTTCTGTGCTCTGTGATCACCTATTTGTTTAACAAGCGTGGTGATTATGGAAATTTTATCACAAATATCCTTCAATATAGTAAGGCTTAAAAACGTTTATAATAGCGGGCTGGAGATTACTAACAATGTCAGATGCTTTACAGATTGCACAAATAAAGGGGTTCAGGACATCGGAAAGTGTTCGAACTCACGTCCTCTCGCTTGTCAGTCCACGATCCAACCGTTAGCCTATTGCTGCTTATTGCGTAAGAAGAAGCATGTTCAACAGTGGAAGTTTAAGGTCTAATAATGATTGATGGGGTTCGATTCCCAGGTCCGGGAAAGAGTTATTAGGTTCTCTAGAATTTCTCCGATGCACCCCTGGATGTGTTCCCGGCTAATGACAATGCCTACCCCGTCGAGGTCAACCGGTGTGAAGTTACGTATCTACCTACTCCTATAATGTATGTGTGATGGTAATCTTTCAAATTGAAACTGTTTATTTCAGTTACAACTATTTGCAGGAACTTTTGAATAGTCAAAGGAGTCGGTCAGTCAGAAAGACGAAGCTAGTTGCCAATGCCACGTCAAAGCGTAGAGAACGGGCCCATGGACACTCTCTTTATCATTAATGGAAAAGAATGGACAAGAAACTCCACGGACACTTTATCATCAAGACCTTGGGGAGGAAAGCACAAAGACTAGTGTTCTCTCCCACGATGACTAGTAATAGGTACTCGTAGGGAAGAGTTATGACTTATGAGACAGCAGACATGCTTATTAAAAATGTGCCTGGCTCGGCGCCAGGGCTCAAACTAACGGGTTTTTTGACGGAAATACCCAATTATATGCCTAAATAGTTCTTGGATAATTAAAAATGGTTAAAATGGAAAGATGAGGAAAATTGGCGGGAAAGTTCTGGTAATATTTACTTTTAGAATCCTCCGCTCGACTTCACCGTCCCCGGTGAAGTCGAGCGGAGGATTTTGGTCCAGGCGTGATTTTATGTTATGTAATATTCTAGAAAAATGAAATGATGACTCTTTATTTAATCAATAACGTTTATTAGTGACGTGTTTGCGATAGCGATATTTTTATTGCAAAAGACTTGTAACTATGATAATGTTAGTTTTAACCTTTATTGCGACGATAACACGATTCACGTTCACCTAATCATACTCAATGGATGAATCATCCTTTTCAATACCTACCCGACCTGGGATTCGAACGTTGGACTTTTCATAAATACTAATAATATAAACCAGTTGATGAAACGTGTGCTTTAGCGGTTTTGATATGATTCACTTTAGTTACACAATAACGGATTTTCTTTTCAAGACCACTTAATACCTAGTGATTGCAATTCATGATAAAAATTTCGTCATACGTGCGATACTGTAATAATTGTGACATTATGCCTATTAGCTGAACGGAAGTGAATTTCATTCTGGTGAATAATACCCACTTCAGGGCGAGTAGGCATTGTTGCGGTTATTACCTTATATGGTAAGGAGGATGGAAGATTTGGAATACCTACACAGGCAGTTCTTTTTCAGGGATTTTGAGGGAGGAATTTTTTAATTTTAAGTCATCGAAATAATGAGTGCCTATTCTTGAACTTAATGACACTCTTGAATAAAATACTTGGGTTTTCCTATGAAAGACACGATACTCAGACACTGACCATCTTTGTTAATTAAAATAGTAAGTATAAGTCGTAGTAGTAAGTTTAGCGTTTAATAAATCGAATAGTGTATTAAAATTCGAAATCTATGAAGTTCAGAGGCTGCACAAACTAAAACTTTTTGGGGTAAGTATTTGAAAGTGATAGAGAAATTACATGATCAAAGACGCAGAATTCACAATCACAATGGTCACCTACTTTTATTGAATTAATCCACTTTCAGCACTATCATCAACCATGTCCCACTATTCTCAAAATTCCAATAATATTAATCAATTTCCGTGTGTCGTAACATTGAACGTCCGATAACGGCGGGTTAAAGATAACCGCGGGGTTAGTCACGTCGGTACACTGTGGAGACAGGCAGCGACTTGTCCCTGGCAGGATGCCTTTGTTTCACCATAGCAACTAACACGTCATATTAATAGGTATTGTCGATCAAGGGCTTAGTCACATAACGATTTTCAGAAGTAGTGGAATATTTTCAAGCTTTTACATTCTGCACCGTGTCACTAGAAACTTCCGAAAGCAATTGAAGTAATATGACAGTTTTTTTACTATTTTACGTCTTTAAACTGGTATTTCCTTCCATTTTAAACACCGCTTTCCACCAGAAACTGCAATAAGCAATCTAGGTGCAAAACTTTCCATCAAAACCACACTTTAACACTCTTGCCTGTTTGGACTCCCTTTAGCCTTAGACAATTGATAATAGAGTAGTCCTTAACTAGACGTGAAGGTTTGACATGAATTTTGGCGCGTAACCAACAGTGCACGGGCAATTTTTTCTGTAAACAACATGCGCTTTGAATTTTGCCAAGTTAAGGTTAAAATGTTCGTCTCTAAACCCACGTAACAACATCGTCGTGAACCGAATAATGGACACAATCGTGATGACGACTCAATCGGTATTGTTGCAAAACATCGGCTTCTGGGAAGCGTGTGTTTAGTAAATTGTGCGACGAGACAAGCACGGCGCGGTTCTGAGTAAGAACTTGCGCTGTTGCTGGGGCTCATCAAACGTGGTTTATCGGAAATTTTGTGATTGGTGAGGAACTTTCTGTCTGCGATTCAGTCTCGTCATGACAATGTTAAAAAGCTGAGTACATTGATGAAATCTTTGCTTCAGATTACTTGACATTTTTGTAGTTTTGTTTCTTGTAGTAATGGTAAGTCCAAAATGTTGTCAATTCATTGCAAAAGCTGGAATTACATATTTTGAAATTATCTCTCAATAAGATTAGGTAGAACTGCATGTTAGCGTTTATAACCAAATAATAACGATTGCCTGTCATTTTACGTGCACCAAATTAACATTAAGCCAATATATATCAAAAAATTGCAGACAGACACATTTTCATGTCTATATTATGCAAATCTGATTGTTCAGCACTTATTTCATTAGGCACAATTAAATAATTCCAACATGAAATACTTACCTTTAATAACTAACGCACGTATAAAATATAAATTAGAACAGACAAAGGAAAACCTACATAATGTCAAAGACAGACAGAATGACAAGGTCCTTCGCAAGGAAAACATTTGATAGAAACGGCGATAATGAAGCCAGCAAGGTTCAGTAATATAGTGAGATCAACGTCTAAAATAACACTGTTTTATCCTTTACAATTTACATACTGACAGCAGCTAGGTACATTCAGAATATAAGAATTTGGTGTTTAACTTTTTTTAAGTCGGATTTCCGTGAAAACTGAAGTTTATTCACATAATAATGTATAGGTACTTGGTACTGCGTGAAGATACACCTAACTGAGATCAGTGTGATGCTCTAAAAAGCAGGAGGTATATTTTTATTTAAAGAACGGTCATCCATCCAGTGCCTGACCGGGACAGCACAATCTAGGCCCACATGCATCAGACCACTAAAATGCATTTAGCGCTAAATGAATTTAAGACATAATTCTATTTCTGTCAGTTCTTTGAAGGTGACGGAGACAAAATGATTTTTTAAATAGGTAGGTACCTACGTTTAGTAGGTATTAAATGCATTTAGTAATTTGTGCTGGAAGTGGCCCTTCGTCTGAAATTGAAACCTGGGATGCAAGAAGTGACAAAAAATAACAATATTTAACGTATCGAAATTTAAAAAGAATATTGATATCGATTTCGATATATCGAATTAAAAAAAAAAACGATATACCTATCGGTGAAATTTTCTGTATTTTGTTTATTTTTTATTCATTTAAATACCAAACTAGGAACACCATTTCTGAAGTAAAATCTTAAACATTGATTTAAATAAGTCAACTTTTTTACGGCTCTGAATTCCAGACGTTTTAGTCAGTGGTCACAAAGGTATTGGAAATATATCGTATTTCATACATTTTCGGTACTTGATATTTTATATCGATCTATCGATGTATCGAACTAAAAGATGTCGCCAAAAATATAGATGTACTATATATTTATGATACATCGATATTTTTTCTACAAGCTTAATTGCAAATTAGTTCAGTTTTCAATGCATTTTCCTCCAATAGTCGTGCTCCAAGGGATACGACTTAAATGTTTATTTCTTTTGTGCGATTGTTATCGTAAGACAAGCGTCATGATGAACGTGGTCGCTGTCAGTTTGACGTCAGCTTAGCCTGACATAAAGAAGTCTGTAAGTCTAGATCAGCACGTAACAAGATTATTGTTCTACCTACGTAAGTTAAACGCTAGATATTGTGCATAATGGAGGAACAATGACTTAAAATTAATTGCATTAGGCTGATTTTTACAAGCGATTTGTGTTGCATATGTCTAGTATCAAAAAACCAAAAGTGCCAGCGGCACGTTCTTCAATATTTTTGGATTAATATATTCCGTCCACTGAGAGAATGCTTTTTGACACCTGTCAGTTTTATACAAACGAATAAGGGGTTTATTCATAAACGTTGCTTAAAGTTAAGTGACGTTCAAACGTCAAAAATGTATGGTTAAACAGTCGCTAATCATTACTTAACTTTATATAAGCAGCGTTTATAAATAAACTCGTTTGTGTTTTACGAATTTAAACTTTATTGGTTCCAAATCTTGTACAACTGACAGGTGTCAAAAAAGCATTCTTTCGGTGGACGGATTATAGAGAATATTGTAAACAATGATAACTTTTTATAAATCTCAAATGACACTTATAGCATTTTTTTTGTAAGATTTATTTTACTGCCTCGTTGGTGTAGTGGTCGCAAGCGCTATTCTGAGCCCTGGGAACGATTTCCAGGTTGGACAAAGTGTCATTGGGTTTTTCCATCTGGAATTTCTCAGTGGCAGCCCAGAGTCTGGATTTGTGCCCAATGTGTGTTTTTGTTGATGGCAATAGGCTCGCCCCCTATTACTTGGGAATTAAACATAACTGGCGAAATGTGGTTGTAGATATATAGGTAAGTACACCTATAAGTACACCTCTGCCTTATCATCTGTAACTTAGCTTAATAGCTTGTACCAGGGTGTAGTAGGTACCAGGAAAGTTCGAGTCAATATTGCAAGGGGCAGAAACTTTGAAATTGAATTCACAACTTCTCACATTTGTCGGTCCATATTTTTAGTTCTATCAAGTCAATAGTAAATAACATTTTCATTGTAATACTTACCCTTTTAAGAATAACAAGCTTGAAGATAATATCTACGTGACATTTACCCCTCTTTAGCAATAACCATGTAAGGCTGTCACTTTCCATTTTACCCTGGCAGGCTGTGTCTAGACAAATCGCTAATATAATGTATAAAAACTAGTTGTATTGGACTTTCTATGCAGATCGTGCTAGGTCATGCATGTTAGCACTAACGGCTCAAGTCTAGTCTAAGTCGGTATAGGTACTAGTTGCTATGTAGCCTTTATGTAAGTTTGTATGTAATAGTTAGTTGGCATGTCTTCGAATGTTTTGATTTCAAAACTGTAGTGAAATTTAACATGTGAGGAGGTCCGTAGCCCATAGCTAAGGGGTTAGCGAAAAAGGATCAGGGTCAGAGGACAGAGTTATAACATTAAATAAACTTCGGCAAGGATTTTTAAGACCTAAACTCTAGTGCTAGCTATGAAAATAAATATAGACTCACCGGCCTAAATCCAAGATCACTTTTAAAAGCATTTACAAAAATATTCTTTTGAACAAGCCACCACCTTCTACTCTAGTTTCCTCATCCTTGAAGCCACTTCAACCATAAACTATTTCAACTCACCAAGTAATTTGTGAGGACTTAAACTGGGGTCCTCGTTAGAACCCCTGGAATTCTTTCAGTTGGGCCGCCATCTTGTGTGCCAAGGTATTGCATCATCATGCCCGGGCGATGAGTAGGCGTTATTGAAGGGACCCTACTACCTACATTTTGGGGGCTTGGCACACCGGCGGACGAAACGCTGCGGGTTTCTGGGGTTTTAAATAATTTGAACTCCGTAGGATAAGAGGAAGTGATTTTAATTCAGCTTGCAATATTTGACCAATACATACTAACTATCAAGGTAAGTTAAATAAAGCTTGTAAAAATATGATACGTAATTTTGTTTAGCCATATTTTTTCCATCGGTATCACATACATAATAAGCAAAAATAACCACCAAATCACCTCGTAATCGTTGAGATGTAAACATTGTACTCCCACATTTTTTATCGAATTAGTATTTTTTTTAATCTACTGTCTTCCAATAAAAAGGAAAGTTATTTGGTATTGTTACTTTAAAAAAATATGTATTATTCTTATTATAATAAGTTCATATTTGGGACAGCACAAGGTTACTGGCATATATCTGGGCCTTAATTCATTCCAGCGCTAAAAGCTCCTTGTAGCAATGTGTGTCTGAACGTCAGCAGTTTTTGAACGTCAAAAATAATAAAATGGCAACTCTAAAAGGTGGGAAGAAATTGGCCGGTCACCAGGGCTTTAAATACCGGTAAATTTTCATAACGTTTCCTTGTATTGACAGAGTTAACGTTATTATTAAAATAACGGTAAGTAATTGATTTAACGTTATTTATGCGACTATTAATTTTATCGATATTTTAAACGGGTGAGATGTAAGTAGTAAGGCCTGGGGCGTGCAGCACGGCGGGAGCCCGCCCTCGCGCTTCTCTAATACCGTGCCGATCAATACATTGCCTGAATCTGCCTGATTCTTACCCACAGAACGGCAACGTAGCTAAATTAACGTTAGTTATCGTATTTTTGTGTTCATGTTAATTAACGTTATATTACTGTTAATGTTATCAAGTAACGTTAAATTTTTGTAACGTTAGTAGGTATAACATTGAAATTTAACGTTACGTAACGGTTATTATTTTGTTATTTGGTAACGTTAACAAGCCCTGCCGGTCACTATGGCATTATATGGAAGTGTGTATTAATTATACCTATAGCTACAAGAAGGACGGAAAGTCGAATGTTGTTTACATTATTATTTTTGCATTGATTTCAGCAGTAAACTACGTATCCTGTTGTGAGTAAGCCCTTCGTAACATTGCTTCCCGGGGTAGCACCACGTATTTCGTAATTTATTTATTAAAGGTATTGTTATTTATATAATAGTATTTTCCTGTTAAAGGCTACTAGGAATAGCCATGTTGTTTAGGAGATTTTTACGCGGGGATTTTATATGGCAACGTTGGACGGTGATTGATAACTAAACGAAGAAGAAGAAATAACAATAGGTAAACGTTTTATAAGGAGTTTAATCAAAGAAGCTGTATTGGAAGAGATAAGTACTATCTACATACAGATTTCAATATACCTATTGAGTTTGTCCTTTATTGAATAAAGTCTTGGGAGTCTGGGGGTTTTTTTTTCTTTAAATAGTTACTTGTATATAACTCGCTCGTCTGAACAAGTTCGTCCAACAATCACACAAATGATTCGAGAATTTACGAGTCTGCGCAGGTGGCACCATCTCGCTTTATTGCACCGTTCTGGAGCAGCCTATATATCATATACCACAGATATACAGAGCGTTACAAAAGATTGCTTAAGTGAAGTTTGTGTTTTTGTATTTATTTTGTGGACGCAATGCTTGGAGGAATATGTCGATTTATATATATAGTCAGGCAGGCGGAGAAATTGACAGGTTTTTAGAATACGGAATAACAATATTGAGTTATTGAGTTCAGAAGATCCACACCACAGTCATACATATATTGATATTTTACTGAAAATTGTACCTAAATTGCGTATTTCTTTGTTGCTAAGTTAGTTCACTGCAATCAATGTTAATGATGACTGATTAGAGAACAACAACATTTTTCGCAATTAAATTGAAGGAGACTACTATCTCATTGTTGATAACCAATTTGTTCTAGAAAATTACGCCATTAATTTAACATAAACAAGTGAATAAATTCTTTCACAAATGTTTGTACAATTGAACTGCATTTTACAAAAAATCTACAACAGTAGTAGGTTAACAGCAGTTAAATGGATTGTCAAAGCAAGTTAATGGACACTGTCAACACGGCCGATTGTCCATCGACTATGATTTATTGGTCATAGTTCATCCGAAGGTGTTTCCCCACACTATGGTTACGTTATCGATAATGCCATCTAACTGACGATTCGTAATTAATTACCATCACGATGCCGTTAATAAATAAGTGGATTGATGTTAAATATAACTAAATACTCCGTTTGAAATAAGATTAAACATTTGAATAAACCTTTTTTACAGTCCGTTCAACTGATTTCGACTTCTATTAATTCCCTGCTAGCTAAATGGTTGGGTATGATATTTATATATAACAAAATATTAGCACTTTAAAGCTTAATATTACGCAAATGGATCCCTGAATCGAAATATGGTTTTGACAATCCCGCAATATTTTTGAACGGCCTATCCAAAGATACCCCACACTATGGGACAGACGAAAAAAAAAATAACATCCCCACTTTACGTGTAGAAGAGGTACTTACCCTAAAAAATATATATTTCAAGATTTTACTTTACCACTTTGTCGGCGTGATTAATATTGTATACCTATGCCAAATAACAGCTTCCTTTTCTTCTCAGGGGTAGTCAGATAGGAAATGTCGACTTCACCAAGCTTGTTTTTATAATTATTTTTTATATGACGTGTAAAAGTGATTCCGATAACCTATTTACAGAATAAACGATTTCATTTCATTTCATTTCCTAGTATTAAGACGACGACGTGTACCTACCTCTCAAAACGAAATTCTAATTTATAATGCATAAGAAATTAATTAGTTACTGTTACTGGTGTATAACCGTTGTAATTAATAATAATAAATAAATAATAGTAAGTCTCTGAGCTAAGCCGCGGACAGATAGCCAGACAGACAGACGGACATGACGAAAGTATAAGGGTTCCTTGATGATTATGGATCATTATAAGCCAAAAAGTGATTTATATATCTAAACAGGGAACTATATCCAGCAGTGGGAGCCAGTTACATACAATCTGCATTATTCCAGCCAGTCAATACTAATCTGAGAATAATTGATTAATTTTCTACTACGAATAAATTTTAATATTTAAAGCTGAATTTTCTACAATTAATTGCATTCTCTTTTGTTTCATTGGCACTTCTTACGACTCATAACAAACACACAGTGTACCTTAAGTACACCTAGCATATCTAAGAGTAGGTATATGTTTAATTAACATCAACTTTACGAGAGCGCCAGTTCACGGTGGATGTCGTAAAATGTACCAGAAATGAGGTATCACCCAAAGTAAGGAGTTGCACAGAAGGCTCACGATAATGTATCGCACCTTCGGCGTAACATTGACACAACTGCTTTATGAATTTTACAATAGGCAAGTTTGAAATAGTAGATTTTACATCAAGTGCATAAAACGCACCATTTCACACGAGACGTTTATCCATCCGAGCGAGCTTGCGAGCGAGGATGGAGATAAAGTAGAGTGTAAAATGGGTTTTATGGAAGAGTTGTACACTCTACTTTTCACTTCGATTGCGAGGAAATGAAATAGCAACATGTAAAATAATAAATGGATGAAATAAAAAATATAAGTTTATTTCATGAAGTTTTATTGTATACTTTGGCTGTTGGTATCCTTGTCTTGTTCTTAGAATACAAACGAAACGAATTAAAATAAAGAGGTTATTCTATGAAGTTTAAGTTGTTTGTGTGGCTGTTGGACTGATTGCCTTGGTCTTTGACGAAGACTTTCCTTTATGCTCTAGAGCATAAAAAGTGCGGTATGTAGAACCCACCCTGTCACTTGAAGTCGGGAGAAAACGACGGTTCATTATGAATTAAGTACGATAACGGGCTGGGCCAGACAATTAATAACGCGGTACAGGCAAAAAAATTAATGTTCACAAAATAATGCAACCACATTTCATCTCGTACCCAACACGACTTAGCATAAATTGGGAGACCTCAGCACTCATTTAATTTTATTTAAATGGACCTTCTGCATAGTAGTCTTTTTCTTTTGCTACTGTTGAGTACGGAAGTAATCCCCATCTTAAGATAAGTAACCCCAAATTTCGGGGATAAGACTTATTGCGCGATGCACAGTATCGCAATGAGTTACCGCCCGTTATGGCTTGTCTTCCTGGAGCCACGTCGTAAATGTTCCTTTTCATCATCTGAGGGTTATGAACTCTTAATGTAGGGTAGGCAGAGATGAGGATTATACCTGATGATTCTTGAGGATTACGTGGAATTATAATGTCGGGAATAGCGTAAATTAATTTTTGAGCAGTTTAGACTTTTCATGTTAAATTAATGATGTATTGCTCTTTGTATTAATACGTCGTAGAATCTGAAGAATTTCTGAAATATAATCAATTATTTATCAACTTAGTAATTTATCCATAACCTGTTAAAGCTAAAATAATTATTTTCGTTTTACCTAAATCTTATTCTGTTTTATTATTTCCTTCCCAACAAGCTGTTTTCATTCACTTTCCTTAAGCAGGCCATACACGCTAGGGTATACCCAACAGGTTTACTGTACAGGTAAACTGGAGCGTGTATGTTGCACAATTGTGCAGGTTTCCACACCTGTACAGGCAGCCCGCCCCAAAATATCCAATCCTCAAAATGTCCAGCGGGGCTATGGTTACAACCGAGAGTTTGTACAGGTTTACCGCTACGTGTATGTCCTCTACTCAGCTCAAGTTTACCTGACAGGTGTAACTGTACAGGCATACCTATCAGGTACACCCTAGCGTGTATGGCCTGCTTTATTATAACTTCCGAAGCCGTCAAAAATACAGCTAATTGGCAAAAAGTATATATTGCAACGAATTCTAGACGAATCGCAAAGTGCATTGTTAAAAAAACCGGCCAAGTGCGTGTCGGATCACGCACAATGAAGGGTTCTGTAGTTGGTATGAATTTATCCCAAGAACAAACCTAACATTGTAGTTGAAAAACATGTTCTTCCTAAGGAATGTATGGGAGAACATGTTTTTCAACTGTAAATGTAAGTTGGTTGACTATTACTCGGTAACTTATTAAGCCTACTTAGTTGTGATAGTTTTTCATTTATCTTCGTTACATATACTACTGCTGTGTTTTCACGTGTCCAAGTAAACAATAACATTTAGCTGGCAGGGGGGCAGCAACACTTGACGCTAACAAAAATGTACACTTTAAGCTTAATATTACGCAAACGGATCCCTGAATCGAAAAATGGTTTTAACAAACCCACAACGTTTTTGAACGGCTTATTCAACGATGCTCCACACCATGGGACATACGAGAAAAAAAAAATATCATCCCAACTTTACGTGTAGGATTTTTACCCTAAAAAATATTATATTTCAATATTTTATTTTACGACTGTCGGCGTGATTGATATGTATATTCATACCAAATTACAGCTTTCTAGCACTAAGAGTCTCTGAGCTAAGTCGCGGACAGACAGACAGACATACAGACCGACATGGCGAAACGATAAGGGTTCCTTGTTTACGGAACCCTAAAAATAACGCTATTCAATGCTTAGTACTGTTGGCTAAAATATGATGTACGGAGTATATTATATATATATTAGTCACGGCTCTCTGCCTAGTTACAGTATTGCAAAACAGACGGTAAAGTAAGTAGGCACTGGCACCGAGTTGTCTACCGCGCGACGATACGTGCAAACAAGTAAATCGTGCTAAGTGCCACAAACTGATTTCAAGGAAATGTCTTGAGGAAATATGATTCTTTATAGGTTTTATTTATAGACTAACGTCAGATGTTTTTTAAATCAGGTAGGGTTGAGTTGGACAAATAGGTATGTGTTTCACAAATAAAAACTAAATTGTTTGCAAATTTTTAAACACTTGCACTTTGTGCGCCTAGCTACGTTAATTGGCACAAATCTCACGTACCTAGTTAGTGGAGTATATTCAAAAACCACTAACTCCTACTTGTAGGCCTCAATAGAGAATCGAATCCTTATGCCAATTTTTGAGCAACTGTTTCATCTAAGATAATTATCATCATAATCATAGTAGTACACATACATTAAATAATTTTTGTTATAAAAAAAAACCGGATATACCTGAACGAAATATTTAAAATCTTGATGAATATTATTAATATAGGTATGCATCTTTGTTTCCTCCCCGAAGTGTTCCAAGGTCTCGACGGCGGCGTGACGTCGGTGACCGCAGCGTTCGATAATATTACTTTATCACGTGTTGATTATATTGCAGTGCAGTTGACTCATTATCGCGCTTTCACTGACGACGCTGACGGCTGACTCACTGTCAGAATGGCATGACAGTATGACTGTTGCTGAGCTCGTGGCAGCGACCACGTGGAGGTTTGATATTCTTGGTCCTAATACCAGCCTACAGGTAATTGTTTCATTGTAGCAAAAAACACTTTTTTATCCACAGCGGGGGAGCTCTTGGCCTTAGGTAATCTCACCTGATGGTAAGTGATGATATTAGTTGCTTTTGTGGACATGATCTCAGTACTGACTCGGATTTGTTACTGTAGTTGTGGCAACCATGTCATTTGCTTGAAATGGTATTTTTTTTCTTTGTATAGAATATTTCTTATTTTGTGAATGTGAGAACGTTGAAAGCCTAGTAGACTGTTTTGCTGACCAACTTTTATTTTGTTAATTACCTGTTAATTGTTGAAAGGCCTACACTGTCTTCCCATACTTATTAACACTGTTATTTGAAAATATTGTAAAAACCAATTATTTTTTAATAAAGTAACCGTGGAGTTTCTTGCCGGTTCTTCTCCTTAGGAAACGACCAATTGGAACCGTGCGTGCATCTAGCTTCTGACATTTCATAAGTGCCCATATAGGTTTATGTGAAATATAATATTTAGACTTTGATTTTATTATCAGTTTGGACAAAGAATATCGACTATTTTGGTAGTGAGGATTTCCTGACTATAAACCTTGTTAATAAATGGTGATAGGCATAAGCCTACCCGCGGAAATATCAGGGTACAGCCTAGGTGTCAACGGTGCCTAAGCTGTAGGGAAATGTAACCGTGAGTGTGTAAAGGCTCCTACAAATAGGCGCGACACGCGAAGCGGCGACGCGGCACAAAGGAAGTTTCGTAGGAGCCTTAGTATTACATGAAAGAAGCACACGAAACACATGATACCTATATTTAGCCTTAACATAATAATACCTAACGGGAAAAACGCGTGGCTAGTCGCCAGTTTATCAATGTCATCAGTTCGTCACAATATGGCAAAAATTTCAAGGAAATAATAAATTATTACACAGAAGTTGTAACTGTCCAAGTTAGGAGGTTTGGGTGGACTGACCCATCTATCATTAATTATGTTTTTGTGAATAATTCAAAGTACATATCTACCTAACTACTCCTCAGGCCACACGTCCATAGAAAGAAAAACCATAAAATGATGTATCACAATCGCTTAGCTTAGCTTACGTTTGTGATTAGTTTGCAATTTTTTTGTGCTTATTAATAATGTTGGTATTTTCTTTCTTTCATCCTATCTTAGACAGACTGATTATCTGTTAGATAAGTAAGAAGATATTGCAATTTATCTTAGATCCTAATTAGGCTTATAACCAAGAAACCATCTGGAACTTTTTTTATTTACTTTAAAGCTAAATAATAACCATAGGATATACATAGAAGGGCCAAGTTTGGACACGTTAAATTGTGCCCATATATTATTATTTTACTACATCATTAAATTACTATTAGGTAAAGAAATATCCTCTAGGTATAGGTATGTACCTACAGCTTCATTTTTCTTTATAAAAACCTTTAAAGGAAAACTGAGTCTGTTAAATCCTTTTCTCTGACCGTCATATGATACTTACAAACTCTTGCATTTTCTTGCATCATCAGTGTGGCGTGATTTGACGTCACTGGTCAAACGCATGACACATTCTTGGTGCCTCGCCGTCTGCGCGGTCGGGTAAAATGAGAAGGCATATTATGGTTCACTCGATAGGTATTGACATATTTATTTTCTACCTAATACGATAAGATATGGCGTATCTGAGACCTCGTTTCTGGGATTAGATGTTCAATGACAGGTTTTTTTTAAAAACATGACGTCATGTTTTTTTCATGAATTGAAAGATTTTTTTGGTTATGTCGTGGGATCTTAATATGACGTTGTACCTACATGTAGAGTAATAGTTAGGCTAGCTACGGGAATACATTACACAGAAGCACTTTGTGACATCACTGCTGCAAGGTCCAGGCCCAGCCGATACCTTGCAGGAGTGGTTCACAAACGCACAATCTAGCCTACTTGCTACCATAGACAGGATGCTGTTGGTGCTGCCCCGCACCCTACTAACCAGGGATGCGCACCGCTTCCGCATCACAGTGTAGAAGCAGTCAACGCGAGCTTCAGCAAACATCCAAGATGCACTGAAGTAGCGGGGCAACCCCAACAGCACCCTGAATGCGTTATTGTATTGAACGCAAAGGGCACTGTAGGATTTCTGAGTATAATGAGCCCACAGACTGCAAGAGTAAAAAGACGTGCAGTAAGCACTAAATATAGTGCGCTTGACCTCATAACAGTTATAAGCATGGTACACATTACACATAATGCCTATGCCTTGCACATAAGCATGCAAGTATGTTGCATATCATTGTGTCATAACTCTCTCGTTGGTCTAGTGGTCACAAGCGCTACTGCTGAGCATTGAGGTGCTGGGTTCGATTCCCGGGCCGAAAAAGTGTTATTGGGTTTTTCTACCATCATGAATTTTTCAGTAGCAGTCCGGTTTCTGGATTTGTGCCCGGTTGATGGCAATAGACTCGCCCCCAATTACATGGGACTTAAACATAACTGGCGAAATGTGGGTGCACTATAGGTGCCTACGCCTCTGCCTAACACTTCGGCGATTACAGGCGTGATGATATGTAACTTATGATCGGTAATAAGGTTGACTGGTACAAAATCTCTCAGGCATTAAAGTCCGCGTTTGTACATTTTTTTTTTTTTTAACTTGTGCATAACGTTTTAATAAACAATAAAATAAAATAAAATAAAAAACACAATGACATGCAAGTTACTTGCATGCTTTCTTGCAAGTTGCCTACATGCATGTATTACATGCTTTAAATTAGAAGAGCAATTCAAATGTAGCTATGTAATAATTAATAATACAATAGGGTATCAAGACATTTTCTTTATTAAAAGAATTATCACAATTGACATAAGTTAAATATAACTGCCTTTATGTGTGTCAGGATACCAACACAAAGTACTCGTACATAATAATATAGTATATGCTCGAATAATAAATAGCCCACAGCGCTATCAGCTGTTATCAGACAAACAACATCGTACGACACTGTATGCCGGAGATAACGGTGGAGCTCACGGGGAGCCGTGGCTTTAGGCCTGCAGGCCTCACGTATAATATCACGACCGAACCAGGAAGGGGTAGACAGAGGGGCATAGGATACCAACATTTCACCAGTTAAATAGTCATGGAATGGGGGGCTATTGCCATAAACCGGGAACAAAAATCTAGACTACACGCTTCTACTGAGAATTTTAATGTTGTAACTAATATTCTGTAACAATATAATTTAAAACAGTGTCCACGGAGTTTCCTGTCTGTTCTTCTCCATAGAACCCTACTACGCTTTGGAATGGGCAACTAGCTTCATCCTTTTGAATGACCGACTCCTTTGACAATTCAAAAGTGCCTGTAAATGGTCGGATTGAAATAAATACTGTGAGTATGAATCTTCATTTGAAAACATATTTCCTACCTGGGGATCAGCGTTGCCAGATGTCCCAATGTTGGCGGGACGTCCCGATTTTTTGCCCAAAATTAAAAGACCCACGCGGGACAGGCTCAATCCCGCTTATCGGGGATAGAAAAATAAATACGTAATTCGTAAGTAATGTATTACTTATTTATATTGTATTCCTCTGAAGACTAACTGCCTTACACTAAAGGGTAACCCAGATATTTACATTATTTTTACTTATTAGTATAGTAAAGTAAAATGTATTTTCATTAAAATACATTTTCTATGGCTATATCTATCATCGTTGTAAACTTAATTTGGAATACAAGTAAAAGGAAATCTAGTAAAAAAAAAAAAGACGTGTGGCACTCGGGGACTGCCGCGGTAAAGCTATTGCATAGCATTATGTATCAACTTATGCAATTATAATTATTTATATATTTTATTTATGCAGTATTTCTTTTTTTTTATATACTTTCTATATACTTTCTTTGATATACGGAATTTCTGGATTCGGTCCCCGCGCTCAAGGCCCGCGATAGAAGCTATGCAATAGCTTAAAAACAAAATAAATAAGTGCTGAACGTCGTAAAAGTGCATAACTACGTAAACAAAGTCAAATACTATTCAAATATAAGCATAATAACAACTTTAAAATAGACGAAAGTGTTGAACCTAAAGTAATTTTAAATAAAAAAAGAGTGACAAACTGTTTTGACAGCGAAAAAATTCCATGTACATGAGTCATTTCCAACCGTCTAGTCCAGTTTAAAAATTGTTCAACTGGAATGGTATCAACTATTTGGCAAGCTTTAATTAAGTCATTGTAGCCTTGCGGTGCAACAGGGGAACTGAATGTACTCATAATCGACTGGTCGTGAGTTCAAACCCCACTATCAACAATCGCTTTTTGTGAAGATCATAATTTTATAAACTAATATTTATAAGAATAAAAATACGCAGTACACAGAAAAAGGAACTGCCAGAAATTATTAGATCACTAGAGGGTACTGGTGTAGTAAAATAACCGTCGGAGTGGGGAGCGTGAGGTTTTTTCGTTACGGAATTTCTGGATTCGGTCCCCGCGCTCAAGGCCCGCGATAGAAGCTATGCAATAGCTTAAAACCACAGATACGTATATACTTTTTTTTTGTCCCGCTTTCGACAAAAGAATCCCGCTTATTTTACGCAAAGGTTTCAAAATCCCGCTTTGCCCGAAAAAATCTGGCAACGCTGCTGGGGACCGAACCCAGTAGGAGCGCACACTCGGCAATAACGCTCGCATCCCCAGTCAGGCAGGCACGTATGCCGGAATCGTCATCGTCATCGCCATCATCTTCAAAAGAGAGGATGGAACAGAAATTTTTGATTCACGATACCTTTTGAAGCTAAAGTGACAATGAACCGGCCTTATTAGGCGTAGAATTGATCGACGATCTTTGTAGGATAGCTGCTAGTAGCTGGATGAGAGTAGCCGCTGATTGAGCTCTTGGGCCTGCACTCCTGCAGTTGCAGATGACTGTCTAACAGCGGAGTGATTATATTTATGTATTTTTATTTTATTTCAGTACGTGGAGGACTTACAGCTAATAAAAGCAGACAAAAAATGAAACCATAGTCACCAGAAAGCCAATTAAAAACCCTCACGGACTTCTAATAATAAGTTATGGTGTGAGCACAAAAACAAAAAAAAAACAAAAAAAACTACCACATCGCCTTAATTAAAGTAAGAAGCAATATACATTTTTCTTTTATTTTATTTTTTTTAAACGTTGCCCCACACTAGGAATTTCTCCTGTATCGTGGGTGCGTTTACAAACATTTAAACTCACATACACTAACAGCCAGACCCGGAGCAACTACTTGTAGGTCATACAAATATTTGTTCCGTTCGGGAATCGAAACCGCGACACGCAGCGCAGCAGTCAATCGCTTAACCACTGCGCCAACCGTGCCGTCATACTTTGTATTTATTTGTCAATACAATTATAATTATATATTTTTTATTTGTTTGTCAATACTTTGTTTGCAATTATATGACTGAAACAATAGAGAAAATAATAAAAAACAATAACAAATAATATAACCTACAGTTACTTGAATTTGAGGCTTAAGCACCTTCTGGCCGAATTCACACTAATTGTGAATTGCATATATCATGATGTAGATTATATTCTTTTGATTGCTTCTTCTTCACTTCCGCTTATCGAGAATAGCTGTAGTCAAACAGAATTTAAGAACCAATCAGCAATTTTACTTTGATAGAAAAGTTAATTTAATTTATACATTTTATATGAATGTATACGAGTATGTACAGAGATATAAAAAGCCAGATTTTAGTATATTATGACCTACATTCGTTCACGTATTTGCATAGACAATATTTATGTCGCATGTTGTGTTGCCTAGATAACAAACACAAAAGTGTTACTTTGATATGTATTGTTCACAGAATAGCGATAGAATTGGAATAGGTCATGTGTATCTGTCTGTCACCGGCAACGAGCAATTATCATCACTTAAGGCGACGATAACCGATTTTTAATGATTTAATACTAAAGATCACGTCTAAACGAGTAATATTAATGATTTGGAAAAAATATATGTTAAATTAGAGCATTTTCTTAATTACTTAGTATACAATGAATATTTTTGATTATGAGTATCATATCACATAGTGAAATTAATAGGAAAAGTTATGTCTAACGCGGATAAAAAACGGAGAATCACTCAAAATATGTCAAGCGTATTTTTCTGAAACCTTCATCTCTTTAAAGATAATATTATTATAAATTTATTATACAACCAACGTAAAGTCTGAACCTATTTGAAACAAGTAAGTACAACGAATTATTATAAGGCTGTTCGTAAGTATCTCTTGAATCGCTGAGAAAGCACAACTTAGTGAAAAGTAGAAGGAATAAGCGTAAAACTTTTGCCCAAGATTGAGACAGCACAGGCTAAATGAAATAAAAAATTGTTGAATGGAGCTTACGCACTAAAAATGGAACTTACGCACCAAAATATCTGTATTTATTGAATTAAAGTAAATTAAATTCAGTAATCTTTTATACTAGAAAAGGTCATAGACAAGCGTCAATAGTCATAGTGCCCTTATCTTTATGTCTAAAGACCTAGTTTTCAGCCAAAGAATATAAAATCGGATTAATCTGAATATTTCTAACGCGATTACATATTTACAAACATTGTGAGTTGTGAGTTGTGCTTACGTCCCTACATCAAAACAGCATCATTAAACCTCAATAGATGAAACAGTTTTCTTGATATAATATGTGCCCTAGTCTCCTAGATGCCCTGGCCCTGGTGTCAGAGTTTTTGCTAAAGATAAAAAAAAAATCCTCACTGTGACAAATTGTGACATGTATACTTAACTTACCTATTAACTTTTTTTTTTTTTAATTTTGTTAATGTTACTTTAACTATTATGCCTTCTGGCGGGACGTAGTATGGACCAACATTTCTATAAATAACATCTGTAAGTATAACTTTTACCCTAAGTTCACAAAATTAATAAATGAATTTGTATCTATTTATTCGTCGTAATTAACCGAGGACTTGGCGAAGACATAGCTATGCAATGTTCTCGCCAACGTCAGTGTACATTACATTGTTTTGGTTTTAGTTAATTAGTTCATGTATCATGAACAGGGTACCATAGATAGATAGATCAATCCTTCAGGCGAGACAGGAGCTGGTGGCCGGTGAGATACAGGCACATAACACATTTCTTTATCTCAAAGGCCAGTGACATCGGTTATTAATTATAGTTCTATATGAGGTGAAAATACTTTCAATCATCAGATGGGTCTTTCCAGATAGGTCTTTATTGGTTGAAAACAGGCCATAACATCAAAATTAAATCCCCACGAACATGACACAAGTTTTTGTGTTTTTGTTTTTTTTTTAATGTCTTTTACTCTAAAATAAACATCATAATGGTATATAAAAATTATATTTAGAGTAGTCTCAAACTTCTTTGGAGATAATTTAATTGTGATTAAGAACCGGTATCGCCCGGTTGTTTTTATCGGTCAAAAACCAGATACTAAATTTTATCAAAGCCTGCTCGAAAACAACCTCGTGTCAGTTTTATTATTTTGTGTTTTGTATCATTAATAACGCTGTTTAATAAAGTTAAAGGCTTTATTGCGGAGAGGATAGGCAGATGTCGAACTGTCTTATTAGATAAATGGTCTTAAATGCAACTGGAATGTCTTGGGTTCGATTCTTGGGTCGAGCAACAAGGAAGCCGTTTTTTTGTCAGTTTTCAGTTGAGCCCAGTCTATACTTTGCGGTAATTGGAAATAGTTGTTCTCTTTCACTAAAGATTAGAGATACCTGTACTAAGGCAAAGTTTAATAATAAAAACATCAGTCAAACGAAACGGCTAACTTCAAAATCGTAACTTTTTAGAGCCCATTTCACTGTTTTTTATATGATTACTTATTTTTGTTTGGAACCTAAGTATGCTAGTATGTTATCAGTTTGACACATAACTAAGTAATCAAGGCTAGGTATTCGCCTACTCAAATAAGTAACTACGGTATAGTTAATGAGTTTATAAGTAACCGGTGATTCGCATTACTTTTAATTAGTTTCATAAAAAAACTCAAAGCATTTATTTCTAAGAAACCAATTACAGGCACTTATGACTTGTCAAGGGGTCGGTCAGTCAGAATGATGGAGGTAGTTGCCCATTTCAAAGCGTAGGTTCCTATGGAGAAGAACGGGCAAGAAACTTCATGGACGCTCCTTTAAAATAAAATATTTAGTAATAAAAACAAAAACAACTCAAAAATTGGCAGCTAAGGGGTGTTCAGTCCCAACTGACGGTGCCCGTTCACGAACATGACGCATACTATTTTATGATGATACTACTTTAGCCAGTCTGAAAGCTGGTTGAACTAATTAGTCCCTATTTCTAGTCCTATAATTGTGTCTTTCACCTCTTTTACTGAAAAGATTTAAATTTTTCCTACCAACCTGTGATTAATAATGAAAATACTACACTTATAATATAAATCTTGGGTTATGTTGTAAATCAATGCTTTTATTGAAATCGATCCGTACTCAAACTGACATAATTAGCTTATAAATTATCATGCATGTGTCTAAACATAACTACAGTTTATTTGTATAAGTACGAAATATTCTAAAGAAGGTACCTACGATACAAATGTACCTACTGTGTATAATTCCACTTCTTACGATAGTGAAAACTCTTCTACTTTATACTACCGATTCGCAAGGTAAATTTTTTTTTATACATAATATTTGGCTTAATTATGTCAATCCGGAATAATGTAGATACCTTTCAAATGGTGAAAGATAAAAAAAAAAAAAAACTATTTACTAAAACAGTCCAAAATAAAATTGTGGTTCCGGAGGCTACCGTCCACATATACACTAACTATCTCACAAAATTTGCTCTCTTTTTATAATATTAGATAGATTTAACGTTGATGTATTGATTAGGTAGGTACGCAAAATAAGTTTTTATAGAGCAATATGAGTGTTTGACGTTATTACAAAAATTGCTCATCATGTGTTTATATATTTTAATCAATTCATTAGTATGTACTAAAGTAATTAACAATAACCCGTAATTTTAGCTTGATCTTCTTAGAAGCATTATGTATTAAGTTTTTTCTCGAAACGTGCATTATTACAAGTTGAGCAACAACAAAGAAACGTAAGTTCTCATGGTGGCGAGAACCCCGGGCGGAAGGCCGCCATAAAATTCCCGGAATTATGGACGCGCCGTTACGGGTTCCCTTACTTTACACCAAATACTCTCAACAGCTGATCAGGGGATGAAAAAATAACGTCAGCTGTTTAACGCATGCGAGTATCTGAGGTAAACGGATTTGGTAACGGCCGTATATGTACTGTACTTACTTGATTATTTATACATAAGCATATAGTTTTGTAAATTACGAATACTTACATATGTAGAAAGTACAGTCAGTTATAGCAATTAACTGACCCCCTTCGCTCAAATGGTTAAAGTTTTGTTTACTAACAAATCGTATGATTTTTTCATATTTTTCTAGTTTCGTATAGGTATTTAAATAAAATTAAGAATTATAAATTCTATCGATTCGTATTCAAAAAAAATCTCAACTATCTATGTAAGCCATCAGCTCATTGCTATAACTTACTGTACTTCCACGTGTTATTTAAAATATCAGATTACGAGTATACCGCGCTACAAAGCGCAACGATAACCGTACCTACACGGTAAAACAGCGCGCCCCACGTCTGAGTGACGTCACGCCGGTGCCACGGCGGCGTCAGTTAGGCGTGATCACGCCGAGCGAGCAGACGGGTCCACGCGCGCGCGCATCTCGCCCCCCCCGCACCACCCGCACCGCCGCGCCGCACCTCCGCCACGCGCGCACGCCAACACCATGCGTGAGAAAATAAGTTCGCACGATCTGAAGCAGAACTCCATTCTGCGTATCAACGACAGGAAAACCTTGCAACTGATTACGGAGTACAAGAAGGAGCCGTGTCTGTGGAACTCCTCACTCGATGATTACCCAAACAAAACCAAACGAGCCAGGGCCGCGGAGAAAATAGCCAGGATACTCAACATTCAAAACTTTGAAGGAAAACATGTTTTGATTAAATTCAAGAATTTACGTAACTCTTACTCTCAAGAGTTGAAAAAGATCAAAGCTAGTTTGGACAAGGTGGGGCCCAGCTCGCCCGAGTTGTATCGACCTAAAGTGCCGTGGTTCCCTCTGATGGACTCGTTCATCCGACCACATCTACAGGCGTCACGGCTGCTCGCCAACGAAGTAAGTTTCTTATTACTCACGAATGAACTTAGATTTGTTTACTTTAAACTTAACATAGGATTTTATTTTTCAGCCAAAGCTGAGTGAAGTAGCCACCAATGTGAAGATGGAATGTTACGAGATTGACGAGCAGGATGACTGGGAGATTCAGCCTCAGACAGAGTCTGGACCAGTAGCGAACTATTCTCAGTCGGAAAGTCATAGCGAGAACGAAGAGGTATCGAACGATTCTCGAGCGAAGCGACGGAGACGATCCAACTCGAGCGGGCCGACTGACAACTTCAGTCAGAATCAGATCTTCCTGACAAATGACGTCACGCCCGTGGTTAGTGCAGCTCCCGTCGTTACTAGGACTGAGGATACTTACGACAATTTTGGCAAGTATATTGCCTCGTTGTTGAGGAGTCTGCCTGCTCAGAAGGCTTTGAGACTGCAGCCGAAGATCCTGGACATGATTGTAGCCGTCAGCGTCGGCGAAGAGGAAAACAACATCGTGGTGGAAATTAATAAGCTTAGTGACAGTCAGACAGAATAACATGCGGCCGCCATTTTTATTTTAAGAGTTCAAAACAATGTTGTTATTCATGGTCGATTTCAACCACAGAACTTATAATACTTATCATAAGTTCTGTGATTTCAACGGATTGTACAGACGCCAGCATATCAAGCTACTACAATCTGTCGAATTTCTTTGATAAATTTTCAACGTTATCACTACACGATAAGGTTCGAAGTTGATTGCGAAAATTTTACAGTTTCGGGTAGCTTGACCTGCTGGCGTCTGTACATAATTGTATTGTTTGTGGTCTTGTCATATTTTTGTCTTTAAAAAATCGTGTTTTCTTTTAAATTGTTAACAATTATGTTAAAATTAGGATAACTTCTAGTAATTGGACCAATTTCAGTAGGTATTCTACTGTTAAAAATAACTTAGCGTCGCTAGAAAACTTGTTACTTTAGAACTGAAGTTAGTTAATTATTAAATAAGACTAAAATGTTAATTGTAAGTAATTTCTTGTACTTGACATTCCTATTAAAAGTATATTTTGCAATTAACGTATTCTTTTACTTTGCTAGAAATAATACGAAATATTTTAGTAGCTTTAAAGTCAGTTAACGGTTTTTATCATTTCTTGTTCAATTTATAATGTATTAAATTAGTATTTATTAAGAACCTTATTGCTACAATCACAAAATAAAAATAAAAAGTAATTTTGCTTGTCGACGGGTCACTTGAGATTTGTCTTTTGCACTAAGTGCAAAGGTCGTGGGTTCGACTCCCGCACAAAAACAATTAGATGTGCCTGATTTTTTATCTGGTTCCTACAAGTGAAGAGGATAAGCCTATCTGCCTTCCTGCCTGGCATGGAAGGATTTCGTCAGTTTCGATTTCAAGGCAAGGAGCTAGCATATTATTAACGATTACATTCCCTGCTGAGAGCGATACCAAAATATCCAAACACATACAATGTTCAATAGTAACAACAATTAATAATAAGGGTTAGGTACCCTAAAAGTGAGCAAGGTCAGGTAGCAACCCTAATTTTTACCTGCTGTCTCCCTTCATCCTTCTGCGGTTGCTATGCATCTCCCTCCCACACATCAGACGACTGTCACGTAGGCTGTTTTGGCAAGTTTTCCTTAGACTAATAAAATAAACTAGACTTCCACCTAGATAGTTTGCAAGTCTACTCTAGATTATTGACGACATGTGAAGGGGTTTTTAACGGCGGTTCGCATTATTGTCAATTATTTTAGTCGTAATTGTTCTTCATGTCCATCGCTGGTTTTGTTCACAAGATATTCTTTACACTAGTAAGTAATTCTTCAACGTTGTGGATGGTATGGGATGTTAAAATTGTAGCTCGACTATAATACCACAAACAACACATTCAACACACATATAACATTACGCCTGTTTGCTAAAAGGGCAGAGCTGTACCTACAGTACACCCACATTTCGTCAGTTGTGTTCAACTACTCTGATTTTAACCGACTTTCCAAAAAGGAGGAGGTTCTAAATTCGGTTGTCTTATTTTTATGTTTGTTACCTCGGTTCACCGTCGTTTATGAACCAATTTGAAAAATTCTATTTTTATTTGAAAGGACATACTTCCAGATTGGTCCCATTTTTTTTCAAAATCCAGTTCTGATGATGGGATCCATGAGGAATTGAGGGAACTCCTCAAATTTTATAGGCAAATATATGGTGATTTTTGTATTTTCATCAACAACTCAAGCATTTGCATTCAGAAAGTATCATTTGATGAAGTGGAACTGATCAAGAAGGCCACAAATGGCCACCGGAACTCCTCAATGATAAGTATTTCACGGGTGGCGAAAAGATACCTCGATTAAGATTGTTAAGCGACTATAAAGCAAGTTTAAATAAATAATTCTGATGAAAATGGTACCATCGAACTGATCTGAAGATGAAGCCGGAAGGTATGCACCGGAACTCCGTAATAAAACAATGTATCCTAGCCATGTTTGGGCTTATTGGAATTGTCATGAGATGCACTCGGGCTATAAATGGTTATTAACCGATTTTTATTAACTTTGCTAGGGTAGTTTTTTAGTTGTTTAGTTTGTATTTAATCTACTTCATATAGGTTTCTTGTGTCACTCTTGTTTGTGCGGTATAGCAAGTAGTGGTAATCGAATTGTTGTGGGATACGTATCATAACTAAAAAGAGAAAAATAAAAAACTTTTTACCAAAAAAAAAAAAAAACAACCGACTTAAAAAAAAATCACTAAAAAGTGACAAATAACTTTAATTTCGGAAGTCGGTGGCAAAAAACGAAAATACAAAACCAAGGACACCGACTTCCGAAATTATAATATTTTTCACTTTTTTTTTTTTAATGTCGGTTGTTTTTTGTTATGCTTCCTCATTTATCCCTCATATCATTCATTCATAATGCAGTCAAACTAGCAGAACACCTTTACATGAGGTGAGTCCGCATCCTATCAAGTCGTTTTTGAAAGTCGTTTGTTTCTTAGTTATAAAGTTTTTTTTTCTGGATCAGTTGATGGATTTGATAAATTACAGTGAATGAAATAATGTAAATTACTACCACATATACTTATTTGATTGGTGAGGGTAATTTAATTTTCCATGTTGTGTCATTTTGTGATTGACACAAAACAAAAGGCTACCATAAGGTAGCCTTTTGCGTCGCAATTCTTGCCCTGGTTTCCATACTAATATTATAAATGTGGAAGTAACTCTGTCTTTCAGTCTGTCTGTCTATCTGGCTGTCTCTCTGTCGGTCTGTATGTTACGTTTTCATGCCTAAACCGCTGAACCAATTGTCATGAAATTTGGCAGAGACATAGCCTAGGATATGGAGAAGGACATAGGCTACTTTTTTACGCGATAACCGACATCTACGCGGGCGGAGCCGCGGGCAAAAGCTAGTTGTATTATATTTGTGAAGCTATAATACAACGCCAGGGCAAGAATTGCGACGCAGCCATTTTATTGAGGCCCTTGTCTGTTAAATCAATCAGTTTTCGGTCGGATTTGAAAAACAATAGTAAATGTATCTTCGACCTTATAAAATGCGACTGATATTAAAAGTCAAAAAGAGGTTAATGTGTTTTCATTTATGTAACGAGAAATTAATTGAAATAGGTATATTATACTTAATTATATTATATCTTATTTGTTTTTATTTGTATACTGTGTGTGTGTGACGTCTTAACTTGCCTGAGGAGTTAATACCGGGTTCACACGGTTCGATTTTAGTTATAAGCGAAATCAGAAAAACACCTGTTGATCTTAACTAGGTGTTTAACTCTCCTTAAATCCATACTTATATTGTAAATGTGAAAGTAACTCTGTCTGTCTGTTACGTTTTCACGCCTAAACCGCTGAACTGATCGTCATGAAATTTAACCTGGGATACGGAGAAGGACATAGGCTACTTTTTTTACGCGATAACCCATATCCACGCGGGCGGAGCCGCGTGCAAAAGCTAGTTGTCTATAAATAGCGAATCTTGTAGTAAAATTATGCGTTTTATGGTAAACATAAACGTCTGTGTGCTATATTTTCGTATCATAACAGCAAGAATTCACTAAATTGGAATTGATAATTATTACCTAATAACTGATGCCCGCGGCACCGCACGCGTGGTTTTTTGTAAAATAAAAGTAGCCTAAGTTAGTTCTTATAGCATCAGCTATCCGCCAGTGAGAGTCCCGTCGAAATCGGTCCAGCCGTTTCGGAGATTAGCCGGAACAAACAGACAGACAGACAGACAGACGGACGACAGACAAAAAAAAAACCTTTTTTTGGTATAAATACCGGATTTACTTTCATAGTCAAATCAGTAAAAAGCTGTTATTATGACATTACAAAAAGACACTATTTTTTATATTTGTATATAGGTAGATCAAGATGAGTAACTTTTTTACTGATTTGACGAAGATGATTTGTGAAAATTGTCACTTTGTGTATTCATACATAGGTACAACAAAAGTCCTTACACACGATGTTTAAGTTCTAATCGGTATCCACGTTATTCGTTTAATTTAGTTAAACAACTTCATAAACCTTATAAAGAAATAAATTACTATATTTATTTGTAGCAGGTATTGTAGTTACTTACATAGAATTATAATTCTACAGAAAATGATATTCCTCACCAGAAATATCATGTTACGTTATCCTACCACTGTCTGCAAAAATTCAAGGAAGCGTGCAAAATTAGAAAAAATCCTTACCTCCTGCCTTCTGCCGAGTGTTTTTTACCCAGATTCGTTATAATGACCGGCTGTCGCCAACATCATCCCAAGCCCCGGTTTTTCAATTATTAGGAGCGCACAAATATTTCAGCTCTGCGACTTTTTTGCCTACACTTAGGGGACATTCTACAATTATGTATATTTTTGGAACAGTTTCGGCAGCATGGCGGGTGGCGGAACTGAACATTGACTGGAGACTTGTTTAGTTTATCAACAAGGAAAGTATTTTTCTTTGAACTAGCGAATGAAGTAAATGATAAATAATAAATGACTTTATTTCTGTAAGTAGGTTCGTACAAACACTTTTACACGTCAATCATTTATTTATTTTATTATTTATGTACACACAGTTAAATACATAGAGATTGATTTGTATTACGATTTTTTATTTTTGGTTTACGGCTCACACAGAAAGAGGGGCCTGTTTCCCAGCAGTGGGACTATTATAGTAGTATGTTATGCATATTTTTTAACTAGATGAGGTCTACTCTGAGAAGAAAGGCCGAAACAAACTCAGAGGTCACACTCACAGTCTCTTTTAAAGTCTAGACATATTCTTGGTCAGATCATGTGAAGATCATGTAGATTGGTGTCAGAAATGGTCTTTTGAGGAAAGAACCACACACATTGACCGGATCTGTCCAGTAAATGCGCGCCTTTGTCAGTATACTAAAACTGCGTGATTAAAATTTACCGAGAAAAAAAAAACAAAAAAAAACAAAAGGGAATGACCCATAATGTACCTATATCACTGAACGTATCTGATTGTGGGTAGGATAATAACTTTGTAAGTAGGTACTAAAAAGTCTGTGGATCAGTCTTGTCATGTCAGATAAATTAGTTGAATTTTCTGGGTGTCATTTTCAAACCCTTTAATAAACAAATAAACTTTCAGCCCTGCGCCTTCCTATTTTTGGTGTCACCAAGGAAAAGAAAAGAGGAAAGAAAAGAAAGAAGAAGGAAAAAGGGAAAGAGAGTGGTCGTGAAGATGTCCCAGCGGGTTTGTGTGCCAACATGTCCGAACCTGTCCGGACTGGCCCTGCAGCTGACGCGATCGGCTGAGGGCTGACCAACCCGATGCCGCTTGCCGCGATGGCTGGATAAAGAGCTTCAAAACGACTGTGTTTATTGACAACCAATAATGAATTTAAAGGTTTAAAATGCGGTTTGAATACACACCACAACATAATATGAAAAAATTACAGAATTACGGGAAGTAGTCATTCGCCTCGAAAAACCCTAGGTATATATCATAATACTAGCTTCTGCCCGCGACTTCGTCCGCGTGAAACTTCGGCCCACCCATCGCATCGCATCCCGTCGCTCACCCGCGCTATAACTTCGTTATCGCTTAGCGTTCTTTCTGACTTTTGTTATTTTCGCTTGGCTCCTAAGGATCGTAGCGTTATGTTTAGCCTATAGCCTTCCTCGATAAATGGGCTATCCAACACTAAAATAATTTTTCTATTCGAGCCAGTAGTAGTTCCTGAGATTAGCGCGTTCAACCAAACAAACAAACTCTTCAGCTTTATAATATTATATATATAGGGTGTATCTATTCAAACACGCAATATTTTCAGAGATCCACCTATAGGTGGTAAAGAAGCCATGGAACCAATTTTTTTTTTAATCTGAGTATATTATTTAATAAATTACTTAATATACTCATACTCATGCCGCCACCGTCACCGCGTCCGGGCGGGTCATTCATAGAATTGAAAAAAATAAGTAAGTAAAAGTTTTTTTGCGAAATATCTCAAGCAATTTTAAAATTGTAATAATTACTTATGTAAAAATAAAAAAACTCTCAGATAAAAAAAAAAATTCGCTGCTATGGATTTTTTACCACCTATAGATGTTTCTCTTAAAATATTTCGTGTATGAAGAGATGTACCTTATATTATAGCTGACCTGCGCAACTTCGTCTGTGTCACCTAAACAGAAAAACCCAACGGCCAAACAGATTTAGGCAATTTAATTATTTGGTTACTTGAACGTAGGAAATTAGGTAAACTAACCGTATAATTATTATTAAGAAAAAAAAAACATAAGATAAATAATTAAGTAGGTGACACCTACTAATTTTTAATCTAAAAAAATAATAATTCAAAACAAAAGAAAAAGAAAACAAAAGCAATGTTGCTGAAATATTAGATCGAAATTCAAAACCAGTCGCGGTAAGTCCCGTTGTGAAAGTTTTAGACAAAAAAACCAACCCTTAAAAGAATTCACAAAACAATACCCAATAGAAAACTTCAACAAAATGAAAGTGCATTTAAAAAGTATTATTTGTTGTTGCGGAGTTATTTTAAAATTATGATATCTCCTAAGATGTTGATTAAAATCAAGTGTTGTCAAGGACAATTTTGTTTACATTTAAATACTTGTCATTAATAACATATTTATGTTGATAAGGATTAATATTAAGATGATAAAACTCCTTCGCAAATAATGCATTAATTTCGAACAAATTTGATTACCATAAAAAAGGTTATGGTGAGTCAATCTTAAAAGATAGACATGTATGCTGTCGCGGACTTTGAACTTTTAAAGAGGAACAATTCCATCATACATGATATTTGCGTAACTTAAGAGGGTTGTCACCGGTTCACTGATTATTATCTCGTGACTGAGAAGGAATTATGAAAAGCGGCTCAATCAACTATATCGGTAAGTGTGTCTAGAATTTTCTAAGCAACAAAATACGATCTAGAGGAATGTGGCCGTTTTTATTTAGATCGAATTTTGTTGCTGACTTTAAATAAGGTATTAGAAAATTCTAGACACACTTACCGATAAAGATTGAGCCGTTTTTCATAATTCCTTCTCAGTCACGAGATAATATGTTTTTAAAGGAGTGGCGCTAGTGGACCGGTGCCAACGCTCTTAAACCGTTTTACGCAGCGCACGCAACAGAAGCTCTTCATTTATACTCCGCTCCTACTGGTCGTAGCGTAATGTTATATAGCCTATAACCTTCCTCGATAAATGGACTATCCAACACAAAAATATTTTTTAATTCCAATCAGTAGTTCCTGAGATTAGCGCGTTCAAAAAAACAAACTCTTCAGCTTTATAATATAAGTATATATTTGTTTTTATTATAACGAAAGAACTACAAATATAGAACATACAAACAGTAGGTAACAGACACAGACCCAAATAACAAAAAACTATTTTACACATGTTTTGGTTCTACACACATATAACTGAAATACACTTGCAAAAAATCTGTCAAACCCAAATGATCACGTTATTCTAAACAATGCTAATGTTGTATTGTACAAAACACGACAGCATTTGTTTTGTTCGCGACAAGCCAGTCATCTCCCGAAATAATCAGTACTTGCGATAATTATATCTTTAGTAGAGTAGTACCGTGGCGGTCCTCACGTACGCAAACTGTTACTATAATTATTTTTGCATGCAATTCCTTGAAGTGGGTCAGAACAGAAACTTGTGGTTTAAGGAAAAATATGATGGAGTCGGATGATGGAAAGTTACTGGTGTCAGGTTGTGAGAATTCGTCACTGAACTTGGTGGTTATATTGATAATTATATTAAAATAATGTTAACCAATTATATACTAACTGTATAAAGGGACCAATTTGGGTCTGGTGCTAGGAACTGATTTGAGTTCATATTTATGTAGATAGACCAGTCATAATACTTTGTAAAAGGTCAGCTTTCTTTATTCTAGCTTTCTCTCGTCTGATCAAGGTATTACAATGTTCATATAGTCAACTCTTGGAGGTGGTTTTGAATAATTATGTAAACTAAATGGTTATATTATGCATGACATCTATTCTTATGAATAAATATGATATAAATATACAAGTCCCGCTGATACTCCTTACTTATCTATTTGATCCCTATTATCAATGTTTTCTTTTCACGGATTTTTTTCTAAGAGGCGTGACGTAATTTTATGATTTTAAGAAATTTTTATTTTTATTGCAAACCGGAATACGTATTTCAAATTACATTTTTAGTGACTCATAAAATACTCGTAGGTGAGTTTGGTTGGTCCTTATTTTATGTATAGACTGAACTACTGGACCAATTCTAAAGCAGTTTTTGTTGTAATAATTTTATGTCAAGGATCTAACGTTTAAGAGATCGGCAAAGTGTTTTACAAGAATAATTAATAACTAAATAATTAGAAACAACATAAAACTTATATAAAATGAGCTCAAATCGTACGTGAGGATTTGATGAACCAAATTCAATATTTCGGTTGAATTGTTCTTTCGTAATGAGAATAGCCCAAGGGCCTTGAGATGCGGTCTAGGAGGTCGTGAGTTTAAAACCTAGTTCAAACACCTATTGTCATAGACATACTTCCAGTATTTACAAGCCTAAGAGTTCATTGAACTAATATGCCAGCTATTATTTCCAGCTTGGTTTTGCCTGTTAATCATTGGTCATCATAATTATGTAACTGTTTAAAACTTTGTTTCACCCGCTGCTAAGATTCTGTTCTTCTGCTGTTCTGCTATCTGCTTCCTGATCTGATATCTACTACGTATATTAAAGTGCCAACAGTATCAGATCTTATCCACCATTTATTAACTCCATATCCTACTTGGTCGTCTTTACAAGGGCATACCTTTTATGATGCAAGATGTCACCACGTGTCTCTGAAGTACGGAAAACTTACTCGTGTAAATATTCTACATGTGTCACTCTGCAAATATACGAGCGCAAATATTTTCATTGCATCTTAAACAAAATATATTTTTGCTCAGTTACTTTTATCAGCGTCCATTGATGTCAGGAAGTTCACCACAACAATTTGCGTAAACACCCTCAAAATAATCTTACTTCAAAGTGACACTTTAGTAATTGCTTTTTGCCACCAAACTGTTCCAATGAAGCCTCGCATATTGTCACAACTCATGCCAAACTTTCTCACGATTATCTTTACTATTTCAAAAGTGATAAAGCTGAAAATTCTGTGTAAAAAAGGCGTCTGGTATAATTTATTGTGGTAGGGTGTACGTGACGTGTGTCTCGAGTCTCGAGTTCTCGACCTCCTGAAATATCAACGGAAAACGTGTGTTGTTTACTTCAGTTTCAGATCTCTTTAACCTTTCTCTTATAATGTATTATACTAATGTTATGATGTGACTATTTAATTATATACTCGTACGTAACGTCAACGTCCTCTACAATTTTCGGGAATGATCTAGAAGTTTTGCTGTAACAATTTATTTTTAGTTTACAGAGATAATGGTGCCGATTCCCTTGTTCAGAAACTAAACTAAATTAAAGCTCAGTGCATCTTTTTCTTTCTATTTCATTAAGAAAAGGACGGAAGATAAATTTTAGTTTAGTCCTGTCAAATTAATCAGCGCCTGTCACTACTCCATACAAGTTTAGACGTGATTAAAAACTTGCCGACTAAAAATACGTCAATTTACGTCAAGCGCTGATTAATTTGACAGGACTAAACTAAAATTTATCTTCTGTCCTTTTCTTAATGAAACAGAAAGAAAAAGATGCACTGAACTTAAATTTAGTTTAGTTTGTGAACAAGGGAATCGGCACCATTAACGTAAGATACCAATTTTATCTATTTATTTTCGCAAGTCATATCAACAGAATCTTTCCCTCTATACATATACCGAGGTCTCGAAAAATCTCTAGCATTATTTATCGTCAGCTTCTAGTGAATAAATTTTAACGTACCCTATTATTTTCCACAATAACAAGATGCATATAAATAACACAAAACCACGTGGAGTACAAAAATAAAACAATTTAGCACAAAGTTAAATTAACTCTACGGACAGAAGGACATTTTCTTTCGGACAGTTCAATTTACAATATCCATACTTATTCACACCTGGACACTCTAGTATTCGGTCGGAGATAATTTTTATGTATGTAGGTACTTTAGTACATTATGGTACAAGTGTGTAAGGTTGATGATTACCGCTGAGGCGCCATTGAGACCCGAGCCGTTAGGTGAGGGTCTTAAGAAAGCCGAGGACGGTAATCATCAATACACACGTGTGTCATACGACTTTTCTCAACACACTTGAGAATAAAATAATAATAAAAAATCATTTTTTCCTTGGAGTTTTCGGGTAGTAAACTTTCCATAACGTTAAGGGCTTCACATCTTATATCGGGCGGTGTACAACATAAATCATTTTCTTCATAACTAGTACTTGTATATATTAATTAATAAATAACTTTAATTTCAACATTGAAAACGAGTTGTGAATTTTTTTTCGCTATGGCGGGAAAAATTAATCAGTTTTCCTATGCGCGCGCATCTAACAATGGCGATCGGCCATAGACTAAAGGAATGAGGTTTCTTTTTGGCTTTCCGCGGATAGCGTTTTAGCCACGTACAAAATAGGGAATTTAAAGTTTTCTTTATTACAGAGAAAACAAAAGTTATATTTGAGTGAAAGTTTTATTTATTAAACACGTACACGTGAAATTATCTATTTAAATACGAATTTGCATGAAATGAGCAAGCAATAGGTACATTAATTTATTTGTTCTATTGAACACGATCTTTTTTGTATCTAAACTTTTTTAAGAACAAAGCAACTCAACCAATAAAATAAAAATAAAAAACTCTATAACTCACTTGTGAATAATAGCAATGAAAAAGTCACAGTTTGATTACAGGTGTCATTATGTGCCTAATTGCGGTGAAATTAGAGCCAGTTTATGAGCAAGTGTGTTGAAAAATATCTTATTATTTTCTTATCTATTGGCCTTTATAGCCACAATGTCTACAATCTATATAAAAGTTCTTGAACAGACAGACAGTGCTTCATCAGCGGCGTTTGCGGCAATCCTGCTCGACACAAGTACCCTCAGGTATCAAGACTATCAGATCACTCACAACACAGACTACTTAAATGGAACTATCAAGATTGCCAAATGATCTATTGTTAATTGCACAATTTAGCACTTACTGCGGTATGGGAGATATGAAGCTATTTCTGTAAGTGGTCAGCTTACCTTGTTGAAATACTTTTATTAATGGAAAAGTCTAGCCTTTCTATGAAATCCCATGATAATCATTGCATCAGCCGTAGACCACTTGTCTTCATAACTTTAAGTAGTGACGCTGAAACGATAGGTACTGCTGCTTATCATCCAGACAAAACCTAAGTCGTCTTCGATTGATAATGAAAGGCAAATAAAATGTCTAATAGTAGCAAGTAAACAGCTCATATTTGAACTATGTAGGTAATTTAATGTAATTTAGCGCAACTACCATAGCCATAGTTACGCAAATTGTAGTTTTTATATCCGCAGCGTTGCTACGGCTTCGAATACTGCCGACGATGCTGGAATTAAATCCGCTTGTAATTATGCTTAGTACATCGGAAAACGATTCCGGTCTTATGATCATGCGATTTAATAGCAAAATAATATGTATAGGTAGTTTATTTAGGTTATTAAACTTAGGAATAGATGAGATGACAAAAAGCAAAGCTTGAATCAATCTAATGAGATAATTCGTAACACAATACCTGCACCTCGGAATGATATGGTGATGGTATTAAAAATCAAAAATAATAATATACAAATGAGCTAAGAAATAACTCTTATCAATCTACCTATTGGAAATTTATTGAGAGTTGTCTTTTGGTTCTGAAAGAGAGAGGATTAAGAGCAATGTCCTGAACAACCCCTTAATTACGAAACGTGTCATTGTATCCTAGTCTTAACTCTTATCATCAGCTGTTTGGCACCCTTCAGCCACCTTATCAGAGATTAGCCATTACCTAAGACTATCATTATCCTGATATAAACGAATAACAAAAACAAAGGCGTTGACGTCTGGCGTCGATAACTCGAGGTCGTATTTTATCTGATGCCACGGCTCATGGGAAAACCACCATTATTTGTGAAGCAACAAGGTTGATTGTTGTAATAGTTGATGAAAGATACTTCAATGTATTGATATGTGTAGCACTGAAACTTACGTAAGATATATATTTAGATAGGTACAGGCGACAATATGTCTGGTGGTACTGAAGTCGTGTGGGACGGTATGAATATCTTATGAAGTAAGTCAGATGTGTAGCTCTATGCATATTGCATATAATTGGCTTTACGAAATAAGTAGTGGTTACTTGTAGGACGAAGTAATTACCAGCAGTACCTAGCTAAGCTACGTTCAATTGAGGAAACTGCTTAATGTTGAACGGATTTTTTTTAATTTGATGTCAGACCTTTTTTACAGGGCGTCTTAAATTACAGGCAATTATTATAATACCGCTTCATTGAAGAAATGAATAATACATTTATAGAAATTCTAAAACGAATTGTAGCTCAAAGACCATCATTCTAAATCTTTTATTATCAATTTAAATTCATTGTGGGATTAGCGTTAATACTTAGAGCGGGTAACCAGAGGTGTATACCACCTCCGGTTAACCGTTCTATGTTTTCATGCGTATCATTTCAGCATTTTTAAATAAAGAAAATATTAAATATTAAAAAAATTGTATAAAATATATAATATAGAAAATAATACTATACCTAACGAACACTCGAGACGGTTAGTGTGAAGGTTATCTGAAATTACGGGTCATTTCATTTTACGATTCTCATTTTCATTATCTTGAGGAGAAAATATTACAACAGTATTTTCCTACAGAGTTTATACTTCGTCATTAAACTGTTGTTAGTTAATTTTCCTCGATTTCCCACATTCCTTTCTGCTGTAATTAAAGCATGCGTCAACTCCAGAGGTTTACAGTTACACCCAAAACTAAAGGATAGAAAATTTAAAACAATAAACTTTTCAATTTTCTCATTCCATTGTTTTATTGTGGTTTTCCCTCCATATGAACGGGTCGATTGGCTAGCTAGACCAACTATTTATTTACTGCTGCAATTTCATCGTATTCTGAGCTCGACGGCTGACGCAATGTAGACACGAGTTCTTACCAAACTTTGTAGAGGAAGTGACAGTTATCACTCCATGTGGACGTGGGGCTACACATGCAGGTACTTGTGTTGCTAGGTAGATCTCGATTCATTGAAAACTACAATAGTTTTTAACAAAGAATAGGTACCACCTTTGTTAAAAACTACTCTAGGTAGACACTTGTGCAAAGAGCGGGTAAGACCTAAGCTTTGCAACAGGGTCAGGTCTTACCCGCTCTTTGGAAGGCGACAAAACATTGATGGAATTTATTGTGTGCTACAGAAAATTATTTTATTAGCTTGTGTACGCAAAGGACCAATTTCAACAATATTTCTCAGGTTACCAATTTAGGTCTTTGTGCAAAGAGATTTTTGATAATTTCGTCAAATAATCTTTGTCTTGCAAAAAGGGACGAATACCAATAAATCTTATCCTTGAATAAGGTATTTTGTTAAAAGATAGGTCTACAACTACAACTGTATTGTAACATAAGTGCCAATTTGCTAGCTAAACGTTAGTCCGTTGCCCACAGCTGGTTCAGTACGCATGCGCGGGGTGATAAGCTACTGCCACACCCACTTGCCAACGATACATATTATATTTATTGCCTCCATGCAACCATTCTTAATTTCGAATAATTTATACTTCAATCATGAAATTCGTGAACTCGTCCACATTGTGTTTTCATAAATATTCGCATGAATCATCCAACAGAATTACAAAGGGGTCAAACTGAACAGCTCAGGTCAAAACGTATTGTTAATCAGAATCACTAATGTACCTATACGTAAACGGCGGCATTTTCTGTATTCGTTGAACACTGTTCTATTGACGATACGAAAATATTTTTAATGTATAATAATAATATGTGACACGTGTGTGATATATGTAGGTACCTCGAAACAATTTACTTTTGAAAATGTAGCGAATAATAAAGTCGGTCTCATAACACATTTGTCATTCACGAACAATTGTGGACGCTGGCAACATCCAATTATACTCATTCAACATATAAACTACAATAATAAGATACGTCGAAGCAATTGAATTGAAAAATGATTCAACTAGCTTGCTATGAGCAAAAATTTCTTGCAACTGAAGCCAATTAATGCAAATGCATCGCTAGATTGCACGCGAACAAACAAACATACACACACACACCTCGGTGACGCAGGTGGCGTGATGCTTCTCACCAGGAATCCATCTCATACTATAACAACATCGATCCTCACAGTATACAATACACTGCATGCTCAGACAGGTTAAGACACCAGCAATCCAAAAGTAGCGATGAATGCAATACAGCAACAAATTACATCAAAGAAACTATTAGACTTAAAACAGACAGCGCATACCAAATTTTAAAATTCATCAAAGCAAATAAAGGTATTTTTGGGTTACATTGAACATTTACTTCCAGAGTGCATCAACGAGAGAGCGTGCAAACGGCAATGGAAATAAAACAGCAACAATAGTTGCAATCGTGATGGATGTCAGTGATATTATCATAATGCGAGACCTGAGCCGGTCGTGTGAGCAGGCACGTAGACAGCCTGCTCTAAATAATTGATTGATGGATGTAAAAAATAATGGAAAAACGTAAAGCGAGCACAATGCAGTTGTTTTAATGCGGTTGACGATACATGTGTTAATGTAGCCTGTTTTATTGATTCCATTTTTTTTTCCAGATAATTATAGTTCGGCGTACTGCACAGCGGTTTTTCTGCTAATTGGAAATGTTTCAGTTGATTTAGATAGTGGCTGTTTTATGAAAGTCATGCAGGAAACTGTGATAAAATGACTAATGGAAATATATCAAAGTAACGAAGGATGTTATTTAACTTCTATATTGTTTACTTTGAATTGAAAAATATTTATAAAAATAGCGTTTTGAATTTTTTTGTTAACTTGCTTATATCCAGTCACTTTGCTTATGACCCCGAAGTTAATAATGCAAATATTTAAATATGAAGTTATATACCAAAACAAAATCACCTTCACTAGACTACGAGAAATACGTGTATTTTGCGTCGGAGTCACCCACACAACGCACAACATCGAACAATGTAGGAAAATCCTAAACAATTTTGGATATTTTGTCTCCTATCTATCTCTGTAAATGATGATTTTGTGTGTTTAAAAAAACATACTGATTAAAAGCTATTATTATTTATTAAAAAAACTAAATCAAAAGAAGAGTACTTTCTTTCTAGACGCATCAGCTAAGTGAAAATGCATACAATTGTTCGCATTCAAGCAGCCGTATACATCAATATTATCTGTTTCATCAAAATCAGTCTCACTAAAAAATTACTCATTAAAATACAGGCTATCACTTATCATCACCATCACCTATCACTAGAGGGTTCTCATCAGCCCCTGACAGCACCACAGTGTACTGGTTGCTGCTGTATTTCTTCATTTCTTGCTCAAACAGTATATTATTGATGGCCTGTTTGATCATACTCCGTGTTCTCTCATCATGCTTCCTCAATGACACGGCTATGTAGTCTCCAAAGCTGTCACATTCGTCTTTCTTCCTCGACAAATCTGATTTTCTCAATAACTTTAATGTTTCTAGTAGTCTGCTATCAAGAGAGTCATTTTCTTTCACTACCAATTTTCGTTTTAACGGTGGTCTGGTAAGTTTATATCTCTTTACCGGTGTCCGTTGTTTTGCTCGTTCCTGCCTTCTCTTTGGCTCGGGGCTGTTACCTCTCCCTACGATGCAGTAAGTTTCTATGACAGGCTCCTGTTTGATCATGATCTCCCTTTCTTCTCTGTGCTCGTTGTCGTTGTCTTCATCTTCGTTTTCTGATGATTCATCTGATCTTCCGCTTGTTGTTTGAGGATGTGTGTACGGTTCGTCATTTGCCGTTCCCTGCGTAAATAAACACGTGGTTAATTTCTATATAATAATTATATTTTCTTTTGCATGGGTATTTATTCGTTTGGCAACAGTTTTGTGCCTTTAGAGCTTTGATATAAATCAATAAATTCCAACCGTAGCAGTCGTTAGCGACAGGACGTAATGTCATTAGTTGATATCGGTGGCTCGAGTCAATGTGACCGTCCAAATCGCAAACAATGAAGTCACTCCCTAATTTGAATACAGGAAGAGCCCCCAACCTTGACATCGACCAGGAAACATGCTCGTTACAACCAAATATCGATGAATAATTAATTAATTTACTCAAACTCGTGTTTGGTTGACCTATATTTTGCGATGAGGTCACTATCGGCAAATCGAATTGTTTCAATAATAGTTTAGCCGCGTATCGGTACGCTGCGGTAATTAATGCAGAAAAACAAGATAAATAATAGTACTTTATTATTTGTTTGGTACAAGCTATTGAATAACAATAAGTTTGTATAAGCCCTTGTTGTTTCAATATTGATAAAGCTGAAGATTAGGATAGGCATTTTATGAATAATTTAATTTCATTACCTATTATAGTTCAGTAAATAATGATGTAATAGTACGTAATTGAGGTCTGTTGAATTACAACTGTTTTGGTCCAACACAGCACCGCCATAGAGGTATTAAACCATTTAATGAGACGTGACAACTATCCTACTATAATATAATATACAATCCATACCTACTTAATATTATAAATGTGAAAGTAACTCTGTCTGTCTGTTACGTTTTCACGACTAAACCGCAGAACCGATTGTCTTGAAATTTGGCCTGGGATATGGAGAAGGACATAGGCTACTTTTTTACGCGATAACCGACATCCAAGGGGGCTGAGCAAAAGTTTGTGAGGATGAACAGATTTGGTTGAAATTTGGCACACAGATAGTTTATAATCTAGATTAACACATAATTTCCGACCTCCATGCGGGCGAAGCTAGTCAAACATAAAAGTGAAGGAGATAATATCTCTTTCAGGCTAACGACAAAGTCACAGTATTTTAAATACTTATATTATCCATTTTTCAGCAATAAACTTTTCAACGATCATTTATATTTCATTCGCATAACTGTCAGCTTTCAGCAATCAGTATCGATACCGACAATATATCGCGTCTTGACGTAAATCTGAATAAGTATTTAAGATTTGTAACGGCAAATTCCATTTTTGCCACATGATAATTGTAGGATCATGATATTTAGATAGTGTTTACTTCCTTTTTGATAAAACGTGATGGTTCATATGTTCATATAATAGTCTATAATAGTGCTATTTAAACAAATTATAGTATTATGTATGTATGACTGTTTGTACTTGAGAATTATATTACTGTAATCTGAAGATTAGCGTATGTTTTTGGTGTAATATTCCTAAGTGTGTTGTTTGTTTCTATGGCGTGACATTAATCATGATTGTCTGTTTTACGTTATGTGTTTTCTTATATCTATGGTTTTAACAGAGAAAGGCATTACATATAGACGTTATATAGAAACTATTTTGGGACCATGGGTGATTTACACTGAAATTTCGAGAAAGTTTGTGCTTACTGCTAAACAAAATTATGAAGAAACATTGATGTCTGAATCGCCATATCTCATTCCTTATACATATTAAAAAAACGAAGTAGCTTTAATATTCAATTACTTGTTTGTTTAAGATCGACAATTATAATAAAAGCTAAAGTTAAAGCTTAGGATTATAATTTTATAATGTTTAGTTGAAATTCTTCGATTACACCAATTGTTGTCCTTGTGTTTTGCAACAAACCAGTAAATTATTTCCGTAATTTAATTGTGTTACGTGATAAGCAATGGCCTTGGTGATTAATTGTCGCTATGTCATCATTGCTAGGCTTGGCTGCTGGCTTTATTTGGACTTCTTCACCACGAAGATTGGCATTTATTTTGACATCTTCAGAATAAGAAATCTTAGTTTTGGTGTTGGTAAATTAGGCTGTCACCTGGCTTTACCTCTTGCAATTCTTCATCATCAGCTTAAAGCAGTCAAAAGCTAAACAAAGGCCTCTCTAATTTTATTACACTCGGCTCTCGCACCCAACTACTACCAATATTCCTTTGTTTTTTTTTTGTTTTTACCTAAACACTGGTTCAATTAAATATGTGTAATTTTACTTTGAAGTGCACTCTACTATAGACACGTGTAGAAATAATTATAAGAAACCTAAAATAATCATTTTGTGTGTTATACATATAATTGATTTATGCAACGTTCATTAAATAAAAATGTAGTACCTATTTGTATCTAATCTCTAAAAGGAAGGATCACTAGCAACTTAGTAAATTCGTTATTGTATTTAAAGTTGATCTATGTTTTCAAGATAGTGATATAATAAAATAATCTGTGTCTATATAGTAATAGTTATTGAATGATGACATTTGGCACAGTATTACAGCAGGCCTCGTGGTGGCAACAACAAGTCAATATTACACTTTGTTGACAACTGAAACCATTTCCGGGTGATTTTAGGCATATTCAATTCCTTTCTATAAGGTCAAGTAAACGTTAAAAATCCTTGAGCTTCTTGTCTTTTGTAGCTTCGTAACTCCAGTAGCTATTAGCAGAGTATCACTCATTTTAATCATAATAAATCTGATTAACTCCTGACCTTTTCTTATTCTTTGAAGTTACCGGATATCTTCATATTCACTAAGTTACCCAGTACCCTTGATAAAAGTTGCTGAAAGCATTTATGTAAGTATTTATTGTGTGGTCCTAACATTCACCTAAAACTGTTGTTGTTACTACAAAACATCAATCACATTCCATTCTACATTAATTTATTACAAACTCGACTCTAAATTCTTACAAGAATCAATTAATAACAATATCAAAAACAAGCCACGAAGTAAATAGTTGTAAATAGTTGGCAACAGTCAAACTCAATCAAGGCTATGAACACGCTGACCGATTTTTTAAGACAAATGGCCGAAAGCCTGTCCTGGCTACTTCTTTATAATGATTTACCTGATGGCCTATATTCAGATGGAGAGTTTGCCCTTGAAGTCGTCAGCAATTTCAATTTCAATGTTCGTATCAACTTCGAAATTAATGGAACAAGAAACAGTATTGGGGTTCCGTACCCGAAGGGTGCCAAACGGAAAACTACTACTAAGCCTGTCTGTCCGCGACTTCGCTCAGAGATTCTTAGTACTAGAAACATGTAATTTGGCATGGGTATACATATTATTAATCACGCCGACAAAGTGATAAAATCAGATCTTGAATTTTTTTTACTACCCCTACACGTAATGTGGGGATGATATATTTTTTTTCTCGACTATCTCATGATGTGGGATATCGTTGGATAGGCCGTTCAAGAATATTGCAGGTTTGTTAAACCCATTTTTCGATTCAAGGTCCGCTTGCGTATGCTAAGCTTTAAAATGCAAATTTTTGTTATATTAAAGTGTTCGTGCCCCCGCCTGCTTTCTAAACGGTTGTATTTTGATATGGGAAAAAATCATAGCAGTAGTATACCTATATTACTAAGGTAAAAGGAAAACTATCACAGCTAAGTAGGCTTTATAAGTTACCGAGTAATAGTCGACCAACTTACATTTGTAGTTGAATGTATGGGAGAACATGTTTTTCAAACACAATGTTAGGTTTGTTCTTGGGATAAATTCATCCCAACTACGGAACCCTTCATTGTGCGTGGCCCGACATGCACTTGGCCGGTTTTTTAATACTAAATGGTATTGTAACCTCAACAGACTTAAGGCTCCTACAAACAGGCGCGATACGCGACGCGACACCAAGAGACCGCTCCGTGTTTTTGTGTCGCGTCGCGTGTCGCGCCTGTTTGTAGGAGCCTTAACTTAGGTGCGTATTACTACAGAACATCACCCAATACTCAACCATGACTTAAAACTAGATTCAAGCCATTTGATTGAGTGAAACTAGTAAAAGTAATGCTCGAGTATTGAGTGATGTTCTGTAACACTGGACTTAGTGTAAGTGACTGAATATTGTAGTCATCAACAAAAGTTCATTTACACTTCAGTTTTTTAAATCTTAATTATTGTATTTAATTATAATTGGAACAGAGGTCAAATTAAAAGCACCAATTAACCGCACGTCCATAGTAACAATTTGTTTATTGAAAGCGCCTTTATTTCGTAGCATTAAGGGCGGTTTTCGTTGTTCTATTGACGACGGCGACGACGACGTGGCGTTGAGTGGTCAACGGCCGAACCTTTCTTAGAAATATGTTCCTAGGTCTATAGTTAGGACCTTATTTCTAAGTACCTACTCAATACTCAATATATTTTCATTTCTCATACTTGGAAAGTACGCTAGAAATTACCTGATCAAAGCGATGAAAACAGTACTTTTCGTGCCTGGGAAACGATTTCACGTACTGTCAAAAAAATTAAAAACTATCCGATCCATGTTCCAACTTTTTATACAGTCACTCTTTTAAATTGTCGCGTAAAATTGTAATGAATAAATATTATCAACAATTTTATACATGACTATCAACTTATAATTTACTTTTCACTAAATCATTATTTGATTTCCATAGATTTGAGCTAAATATTTACCATCATCGATTATAAAAATTACTGGCTATTATTAGAACGCCACAGAAAAAGAAACAAAAAGGCGGGAAAGCTACAAATTCGATCTTCAGTTGTTTTGTGGAATGCTAATTATTTACGAATCAGATATTTGTATAAAATGAGTTCATCACATTGAGATAATTATGTATTTGTTTAACTAATCAGGTTTTTATTTACTTTCCTCTAATTCGAAATGAAAAGCAGAGTGTTTACCTCGGGTGAAAGAACCTATTTAGGTACTCGAATTATCATTACGCTCGTGTGCCAAACCATCTCGTGCTTACAGTTCCCTTTCATCCCTCTTAGAACAATCTACTATTATTGTTTCCACATGTGAACTTAGGTTTTCCAAAAATATGATCATTTTGGACTCTGTCGGGCACAGCAAAAGTAGGAGAAAGGAAGAGGGATTTATATACCTAAGTACTATGTGATTATTTCAAAACAAAAAACAAACACAAAACACACAAAAAAACATGTAATTTAAAATTTGTCATATTCATTGTTAATGTAATGTGTGTATTTATATACCTAAGTAATTGAAATTGCTTTAATTTATCTACGAATGTATTAAATTTATGTTCTTCTTTATTTTTTTCTGGTAATTTATTATTAAGGCCTGTGTTCACCAACATTCAAACCACCGGTTAGGTATTTAAACAGTTGATTTATGTCAAATTTCCTAGTAAAGAACTGATTAAATATTTAAACAGTTGATTTAAATGTTGGTGAACACAGGCCTAAGTATTCATTTAATTGACAGGACTAGTATAGGTACCTGCTGAGTGCATTTCTAGCTTAGAGCCTGGTAAGTTTAATCTATTTTATGGCGCAGTGTATATTTTGACTGTATATTTTCTCTTGTCGTGTAAGTGTTGGAAATTTTGGACGAATTTGCCTATTTCTACAACGTTTAGGCAGGCGAGGGTTAGTATTTTATGTTGTTGGAAATTAGGTTTGCAGCTGTCGATGTCCTCTATATTTACTAGGATTCTTATTATTAGTCTTTTTGCAATGTGAAAAGTGTCGGTGCATCAGTGCTGTTTTCCCACAATATCACGCCGTAACTGAGCCACGCTTATACGAAGGCATAATAAACAAGCGTAGTTTGAAGGTAAGTGGTCTTTTTGACTCCACGAAGGGCATAAGCAAATATATATAATTTTGATTTTATCTTTTTGATATGTGATTTCCAATTAATGTTTGTATCTATAGACAGGCCGTGCAAGGTTCGGTTCCCTTCAATTACGTTACAATAATTAAAAATAACATGAATAAGGCAATAACCTCAACACTGCCGTCCGCCGAAGCGTTCGAATCCAAGTGATTCGGCAAGAATCGCAAATAAGGATACAGGAACCAAGTCGAGCGGCCACCGTTACGAATCTTGCCCTTCTCGCGCCGATGCGAAGCAAATATCGAATTCAACTTTTTACGTAAGTCTGTAATATCGCATTCGAATATCCTCGCCATGTCCGACCACGCTTCGTACTTGGCTGTCTGCACCCTGTATAGTCCGTTCGTGCTGTCCCATAGTTCAGGCCTCTGCCTATACTCCTCTACCAATCGTATCGACAAGTCCCCCGACCAATCTACGTCGGCCATCTTGCTTCTCAGTCGCGCACAATGTCAAGGTCGATAACGCACGACGCCGAGCGATCACACCGAACAAGCGCGGCGACTTATTCCAACGATTGTAATCTATTTTTAAATTTAAACGAGCGGCGAACACGAATTCGGCACACGTTCGCTCGTGCGCGTTGCGAGCGGGACTGCGGATGCAAGGGGGAGCTCGGCGTGGCTCGGTGTCGCTCGGGATCGTTCGGGTGTGCTCGGGTGTGTTCTTCCGCTCGCTTCGCTGCGTGCAGGATCGAGCGGCTCGCTTCGTGCGGAGGGCGACCGTCGACGATACATAACTATGTAAATAACGCTTGGTGTACGTAACTATGTAGTACGCCCACCTAGCACCATGACCGTTATAACCTTTTCTATTTACTTTAGAAGTAAGGAGTTGTTACGTTAGCCATATTAGTGTAGTTGCTAGTGTAGAGGTCCTACATTTGATGGCCAGGCACGAACATAGGTTGGCCATAGAAGATGATTATTTGCTTCAATAAGAGGGTGGTGGCTAGCCTGGCAGAGACGATGCGTCTTGAGCGATATTGACGCAGTTTACCTTTTTTGTAGAGAAATGAGAAAGTAATACATTTTTCGCTAGATACTCGTAACGAGCTTCATCGGTAGGGATAGGTAATTATGTACATTTGCCCAACTTTGTACTAAAACTAAAACTATTTTTGTTTTTTTTATTCGAGTGTTCTATGGTCATCAATTCATCTTTGTCAGTAAAACCATAGACAATTTGGAATAAAAA